>JAJOZX010000167.1:1087500-1697500 GCA_023014485.1 Bathynomus jamesi | reverse complement strand
GGGGTGATGTCCACATCGGAATCGTGCTAAGTTAACTCGATCCGATCTGCTCAGGCTGCTCTCTGACCTGTTAATGGGTAGCGGCTTCGCACCTAGGACCGCATTCGGACCGAGTCGTGTCAGTGCTTTGTGGGTTAGGTGTGTGTGTATGTGTTTTCTGTACTGTGTGATGTTTGTGGGGCGTGGTATGGAATGAAGTATTTGGTTATAATGTCTCTCTGGTGTTACCTTAATGGTGCGAGGTGTTGGTGCATGATTGTACATGTAGTGGCAAGGGTGTTGTGGGTTAGTTGTCGCTGCTGCCATGAATTGTGTTCCCCTCATGTCTAAATGTTCCCTAACTTTCAGTATTTTTGTTTCTGTGTGCAGGTGTTCTATTGGTGTTGTTTGAGTGCATCCTGTAATGGTTCTTGAAGTAATTAAGGTCGGTGTGCTGGAGATTCCTCACTTCTTTTGGAAGGACATTGAAAAGCTTTGAAAAGCATATATATATATATATTAGTGGTGGACCGGATATCCGCATCATTTTTAACATCCGCATCCGCACTTCTCACTGCGGATGTTATGCGGATATTACCTCTAATAAATTATGTAATTTACAATTAAATTAGCTTATAAAGTAACTTAGAATGCCCAGTCATGCACATTTCATGTAAAGTATTAATTAGTAATGCACAAACAAATATATAAACCTCAAAATATAAATACGTGGCAACACAGAAAATTGAATGAAACTTGTTTCATTGAATTTTCTGTGGCTGAAATTCTTGAGAAAGATTATTTTTATCATAATGAAAGCATTAATATTAATTTTATTTCTTATGCATTGCCTGCCATAATAGTAATATCACGAAATTTGAAAAATTATGTCATACATTCATAATTCTATATTATATTGATAGATTAACTAAATATCCGTATTCGCATCCGCGGATATTGAAATTAAAGATCCGCATCCGCATCCGCGGATGTTGAAAAACCGACATCCGGTCCACCACTAATATATATATATATATATATAAGGAAAAAGGAAAACGATTCCAAGCTCTTTGGTGTATTCAGAGCTACACCTCGTCAGGGAATGACGACAGGGAATTGGCATTCCCTGACGAGGTGTAGCTCTGAATACATGAAAGGCCTTGGAATCGTTTTTCTTTTTCCTTGTGAGTTTGCAGCATTCATTAATTTCATGTGTTTAATTGTGAAATTCATCCCATATATATATATATATATATATATATATATATATATATATATATATATATATATATATATATATATATATACACTGTATAATGTATACATTATTAGATGATTTCGAACGACGGTTCAGGATCGACCTGCGGTCGACCCCTCTACAGCATCCGGTTTCATTTGCGAGATTTTGTGGAGGGAATTGGTTTCTGTAGTCCGCACAAGAACCAGTCCAGCTGGGTCTTGAAATTATTCGAGCTGATGTGCTACAGGTTCCTCATTTCTTTTGGCAGAACTATATATATATATATATATATAGTATATACTAGTACAAGTACTAGGGGCACTCAATATATTTTGCCTTACCCTTTTTCTTAGCTAAATAATAGGCCATGGGGATGAAATGTCTTTTGGGCCGTAAGTTTGAACTTTCTGCGCTTCACATAACCGGATTTTTCCAGTTTGAACCTCCCCTCCTTGTATAAAACCGCTTTTAAACGCCCTTGTATAAAGCCGATGGTTAACACAGTTTCGAAAATGGCGTCTGACAGTGATGTGGGTCGTAAACAGAGAGCTGTTATCGAGTTCTTAACCGCAGAGAAGGAAACAGTTGAAAATATTCACAAACGTCTACAAAACGTTTACGGAGATGCTGTTGTTGATCGAAGCACAGTTGGACGCTGGTCTAAACGTGTGAGATCGTCAGAGAGAGGGAGAGCAGCCTCGATGATGAGCCACGACGGTCGCCCGGCATCGGCTATGACATCTCACACTGTGCAACGTGCTAACAGCATCATTCGATCAAATCGGCGCGTCACATACAAGGAACTATCACTTGAGCTAGGAATTAGTGAAGGAAGTGTGAATACGATAATTCAGCAACTGGGATACTCAAAAGTGTGTTCACGGTTTGTTCCTCGCCTAAAGAAAAGAAATTGCTTCTGAGTCGTTGGTTCGAAACGAGACAGAAGGGGATGACTTCCTTTCACGAATTGTGACTGGGGATGAGACTTGGGTACACCACTTTGAACCTGAAACAAAACGCCAATCCATGGAGTGGCATCACGCAGACTCCCCACGCAAGAAAAAGTTTAAAATGGCTCCCTCTGCAGGAAAGGTTATGGTTACCATCTTCTGGAACATGAAAGGGGTAATTCTGGTGAAAATTATGAAGAAAGGACAAACAATCAATTCAGAGGCATATATTACTACCCTACAGAGACTCCAGAGACGTATAAAGCGAGTACGACCGGAGAGAAAACTGGAAGACGTCCTTCTTTTGCACGATAACGCAAGACCACACAACAGTTTGCAAACAAGAGAGACCATCACAAAAATGCGCTTGACTGCGTTACCCCACCCTCCATACAGCCCGGATCTGGCACCTTCAGACTTCCATTTGCTTGGGCCAATGAAGGATGCTATTCGTGGAAGAAAGTTTCAGAGTGACGATGAGGTTGTTGAGGAGGTTAAAAGGTGGTTCCAGCGGAACCCAGCGGACTTTTACCAGCAAGGAATAAAGGCCCGTGTTTCGAGGTGGAGGAAAGCCGTAGAAAAGGATGGAGACTATGTGGAAAAATAAAAACTTGTGAAAAAGGTATGCAACTACTTGCGTACAAAATTATTGGAACTTACAAGGAAACTTGGAAAGAAAGAAAAAAAAGGTGGGGCAAAATATATTGAGTGACCCTCGTAAATTTTATCAATAATTTCTTGAATAGTTCATTTATCAATTGTTCATTGAAATGAATAATTCCAGTCCTAAGTTGATACGAAACTTCATTTTCTTTAATAATTAACTAATAACTTTTTCGAAGAAAAATAAAGCAAAACAAAAATAGCATTTCAAAAATATTACCATTTAGTCTAGGAAGAAGAAAGACAATAATTTGTTTACTGGTACGCCATATCGAACATTCATTTTTTTCTGGGTCAGTGTACAGGACCGTACCGGCCTATTTCACAGATATATATATATATATATATATATATATATATATATATATATTAAGTGCTTTTTTCCTGGCGGTACGCAACAGTACGCAGTACCGGACCGTTTTACAAAAAATATAAAAAATCCGTTATTTCTCCCACCCCATTAGGAGTCCGCCAAATCTGAGTACCAGTACCGTTTTCCAGAAAAAAACACTCTCTCTCTCTCTCTCTATATATATATATATATATATATATATATATATACATATATACACACAGTATGTGTGTGTATGTGTGAAGCGTTAAAAACCTGATGTAAAAATTCAACACGGATCCAGCCTTGTATGAAAAAGGATTTTTCCGAATTCTTCAAAATATGAAAATAGAATAAAATTATTGAAAATGTTCAAAGGAAAGAATCCCAGATGAAGTCTTTCACCCAAAAATGGCTGCCTCAGGGAACAAACTGTGAAAATTCAGTTGAAATAATATTTACAAAAACATAATATAAAAAACTTTGGTAAATGATGAAAGGTACAACGAAACGTGCTTCTCCGAAGGACAATGAATCAGGAAATCACGTAAACCAAAGTGCAAAGAAACAAATGAAGATGAGATTTGCAAACTTAAGAAGGTCTGAGGACGCCACCTCTCCATCAAAGAAGTTTTGTTTCTGAAAGGAATTATGGAAGAAACAAAAGCGGACTTCGTGTGTTTTACTAAAACCTATCTTAAAGATTGCCAAACCAACTGTAAAAGCTGCGCAAACTGTATCAATGAAAAAGAAATCCAGATAAACAACCCTAATATTTTGTGAATTGACAGAATACGAAGATGAAGTGGTGGGGGGGGGGAGGGGGCGGAGATATACAGAAGGTTGACAAAAGTAAATAGACATCTTCGGTTTTTCCATAGTTTTTTATTTGATAATAAAAGTCAGTAAATAATAACAGATTTATTGACTCACTATATTTAGAATCGTGTTGCTTTCCCCTTTCCATTATGTAAATTTGGCACACGTTCTCGCCTTCCATTGATGAGTTTTCCCATTTGTTCTTGAGGGCAGTCATCGTGGTGTCTATTTAATTTTGTCAACCCTCTGTACGTAAATCCTATATCAGTGTTTCCCAACCGAGATGCCACGAAATTCCATGAAATTACAAAAATAAATACTGTAATTGAAAATTGTAAAGTTACTCAAGATTTGGAATTTCAAATGAAGCAAAACATTCCTCATTTATTACGTCCATACGGAAAATGTATATGTACTCGTCCGCTCAGTTTGAAGTTATGAGGTGATGATGGGGGATACGGTGAAACTGCATGGTGAACAGTGACAGGCGAAAATCCTTCGAGGTGCCATGAAAGAAGGACGGATGGTTTTGGTGCCTTAAGCCAGAAAAGGTTCACTCTAAATGGTACTAGACGTTTGGTTATATATGTGAAACGTCTACTCGACATCTCATACAGTAATGAGCTTAGCTTTCTGAAATTAATAATAGCTATTTTGAAATGTTTACTAGAAATTTCAAATATCTGAAAACGGTGCTTAAATGTTTCAGATATATAAAGAGGTAGAAATTAAACATTTCATTTGTATAATAGGTTAGTCTTCTATTCTATGCGCCTAGACGCATGCGCATTGTGGTTAAAAATATTTTGGAATTGGGACGCAGTTCAGTTAGTGTTTGTATTTAGAAGCTATCGCGAAAGGAGTAGAAAACAATTATTATATTCGTGCATTTATTCATTCATTCATTCCATGTAGGCTAAGATCTCCCAAGTGTTTTTCACGCACTTATCAATTTTATTTATTCGGCTAGGCCTTGGCTAGTAAAGTCTTTCAAACTTAAGAACCAGCCTGTAACCTTGAATCTTGACCTAGCCTAAGAATACGGTAAGCCAACCCTAGGTTCAATCTCTAAGATAGAAAGCTTATACTTGAAAAAAAGACACTCATAAATTAGAAAGAGTTCGGGCGAGTGCAACCAAACTGAATTCAGAACCGAGAAGTAAATTATTTGAGGAAAAATTAGCTGAATTGAATATGTATTCATTTGAAAAGCGTCCACTTATAGGAGAACTAATTCGAATATTTAAAACTGATAATTGACTTTGATAATGTAAACTACGGGCAGTTATTTGTTAAGGATACATGGTCAGTTGCAAGAAGAAATGAATATCAATTGAAAGTCAAAAGTTATTGAGAATAATGCTGTGAAGCAATTCTTTTCACGTAAACTTAGACTTTCTTGCATTAAACATTTCATTGTTAGACAATTCATTAGACATTTCAGATTAGTCTTTTCAATTGTTTAAAAAATTGGGCTGATTTACTGAAATGCCTTAACAAAATGTTTAATTACTGTGAAATGTCTAATGCATTAAACATTTCAAAATTCACAAAATTGGAATAATGGAACGTCTAACGAAACGTCCACTACTATTTAGGGTGTTGGGAACCACTGAACTATACGATAAACACTATAGCAGAAATGATATTAAAAAAGTCAGTAAGTTATGTAAAAACGTTGTGGATTTTTTTTAAATAAATCTGATATTAATATATGTACAGTATAATATTAATTACTTTTAGAGACCTGTGAACATAGGAGATATATTAGACATCTTCACATTGTTCTGTAGTATACAGGAGGAGACAGATCACACGCAAAGGACGATTCAGACCTTACATCTCAATAAATTATATATATATATATATATATATATACAGTACATATAATATAAATGGTGACAGGACAATTGCGTCCTGGTCAAATGCGTCCCGGACAAATGCGTCCCGGTCATTGGCGTCCCTGGACAATTGCGTCCGGTTTTATTTCGTCCCGGACAATTGCGCACTTATTTATTAGAGAAGTGAATAGAAAGTTAATTGTGACTTCACCTACGCAATTGTCCAGGGACGCCAATGATGAGGGACGAGTATGTTTGTTATTGTAATTTTGTATGGGATATAATGCCCGGTTAGTTTAATTGAATGTCCAGTTAGGTCAACTGTATGCCCTTGACGATTGGTTAGGTTAAGTTGTGATATTTTCGTTAAAACTAACGAAACTAACTTTATCTTAAGTGGACGTAACCCATAAAATTTGACAATGATGTTGCTGATGATGGATAAAGTTTTAGAGAACAGTTTCGAACAGAACTTATGAACATATAACGAGTTTAATAGGTTAAAATGAAAAGTATATTTGAAATTTCGATACTAAGTTTCTATTCACTTCTCTAATAAATAAACTTCATATAGTAGTTGGAGAAGTGCGCAATTGTTCGGGACGCAATTGTCCGGGACGCAATTGTCCAGGGACGCCAATGACCGGGACGCAATTGTCGAGGGACGCCAATGACCGGGACGCATTTGTCCGGGACGCACTTGACCAGGACGCAATTGTCCTAGATCCAATATAAATAAATATATATATATAACCTTGGATTTTGCTTCCGCCTGAATTGTTCATTCTGACAAAAGTCAAGCTTGTAACTCCATCTTAGACCTACAGTTTAACGTGGAATCCGAACCACGATCCACCACGGGCGGTCAGATATTACAAAGTCCTCACCCGGACTCGATCTCACGACCTCCCGATCAGCAGCCCAGCATCTTAACCACTAGGCTACCCAGGATACCAATTTATTTACCAACCAATTTTTATTGTGTGGAAGGATGAACAGCTGGGTTTTGCTGCGCGCCGCATGCCGTCACCGTGTCTCGATCCCGGGGCCGATGGATTCGTCGCTAAGACGCTAATCACTATATATAATTTCAGAATAGTAACAAAATGATGCCTGAAGATGTTTGTCACTTTCACAGAAGTCTATGCGTACAAAGTTGGAACCTGTACATCTCTCACTGATGTGTATTCAGAATGGGTTAGACATTATGAATTGTCCAATCAGGGACCATGTTTCATTTCTTCCACAGGCTGACCAATCAGAGGAAGAAAAAGAATTTTACACTTAGATTTGATACTATTTTGTTAGAATATATACACAGTGACCCCCCCCCCCCCTGATTTACGCGCCCCCCACTTGCGCGGTTTCGGATTAATGCGGTCCAAAAAATATTCAATTTTTTTTTTTTATAAATAAATGAAAAGGCACTAGTGGTTAAGAAGCCCAGCTCCAAGAAACCCTAATGGGGAGTTATTTTTTATTTATTTATTACGTTAATGCTAATTTTTCCTTTTTTTACAGATGAGTTTATGTATTTATTTATTTATTTATTTAATTAATATTATTTTTTGACAGATAATTATTATTATTATTATTATTATCATCATTATTATTATTGTATTTTACTTAATTTTATTTAATTTTTGGGGTGTCTTGGGGTGGGGTGGGGACCCGTACTTAGCATATTAAATTATACGTTATAGTTCCCCAATTTACGCGCGGAAGGTTCAGGGACGCATCTACGCGTAAATTGGAGGATTACTGTACTGTATATATAAACAACGGATCGCGTGACTGTCGCAACTTATAGAACATTCTAAAATAATGCCAACGATTGAATGTGTACAGACGTTGGTAATGGATTTCATAAGTGTAATCA
Organism: Bathynomus jamesi; assembly: GCA_023014485.1. Classification (NCBI taxonomy): domain Eukaryota; kingdom Metazoa; phylum Arthropoda; class Malacostraca; order Isopoda; family Cirolanidae; genus Bathynomus; species Bathynomus jamesi. Next base: position 1,689,798 of record JAJOZX010000167.1, on the reverse strand, counting down.
TGGAATCATATCCCACAAATTAAAAAAAATATATATATATATATATATATATAATATTTAGGAGAAATCCAATGACAAGGAGAAATGTAAATGCCATGAAAAGTCTTCTTTAATGCGCAACGTTTCGAGCAAATACGCTCATGGGAATAAGTGGCCGAACAGGTAAAATTTTAAAAACTAAAGAAGTTTCTAGTATTCGGGAACACAGTATAAAATGTAAAACTGATGTCACTTTAGACAATTTTAAAATTCTTGGTTGTAATACTTGTCCCAACTCACTTAGAATTTTGGAATCGCTTTACATTAAAACTTTGACCCCTACGCTAAATGTTGACTCATCAGCTGTCCCTTTAAACTTTTTATAATCCCTCCTCCTTCCCCAATTCCTTATAATCCCCCCTTCCCCAATCGCCCTCACCATCTTATCTTATCTTATCTTATCTTATGTTTTCTCGTTTTGCCTTTGCTTAAATCAGTCTAGCCTCGGAAATTGCAGTGAAAGGTTAGTTAGTTTCATTATTCCAGTGTACTATTGTTAATTTTTCCAGTGTATTAATTTCACATTTACTATATGTATTTAAAAATAGCTTCTTAATTTTAAATGTAAATCTGTATAACTTAGAATTTAACCCTCTTTTTTCAGTCTTTTAAAGTTTGCCTTTATGAATAGGTTATAGAAATTTTCTTTGTCTTGTTTTTCATTCAATTATTGATTTTAATTTCACATTGTTATCATACAGCCTGAAGATGAGCGTATTTGCTCGAAACGTTGCGCATTAAAGAAGACTTTTCATGGCATTTACATTTCTCCTTGTCATTGGGTTTCTCCTAAATATTAAATTGAAGCTCTGTAGAAGCAACCCGCATGATTATATATATATATATATATATATATATATATGGATGTAACGGAAAAGTAGGAAAGTTGTTATATAACTTTCTTGAGAACAAAACCAAATTGCTAGAGTCCAAAGAATATCACCATCAGAATCCAAGGTTCATAGCTCAATCCCATAGTAAACAGTACTTGCTCCATTATTATTTATCATGTTAACTGATATAGATGATAAAGTAACCAGTAATAGTACAGCAACTTCCTTTGCCGACGACAGAAAGGCTATCAAACTAATAAAAATTCTACATAATGTGGAGTTCCTGCGAGCAGTTAACTTTAGAATATGCAAATGGTCAGAAACAACATGAAATTTAATACCAGAGGGTTTAGTTCTAGGAGGAAAGAGATAAGGAAAAAAACATGGCCTACTGTATCCCAAATGGGCAGAAAATTCAAAGAAACTCAAAAAGAATCACAGGATTTAGGAGTGAAAGTGATGACATAATACGATGCGAAATTCGAGGTATATAACACAAATAAATAAAACCGAAATAATAATAATAATAATAATAATAATAATAATAATAGAATCGTCATTAAAAAAGTTTTAAAAGGGACGAAAAAATAATGATCCCATGCTGAAAACTTTACTTACACTAAAGCTGAAATATTGCTCAATCCTTACGTTCCTGTATCAAAAATAAGGAATTATTTACTTATAGAAGACATACAAAAACTTCATAGCCATAATAAGTGGACTAAAAACTTAGATTACTGCATGGGAAAGGTTATGTGAACTGCTGCTACTTGAGAGGAGAAAACAGATAAACTTCATTATCTATACGAAGGGAATAATTGAAAAAAGGTGCCTAATCTCATGACCAAAATGACCCTCGAGACAACGTTGGAAAACAAGAAATAAAACTCTCAACCTTTCAGGTGTTCCTTGTGATGATTCCTCATTTCATGAGGTCAGGCTTTTTGCCCCTCTTCTTGAGTTGATCTGGTGATGTAGAAAGTTGGTTTTTTACGCTCTCCACTTTATAGAGTTAGAAACAGTTCTAACCGTGGAGAAAAGTAGACTTACAGTTAGAGGTTCAAAAGTTTTTAATGAATTACCAAAAAATTTTTTTACAAAATACTGCTAGTGCTAGTGTGGATACCTTCAGGGGGGAATTTACATATTTAGCCCAGGTGGTGAGTCACATGTGTCTAAATATGCGAGATAGATAACTCATGAAAGCAACAATCTCTTCCACCAAGCAGTGCCGGCCTTAGGGGTGTGCGAACCGTGCGGTCGCACAGGGCCCGCAACTTAGGGGGGCCCGAAAATTTCACAGAAATTTACCATCGACGTCAGAGTGCCAAAATTAGTGTAAATTAATGTAATTTATTTTTTTATTTTCAGATCACCGATCCATCATGGCCTTAATGATTGCATTATGATAGTTTAAATATTTGATAATAATAAAGTAATAAGTAGTAATAATAGTAAAGGCTGTTGGTCTGTTGGTATTCTGTTACAGGTGCACTTGTATAGAGAGAGAGAGAGAGAGAGAGAGAGGTACACTATAGATATTAATATATACATATCCATTTTATAACTTCAAACACTCACTTTGTATGAGAAATAATTTTCATTTTTTAGACAAAGGTAAAACTCAAAAACACTAATTTGCCTCCAGACTAATAAAATCGAGTTTTTTCTCTTTTCAGATTCCATCATTGTTTATCAATTTGATTGCAAGAATTCGATTTTTTAGCACAACGAAGAGTACGTAACTGTATTGCATATAATAAAACAAATAATTAACAACTAAAATGCCTTCACCAAATTTCGAAATTCCATAAAGAACAAGAATTTAATCAAGTTACTCATTAATTTAACTTATGTAATTAGTTACATTTTCGCCACAAAACATGAAGAATTATTTAAAAGAAAATTCGAAAGTAATGGGTGACTAAAATATTTCAGAGAAATTAAAAGCATCGCATGAATTTTTACTTTTTTGTAATATTTTATTACAGGGTTGGGTCAATTAAGCTAATTAACTTAACGTTTTTGCCGATTAACCGATTAAGTTAATTAATTTAACTTAACTAGTTATTTTTTTAAAAAGTTTAACTTAACTGAAATATCTCCAAATTGATTGATTAACTTCAATTCATTTTCAATTCATTTTCCTATAAAAATGCTCTTTTTATCTTTCTGCGTGAAATGTAATAGGTTAAGAGATGAAAGGTTTGAGAACCTCATCTTCTGTAAAGTTAACAAGCATGTTTAATTTGTAAGTGAAGTAATTAGGCCGGGCTGAAACTCAAGATAGAATTAATCAGTCATTAGCAGTTGGCTTTTGATATAAAAATAAGATTCCTGAAAAAAATAATTGGTGGCCACCAACGTGTGTCCGGCCACCAACGTGTGTCCGGCCACCCCCGTTTTTGTAAAAACATCTAATGCCACACTAGCAAAATCAGGAAAATGGCAATATCTCTTCTTCTGAACATGCTAGAGAGATGGTTTGCATACCAAAAGATGCAGAATTTGATTTAGAACAAATTATTAAGAGTAGTATCTTTTCATAAAACCTTTAGTTTTTGAGTTATTTTAGAAAAACTAATTTTTGGGGCCCATAGACCCCCTTTCGACGGACCTTAGTGACAAAAGAAATTCTAAAATAAGCATGATTTGGCTTTTTGATTACTAACATTGCCCTAAAAGGATGTTGACATGGACATAGTGATCACATGATATGACTTTTCCTTGTTATCTTGCATCCATTATGCTTGATTAAAGAATAGAGGGTGGGGCTGCTTCACGAACTTTTTTTAAACGTAATAAATTGAAAACTTGTTTTTTTTTCAGGTGCCTTTGTTATAAGTTTCCAACTGCAATTTGTCATTGAATTCAACATTTGCAATATAAAGTATGACTTCTACAAGGAAAACAGTTGCTAAAGTACTTGGTGATGTACGTTTTATGCCAGCAGAACAGTTTCCTTTAGGAAAATTGCCTACGTTGAAGCAAGTTATTGAAAGGTGTTTGTGTTTCGGAGACTATAAAACAGATGCTGTACTGAGAGCTACTTCTGAGGAATTGCATAAATTGTGGGTCACATATAATGTTTATCCAATATCAGTAAATGCCATACAGAGCCGACTGAAAACCCAAATAAAGGAATTCAACCGCCTTCTGAAGTGACAAAAAGAAAAGGGGACCTAAATATCATCAAGATCTGGATGATTTTCTGAAAACTGTAAACGTTTTATTTGACATATATCAACATGATCACAAACTGTTGGCAGATACAGAGAAAAAGCACTTACTAAAAATGACTGAATCTGATTACCAGTTTTATGAGGTAGGTCTGTTGATTGAATTTCAAGTTGTAAATTATTAATTAATATTAATTAATTATCAATTATTAATATTATCAATTATTAATAATTTGCTACAATTTTTAAAGTGCATTTAATAAGTTAGTAATATCAATAATACACTATTAATGATGTTAATGATAAGTAATATTTTAGTATTTTCTCATTTTTGTAAGAATTTCAATTTACATATAGAGACCCATAGATAAAAGATACATTATAGTGTAATGAAATATAATCACTTTGTAGGACCAGAAAACAACTAGGCATGGTTACTGCACCCTGAAAGAAGTCCCAGAAACAGCCACTGAACTTAAAATTCAAATCACGGGTTATTCAATCTCAAAAAGCAAAAGAATCAGTTCCTCCTCCTCATCCTCCTGAACCTATTGTTGAAAAAAGTGGTTAGAAATAACCGCATATATTTCCAAAGAAAATATAAACAAAATAAATAAAAATAAAAACCCTCGTTTCTAACCAACTAGTGAAGTTGGGTTTCCCTAATTAACAAAAAGAAGGAAAAAAAAAGTTTCTGGGACAAAGACAAACGGAGCTTTGGCCAGTCTTGAAAATTTTTGACCGCATGAAGCGGGCCCCTTTTTTCTCAAAAAAATTAAAATGCTCGTGGTTACCCAAACCGGGAAACTGAGTCAACCTTCAAATCTAACAACCTTTAATTAAATCGTATCCTTAATTAATAACCACTGCAATTAATCAAAACCCATGTTTAACTAAATAGAGGCCTATCAGAACTAGGTGCAAGTAAGTTAAAGAAAATAACTAAGGTAAGAGAAAAACTAGGTACCTAGACGAAACTCGAACCGGGCTACAACGGCCCTAACTCAATAATTAAATGGCTGTTATAGCCCCTATTAAAACCTAAAGGCAATATAGCCCTAACTTAACTTAAATAAAACCTTCTAAACCTTAAACTTTTAAAACCAAAAACTTAAGGGCAATCCAGCCCTAGCCTAACTTAACCTGCAAAACCTAGGTCTGGGAAAATGGCTGTTATAGCCCTATTAAAACCTAAAGGCAATATAGCCCTAACTTAACTTAAATAAAACCTTCTAAACCTTAAACTTTTAAAACCAAAAACTTAAGGGCAATCCAGCCCTAGCCTAACTTAACCTGCAAAACCTAGGTCTGGGAAATAGCCCCTACAAATAAATAACCTAGCAGTGTGTTAAACGATAACCTAAAACAACAACGAAATTTAAAAACCTGGAAACTAAATGAAACTTATGAATCAGTTAGAAACTGAAAGGGTAACGTTCAACTGGCAACTTCATTTTTGGTAAGTCTAAATTAATTTTGATGAATTTAGCTTCACCATAGTTAGTAATCTGGCTGCTGACCAAATTTAACCTGAAAACCACTGCAACCTACAGTGAAAAAGTCTGTAGCTGTGTTGACACTGTCTAAATAGGCCATTATTATTTCTATAATTACCGAGTCTATTTAAAGTAAACTTAACCTTAATACTACACCTAAATAAAAATAATATATATCAATCTAAATAATAAATTTTTCAATATGGCGCCCCCGGGTGGGCAGTCGAGAAGTTAGTTACCCTTTTTTTGTTTTAATTCTGATACAATAGTTTTAAATCCAGTGAATTAAATTTTTTACACAACCTAAACAAACCTAGCCTAACCTGGCTAAACCTAAAAAAACAAACCTAGCCTAACCTGGCTGAACCTAAAAAACAAACCTAGCCTAACCTGGCTGAACCTAAAAAACAAACCTAGCCTAACCTGGCTGAACCTAAAAAAACAAACCTAGCCTAACCTGGCTGAACCTAAAAAAAACAAACCTAGCCTAACCTGGCTGAACCTAAAAAAACAAACCTAGCCTAACCTGGCTGAACCTAAAAAACAAACCTACCCTACCCTACCAAACCCTACCTAACCTACCAAACCAACCTAACCTACCCTACCAAACGTACATAACCTACCCTACTTAACCTAAAATACCTAACCTACCTACCCATAATAAACCTAAAAATGGCTAATCAAACTGAAGCCACTCGTGGAAAAAAGTATGGAGACCTGGTTGGGAAGTGATGTGGAAGCACTTGAAACTAGTAAACTGGTAAAAAGGAGGGGAGCAATCAGAACCTCAGCTACTAAACTTTTAGCTACAATCAAAGAGAGATGGGATGATTGGACTGAGGAACAAAAAAAATTCACATGCTCGGCTTTTGTCCTCACAACTGGACAAGTTACAAAATTTAGACGAGGAAATCCTTAGAATGTATGTTTGTTCCGAAGGCTTCTCAGAGGATAAACAAGAAGAACTAGATGAAAAAAATAGTTATTACCACTTTGAAATAGATCAAATGATACAAGCATTAACAACTAAAAAAGAAAATAATGCCGAAGCCAAACCTAAACTAAGAATAAGTACTAAAATTCCTGAGCTTCAAATATTACCATTTGATGGAAATCCCTCTAAATTTCAAAACTTTAAGACCTCATTCAGAAACATTTATGATAACATAGGTCTTTCTGAAGGAGAGAAATTTGCCTACCTAAAACAAACATTTGAGTGGAAACCCTGCCATTCAAATCAACTGCATGCAAGAAAGTAAAACCTCTTATGAAGAAGCATGGCAGCAGTTGGAGGGCTGTTATGCAACACCAGGCCAAATTAAATTCCCATAATAAAATCCCTTTTAACTAAATCCATAATAACCAAAAATTTTAAATCACTTCATGACTTTCAAGCAGATATGCACTCTACCATAAATTTAATGCAAACTCAAAAATTAGAATTAGAAGATACTCTTGTATGTATATTATAATAAAACTAACTCAAGAAACTCAGGAATTTTTAAGAACTTGTGGGTTTAAACTCTATGACCCCTTTAATAATTTTAAAGAAGCAATTGCTGAAGCTACCAAAACCTTAGCTAATGTTAATTTTGATCTGGAACAAAGTGAGTTGACTACCTTGATACCTAAACAAAAAAGAAACTTCTCTCCAGAACCAGCCAGAAAACCATGGTATTCTGGCCAAACTACAGCTGCTCTGGCGGTTTCTACCCAAAAACAATCCTCAAGAAGAGCTCAATATACTGACCAGAGAGAACCTTACTGCAAATTGTGTAAGAAAAAACTCTCACAAAATCTCAAAATGTGATTCTTTCCCTGAAAGTTGGGATAAACTGAAAAAAATAAGCCAAATATTGACCTGGAAGAACTGGAAAATTCTTCCACGGAATCAGGAACTGTAGATTCTCCTGACACTACTACTGCCGCTACTCAACCCCGACCACAAAGACAAGCTGCAGTTAGATTTCGGGAAGAACTGCAAAGGAAAATACAGAGTGGATCTTTGTGAAGACCACAAATAGAAAATTGTAAATAATTGTAAATAGCTATAACTTAGGACCAACGTTCTACAGAAAAGACGCTTTCATCTTCATATTTCACCTAAAAGGAACTTTTCTGAAGAGCATGTCATTTTCATTCAAAAAAAAAATAAAATAAAATAAAATTCCCAAGAATACAATCTGGGTAAATTTTTCCCCTTGGGGGGAATGTTGAAAAAAGTGGTTAGAAATAACCGCATATATTTCCAAAGAAAATATAAACAAAATAAATAAAAATAAAAACCCTCGTTTCTAACCAACTAGTGAAGTTGGGTTTCCCTAATTAACAAAAAGAAGGAAAAAAAAAAGTTTCTGGGACAAAGACAAACGGAGCTTTGGCCAGTCTTGAAAATTTTTGACCGCATGAAGCGGGCCCCTTTTTTCTCAAAAAAATTAAAATGCTCGTGGTTACCCAAACCGGGAAACTGAGTCAACCTTCAAATCTAACAACCTTTAATTAAATCGTATCCTTAATTAATAACCACTGCAATTAATCAAAACCCATGTTTAACTAAATAGAGGCCTATCAGAACTAGGTGCAAGTAAGTTAAAGAAAATAACTAAGGTAAGAGAAAAACTAGGTACCTAGACGAAACTCGAACCGGGCTACAACGGCCCTAACTCAATAATTAAATGGCTGTTATAGCCCCTATTAAAACCTAAAGGCAATATAGCCCTAACTTAACTTAAATAAAACCTTCTAAACCTTAAACTTTTAAAACCAAAAACTTAAGGGCAATCCAGCCCTAGCCTAACTTAACCTGCAAAACCTAGGTCTGGGAAAATGGCTGTTATAGCCCCTATTAAAACCTAAAGGCAATATAGCCCTAACTTAACTTAAATAAAACCTTCTAAACCTTAAACTTTTAAAACCAAAAACTTAAGGGCAATCCAGCCCTAGCCTAACTTAACCTGCAAAACCTAGGTCTGGGAAATAGCCCCTACAAATAAAACCTAGCAGTGTGTTAAACGATAACCTAAAACAACAACGAAATTTAAAAACCTGGAAACTAAATGAAACTTATGAATCAGTTAGAAACTGAAAGGGTAACGTTCAACTGGCAACTTCATTTTTGGTAAGTCTAAATTAATTTTGATGAATTTAGCTTCACCATAGTAGTAATCTGGCTGCTGACCAAATTTAACCTGAAAACCACTGCAACCTACAGTGAAAAAGTCTGTAGCTGTGTTGACACTGTCTAAATAGGCCATATTATTTCTATAATTACCGAGTCTATTTAAAGTAAACTTAACCTTAATACTACACCTAAATAAAAATAATATATATCAATCTAAATAATAAATTTTTCAATATGGCGCCCCCGGTGGGCAGTCGAGAAGTTAGTTACCCTTTTTTTGTTTTAATTCTGATACAATAGTTTTAAATCCAGTGAATTAAATTTTTTACACAACCTAAACAAACCTAGCCTAACCTGGCTAAACCTAAAAAAAACAAACCTAGCCTAACCTGGCTGAACCTAAAAAACAAACCTAGCCTAACCTGGCTGAACCTAAAAAACAAACCTAGCCTAACCTGGCTGAACCTAAAAAAACAAACCTAGCCTAACCTGGCTGAACCTAAAAAAAACAAACCTAGCCTAACCTGGCTGAACCTAAAAAAACAAACCTAGCCTAACCTGGCTGAACCTAAAAAACAAACCTACCCTACCCTACCAACCCTACCTAACCTACCAAACCAACCTAACCTACCCTACCAAACGTACATAACCTACCCTACTTAACCTAAAATACCTAACCTACCTACCCATAATAAACCAAAAATGGCTAATCAAACTGAAGCCACTCGTGGAAAAAGTATGGAGACCTGGTTGGGAAGTGATGTGGAAGCACTTGAAACTAGTAAACTGGTAAAAAGGAGGGGAGCAATCAGAACCTCAGCTACTAAACTTTTAGCTACAATCAAAGAGAGATGGGATGATTGGACTGAGGAACAAAAAATTCACATGCTCGGCTTTTGTCCTCACAACTGGACAAGTTACAAATTTAGACGAGGAAATCCTTAGAATGTATGTTTGTTCCGAAGGCTTCTCAGAGGATAAACAAGAAGAACTAGATGAAAAAAATAGTTATTACCACTTTGAAATAGATCAAATGATACAAGCATTAACAACTAAAAAAGAAAATAATGCCGAAGCCAAACCTAAACTAAGAATAAGTACTAAAATTCCTGAGCTTCAAATATTACCATTTGATGGAAATCCCTCTAAATTTCAAAACTTTAAGACCTCATTCAGAAACATTTATGATAACATAGGTCTTTCTGAAGGAGAGAAATTTGCCTACCTAAAACAACATTTGAGTGGAAACCCTGCCATTCAAATCAACTGCATGCAAGAAAGTAAAACCTCTTATGAAGAAGCATGGCAGCAGTTGGAGGGCTGTTATGCAACACCAGGCCAAATTAAATTCTCCATAATAAAATCCCTTTTAACTAAATCCATAATAACCAAAAATTTTAAATCACTTCATGACTTTCAAGCAGATATGCACTCTACCATAAATTTAATGCAAACTCAAAAATTAGAATTAGAAGATATACTCTTGTATGTATATTATAATAAACTAACTCAAGAAACTCAGGAATTTTTAAGAACTTGTGGGTTTAAACTCTATGACCCCTTTAATAATTTTAAAGAAGCAATTGCTGAAGCTACCAAAACCTTAGCTAATGTTAATTTTGATCTGGAACAAAGTGAGTTGACTACCTTGATACCTAAACAAAAAAGAAACTTCTCTCCAGAACCAGCCAGAAAACCATGGTATTCTGGCCAAACTACAGCTGCTCTGGCGGTTTCTACCCAAAAACAATCCTCAAGAAGAGCTCAATATACTGACCAGAGAGAACCTTACTGCAAATTGTGTAAGAAAAACTCTCACAAAATCTCAAAATGTGATTCTTTCCCTGAAAGTTGGGATAAACTGAAAAAAATAAGCCAAATATTGACCTGGAAGAACTGGAAAATTCTTCCACGGAATCAGGAACTGTAGATTCTCCTGACACTACTACTGCCGCTACTCAACCCCGACCACAAAGACAAGCTGCAGTTAGATTTCGGGAAGAACTGCAAAGGAAAATACAGAGTGGATCTTTGTGAAGACCACAAATAGAAAATTGTAAATAATTGTAAATAGCTATAACTTAGGACCAACGTTCTACAGAAAAGACGCTTTCATCTTCATATTTCACCTAAAAGGAACTTTTCTGAAGAGCATGTCATTTTCATTCAAAAAAAAAAATAAAATAAAATAAAATTTCCCAAGAATACAATTCTGGGTAAATTTTTCCCCTTGGGGGAATGTTGAAAAAAGTGGTTAGAAATAACCGCATATATTTCCAAAGAAAATATAAACAAAAAAATAAAAATAAAAACCCTCGTTTCTAACCAACTAGTGAAGTTGGGTTTCCCTAATTAACAAAAAGAAGGAAAAAAAAAAGTTTCTGGGACAAAGACAAACGGAGCTTTGGCCAGTCTTGAAAATTTTTGACCGCATGAAGCGGGCCCCTTTTTTCTCAAAAAAATTAAAATGCTCGTGGTTACCCAAACCGGGAAACTGAGTCAACCTTCAAATCTAACAACCTTTAATTAAATCGTATCCTTAATTAATAACCACTGCAATTAATCAAAACCCATGTTTAACTAAATAGAGGCCTATCAGAACTAGGTGCAAGTAAGTTAAAGAAAATAACTAAGGTAAGAGAAAAACTAGGTACCTAGACGAAACTCGAACCGGGCTACAACGGCCCTAACTCAATAATTAAATGGCTGTTATAGCCCCTATTAAAACCTAAAGGCAATATAGCCCTAACTTAACTTAAATAAAACCTTCTAAACCTTAAACTTTTAAAACCAAAAACTTAAGGGCAATCCAGCCCTAGCCTAACTTAACCTGCAAAACCTAGGTCTGGGAAAATGGCTGTTATAGCCCCTATTAAAACCTAAAGGCAATATAGCCCTAACTTAACTTAAATAAAACCTTCTAAACCTTAAACTTTTAAAACCAAAAACTTAAGGGCAATCCAGCCCTAGCCTAACTTAACCTGCAAAACCTAGGTCTGGGAAATAGCCCCTACAAATAAATAACCTAGCAGTGTGTTAAACGATAACCTAAAACAACAACGAAATTTAAAAACCTGGAAACTAAATGAAACTTATGAATCAGTTAGAAACTGAAAGGGTAACGTTCAACTGGCAACTTCATTTTTGGTAAGTCTAAATTAATTTTGATGAATTTAGCTTCACCATAGTTAGTAATCTGGCTGCTGACCAAATTTAACCTGAAAACCACTGCAACCTACAGTGAAAAAGTCTGTAGCTGTGTTGACACTGTCTAAATAGGCCATTATATTTCTATAATTACCGAGTCTATTTAAAGTAAACTTAACCTTAATACTACACCTAAATAAAAATAATATATATCAATCTAAATAATAAATTTTTCAATATGGCGCCCCCGGGTGGGCAGTCGAGAAGTTAGTTACCCTTTTTTTGTTTTAATTCTGATACAATAGTTTTAAATCCAGTGAATTAAATTTTTTACACAACCTAAACAAACCTAGCCTAACCTGGCTAAACCTAAAAAAACAAACCTAGCCTAACCTGGCTGAACCTAAAAAAAAACCTAGCCTAACCTGGCTGAACCTAAAAAACAAACCTAGCCTAACCTGGCTGAACCTAAAAAAACAAACCTAGCCTAACCTGGCTGAACCTAAAAAAAACAAACCTAGCCTAACCTGGCTGAACCTAAAAAACAAACCTAGCCTAACCTGGCTGAACCTAAAAACAAACCTACCCTACCCTACCAACCCTACCTAACCTACCAAACCAACCAACCTACCTACCTACCAAACGTACATAACCTACCCTACTTAACCTAAAATACCTAACCTACCTACCCATAATAAACCTAAAAATGGCTAATCAAACTGAAGCCACTCGTGGAAAAAGTATGGAGACCTGGTTGGGAAGTGATGTGGAAGCACTTGAAACTAGTAAACTGGTAAAAAGGAGGGGAGCAATCAGAACCTCAGCTACTAAACTTTTAGCTACAATCAAAGAGAGATGGGATGATTGGACTGAGGAACAAAAAAATTCACATGCTCGGCTTTTGTCCTCACAACTGGACAAGTTACAAAATTTAGACGAGGAAATCCTTAGAATGTATGTTTGTTCCGAAGGCTTCTCAGAGGATAAACAAGAAGAACTAGATGAAAAAATAGTTATTACCACTTGAAATAGATCAAATGATACAAGCATTAACAACTAAAAAAGAAAATAATGCCGAAGCCAAACCTAAACTAAGAATAAGTACTAAAATTCCTGAGCTTCAAATATTACCATTTGATGGAAATCCCTCTAAATTTCAAAACTTTAAGACCTCATTCAGAAACATTTATGATAACATAGGTCTTTCTGAAGGAGAGAAATTTGCCTACCTAAAACAACATTTGAGTGGAAACCTGCCATTCAAATCAACTGCATGCAAGAAAGTAAAACCTCTTATGAAGAAGCATGGCAGCAGTTGGAGGGCTGTTATGCAACACCAGGCCAAATTAAATTCTCCATAATAAAATCCCTTTTAACTAAATCCATAATAACCAAAAATTTTAAATCACTTCATGACTTTCAAGCAGATATGCACTCTACCATAAATTTAATGCAAACTCAAAAATTAGAATTAGAAGATATACTCTTGTATGTATATTATAATAAACTAACTCAAGAAACTCAGGAATTTTTAAGAACTTGTGGGTTTAAACTCTATGACCCCTTTAATAATTTTAAAGAAGCAATTGCTGAAGCTACCAAAACCTTAGCTAATGTTAATTTTGATCTGGAACAAAGTGAGTTGACTACCTTGATACCTAAACAAAAAAGAAACTTCTCTCCAGAACCAGCCAGAAAACCATGGTATTCTGGCCAAACTACAGCTGCTCTGGCGGTTTCTACCCAAAAACAATCCTCAAGAAGAGCTCAATATACTGACCAGAGAGAACCTTACTGCAAATTGTGTAAGAAAAACTCTCACAAAATCTCAAAATGTGATTCTTTCCCTGAAAGTTGGGATAAACTGAAAAAAATAAGCCAAATATTGACCTGGAAGAACTGGAAAATTCTTCCACGGAATCAGGAACTGTAGATTCTCCTGACACTACTACTGCCGCTACTCAACCCCGACCACAAAGACAAGCTGCAGTTAGATTCGGGAAGAACTGCAAAGGAAAATACAGAGTGGATCTTTGTGAAGACCACAAATAGAAAATTGTAAATAATTGTAAATAGCTATAACTTAGGACCAACGTTCTACAGAAAAGACGCTTTCATCTTCATATTTCACCTAAAAGGAACTTTTCTGAAGAGCATGTCATTTTCATTCAAAAAAAAAAATAAAATAAAATAAATTTCCCAAGAATACAATTCTGGGTAAATTTTTCCCTTGGGGGAATGTTGAAAAAAGTGGTTAGAAATAACCGCATATATTTCCAAAGAAAATATAAACAAAATAAATAAAAATAAAAACCCTCGTTTCTAACCAACTAGTGAAGTTGGGTTTCCCTAATTAACAAAAGAAGGAAAAAAAAAAGTTTCTGGGACAAAGACAAACGGAGCTTTGGCCAGTCTTGAAAATTTTTGACCGCATGAAGCGGGCCCCTTTTTTCTCAAAAAAATTAAAATGCTCGTGGTTACCCAAACCGGGAAACTGAGTCAACCTTCAAATCTAACAACCTTTAATTAAATCGTATCCTTAATTAATAACCACTGCAATTAATCAAAACCCATGTTTAACTAAATAGAGGCCTATCAGAACTAGGTGCAAGTAAGTTAAAGAAAATAACTAAGGTAAGAGAAAAACTAGGTACCTAGACGAAACTCGAACCGGGCTACAACGGCCCTAACTCAATAATTAAATGGCTGTTATAGCCCCTATTAAAACCTAAAGGCAATATAGCCCTAACTTAACTTAAATAAAACCTTCTAAACCTTAAACTTTTAAAACCAAAAACTTAAGGGCAATCCAGCCCTAGCCTAACTTAACCTGCAAAACCTAGGTCTGGGAAATAGCCCCTACAAATAAATAACCTAGCAGTGTGTTAAACGATAACCTAAAACAACAACGAAATTTAAAAACCTGGAAACTAAATGAAACTTATGAATCAGTTAGAAACTGAAAGGGTAACGTTCAACTGGCAACTTCATTTTTGGTAAGTCTAAATTAATTTTGATGAATTTAGCTTCACCATAGTTAGTAATCTGGCTGCTGACCAAATTTAACCTGAAAACCACTGCAACCTACAGTGAAAAAGTCTGTAGCTGTGTTGACACTGTCTAAATAGGCCATTATTATTTCTATAATTACCGAGTCTATTTAAAGTAAACTTAACCTTAATACTACACCTAAATAAAATAATATATATCAATCTAAATAATAAATTTTCAATATGGCGCCCCCGGGTGGGCAGTCGAGAAGTTAGTTACCCTTTTTTTGTTTTAATTTGATACAATAGTTTTAAATCCAGTGAATTAAATTTTTACACAACCTAAACAAACCTAGCCTAACCTGGCTAAACCTAAAAAAACAAACCTAGCCTAACCTGGCTAAACCTAAAAAAACAAACCTAGCCTAACCTGGCTGAACCTAAAAAACAAACCTAGCCTAACCTGGCTGAACCTAAAAAACAAACCTAGCCTAACCTGGCTGAACCTAAAAAAACAAACCTAGCCTAACCTGGCTGAACCTAAAAAAAACAAACCTAGCCTAACCTGGCTGAACCTAAAAAAACAAACCTAGCCTAACCTGGCTGAACCTAAAAAACAAACCTACCCTACCCTACCAACCCTACCTAACCTACCAAACCAACCTAACCTACCCTACCAAACGTACATAACCTACCCTACTTAACCTAAAATACCTAACCTACCTACCCATAATAAACCTAAAAATGGCTAATCAAACTGAAGCCACTCGTGGAAAAAGTATGGAGACCTGGTTGGGAAGTGATGTGGAAGCACTTGAAACTAGTAAACTGGTAAAAAGGAGGGGAGCAATCAGAACCTCAGCTACTAAACTTTTAGCTACAATCAAAGAGAGATGGGATGATTGGACTGAGGAAAAAAAAATTCACATGCTCGGCTTTTGTCCTCACAACTGGACAAGTTACAAAATTTAGACGAGGAAATCCTTAGAATGTATGTTTGTTCCGAAGGCTTCTCAGAGGATAAACAAGAAGAACTAGATGAAAAAAATAGTTATTACCACTTTGAAATAGATCAAATGATACAAGCATTAACAACTAAAAAAGAAAATAATGCCGAAGCCAAACCTAAACTAAGAATAAGTACTAAAATTCCTGAGCTTCAAATATTACCATTTGATGGAAATCCCTCTAAATTTCAAAACTTTAAGACCTCATTCAGAAACATTTATGATAACATAGGTCTTTCTGAAGGAGAGAAATTTGCCTACCTAAAACAACATTTGAGTGGAAACCCTGCCATTCAAATCAACTGCATGCAAGAAAGTAAAACCTCTTATGAAGAAGCATGGCAGCAGTTGGAGGGCTGTTATGCAACACCAGGCCAAATTAAATTCTCCATAATAAAATCCCTTTTAACTAAATCCATAATAACCAAAAATTTTAAATCACTTCATGACTTTCAAGCAGATATGCACTCTACCATAAATTTAATGCAAACTCAAAAATTAGAATTAGAAGATATACTCTTGTATGTATATTATAATAAACTAACTCAAGAAACTCAGGAATTTTTAAGAACTTGTGGGTTTAAACTCTATGACCCCTTTAATAATTTTAAAGAAGCAATTGCTGAAGCTACCAAAACCTTAGCTAATGTTAATTTTGATCTGGAACAAAGTGAGTTGACTACCTTGATACCTAAACAAAAAAGAAACTTCTCTCCAGAACCAGCCAGAAAACCATGGTATTCTGGCCAAACTACAGCTGCTCTGGCGGTTTCTACCCAAAAACAATCCTCAAGAAGAGCTCAATATACTGACCAGAGAGAACCTTACTGCAAATTGTGTAAGAAAAACTCTCACAAAATCTCAAAATGTGATTCTTTCCCTGAAAGTTGGGATAAACTGAAAAAAATAAGCCAAATATTGACCTGGAAGAACTGGAAAATTCTTCCACGGAATCAGGAACTGTAGATTCTCCTGACACTACTACTGCCGCTACTCAACCCCGACCACAAAGACAAGCTGCAGTTAGATTTCGGAAGAACTGCAAAGGAAAATACAGAGGGATCTTTGTGAAGACCACAAATAGAAAATTGTAAATAATTGTAAATAGCTATAACTTAGGACCAACGTTCTACAGAAAAGACGCTTTCATCTTCATATTTCACCTAAAAGGAACTTTTCTGAAGAGCATGTCATTTTCATTCAAAAAAAAAAATAAAATAAAATAAAATTTCCCAAGAATACAATTCTGGGTAAATTTTTCCCCTTGGGGGGAATGTTGAAAAAAGTGGTTAGAAATAACCGCATATATTTCCAAAGAAATATAAACAAAATAAATAAAAATAAAAACCCTCGTTTCTAACCAACTAGTGAAGTTGGGTTTCCCTAATTAACAAAAAGAAGGAAAAAAAAAAGTTTCTGGGACAAAGACAAACGGAGCTTTGGCCAGTCTTGAAAATTTTTGACCGCATGAAGCGGGCCCCTTTTTTCTCAAAAAATTAAAATGCTCGTGGTTACCCAAACCGGGAAACTGAGTCAACCTTCAAATCTAACAACCTTTAATTAAATCGTATCCTTAATTAATAACCACTGCAATTAATCAAAACCCATGTTTAACTAAATAGAGGCCTATCAGAACTAGGTGCAAGTAAGTTAAAGAAAATAACTAAGGTAAGAGAAAAACTAGGTACCTAGACGAAACTCGAACCGGGCTACAACGGCCCTAACTCAATAATTAAATGGCTGTTATAGCCCCTATTAAAACCTAAAGGCAATATAGCCCTAACTTAACTTAAATAAAACCTTCTAAACCTTAAACTTTTAAAACCAAAAACTTAAGGGCAATCCAGCCCTAGCCTAACTTAACCTGCAAAACCTAGGTCTGGGAAATAGCCCCTACAAATAAATAACCTAGCAGTGTGTTAAACGATAACCTAAAACAACAACGAAATTTAAAAACCTGGAAACTAAATGAAACTTATGAATCAGTTAGAAACTGAAAGGGTAACGTTCAACTGGCAACTTCATTTTTGGTAAGTCTAAATTAAGTTTGATGAATTTAGCTTCACCATAGTTAGTAATCTGGCTGCTGACCAAATTTAACCTGAAAACCACTGCAACCTACAGTGAAAAAGTCTGTAGCTGTGTTGACAGTGTCTAAATAGGCCATTATTATTTCTATAATTACTGAGTCTATTTAAAGTAAACTTAACCTTAATACTACACCTAAATAAAAATAATATATCTCAATCTAAATAATAAATTTTTCAATACCTATGGACATTCCTGAGTTGACAGATAGCGACAGTTGTAATGATTCATTTGATGCAGACTATGTTCCAGAAGTCTCAACATTACAGAACAGAACTAGATTACGCTCATTAGCTGAAGCATGTGACAGGTATAGTACTGAAAGATAAATCTTTTAATACAGCTTAAAGTGAAATCATTGTGACTAAGAGATTAAGATTACCAATAAATTATTCATTGACAATAGATATGTAAATCTACTTTAAATATCCTAACAGATATCAAGTAAGTGATAGAGCAGGAGCGGCTATTGGTTCTGCTACATTGGTGGACTTTGGAGTAATCACCCCAGATAACATACAAAATGTTATTGATAAGTATGTTTTTAATCACTCTAGATATTACATTTCTTAGCTTCTGCTATAAGTTCTAAATCACCAGATTTACTATTATTTTTAAAATTAGCGTCAAAATTTCTATTTTGTATTTATATTAATTAGTTTCAAACAGGACACTGACATTTGTATTTTGTATATTTGTATAATGCTAATGCAGTAATGCATGGCCAATATTTTTGAAATACTTTTCAGAAACAAGTTGAGAAGGGAGAGAGCTAAATTGAGAGCTGAAAGGAAGAAGGAAGAAGAAGTGATATTTGAAAAAGTGACTGGCATTGGCTTTGACGGTAGAAAGGATGCTACACTTGCTGTTAACAAAGTAAATGAAAAGTATTATACATCCACAATCCTAGAGGAACATTATGTCATTACTGGAGAGCCAGGTAAATGGAAATGATTGTCATACAGTTATAGGCGTTATGCTGTTATATTACTGTACTATAAAGTAATATTTCAATTACTTAAAATTTTTTCTTTTTAAGTGACAACTGTCCAGTTAACTTTATTCCTTCCTTTTTCATTTTTATTTAATTGTAAAATTAATTACATTTATTTTCAAATGATTTCTACCTCGACCATTTTACCCCGGAGAGTGGCAAAGGCATTGACATTGCTCATGGCATTTATAAGATCATTAAGGGGACAGAACTTGAGGCCAAATTAAACTTAGTTAAAGCAGATGGGACAAATACTAACACAGGACATATGCATGGGTCAATCAGATATTTGGAAATGTTTTTAGGGCAACCTCTTCAGTGGGATATTTGTCTTCTGCATCTAAATGAATTGCCACTTAGACACATCTTCATAACTTTAGATGGGACAACAAAAAGTCCAGACAAATTTTCTGGCCCTATTGGTTCTCAGCTCAATGGGGATGTGTCAGAATGGAATGTTGTGGACTTCAAATCTATACCTTATCCTGCATTTGTGCTTCTACCAAATGAGGTGGTCAATAATTTATCAACAGACCAATACTATGGATATTGCATCTGCTGGGCAATTATTACTGGTGAAGTGGATGAAGACCTTGCACTCTTAGAAGTTGGCCTGCTAAATCACTCTCGATGGCTCACCTTAACCTGTAGAATTCTTCGCTTTTATGTTTCACAAAAAAGACCCAGTAAGAACCTCAAAATCATAGTAGAATTCATCATCAAAGTATACTTTCACAGTTGGTTCAATATCAAGGCTAATAAGAGGCTAAGTGATGGGTCAAGAAACCTATTCAATATGATCCAAAGAGTAAATAAATTCCCTGACAGGAAAATTAGAGAAATTTGTTATGACGTATTAAACAATAACAGCTATTTTGCTCATGGTGAAAATATTTTAGTTGGAATGCTGGCTGATGAAGATGAAGAGGTGAGGAGGTGTGCTGTCAATAAAGTTCTGTGTCTGAGGGTAGTTATAGAGGATTTTGATGATGAATCTGGTAGTAGCAATGATTTTTCAGGTGGAATAATTGAAAGTGATGATGAGAATGAAGAGGATCATGAAGGTGGTACTGATGAATATCCTGCTATAGATGAGAATGTTAGGGTCTTTAGAAAGACAATCATCAATTTCAAAGCTTCTGCATACCATAAGCTGTCTGCTATGTCCCAATGGGAAACTGTTCCACCTGTATTAAAAGAATTCAGTAATGATGAACTGCGTGATATCATTAATACCGCATTGAAACTGGATCACGAGTGACACAGTCAGAATGTTGAAAGGCACATCAAGCTTGTCACTGAAGCATCCTTGGCTGTTGTACGTCATGAGCGTAGAGATGGTCTTATTAGAAACAAAATTAGATCACGTAAATTAATGAAAGATTTTGTGTCTAAAAAATATTTTAAGTTCTAGATTATTATTTATCATGCTAAAATATGACAAAATGACAATTTGTTAATTGTATAATTTAATGTTTGGCGTTTTGGAACGTCAAAAAGCATTTTCAATGAATTTAAAATGGCTGATTTTGATTGATTTTGATTGCTGATTGAAAACCACTAATACATGTCAATTTGCAGCTTGAGAATGTTTTATTGTGTTGACATTCAGTTGAAAGGGGGGGGGGGGGTCTATGGGCCCAAACAATTAGTTTTTCTAAAATAACTCAAACACTAAAGGTTTTATGAAAAAATACCACTCTTAATAATTTGTTCTAAATCAAATTCTGCATCTTTTGGTATGCAAACCATCTCGCTAGCATGTTCAGAAGAAGATATATTGCCATTTTCCTGATTTTGCTAGTGCGGCATTAGATGTTTTTACAAAAACGGGGGTGGCCGGACACACGTTGGTGGCCGCCAATTATTTTTTTCAGGAATCTTATTTTTATATCAAAAGCCAACTGTTAGTCACTCTGATAAATTAAAATCAAACAAAAATTATAGTTTCAGCCCGGCCTAGTGAAGTATATATTTTATGTGTCTAATTTGAATGTTGTTGGTCAGGAATCTGGATTATGTTCAGTGTCAATAGTGTACAATTTATTATAAAGCATACAGTTTAGAAAACAATTTGTTATTAAATTAATTTGGCCTTCATTTTTACAATGGAAAACTAGGAGCTATTGAAGAATAGGGACCCCCAGCCTTTTTTAGTTAGCTTTATAAGGCTAACTAACGAAAATATCATGACCTAACCTAACCAATCGTCAAGGGCGTACAGTTAACCTAACGATTGGTTAGATTAGGTCGTGATAGTTTCGTTAGTTAGCTTATAAGCCTAACTAAAGAAGGCTGGGGTCCCTATTCTTCAATAGCTCCGTTAATTGACCCAACCCTGTATTTTAAACATATTAAAATTAGATATTTTACATTTAAAAGGCTTCAATAATTTCGTTTTTGGGTATAATTTTGACGAACATATACGTATAGCAAAGATGTGAAATCATCATTGTTGAGAGTATAAACCTATTAAATTAGTTTATAGGAATTTCTTGTCACTCTACAATTTTAAAAATTAAATTTATAATTTGTGTATATATATATATATATATATAGAGGACCGACAAGAAATAGACTAACAAGTAGACAGACAAATTCTTTCTTCCACGCCATCTTCAAACATTCTTAGAAGACACACGTGGTCAAGGAATCAGAAACGATGAAAACGTCTGTTTCTTCCCAAAAGGCCCGCGAAAGCAAGCCCATATCAACTAAAGGACGCGTAGGAGGAGTTTCAAGAAAGGCCCGCGAAGGTTCTGCGTCACAGAGGTTATATAAGCGAGTTTCCACTGATACACTTCCTCACTCATACCTCAACAATGCATCGATTAGCAAAAGCTAAACATAATCCTTTTTTTCTACTATTTCTTTCACCACCTTTCTCTACAAAAAAAAAAAAAAAAATGGTGTCAATAATCCAGCAGGGTTGAAAGCACCTTAAACAGAAAAAACAAACAACAACAATCACTCATACCTCACTCGCGCTCACCACTTCTCGTTTGCATTTCTCGTCACGTGTCACGTCTCCTTCGTCAGTACCACTCGTCACATCAACCGCCCGCCGGCGGAGCGGCCTGCTGTTCCTTCAAAGCTTCCGATCCTATCATCAAGTAAGACCTTCCGCCGTCAGCCTGCAGAAGCACTCCTTCGAAACCAGCGCCGTTCGATCTCAGCCGGTTACCGTCTTTCAAGCAATTCTCGTGAAGCCTACATCAGTGTCCGCAGAACCGTCCTTTCCCTCAAGCAAACTCTCAACAAGAGGCTCGCTACCGGTTCCACGATCATCTCGGCGTACGTAACACCGGACGGTCAACTTCCGCAGGTTTCCAATCTACAAGGTCGACCTTCAAGCATACCCTTCGTCTCGAGAGGTATTTTCAACACAGTCGGTAAGCTCTCTGTGCCTCGTTCTTAAGCAATGCTCGCTAAGCCTACAGAGTGTAATTGCAGCAGCGTGATTAAACTATACATAAAGTGCTTTCAATATCGTTCAAACTAACTCTCGTTGAAACGCAGTAGGCCTATTTCATAATCCACGTGTCATTACAATATTTGATTGTGCATCAGACTAATTCTCTAATGCAAACCCGCACTAGGCTTATTTCCTATGCCCAGCTCAAGTGTCATTTCCAATACCATAATCGTGAATTGTATCAGCCTGCTATTGTGTTGTTTCATGTATCTATCGATATTTTGCATCCACTTACTTATGTGATTTATTTAAGCATTTCATTATTGACGGCCGAATCCACTTACCACGTACAAAACGCACGTGCATTCTTAATATCATTACTAGGCCCATTCAATGTTCCATTTATGCGTAACTCTAGCCTGCGTCACCTATTTAGTGTACCTAAACGTACGTGCTTAATTTCTGTTATTTATTAGGCAGAAGCATTCGTTCCATGTTCATCTATTCATAACCTTTAGCCTACATAATCAGTATGTTACGTGTTCTATTCAGTGTACCAAAACGTACGTGCATAATTTCTATTATCACTAGGTTTCATATTTTATGTTGTGTTCCATTTTGCATGCCAATAGCCTAACATAAATGAATGCATTACTTGACAATTAAGCTCTTAACCATTTCTCGTATTGGCTAAGCTCCATGTCATCTTAGCATAATATAAAGGCTGTTAAATAATTGTTATTAACTATAATTACATTACTGTCAATCATTTGTTATTCACTGTGAACAAATAACTTATTTATTTTCTTAATTAAATACAAAACAATAAGGTGCTTTTTTATAACCTTAACAATATTTGCTTGGGTGGAATCCAAGCTGGTGACCTCGAAGCAATTCGTATCACTCAGAAATATTATAGTAGGCCGACTCCATTAGCCACTGTCAACCGGTGATACTGTAGGACATCATAAATTGTTAACCCAGCCTGTCATTATAACAATCAATTTGCATCAATTAATCACTAGCATTAAATTAGTCATTATCACCTCAAACGGCTAAAAATTTAGGCCCACTATATATATATGGTGTAGTGGTTAACATCTCTGACAAGAATCCATCGACTCGGATTTGATTCCCGGCAAGGGTAAGCGGCGCTCAGCTCACCCAGCTGTTCATCCTTTTATATAAAAAATATTGGTTGGTAGATAAATGGGTACCCTGGATTAAGACAGTTGGTTGTTGATCGGAAGGTAGTAAGATTAAGTCCGGGCGAAGACTGTAATTTCTGACTTCTTTGGTGGGTCGCGGTTCGGAGTCCACGTTAAACTGTAGGTTTGACGTGGAGCAACAAGCTTTACCTTTGTCAGAATGAATGGTTGAGGTGGAAGCAAAACTAAGGTGTAATATAACTTGAATAAATAATTTGATTACTAATAAGATTTGAACCACTGCAACGGTATATCTGAATTCCATTTGGCAACAGAAATTATATAATTTGTAAGATATATATATATATATTAGTGATGGGACGATTGTCATATTTCATACAATCGCTGTTGCGATTGCGATTGCGATTGTCAGAATTTGAAAATCGCGCGATTGCGATTGCGATTGCGATGTTTTAGCTTTAGCCTCACATAACGCTCATTTATGCTTTAAATATACCTAAACGCGTTACCTACCATAGGGTTAGCTTGATTTTTTAACATTCCAATTTTACATAGAGCAAATAAAGAGGTGTACTTATTGTTATTATTAAACCAATTTTTTATTCTGTTTTCAACTAATTCGCAACCCGTTTTCATTTCTGTTTTTGACTTATTTATTATTCCGTATTGTTGTTAGCTAAACTTTCCTTTAAGTACGCATGAAAGAGCAGCTTTCATAGCAACTTTTGTAGAGATTTAAATCTTTTGTTCACAATCGCAACAATCGCACTCATTAAATGCGATTGCAATTGCGATTGCGATTGTAAAAAATGTGCGATTGTATCGCGATTGCGATTGCGATTGCGATGCATCGTCCCATCACTAATATATATATATATATACATATACAGTATATATATATATATATATATACAGGGTGATCCAAAAGTCCCTATCTATTTTGCTGAAATAATTCTATTTCTATTTTATTTCCTACAGGCCATAGATGATGGATGCACAAGAACGTGTGATGGTAGTAACATTACGTATCCATGGGAAGAAGTGCAAAGAAATTCGAGAAAAATTCGAAAGAAGATTTCACAAACCAGGACCTACCGACAAAGAAGTTCGCGAGCTGGTCAATAAATTTAAAAGAACACGAACTGTTCATGATGAGGCAAGATCTGGACGTTCGGGTACCTCTGAAGAAAATGTTGAATTGGTAAGAGAGACATTTCAAACAAATCCAAGAATGTCAACTCGCACAGCATCACGTAGAATGAGCATACCCAAAACGACTCTTCTATCGATTTTAGAATCAACATTAAAAGAGAAAAATTACCATATTCAAGTGCTACACGAGTTACACGAAGAGGATTATAGAAGACGAGCCGCCATGTGCACAGAATTGATTGAAAAAAATTCATACCGAAAACTTATTAAACCGCATTCTCTTCACCGATGAGGCGACATCCCACACATACGGAAAGGTTAATCGACACAATTGCCGTATCTGGGCTAGTATAAAACCAACCCAGAGATGCTTGAGAATGCGTTCCGCAATGCAGTAGACATACCTGAGATTTGCAGAGACACTGATGGCGGTCACGTCGAATCTTAGACCGAAGCTTGATAAATAAATATACATCTAATTATGTTACTACATTTTTATCCTAAAGTACTATTATTTCAGCAAAATAGCGACTTTTGGACCACCCTGTTTTTTTAGTGTTCGAGTACGAGTACGCGTGTAAGAGTGTGGTTTCAAACTTTAACTGGTGCTTGGCTGCTTGCATGAGCAAAGCTTATTAGACCATATGAACGCATTGCATTGAGAAGGGAAAAAAATGTGACACGAAATAAACAAAATTTATTTACTGTTACATACTGTATATATCGCAGTATACTGTAAGTTTTTTTCTTTACCTACCTATTCAGTAATAAAACACAAGACATGTTCTTCACTAAGGGTTTTCGCTACAAAAGTTGCTATTTAGTTATTAATAATATTATAAATGTAAAGTATTGCATAAAACTATAGTAAATAAATCTGAAAATATAAACCATATTGAAATTAAAGTTGTAAATTGTTGTTTTCATGGTACACTGAGAGTATAGGACAGATCCTCATATTTGAAATTTGTTTGAGTGCAAGTACAATTACGGCAATTTAAGATTACTTCGAGCACGAGTACAACAAAAATCCGTATTCGAGTACAAGAATACTCGAGTACTGATGTACTCTTTCTTTCCACCTCTAGACTCGAAACCAGTAGTCTTCACCTTTCGTTTTCTCTATATTTGACGTAAAAATCTTTTGTATGACTTCTATGTTTGCAATGTCTCGTTTTCTGTATGGGCTTGTGAGTACTGAGCAGTACTCAGTTATTGATAGGACTAGATTCTTCCATAATTTTAGCATAATGTTTGCTTTTCTGCTGTGGAAGCTCCTTCAAATGATTCCCATTTTTTTCTAGCTGTTGTAGTTTTAATGTTATAGTGTCTCTGCATAAATCCTGCATCCGACGACATTATTACTCCAAGATCCTTGACTTGTGGGCGTGGTGTTATCTGTTTGGTTTGCAGAGTTTTTTGTGCCCTTTATTCTGCAGCACCTTGTTATTACCGTATCTTAGAAGTTGAAATTTTTCTTCGTTGAACTTCATATTGTTGTCTTCTATCCACTTAAATAATGTTTCAATGTCATTTTGTAATTTTTCAATGTCACTTTCGTTCGATATCGCCTTACATATCTTTGTCATCTGCGAAACATGATACAATATTGTCATTAATATCTGCATCAGTGTGTGCAATCATTATTATGAACAGCAAGGGAGATAATACTGTACCTTGTGGAACAGAGCTCATGACTTCTGAGACTTCAGATTTAACTCCATTTACTACTATTCTTTGTGTTATTTGAGTCAGAAAATTAAATATTCATTTTCCCAACTTTCCAGTCATTCCTGTATTCTTAAGTTTGTATGCTATAATTCCATGGTCACATTTATCGAAGGCTTTAGCAAAGTCAGTATACATTACGTACATCTCTTTTTTGTCCTCGACACAATGTTTTCAGTATTTTCTCCTGGTAGTATAATACAGTAGCTGTGATAGGCATGATCTTCCATCCCTGACGCCATGTTGGTTCGGATTTTATAAATTCTTTTCTTTAAGTAGTAAGATTTTTGCCTCTAATTATACGTTCAAAGGACTTTATAATGTGGGCGGTGAGAACTACTGGCCGATAATTCTTAGGCATTGCTCTGTTACCTCCTTTAAATAAGGGGGCATAGTTCGCGTTCCTAAATGGAAGTGGAATTTGTCCTGTGTCAAGTGATTTTCTCTATAGTAAGTATTGCGGCTTGACAATACTCTCTTCACATTTCTCCAGAAACGTGGAACTCCATGTGTCTGACCCTGGTGCCGAATTGTCTCGCATTTGTGATAGAGCCTTAATTACATCTCTTTCCGAGAACTCTAAGTCTATTAATGGGTTCGTGCCCAAACTTGTTCTTGGCTGATTTGTATCAATGTCAAAAAAATTCATCTGGATTTTCTACTTTCTTCTCGAATTTAAGGGTGTTAAACACAGAATTAAATTGTTCATTAAGCAGGTCGCTCATTTTTTCTGGGTCATTTGTGTACTCGGCCGCCCCATCTATCAACGGACCAATACTCTCTTTACACTGCATTTTTCTTTTTGCAAACTTGTCGGAGTATTTTGGGTTATTTTTTGTTTTCTGCTACCTTGTTTTTCCTCCTCGTTTGTCTGATGAGTGAACGTTTGTTTCAGGTTCACTTGATCACTTCCTTTGCTTCAGTTTAGTACATGTGGAAAGTTTTCACTAGTGCTGTACCGATTAATCGGCATCAGCATCGGCAGAATCGCCCATTTTTTGGCAACGGCATTGGCCAAATTTAGTCGATTCTATCACCGATTCTTTGAAATTTTAAAATTTTCATTACAAAACATAATCTATATTTATAGAAAATTCAAGACAAAAAACACTATTTTTAATAATTTATACTCATTTCAAAATGTAATTATATAAAAATATTTTATATTCATGGAAAAGGCAAAGCGTAATAAGTTAAGTTGCCTATAAATTTACATTTTCTCTAACTAGCTAATCTCCGACTCTATATTAATAATATTTCTATATTAAGTTGTACTTTATAATTTATATATTATACCATCTTATTGTGTTGACTTTATTTTAAGTAGTTTAATAATTTTGTAAACCCAAATTATATATACACATTTTTTTATTCAAATTGGCCACTACGGACTTGAAATTTAAATGAAAATTTTGTCGTTGTTCATATTATTGAAAAAAGAAAATACCTTCAACATAAGGAAAAATAATTACTTTAAAAATTGGTATTCAATTTATGAAAATAAAATAAAATTGTTTTATCATTTTACTGAGTAATAAAACTATTTAATATCATTTTAGCTACACAGTATATCAGTAACAAATTCTGGTGCTGTATATTGTGGAGTGAGCAGTGAGCTAAGGAAAAGCATTTAAATAAATTTGAAATGGAAAACTAGAAAAATTGAGTGTTAACATTAGATTAATAAAATTCATGAAGGGAATTTATTTTTTTAAATATAGGAAAAGAATCGGCATCGGTATCGGCACTTTTTCATGGAATCGGCATCTGCATCGGCTAAATTTTTTAATTGGTACATCACTAGTTTACGGTTTATTTCCGTTGTCTAAATAGTGTCCTGATTTTTCTCTCGAGCTTCCTACGTTTTCGTTTTTATCTCTTCGGAACATGTTTCGGCAATATAGGCTTAGTTTCGTTTTCTATTATACACAGTATTTCTTCTGGAGTCTTCTCGTAAAGTAGCAATTCCCAATTTACTTTCTTTAAACCTTCATTTTCACTTTCCTAATCTACTGTATTTGAATTTATATTTAAACCTTCAAATATTCCTTCTTACTCTCTAAGATGCGTTTGTGGACTTCTGTTGCTAACTTTAATTGCATATCGATTAGGTTATGGTCGGAGAAATTTGTGTATATTACCTTTTTATTTATTATTACCTCATTGTTATTTGTCAAAATCAAATCCAAAACATCCTCTTTTCTAATGACTTCACAGATTTCCTGGTTACGTGTATAATGTTCCATATCTAATAGCATTATTGCCTGGGTTCTATCATCTTTTCTAATGTTACCATGAAACTTCTCAACATATATAACTTCGTCATTTTTCTTCCATGTTATAAATAGAAAATTAAAATCCCCACAAATTAAAATAGTTGGTGCTTGAGTTTCAAATAATTTTAACATGTCTTCTATTTCATTTGCAGCGAATTGGAATTCACTTTTTGTGGTGTTTGGTGGTCTGTAGACGTTCATAATGGTTAGGTTCTGTCCTTTTACTTCTAAAATAATAATTTCGACTGTGCTGTTTGATTTGCTTACCTTCACTTCACATGTGTAGGCCTATGTGTTTTTCATGTTGATGCAATACCCTCCTCCTCATCTAGCAACTCCATCTGCTCTGTATATGTTGTAATTAAATATTACTATTTCAGTATCCTCGATGCAGTTTCACAACCTTTTCCTCATTTATGTGTGTTTCCGTCCGTTAGAAATATGGTATCTATGCTGGCTTCCAGAACTAAATTTGGCAAGTATTGTAATTTGCAGTCTGCATGGTCAGTATACAGGCCTTGTATATCTGTATATAATAAATTTATAGGGTATATAATTTTCGTGCTAGGTTTTCCTAGATAATGGTCGTTTTCTGGTTGATGCCGGTTCCTGTTTCGTGTTATTGGTTGGGCAGCTGCATTTGGGAGTAGTGGGGCTGCGGCCCTTGATACTACAGTATTGTAGATATTGTATTAACGGTGGTAGTACAGGATCTGGCCTAGAGTTCGTATAAATTTCTGGGTGCAGAGGTTTTGACGACTGATCTAGACTAATTTTGGGGCGTAGAATCCAAATTTTTCTATGCCATCGAACCAAATTGGTGCGAAAGTGGTCAAAATGGCAAACAATTGGCAAAAATGGCAAAATTTTATCAGTTTTTCGTATTTTTGTCATATTCTTGAGTTGAAAATTTTTTTAAGGGCAATTGTTTGTTTGAGAATCTGTTTTTGTAACATACTGCTGCTTGAACCAAGAAAACTGACAAAAATGTCAAAAAATAACAGCAAAAATAGTAAAAAATTAAGTAAATATTGTCAAAAAATCGCAAAAATGAAATTTTTGGGCTATTTTGGTGCATACACTAGCTCTAACCAATCTTATCGAACTAAATAGTCAAGAAATTAGATATTAATAGCTCTACTAAAATTTCCTAACACAAAAACATGTACAAATGTCTAAATTTTGGGTTACAATGATTAAAAATGGTTGTAGAATATTTGAAAAAATAGACAAAATATAAAAAATAGTGCTAATTTTATAAAACTTAGGTTTGCATGTTGTAAAAGACTGAGATAAGATCATGTATTATTTCTGATGATGAAGTTGACTGAAAATCTTGCAAAAGTGGCAACGAGTTTGGCAAAAATGACAAAAACTGTCAAGGCCGCTTATGTGATTGAGAAAGAGTGTTACCGTCACTCAGGTGCATCTTCCCAGTGCAGCACCACGGCAATGGGCTAAGTTATAGCTAACTTAGTGGGAACGACCTCATTTAATGATGAGGCCCCATTTTTTTTTTTTTTTTGTTTTTTCGTTTTTTTCTGTTCTTTTTTTGTTTATTTGAAACTTTTATTGAAACATTATTTACAAATAAAAGCAGTATGGCTTTTGTGGTATCATCTTCCGACACCATGAAAATGAAAAGTACAATGTACAGATTTGTTCATCTGTAATTTTATTCAGTTACCTGCTGAAATTCAGGCGTTAGGATTTTGGCATGTTCTTTGATTGCACTTGCACTTGACTCTGGAGCTTCACTGATCTTATTAGTATGCTGTTGTGTTGGTGCAGAGCTTAATGGAGCATTTTGGAATAAAACTAGCACCGTATTGTGTGTCGAACCAATTCCAGACAAGGTATTTTCCAAGGTGTCAAAATTATCCATTGCTGCTTGAATTGGATGGTTTTGATCAAGTACTGGAGGAACTGGAACTCTATGTGAACTACATAAAGATATTGTACGTTTTGCTAGTGCAAAATTTATTTTGCGAACTTCTTGGTATCCTACACAAATGCTCCGTTTGTTTGCAATTTCAATAAGATCTTTAGACTGTGAAAGGTTATGTATAGTTTGAGCAAATCCGACATGCAATGGGGTGGGCTCCAAACCATTATGAAGGATGTAAAACAACATCTGGAAGATAGTGTCACACTTCAGCATCAACTGATTGTTGCTATCTGATATATTCCAGGTGGAAAACAAATGCTGAAGAAATTCTATCCATATTGGAGGACGTTCATTTTGGAAGCGTTTTAAGGCTAGATCAAGATCGTTTGGATCACAATAGCTAGAGCGTAAACCAAAACTGTAAGTTTTTAACTCTTTCCTTAGGTCTTTAGCAACGTTTTCGACAGATGATTTCCGCAAAGTTTCAACAATTCTTGCACTCTCAATCTGGACAGAATAAACCATCTGGGATTTTCGTTTGTTGCTAGGATATGTAAAATAAAGGTGTCCTTAAATTTGTCTATAAGCAGGCTCTTAACCAAATAGTTACTGATAGATTCATCCTGGTTCAGCTTTTTATTGATCTCTTGTCTCAAGTAGGTGACACTGTATCCACAGCTTGTGAAGTCTATTTTTGAGACTACATCATTAAACGCTTCTTGAACCATGTCAGTAGAACCCATAACTTCATTTTCTTGCTGTCTGTTTTCCAAAATCGTCTCTATTCTGCGATCATAGGCTGCAAAATGCTTCTTTATACAATTATTATGATAGAATACATCTGCAGCGAATACATCTTTGTATTCGTTCAACATCGCTACTCTGGTAAAAACATCGTCTTGGAACTAGTGAGCATAACTCAATAACTTTTGGGCATGACCTAGAGTACATATCCGAAACAAATCATGGTCAATGTTTCCACCTTTCAATTTGACTCGAGCTGAACCACAAAATACACACACTTTCATATCCTTGATATGCTGTGTTTTAATCCTTTTGCTTGAACCATTTTCTGGAGGAGTTAATGCTTCCCCTAAGGAGGAATCGGAGGGTTCAGATTCAGCATTTTTAGACTTTTGGCTACGTTCAACCAACTTTTTATATGTTGCATAGCACGAAATGCTGTGATACTGGATATAAGGAGTCTGACTCTCAGTAAGAGCTTTCAAACGCTTGCTTCTGTCATCATTTGGGTACGCAGAAGCCAACTGAAGCAAATTTTTTATTCCATGTTCTCCACTACTCAAATATTTCTCTCCACTTGGGTTTTTGTTCTTCTGGCACAAGATACATTTACCAAGGTTTGAGCTATGCTTCTTTTCTGGCACAAATTGACATACATCCTGAAAAAATAAAATATACTAAGACTTCTTGCAATTGCAATTATAATAAACTGGATCTATTCTATACATATAAAAATTCATTTGTAACACATTGGTCTTTATATTTATGTTTTAAATATTCAATTCGATTATTACTTACCATGATCTATCATCTGTTGAATCACATAATGAATACAAGGATCCTCAATTTGTAGCTACTACCAATACTAAACCTGAAACACAATAAATATGACTTAGTTACTTTAAAGAAATCAAATAGATCGATTCTATATGAAGTTCAAGCATTTCACAACAAGCAAGCCTAAGAATAATATAAAATTAGTACTATTTTTTTATATTTTGGCTATTTTTCAAGTATTTTACAACCATTTTTATCGATTTATACCCGAAATTTAGACATTTGTGCATACTTTGTTTTAATAAATTCTTGCAGAGCTATTAATATCTAATTTCTTGACTATTTAGTTCGATATGATTGGTTAGAGCTAGTTTATGCACCAAAATAGCCAAAAATTTCATTTTTGCGATTTTTTGACAATATTTACTTAATTTTTTACTATTTTTGCTGTTATTTTTTTACGTTTTTGTCAGTTTTCTTGGTTCAGGCAGCAGTATGTTACAAAAACAGATTCTCAAACAAAAAATTGCCCTTAAAAAATTTTTCAAGTCAAGAATATGACAAAAATACGAAAAACTGATAAAATTTTGCAATTTTTGCCAATGTTTTGCCATTTTGACCACTTTCGCACCAATTTGGTTCGATGGCATAGAAAAATTCGGATTCTGCGCCCCAAAATTAGTCTAGATCAGTCGTCAAAACCTCTGCACCCAGAAATTTATACGAACTCTAGGCCAGATCCTAGAGTCCCAGGGGTCCCCAACTTTTTTGTGACGAAGATCACATTCAAGACTACCGGTAGTGCGGCGGGCACCATTTGCTTTTTCAAGGCAAATTTATAGTTGGACTTAATAATGAACATAATACACAAAAAAAAACAAGGATGGGCTAACTAAGAATCTTAGAAAAATTATCAAAACGATAACTTAATTTATTTATAAAGAAATAATTATTTTCAAATCTGTTTCTGTAATTAACTACTAAAATTTAATAAAATGTTAAGTATGTTACATATTTTAAATATTTAGTAACTAAATATTTAAAATATGTAACATACTTAACATTTTATTAAAAATTTAAATAAAAATTTATCAATCGTAGTCAGTCAGTGGCGCGCATACGCAAAAGGGTCGGCGGGCACCATGGTGCTCGCGGGCACAGGGTTGGGGACCCCTGTGACCTAGACTATGGGTGGTGTTGAATAAGAGATTGATGTATTTGATACTGAGATGCACATATCTGCGAAGTTCTGTCTTTTCTCATTAGAAGGGACAGTTGTGTTTTTATCATTCTCATTTCCTCCAAAACATTTACTTCATTGCCACTGTTATTACTTCTATTTAGGATGTAAGCTGTTCTTTCTCGTTCTCTTCTTTGAGTACCCTTAATGTGAAAATAAGGGCACTCCATTTTCAGACATTTTTCTCTCTGATTGACTGTCTACACGTAGAAGGGTGGAAATAGTAGCAGGTTGTTCCGTACCTGCAACTTCCATTCCTCATCATGTAGGAACATTTTTGGGGGTGAATATACATGCAATTTGAGCCATATTTGCACGACCCTGTCTTGTAAATTCGCTATGGTCCGTCGTTTAGATTCCTTACGAGTCCTATGGTATTAAATTTCTTTATGTTCTACCACCACTTCTTCCCTATTCAGTGTTTTTTTATTGTTTGGTGTGGTTTCATTTGCATTCATGGTGTCTCTATCTTGTGTAAATAGATGTGTTGATTTCTCCGTCTAAAGCTACTTCTGCACCTCCCTGTAGTGTGTTTCCCTCGGTATCCTGAATCCCATTTTCGTTTGTGTCGGCGTTTTCCGACGTTTCCTGGTTTTCTGTCGGTGAACCTGTTGCAAATAATTCTTCTGTTTCAACATTCTCCACTCTCGTTTGTACTACTTTACTATTGTTTTCCATGCGCTTGACGCACACGAAGCCATAAAAGCCTATGAGTTTGTTGTCTATGCTATTCATCATTTTCCTGACCTTTTTATCTTTTTTTTATATATATAAGTTTATGTATTCGTAATGGTTAAATGTATTGCACAGAATGCATTTTGAGCCCATGGTCTGGTCTACTCTATTTTTGCAATTTGGTGCGCAGCACATTCCACTAAAATAATCCAACTCTATTCAACTTTCTGGATTTACAACAACTCGCACATTTTTCCTGTATTTTTTGCCATTTCCCCGCCCCCCTTTTTCTTTCGTCTATTTCCTTTTTGCTTCTCGAATTTCGTCTGCGAAATCTCAACCTTCTCGTTTATGGTCCTCTTCCTCTTCTATAAGCCTCTTGGAAAAATCTCACGAAAGCTTTTATTCCGTTCGAATTGTTTTCAATTTATATTTCAATTCATGTTGTTTATCTTTGTGCATGCTGTGTATGCCACCGGCCTTCGCTTAATAAATTATTTTCGCGTATTCACTGATACTTAATACACACACTGGTATAAGATAGAATTTAAGGGTAAATTTATAAACGCTAGTTATTTTGGTATTAGCACAAAGCGGAAACAAACGTTCGTACATCACGAGGTAGAAACAATATATAACAATATATATATATATATATATATATATATATATATATATATATATATATATATATAAAACGCGTGAACATTAAATGCGTGAACTTCTTTATTTTGAAGTAACCCGCAGGAAAAAATGAAAAATCCACTCTGAGTACTTTCGATTTTATTTCAACACCTCTTCATAGAAACTAAAGTTTCAGTCAGAGTGGATATTTCACTTTTTCCTGCATGTTATTTAAAAAAAATATATATATATTTTATATATATATACCCGGTAATATGCGCCTCGGTGGTATAGCGGTTAGCATCGCAGACTACGAATCCACCAGCCCCGAGTTTGATACCCGGTGACAGCTAAATGAGAACGAACTCTTTGTAATCGTTTATTTATTTATATAAAGTCAAACAATGACAACGATCTTCTGAAAAAGGAATAAGCATAATAAGTAATCACTTGAATAAAACATAAACATAAACATAATCATTGTCCTCAGTAGTATAGCCGCAAAAGGGGAGAGTGCAGGAATGTTGCAGGTTATTATGTAATGTTGCAAGGGGGAAGGGGGTTGTTGCAAAGGGGGATGGGGGTTGTTGCAAAGGGGGGTGGGGGGAAAACTTGGAGGCGGCGTTATCCCCCAAGAGAAAGAAAGGAGGAGAGAAAGGAGGAGAGGTGTTCACCTGGCAGGAGCCAAGTGCACATTAAGACTTCCAGCCGGGCTGGCGTTGTTTTATAGGCTCCTAATCAGCCAGAATCAGCCAGTTGGCTGAGCCAAGGGGGGAGAGACGCCTGAAGGAGAGAGAGAGACAGCTGAAGGAGAGAGAGCTGAAGAAGAGAGAGATGCCTGTAGGAGGGAGAGACGCCTGAAGAAGAGAGAGATGCCTGTAGGAGGGAGAGACGCCTGAAGGAGAGAGGATAGGTACACATGCAGGAGTACTCATGCTGGAGGTACACACACATACGCACACATGCAGGAGTACACATGCAGTAGGTACACATGCTGGAGGTACACACATACGCACACATGCAGGAGTACACATGCTGGATGTACACATGCAGTACACATGCTGGAGGCAAACATGCAGGAGAGAGAGAGAGAGACCTGAAGGAGGGAGAGAGACACCTGAAGGACAGAGTGGAGTTCTCCCCCAATTTATTTTCGTTTCCCTAACCTAAGAGGCCACTATGGGGTTTACCAAAGGGCCAGAAATAGAAGGAGCAGAGCTCCTTACTCGGCCGGAGCCGAGGGGGGAATGGTTCTTCACCAGCTTCGCGATCTTTTATAATCCTCTATTCTGGCTGAGTTGCCAGATAGCGCAAGGTATTCCAGATAGCGCCATGTGTCCCATTAATCGTGTAACACATATATGACGATAGTTATTCCAATTAAATTCTGTTTAAATACACCTTTATTAATTGCATACCTTTCGTTTTTTTTTTTTTTTTTTGCAATGATCGGATTGCTAGATATATATTATTATGCTATATATATATATATTATTTATTTTATAACATTTAATTTTAGTTTAGAAGCAAATTTAACATTAACTCCATTGAACTTAAAGAAACAAATAACATAGTTTACCTTCGAAAACGCCATAATAGAAAATAATTAATTTTATGGGTAACTATTTCGACATAAGTTTACTATAATTATATCAGTCTTTTAAATATCTTCTGATATATATTATATATAAAATACCACAATATATATTTATAGTTATTCAGTAGCACATTAGAAAGATTTACGCAATAATAGAATTAACAAAGTTACCCAATAAATAATTCGTTAGACAGAAACGAATTTTTATAAGGGATACCCAGCTTCATTAAACTTGAAGATGAACGAAGCAAATAACATAGTTATCCATAATTCAGCCGAAAACAATTAATTTTATGGGTAACTATTTCGACATAAGTTTACTATAATTATATGTCTTTTAAATATCTTCTGATATATATATATATATATATATATATATAAAATACCACAATATATATTTATAGTTATTCAGTAACACATTAGAAAGATTTACGCAATAATAGAATTAACAAAGTTACCCAATAAATAATTCGTTAGACAGAAACGAATTTTTATAAGGGATACCCAGCTTCATTAAACTTGAAGATGAACGAAACAAATAACATAGTTATCCATAATTCAGCCCTCACGAATAACGAAACGAAATGATCATTTACGATACAATTCGAAATACGATAATTTACGATACAATTCCACCAAACGAGATGAAAACTTATGAAACATATAGCCTCATTCCCTGCGAAGAAAAAATGAAAAAACGAAATTAAAAGAAACGAAGAAAGTTGGATTTCCCAAAAACACAGTCCACTATAGCGAGGTTGGTTTCGGAGAAAATCTGCTTGCGAGAGACCTTTCTTAAAGACAGTCCTCGATAAGTACTCAATGTTCCAAATATTAATATAGCCATTGTTATTACTTCTACAATGAATCCAATTAAATTCTGCTTATTAAATAACTTTTTTAGACACTTGATTTTTATTATAAATATTTAAGTCACGAATAACAGTGGGAAAAACGTACACACAATATATATATATATATATATATATATATATATATATGCTACACACAGACCGTGCATGGAACAAGGAACTCTTCTGGGATAATTAAATCCACTATAGTCCGAGTAAGTAATGACAAATACCGCCTCGGTGGTGTAGTGGTTAGCGTAGCGGACTACGAATCCATCGGCCCAGGGTTCGAGACCCGACGGCAGCCGGCGCGCAGCAAAACCCAGCTGTTCATCCTTCCACACAATAAAGAAAGTGGTTGGTAGATAAATGGGCACCCTAGGAGGCCTAGTGGTCAAGACGCTGGGCTACTGATGGGTCGTGGTTCGGAATCCACGTTAAACTGTAGGTCTAAGGTGGAGTGAAAAGCTTGACCTTCGTCAGAATGAACAATTCGGGCGGAAGCTAACCAAAGGTTAGCCCGACGCGGGCAACGGGTCACTCGCAAAGAGAATTTAATCATTGGTAAACTTCCTTCCAGACCACTCTTTCTATATATATATATATATATAGAAAGAGAGCGAGAGTTTTGTTCAATAAATAATAATCGAAAAAAACATCATAATGCACGATTTTCTATGTAGCAATACTAATTAACTCTTTCTCGCCTACGGCGTTACAAGAACGTGCACTCGCTCGTAAATTAGACCTCCAGTTTAACATGGGTTCAGAAATACATCTCGTCGA
Source organism: Bathynomus jamesi (assembly GCA_023014485.1). NCBI lineage: Eukaryota > Metazoa > Arthropoda > Malacostraca > Isopoda > Cirolanidae > Bathynomus > Bathynomus jamesi. The sequence goes on along the minus strand of JAJOZX010000167.1, from coordinate 1,651,982 downwards.
TGGGGTTCGTTGCTTACTCTACCACATGGACTTTTATATGTAAGAGACCTAACCTAACCTACGAAATACATCTCGTCAGGGCCGATCCTAGAGCCATATATAGCAATGGAAATGAGCGCGATGTGTCGTTAAATACGTGATTTAAAATAACAGGACCATTTTACCCGAGGCAGTAGTATATCCGAAAAACATCGTAATGCACGATTTTTTCTATGTAGCAATAATAATTAACTCTTTCAAATACGTGATTTAAAATAACAGGACCATTTGACCCGAGGCAGTAGTATATCCGAAAAACATCGTAATGCACGATTTTTTCTATGTAGCAATAATAATAATTAACTCTTTCAAATACGTGATTTAAAATAACAGGACCATTTGACCCGAGGCAGTAGTATACCCGAAAAACATCGTAATGCACGATTTTTTCTATGTAGCAATAATAATTAACTCTTTCAAATACGTGATTTAAAATAACAGGACCATTTGACCCGAGGCAGTAGTATACCCGAAAAACATCGTAATGCACGATTTTTTCTATGTAGCAATAATGATTAACTCTTTCAAATACGTGATTTAAAATAACAGGATCATTTAACCCGAGGCAGTAGTATGCCCGAAAAACATCGTATAACCTAACTATAATTTGCAACTATAGTTTACCTTTACTTTCATATGCTTCTATCCTGTTTTATTAATAAAGATTTTTAACTTTTAATAACGTATGAATAAAGATTTTTAACATTTAATTTTATTTTAGTATTTATTCATGCCACGCCGCCTTAGACCACAGCTTAACGTTGAAACCGAATGTTCTTTTTAAAATATAATTAGGATATAATTTCTTTATTATAAAATAAGTTAACAATTATGTTAACAAACAATACTAATAATTTGTAAGTAAAAATATAATATAAGGGACTACCATAGAAATGTAAGTGCCTATAATTCGATTTTATATATATGTTACTCGTCCGGTCTCGTTATAGCGGATTGGTACACGTCATAGCTCCACCCAGCTACATCGGCAGCCAATCACTACGAACATCTGGTCTTTTGGGCGGAGCTTGGCGAATGTGCATATAAAAGGGGATATTTTCAGTTGGGAGTAACAGTAGCTATTTTCGCATCAGTGAATAATCATTCCTCAACCATGGACCTGTACGTCTCCCCAGACTTGTATGAAGAACGTGATACTGCAGCATTAACCACAATTAGTCTTTTCAATGCGACTGATTGTGGCGAACTATTTTCGACGCAAACCGTAGAAGATATTTGCAGTGACGCTCCTTACAATCCGACGCAAGGGACTACCATAGAAATGTAAGTGTCCATAATTCGATTTTATATACAGGGTGGGCGGAAAGTAGCTCCCTATTTTGGATTGGTAAAAAAATACGTATATTATCCATTTATTTCAGAAGAAATAATATGAAAAGGTAGGCATACATGGTAGGTTTTCTCTAAAATTCAATGTGGGCTCCAACTCTTTCCACCAGCTTCTGGAGCCGCCCAGGAATGGCGTCCACTGACTTTAGCAGGAACTCCGGCGGGATGGAGGACATGACTTCCCGAATTCGGTCCTCCAGTTCTTCCAATGTCCTCGGTTTGGTGCGGTAGACTTCTTCCTTTACCCACTCCCAAAGAAAGAAGTCGCACGGTGTCAAGTCGGGGTTCCTGGCTGGCCATTGATGTGGACCACGACGACCCATCCAACGCCCAGGGAAGTGGGCATCCAGCCACTCACGGACAACAAGAGCGAAGTGCGGAGGGGCGCCATCTTGCATAAATATCAGATCTTTGGGGGTGGGTAAAGGAAGAAGTCTACCGCACCAAACCGAGGACATTGGAAGAACTGGAGGACCGAATTCGGGAAGTCATGTCCTCCATCCCGCCGGAGTTCCTGCTAAAGTCAGTGGACGCCATTCCTAGGCGGCTCCAGAAGCTGGTGGAAAGAGTTGGAGCCCACATTGAATTTTAGAGAAAACCTACCATGTATGCCTACCTTTTCATATTATTTCTTCTGAAATAAATGGATAATATACATATTTTTTTACCAATCCAAAATAGGGAGCTACTTTCCGCCCACCCTGTATATACGGAGAGTTGTAGTATTTCGTCAATTAGATACTAGTCAAAAATGTCAATCAATGTTATTTCCCCATCATGCTAAAATCGAAATTGGTAATCGAATCAAAGATATCTTCACATAATGGAGATCTGTCTGTCTGTCTGTATATGTTTTCATTATTCCTTTAAGGTCCGATGAGGATTTGACACGAGTTATACAATCTTTTGAAGGGAATATGGATGATATACTGATCAGTCAGCAGTGTCACACATCCTCCACCATGGACCTGTACGTCTCCCCAGACTTGTATGAAGAACGTGATACTGCAGCATTAACCACAATTAGTCTTTTCAATGCGGCTGATTGTGGCGAACTATTTTCGACGCAAACCGTAGAAGATATTTGCAGTGACGCTCCTTACAATCCGACGCAAGGGACTACCATAGAAATGTAAGTGTCCATAATTCGATTTTATATATATACGGAGAGTTGTAGTATTTCGTCAAATAGATACTAGTCAAAAATGTCAATCAATGTTATTTCCCCATTATGCTAAAATCGAAATTTTTATGGCGTTCACTCCTCGAACCAAAGATATCTTCACATAATGGGGATCTGTCTGTCTGTATACTCTGTATATGTTTTCATTATTCCTTTAAGGTCCGATGAGGATTTGACACGAGTTATACAATCTTTTGAAGGGAATACGGATGATATACTAATCAGTCAACAATGTCAAATAATGTAAGTGTTTTTCGATCTTTTTGGGATAAGACGCAATATATTTTCATAAATTTATTAAATGAAAGAAATCAGTACAATAAACGAATATACAAATATACGAACAAAAACATTATAATATACAACGAGTACGTACAATTGGAAAACGGTTTTTTATCTGTCTGCATACCATTTCATCGTTTCGGTGAGTGTGACACGGGTCAAATAAATTTAAAAAATTTATAAATTCTTTATCATTTGACATATGCATGAGAAATGAGACACAGTACATTCCGCAAACATTAGTAAAATATCCCTGCATACGAAATGGGTTCCATACAACTTCGGGAATATGTAACTGAGCGAGAAATTTTACAATAATAGGGTCACTCCAGGGTTGAGTACCGAGTGAATCAAAATAGTACAGGCGCTGTCTATTTTTAAAATAGACAGCGATCCAGTGAATCCCTTCATTACCGATGATGTCTGTGTTCACAATAAGACTACCGCATTCTCGCGTACTTGGCAAACTCAATGTTTCATTCTTCGCAAACACGCCGATAAATTTGGAACGTGTGACTCGCTCCATTACTTTCTGAAGTGTATTAGCATCCATTTTAAAAGTCAGTGATAACGCTTCTAAATCTATTTACTTCTATTAGGGCTTGCGATTCGAGATATACTAGTACACTAATAGGAGCGTCTATAGGCTTGGCGAATTCCAGTCGCACTGAGATGTTACCGCTCTGCTGTGGTGTTAAATGGGTATTTACGCTAGCAGATAAGTCAGGTGTAATGTCAAACGGATAAAGGTTAAATTGATCAATGAATTCTTCCTGCGTTACCCCATTACCAAGCTCATCACAATCACCTGCAATATGGGTCAGATTACTATAGGCTCTGGCACAAAGAGGTAACACAGCGTCTGATGAATAGTCCGTACCCATTGTTCCACCCAAAGCAGTGCCATTAACGTATAGAGTTATTTTTAAGTCCGAAATTCTCGAATTTAAAGGCACTTTTTATATTTTCCATTCACCGAAGCGTGGTCCTGCATGCCGATTAATATCCTTTTAGGAAGATTTCCCAGGGCAATGTTTTCTATCTGCTTCGATGCCAACCCTGCAGGAACCGTATATAGTTTGATCTGCACTCTGTTAATAGGATATTTCACTGTAGCGTTTAGTAAATTTTTCTCAATTTCTAGTTGTTTTGGTGAACTTAATTTCACTCGCCGTACGCGGAGGTATGTGTCCATAATGTGAACCACAACGGACTTTGCACCCTCTTCTTGATTCGCATCCAGATTTAAGCAGATCTCAGGAGTCGTGCTGGTGAGCTTTATTTTCATATCCACCCCGTTCACAAGCAACTTCTCCTGGAAAGTGAAATCTGTGTGCAACCGTCCAAAACACTCGTATATTTTCTTTTTAGAATTTTTAAATTTGTCCTTTATACTATTTTCATCTTTAGTTTGATAATATCCCTCCGCACTTAAAAAGGTAGCCTTCGCTTCTTTGGAAAAGTTGAGGACATTTTCCAAATAGGCTCGTAGATGATAGTACCCCGTGCCTGCCGATATGTTGGTCTGATTTAAATATACGTCACACTGGTTGAATATGGCGTGCAGAAAGTTTGTTTCAGGGTATACAGCATATTTGTCATCGCAAGCCGTTCCATCAGAATGGGCTATACGTAGCTTAGCGTACATGTGCACACAGCTTGGATCAAAAAAGTAAGGACCTGAGCTGGGTATCACGAATTCTATAGGTGCACTCGGTGAACTAATTGTGTTTAAAGGGTTAATTGTAATAAAGTCACTGTGCTCAATAGAAACTTGGGTTGGCGGGAGCTCAAAAAAGGACAGCTCCGATTTACAGCATTGTGAACTACATGGGTGGATGAAGCGTGCCATGGCGAAATAGTGACTCCTCTCTCGACAAGTGGTAAACAAACTATGATTCATGAGATCAATATCCTTAGCTTATATCAGTCAAAAAAGTGGTCAACCATAGGTTTCATTCGCTTACAGCATTTCTTTTTTGATAGCTTTTTACGTTTAATACCACGTGACCCCTTCTTCTTCTTCCGGGGAGCCCTCTTCTTCTTCCCGCCACCACGCATTTTTCTCTTTGCATCTTTGATGATTTCGTTCCGTGTACGCTTTAAATGTTTTTTTAGAGCTTCTTTAGGTTTAGCCCCGGCCAATATGTCTTCTGCAGTGTTAAGGCCTGATTGTAGCGCTTTCCTTCCAAGGTATCTGGCACCCCTCTTCAGCAAAGGAACAGCCGTACGTAGTATGGATGAAAAAATGGATCCAAGTCCACTACCGCGCTGGTATCGCATCCCTCGATAGACGGTGAAAGGCTTTCTATCCATTACAACTCAGTGCGTCGAAAGTGTAGCTTCACTGTTAAGCTCCCGTTACCGAATGGGAAGTTTTCGCCCTCAATCGTTCTTATATATATTGTGATATTGGTTATTAAATTAGTTGCGACATTCACATAATGGGGTCTGTCATATGTAATACTCAAACTCCTTCCTCTATGGTTGGGGATGTGAGCAATGCGCAGCAGGCGTGCCTGGGTATCCCCAACAAACTGGTGCTCCACTATATTACTGTAAATATAGCACATGTCTGGGGACCTTTCAGCCAATTTCTCCATCTTCAATTGATACATTAATCTGGACAAGTTATACTGTGTCTCGTGAAATGTGTCTCTTTGGAAGGCTGCGCTATATCGGCCGTTGGTTAGAATTTTGAACTTTCTATGTTCTTTAAGACATCTGTTAGTCTTTGATTTTAGGATTAGTGTATGTGCAGGGTTGTTTACGATTTCATATACTAAATCATTCGTAAGGTTTGAGTTTCTTAAACTTACGTTTAAGCCTCTCACAACATCCTCGGCCGAACCATATTGACCCGGCCCTAGTCTTACTTCTGTACTGTAATACCGTGCAATCTTAGTCCAAGCGATGCGCATAGTTTCATCCATAGCTACCCCAGCTTTTTCACACTCGTCAATGTCTCTAAGAATCGTAAAAACGGTTTCTTTATGTTCAATATTTAAAAAGACGGTGTCCAGCTGAATTTCGCATATCCCCACCTCATACGAATCACGACCCAATTCAATGTGCCCATGGAGTTCTGTTACAAAGTTGGCTAGCGTGTTGTTAGGGTGTACAGACATGGACGAGGAGGACGAGAGTGTGACGTAGAAATGGTTAGGAGCCATGTTGCATACTATTTAAGCTTCATTATTGCATCAGCTTTTATATAGGTGTTGAAGCTTTCTGGGTACCCTAGCCATTTCACCAGGTACATTTTTCTCCTTCCTGAACCTTTGCTTCCTAAAATTTTCTCAATTTTAAACACATTTTTTTCTAAATTAAACGCAACTTTCTGCAATTCCTCGCGGTAAAAGCCTCCTGAGATTTCTTCCCCATTCAAATCTTCAATGTAATACATCATTATCACACATTTAGGTCTCACAGCCCTAACTTTAAAAATCTCGCGTGTCCATCCTTGCTCAAAACCCTTTGCGAATTTATTCCCCGAACGCGACAGCCTTACATAATCATTGGTTTTGAAGCGCACAGAGTGTGGTGGTGGTGGTGGTGGTGGTGGTGGTCCATCTCTTCTCGGGAGCGTACCTCTTTCTAAAACTTCGTTAGGTGTTGCCCCAATCGTGCGATGGTGTGAGCGGTTGTAGGATGATGCCGATGGTTCCAGAATGTCTAGAAATCTGTATGTGTTTTTATGTGTAAAATAACGGTGCATGCGTTCCTTTATGGTGCGCTGAACTCTTTCAGCTAAAGAAGCCTTATGTATAGAATTGGTTGTGTAATAGCTGATATTAAACTCTGTCAACATATTCTGAAAAGCACGGCCTATAAACTCCTTCCCCATATCCGTACAAAAATAGCCAGGAACCCTGTTTTCTTTTAACATTAGCGTTTTGGTGGCTTTAGCAACTGTTTCAGGTGATTTATTTTTCAGAGGAACTAGCCACAGATATCTAGAGAATACGTCTATTATGAATAGAATGTAGCGGTAACCATCGTTATACACAGAATATCTTTGCATGTCTGTTAAATCTGCTTGCCAAAGAGAATCAATCGAGGAAGCCGTTGTCTTGGCTGTTTTAAACCTTTTTCTCACAGGCTTATGAAGCGTATAAGCGTCCTGCTCCCTCAAAAATCTTTCAACATCTTTTTTTCCTACTCCGTAAACACTTCTGTACAGTCTATCTACGCCGCCGTAAGAGGATGGGGTAGAAATGTCATAATAACGTTTAGTTAATACGTTAGCCATTTGGATTTTAGAGGGCACGGGGTAGGGCTGGTTTAACCTCTTCTTGCTCCTCTTCAAAGGTGTTACCGCAGGGGTGACGGCGCCTTCAATTGTGTCACAGGCGTTGCATGTCCAAGTCTTTTAACCTGTTCAGATTTCCTATCAACGTTTTAGGGACATTTATTTGTTGTAGTCTTGCTTTAATATGCTTCCATCCTGATGGTGATGCCTATCCCACTTTCTCACCAGATCATGGACAATGTCTACGATATTCGATCTGTACCTTTGATCCTTCCACAATGATCTCCCCTGTATCGGTCCATTGTATGGCGGGATCCTCATTCAATAGATTATAAAGACTTAAGCCTTTATCCTCAATGTAAGTGGGAGGGTATTTTTTAATACATGTTCGATATGTTGTGTGGCTAATCTTTTTGGTTGATCAGCTGTATCGTCGGGTACAGGTCCTATGTCGCCATCGTCCCCCGTGCTGTGCCTAATAACCACAGGAATCTCCGTAGGGCTCTTATAATTTTCGTACTCGTGAAGAAATTTCTGCAGAGCTTCTGGTATAAGATTCTTTTCTCATCAGGTGTTTTTTCACTGTTTAATAGGGCTAACAATTCGCTTTCCATTCTTTTAAGTCTGCTTTTACGGGGATCTAGATCCGTGTCTCTTTGCAGTGAAGCGTACACCTCGTGGGGAATCACTACCACTTTCTTCATTATATTAATCTAGTCAGTAAAGGGCCCAAAACTGAAAATAAGATGGGGAGAAATGACCCTCCTGTTTGCACAATAACTCGTTTTTCTCGCTACAGTTTGACTTTTACGAGCGAGTGTACGTATTATGTTCTTGTAGCGGCGTAGGCGAGCCTTCTGATGGGTTTTCATTGATACATTGCAATTTATAACGTTAAGACAGATTTCACAGATGCATTTTAAAAAGTCGGCGTCGATATTTTTAATAAACATCTGCTGCATTGCCCGGGGCAGTCGATGATAGATTTTTATTAAATTCATGGTATTTCTTTAGTCTCTTTGTCATTCTGGAATATACACCGTTTCAGGCTCGTTTGGAAATATATTCGTTCGCAGAAGCACTCTAAACGTGTTTCGCGGATGAAGGTCGCAAAGCAAATATCCGTAACGCGTGCTTGTAGCTTCTTTATAAACTTCCAAAAAACTCCTTACGCTGATTCGGGAAACATTTGATTGGCTAATACCCCAATTTGTGATACATCTCTACGTTGCGCGAATAAGACTAGATATTGCGTATTTAACGACACATCGCGCATGTATCTATTTTTGAAAAAATAGATTCTGATTGATGAAGAACACGCTTATGTTAAGATGGTGGGAGTATACTGTAAATGTCTCGGCAAACGTTTTATCCATCTCCAACATGAGATCGTCAATTACAATGATTGATGTTCAGTTCCCTTTAGCGAATTAAACGTCATATACACCTTTGTGGAACAAAATATCATCTTGGTACTCGTTGAACACTGATTGATACGTCGAATAGCACCATATAACTTTATGCACAAATTTCGAGAACATCTCGCCCTTTTCTTTAATGATTTTAAGCATAAACACAGTTTTACCACATCCTGTAGGTCAGATATAATACATGTGGATGGGCTCGTGAATCTGAATTTTTCTACAGAGTCCATTTCTAACACGTCACACTCCTAAGTGGATCATTTACAAAATATTACAAATTTTGAGTGCTGATCCTTATATTTCTTCTCCCACAGAACCGACGATGAGGTAGAGCACCCTATCATTACGGATGACGATGACAGTGTAGTTGTGATCTCCTCCCCTGAACCCACCAGCGATACAGGTTGCACGTCCAAAGCGGAGGTATGAGAACCCCACATCAGGTATAAAGCGGCCGAAATACGTACCTGTTGCAGCAGACCCCCAACCCTCAACCTCTTACGCACAACAACCTCCCAGCAGCAGCACCTAATATACCCCCTTATTCCGCCCCCCGTTCTGTTAAGTCTACAATAATAGATCCCCAACCCTCCTACGCAACAGGGCTCCCATCAGCAGCACCTAATATACCCCTAATTCCGCCCCCCGTTCTGTTGAGGATGTTATTACGTTCGAGTTAGTGCGCGCGCAGCCCCCACCCCCCGCCTTGACTAGAAATCGGTATAGAGTCAGGGTCGACCCTAGAGCCCTGTATAGCAATGGAATTGAGCGCGGGATACGCAGGGTTGTAGAGCGTATTATAGAGTTTGCTCTTCAGAATCGCGACGAGCGTGAGGTCAGGACGAGTCTGTCCTTTGGGTTCGGGTCAGATGACGGTGATGTAGACGATTATTGGGTGATAGTACGTTTAGACGTTTGGCTGCTGAAGATGTAGATAATATATTAGGGCGTATAATGCAAGCCGTCCAAAGTAGTATAGCCTTCAATATGGACAACTTCACGGTAAATATTGACCGTGTATTCCGTGTTGCGGGTCATAGTGCCATACCGTACACTCTTAACTTCAATTCTCCAACTATTTACCGAAGGCATATAAACGTCGATCGTGGTTGCGGCTTTATAGCAGTACTCTTAGCACGTATGTTTACTGTACAAATACACGGACTCAAAAAATTTGGCTGCCTACGATCGTTGAGCGTGCCCGTAAAACTAGCTGTAGACTGTGAACTTGAATTTGACTGTAATATGGGTCCTGAAGAGCTGAGAAAGGTAGAACAGGAAATGAATGTGCGCATAGTTATATTTGGTTTGGATGATCGCCGCCGGACTGTGTATGTTTTTAAAAGCTGTGTGAGAGATCGTACAAGGCCCCTACTTATTTTAGGATTGTCAGGGACACGTATCTCCCCATCCGTAATATAAGGGGGCTTTACGCGAGTTATGACAAAGTCGAAAATATGGGAGACATCATGATTTGTGTAAGGGGGCCTCGAGTTGCGATGATATAGTGAGACATTGTAAAGAATGTCACATGGTATGTGAGCAGTGTAAAAGCACCAATGTGAAAGCCGTGTAGTGAGAAGAGAGACTGTGATGTGTGTAGACGCACATTTTTCAATAATAGCTGCTTTGATCTCCATAAATCAATTGGTACGTGCAGGAAAATGAGAATCTGTGAATGTGGTATGTTTCACACAATGGATAATGGGAAAATTTAAGCACAAGTGCGACGTAATTCACTGTCCTACATGCCAGGAGGAATATAAGGCGGATGGAGTAAAGCATGTGTGTTATATGAAAGATGCTAAGCCTAAAAATAACCCTTGTATAACTGTGTACTACGATATAGAAACATATACGAACGCTGAAACCAAAGAGGTAATTCCACATTTACTTGTGAGCCAGACCATCTGTGATGAGTGTATGGGTATCGAATGTGACGAGTGCCCCAAATGCGGTAAACGGACAAACGTTTTTAAAACGAATGTCAGCGATAGTCCTGTGAAACTATTTGTGTCCTATATTGTCAAGTTAGCCGACAAGTTCAAAAAAATGACTGTGTATATTCTCGCCCATAACGGGGCAAAGTTTGACACGCAGTTCCTTTATAAGGAGTTGCTTGAACACGAATCCTCTGAGATATTTACAGGTGATCCATTGAAAAGAGGCAACAAATTAATACAGATGCAGATAAGAGGCAATGTACAATTTAAAGATACTTTATTATTCACACCTTGTAAATTAGCAAAGCTACCCAAGGTGATGGGAGTAGCAGCTGAAGTTTCCAAAGGATACTTCCCATACACTTTCCTCACCAGCGAGACTTTAAACTACGTAGGCCCACCACCCCCCAAACATTATTTTGACTGCATGGATGAACGTGAAGACTTTGATCGATACTACGACAGTTTTAATGAAAGTAACCCTTATAATATAGCTGATGAATGTGAGCGTTATTGCGTGAATGATGTGCGCGTGCTTAGAGTATGTTTCCAGGCCTTTAGAAGTATGTACATAGCCCGTTTCAAATGCGATCCACTGCAAGTCGCAACCACCATCGCATCATTATGTTTTACGGTGTTCAAGAATAACTTCATGCCTAAAGACACCTTAGCCATTATTCACCGAAACAACCCCCGCAGTTACGGACACAAGGCTATTTACTGGCTCATACACCTGCAGCAACAAACAGGTGTATACATAAAGCACGCCCCAACACGGGTGAAGTACCCATTAAGATTAATGGACGTGTTTTTTGGGTTGATGGGTTAAGTGAAAACCGTGTCACTGGTGTGAAGACTGTGTATTCCTTTAATGGATGCTGGTGGCATGGATGCCCCCGCCCTGAGTGCGGTATCGTCGGAGATATCCACGGTAGATCTCCTGCCGACTGTCTTGCAGGGACCCGCACCCGCGATCAACTTATAGGATCACAGTTCACTCACAAAGTCTTGTGGGAGCATGAATATGATGCACGGATGGAGACAGACGATGTATACCGTGAGGAAATAAAAACGATCAAGCGTTCAATGGTGCTGGACCCTCTCAAATGTGGTGATAGCTTGTTTGGAGGACGTACAAATCCATTCAGACTATACTTTCCACCTACGGTGGGCGTGAAGCTCCATTACTACGATTTCTGTTCTTTATACCCATACGTGATGAAGAGCCATCCGTACCCCGTGGGCGCTCCTGAGAAACTGGTGGGACCTAGCATACCCTCCATCAATGAATTTTCAAAAAATTTGAATGATCATTACTTTGGGCTCTCTTTCGTAGACGTACTCCCCCCACGCAATTTATGGATGCCGATCTTACCTGTCGTTATCGACGACAAGCTCATGTTTCCCCTGTGCGTGAAGTGCGCGGAAGAGGATAACGGCGAATGTAACCATATACCCCACCAGCGTAAGATCAGAGGCGTATATACAAGTCCTGAGCTGGCCCTAGCCGTACGCCATGGTTATAGAATACTGAAGATACACGAGGTGTGGAGGTTTCAGAAGCTCCCCAACCTTTTCACACCATATATAAACGCCTTTTTGAAGGATAAGGTTGAAGCATCAGGGTATCCGCGAGGAGTTGATACCGAAGATGAAAAGTCTGCCTATATTCAACGTTACCGCGACCGCGAAGGTATACAACTTGATCGTGTCCAAATTGTAAAGAATCCTGGCAAGCGCTTTAGTGCAAAGTTGTGTCTAAACAGTCTATGGGGAAAATTTGCGCAGAATACCGGCAGAGGGAACATTCATTTGGCACAAAGTTATAGCGATGTCTGGGATTATGCCAATGCCCCCGATAAAGAGGTCATGGAGATCGTGAATGTAGGTAATACTTACGTAATAAAGTACAACAACACTGAATTTGCCACAGATACCTCAAGGGTTACAAACATACCTGTGGCGAGCTTCACAACAGCCTACGCCCGTATAAAACTTTGGGGTCTATTGCATTCTCTTGGGCGGAGAGTATTGTATGCCGATACAGATAGCGTGATATTCACAGAGAGGGAGGGTGATTACATGCCCGCTATTGGGGAGTTCCTCGGCGAGCTCACTGATGAGATCAAGGATGAGTATGGGGACGACGCATACGCCGACTCTTTTATCTCAACAGGACCTAAGACTTATGGGGTACGGGTCAGGGTAGGGGATGAAATGAAATATATCGTGAAGGCAAAGGGTATTACGCTCAACCATGCGAATCGGGAGGTTGTTAACTTTGAGTCGTTGAAGGATCTAGTATGTTTGCAACCTCACCAACTAATTGTAGGCACCCACAATTTTCGGGCGCAGAAGCTGGGAGGCGTGAAGGAACTTAGGGGTACGATGGTGTGCCGTAACACCTATAGGAAACGTTACCAGTTACCTGGCACCTATGATACCGTACCCTTTGGATACCAATGATGCTTCTAACTCACACGTCTTGTATATAATCGTATCTATTTGTAAATATATATATATATAACTTGAATATCTCGTTTATTAAATCGTATTTGTAAATATATGAATATCTCAATAAATCAAATAGCGTTTCACTTTTCCTTTGTGTGTGTGTGTGTGTGTGTGTGTGTGTTGTGTGTGGTGTGTGTGTGTAGGTGAAAGTTCTAAGCTCCGCCCACTGCGTGAGTCATGCTACTATCTGGGAGTCCTGCGTGGTCAGTCGACCGCAGCCCGAGAGATCAGACGTGTATTCAGATCAGACGTATATTGAAATGGCTACCTTTATATTGCTTGCACAACGTTTATGAAATGGTATTCAGTAAATGTGAGGATGTGGTGGATACCGAAAAACTTCCTATTCCCCCCTCCTATGCCTCTTTTAAAGCCACATTGGATTGTGCGAAGTTCCAAGATGTACAAATACTCTACGGATGTTCTGGTGAGACTGTTGAAGGCTTTCGTTGCACAGACGATGTGCTGAAGTATGCTGCAGGGCTAAACTTTATAAAGTCTCACATACACCGTGAAGTAAAAGAAACAACGCGTGCAGAAGAGAAGCAGCAGGTATGGATAATGAGCCTTGTGGATGGGTGGTGTGACAAGCGGTATTACGTCATGCTACACCATGTCGATTACTCATACCCTACGTCTGAAAATGTGAATCTCGTGATCATGGACAATCTTAAGTGTTTTTATCACTATATTAACGTATATCATGATGAGGTTCATAGTGAGGTTGTGGCTAGTGCCATGCGTGAGTTTTTAACAGATTTTAGAGACGAGTATCGTTTGATGGGTAGAAAGGAAAAATATGAGCATATGTTCCTCTCAAATAGTGCGCCGGAGTGTGGAGATGATTAGCGCCTAGTTCTTATCCAAAGTGCGTAGGCTGGTAGTGACGAAACGGAAAAACAAATATGTGCAACAATTCGAGTCGTACGAACATGCCCATTCACGTATCATCGAGTCAGCCGCCCGTCGAACCGTTCCTGCCTGTGCCTCACACGGCTCATAGTTATCTCAGAGCTTGAACCGAGTAGACGTGCGCTCCTCGAATACGATGGAACTTCCTTTGAGCAGCATTCTCAACGCCTCGTACGATGTGTCCGTGACGAAATCGTTGCGCGTGTTCAGGCGTAATTCCGGTACCATTAGCTATGTACTGGAAACGGAATGTAGACCGACAAACAAACGGGTTTATTTAAGTATCGAGGAGATGAATAGAATCTTTGTGATAGTTGATAAGTGGTGTGAAGATCGTTATAAAATACCTGCTAACGTAGGTACAAGAAGAGAGCAGATTAGTGACGCGCCCTCATACGCCGTTGTATGTACGTTGTGTATAAATAACGATCGGCCATGCATTGATATAAGGCTGATGTGGAAGAATGCTTCTGATAATAACGCTCTTATTCCTACGCGAAACCGTTTCATCCTCGACAGAATGTTTGAAATCGTCGGATTCCGTAAACTGAAACCTATATTAGACGCGCGTGTTACGGATATGCTTTTTTGATACAGTTCTTGAATACGCATACACTGCTCTGCTCGATGGGTTTACCGAGTGTAGGACTGGTGAGAATGGTCTAGTGCTGGATGTTTATTTAAAAAGTTTAGACTCTTTGAAATACCATGAACTTTGGTACAAAGCAATTGATCGGTACAAGGCTGAGCTCACCTACACCGTTCACCCTGAAGAACTATTTCTTTATATAACGCGCAGTTGTCGTAACGATTTAGAAGATTATTTCAATTGCCGCTATGTTGAGTGAAGAGTTCACGATTGAAAAGCTCGAGTCGGTAGAAATAAACCCTCGATTGGAAAAGCGTTCTTATAAACTTGTGTTTAATAATGTAGCTAACGATGAACTCTTTGTGCGTGCTTTTGATTGTATTCTAGACGTATTTAAAGATGACTTGCCAACCGGTTGTAAAGTGGGGACAAAAATAGTACTGAACGATATGAAAGCCATTCATATCGAATACAGGTTTCCCTATACTTTAAGCGGTGAAATATTATTAAGCCGCATAGACTGCGTAATGCAGAGCAATAATGATGTAATTGTAAACTCGATTAAGACCGATTTTAGTATTTTGAAAAAAAGTGAATTGTATATATATATTTTGCTTAACGATTATACGCATATTTCTATTGATTTGTGTTTATATATATATATATATATTTTTGCTTGATATTTCTCCTGTACTGTTATGTACATATTTCTATTGAAGTGTATATGAAATGTATATTTTATTTTATATATCACCATAATTGTGTGTGTGTGTGTGTGTGTGTGTGTGTATATTTCTCCTGTACTGTTATGTACATATTGAAATGTATATTTATTTGAAATGTATATTTATTTGAAATGTATATTTATTTTATATATAATTATGTGTATATATTACCTGTACTGTTATGTACATATTGAAATGTATATTTATTTGAAATGTATATTTTATTTTATAATATATATATCCATAATTGTGTGTATATATTTCTGTTATACGCATATTCCTCAAATGTATATTTATTTGAAATGTATATTTTATTTTATATATATATATATCCATAATTGTGTGTATATATTTCTGTTATACGCATATTCCTCAAATGTATATTTATTTTCTATATATTTATAATAAAAAGAATGATGCAATGTTGTTTATTGTTATGCCTTCTACTACCGGTATTCTAATAATGTATACAACAGGTATCTGGCAATATTTAAGCCTTCTAAGCCAACTGGCTGATTAGGAGTCTATAATAGTGTATACAATGGTATCTGGCAACTCTGTCTTCGGAATACATGGAGCTATCTGGCAACTCAGCCAACTGGCTGATTAGGCGTATATAATAATGTATGCAATAATACTGCTAAAAAGAGGTATCTGACAACCATTTACAGCCAACTGGCTGATTAGGAGTCTATAATAGTGTATACAATGGAATACATGGCGCTATCTGGCAACTCAGCCAACTGGCTGATTAGGCGTATATAATAATAATGTATGCAATAATACTGCTAAAAAGAGGTATCTGACAACCATTTACAGCCAACTGGCTGATTAGGAGTCTATAATAATGTATACAATGGTATCGCGGTATCTGGCAACTCAAGCCATTTACGCCAACTGGCTGATTAGGAGCCTATAAAACAACGCCAACTCGGCTGGAAGTCTTAATGTGCACTTGGCTCCTGCCAGGTGAACACCTCTCCTCCTTTCTCTCCTCCTTTCTTTCTCTTGGGGGATAACGCCGCCTCCAAGTTTTCCCCCCTTCCCCCCTTTGCAACAACCCCACCCCCCCCTTTGCAACATTACATAATAACCTGCAACATTCCTGCACTCTCCCCTTTTGCGGCTATACTACTGTCCTCTATCTCCTCCCAAGTCTTTGATACTAGATGTGATATGAGGTAATTGCAGTACAGTAGTGCAAAGACTTATATTGTTTTATAAAGTGAATACAGTATAGTACTTTAATAGGAAAACATAGATACTAGTTTATTTAAGAGTAATATGAGAACATAAGGCTTTGCTATTACATCATGATGAATACGATACTGTAGAAACTAAAATATAAATACTTATGGAATTATACAGTACATTATATCCAATCAAACATATTACAATACAATTAGAGAGTTCAGCGAGAGATTGAATCGTATATTAAAATAAGGGTTGTACAACGGTATTCCTGACAAAAGTAATAGTACAGTAATGAGGTTACAGCTGTATTGGGAACACAATATAAAGTTCTTAGTAAGTAAAGTGTAAAGTGTACTGTACTCTATCTCTCCCCCAAGTCTTTGAGCCAGCAATTTTATAAAGAAGATTATTAAGGATAATATGGCAAAAAAAAAAAAAAATTTGTATGTTTACGGATAAAGACTAAACCTTATTTTGTCAGTGCCCTTAATTTAAAGCATACTTGATTGGTTACTCTTCTTGATTCATATGGTAGTCTTCATGCCAGGTAGGGGGGCGTCTGGTACGGTTCGAACGCCTTAGTGGAGTTGCAGTTTGGGGTGCCGTACCCATTGGCCTAGGGGGTGCAGGTGGTAGTATGTCGATGGGCGGCGTTGACATGTCTTCTTGGGTGGGGGGTGTGGTCTCTTCAGGGGTCGGGCGCCTGCGTTCAACGTGTGGGCTGGACCGTGTCGGACTACGGGGTGAAGCGGGTGTCTTTGGTCCTGGTGCTGACCTGGCAGGTGTAGGTGGTGCAGCAGGTGGGCTGTTGGTGGGCACCGCTAGGAAGTTCTTCAAATGTTGGTCTATGGTCATCTTTGGAGCAGGTGTGCTGAAGGGTTCATATTTTTTAAGGAATTTCCTGTTCCTTACAGTTACCCTCCCAGATCCATCGACCCTAACCACGTACTGGTCAAACTGCCTGACTTCGATGACCACACCTGTCTTGTCCCATTTACGGGCGTGTGGACCGACCTGGTTCTGGATGCGTATAAGGTCTCCGACTGCTAGTGGTGGGAGTCTCTTGGTGTGCTCTGACCAGCGTTCCGCTCCCCTCATGTGGCGGTTCCTCAGAGCTTCTTCTCGGGTGGCCAAGTTTTCACGCCACGTGTCGTGTGGTTTATATCGGCCGGGAAGGATTGGAATGAAGTCCCGGATAGGGCGGCCGAATACACACATTGCTGGGGAGTGTTTTGTATCTCTATCCGGCGTGTTTCTGTATTGAAGCATGGCCCGTTGAAAGTTTTCGGTGTTGAGGTCGCCGTTTGGTCCAGTGTTGTCGGTTATTAGGCGTTTCGTTGTCTTGACACCAACTTCTGCCCGACAGTTGCTGTGAGGGAAAGCCACTGATGAGAGTCGGTGGTGTACGCCCCAGTTTTTGAGGAACTGCCGTGTGGCTGCTGCGGTAAATTCAGGGCCCCCATCGGAAGCCAGTTCGTCGGGGATGCCGAAGGTGACGAAGGTCCGTCGGAGGCAGGCGATGAGTCCAGCAGCACCATCTGATGACCTCTCTACTATTGGCCAGTTAGAGTATCTGTCCACCACGACCAGGTAGTTTACTCCTTTGTAGTGGAAGTAGTCCGCGCAGACGCACTGGAAGGGGTATTCTGGTGATGTTGGTGGAGTGGGTGGAGCGCTGGGCTGGGTTGGTGCCATGCGGTTGCAGTGGTTGCAGCTAGCCCGTAGTGCTGTGATGGCTGGTGTGATGCCAGGCCAGAAAATGGAGTCTTCTGCTCTGGAGATCATGGATGAAGTACCTTGATGAGCTGAGTGGAGTGAAGCCAGTACTTCTTGCCTGAGGGCCGGCGGGATAACCGTGCGGTTCCTGTACATTACCACGCCGTCAACAGTGCGGAGGTCGTCGCGAAACTGGTGATATTCCCGCAGCTGTGCAGGGAGTGCATGGCGGGATTCAGGCATGCCGGACTCTATGACATTGGCTAAACTATTCATGACTTCATCGCTGGTCGTGGCGGTGCGTACTCGATCCCATGTCACTGATGCCAGGCTCAGCGAGTTGAGTGTTGATGCGGCTGCAGAAATGACGCAGGCTTCCATGCCATTACCATCTGTCAGTGATGTCCGTATGCCGGCTAGGAAGGTGGGGGGGGGAAAGAACGCCGTTCCCTCGCATGGTTGATGGATGGCTGCTACGTCATCGGGGAGTGTCAGTGGTATGGGGTCGCCAGTGGGGTATCGTGACACCCCGTCAGCAGCTTTGTGTTTCGCGCCTGGTACGTGGATCATCCGGAAGCGGTACCTGAGGGTTTTTTCCTTCAAGTTTCTGAGGCGTGTATTAGATATGTCCTCTAGGGATCTGTCACCAAACACTTTGAGGAGAGGTTTGTGGTCCACTGCAATTATTAGGTCTTCGCATCCCAGCACGAAGTACCTCGCCTTGTCAAGGGCATCGGCGACAGCAAGTGCTTCTCCTTCTACTGGTGCATAGCGGGACTCAGCTGAGGTAGTGAATCTACTGCCGACCAATGTGACACGCCATCCAGTATGGCAGCAGAAGGGTTCGACTCGTGTACAGGTGCAGTGTTTCTGAAGTAGCCAGTAGCCGATGCCTGTTTTCGACCAGTCTGTGGCGAGGCATGTGGGCTTGGTTTTGTCAAAAATTTTAACACCCTCCTCTATTTCTGTGATGATGACATCCTTTGATTCTTCGAAGATGGTTTCCAATTCGTCATCCCACTTGAAAGGTGTTCCTGGCTTCAGAAGTAGGCGGAACGGCTGCATCCTCTTGGCCATGCTGAAGGCATACGACACCTGGTTGATGAGCCCGAACCATGATCGAACGTCGGTGATGTTCTTTGGAGATGGAAACTCTAGGATTGCTTTGAGGTATTTTTTACAGGGTCGGACACTGTCAGATGTGATCTCGAAGCCTGCAAATTCAACCTTGTCCTGACAGAACACAAACTTGTCGGGGTTCAGTGTGATTCCGTGTCTGCCGCAGGTGTCAAGCCACTGGGTGGCCTGGAAGAAGCTCTCCTCCACTGTGTCTGACCAGAGCAAGACGTCGTCAATGCACTTTGTATTGTTAGGGATGCTCGATACAATTTCGTCGTACCTTCTTGTGTAACCGTCACCAGATGCAATGTAACCCTGGGGAGCGGTTTTGTAACGGTAGCGACCCCAGGGCGTTATGAAGGTGGTCAAGTGGCGGTCTTCTTCACAGATTGGTACGCTGTGATATCCATTCCATGCATCAAACACTGTTTTCTTTTTGCCTTGCGGTACTGATCTGGCCTGGTGGAATGGCGATTGAGTGTGGTGTGTTTCGCGGGTGGCGTGAGCGTTGAGGGGTTGAAAGTCAACGGTACGCCTTGGTTTTCCGTTCTTTTTGGCGCACACCACCATTCTGTGACACCAGGTTACGGGCTCACCAACGGGTACTGGTTCAAGGACACCCAGTCTGACATCTTGGTCGAGGCCAGCCTTCACGTCCTCCTGCCAGTGGATTGGTACTGGGACGGGGGTGTGATGTGCGACTGGTTTGGCATTGGGGTCCACCATCAATTTCATTGGGGGGCCGTCCATCATGGGCAGCGCTTGGTGGTCACAAGTGTTGAAGGTGCTTGATTTGTAATAGTCCAGCAGGTATTCCTTGAGCTTTTGCTGGTTCGCCGCAACAGCGGGTAGCGGTAGCTCGATTGGAGGTGATGGAGGATGTTGGCGTCTTGGACAGTCACAGTTAGTTACAAGTCCGCTGTCACTGTGTGGCGTGCTGGCACTGTTGTTACAGTATTGTGCTGGATCCAGTTGGACTTCCCCCACTGTAGGAATCTTCCCGAGATAATGCCGAGTGAAACGCATGCCTCTCTGCTGATGAAGAACTTGTCAGAAGAATCTGTCACATATGTTACCTGTCTCGTTTCTACTTGTTGGCCCTGTTCATCCTTGCCAGTGAGGCGAAGTATGGCTGCGCCAAGGATTTTGATGCCCTTGTTGTTGGCGGCGTGCATCTTCATGGTCACAGGGATGAGGTCAGACTGGAGAAGCCCGAGGCGGTGGATAACCTTGATACCGGTGAGGCAGCTCTGACAGCCTGTGTCTGCCATGGCAGGCAGTACCACGGTTTTTGGGTGGGCATTGAGGGTTGCCCCAAGCGCCTCGTAGTCTTCGGGGAGAGTCCTGACTGTCAGGTTGATGTGTGGCTGTGGTTGTGAGTTCTCCTTGATCCATGTCCGATAGTTCATTGTAAATGTGATGGTCGAGGGCGATTGCTCTTTTCTTATGTGGCTCGGAAGTGTTGCTTGTGGCGCAGAGAAGATCAAATACCGCACCTTCGCACTCATCAGCTTTATTAGGAGTGGCTGAAAGGCTCTTGTCCTTGTCTTTGCTCCTGCATACGGATTCCCAATGGCTGTCGCGCTTGCAAATTTTGCATTTGTGGTTGTACGCAGGGCAATCCTTCTTGCGTATGTGGACTGGGGCTCTTCTGCCGTGTCCTTTTTTACCACAATATGAACAGGGGGCATTTTTGTCTTGTGGGGGTATTTGCTTACTTCTCCTGTATGTGCTGCCTGCGGCCTCCACGGCATGGGAGTCCAGCAGTCGTGATGCTGAGCGCTTGCCTGCTTCCTTCGCCTCGACAAACTGAAAGACGTCTTCCAGGGTCATCTCCTGGTTACTGTTGCCGAGGAGTTCCAGTTGTATTTCCGGGTCAGCAATTCCGCGGGTAAGGACGTCGCGAAGGATGGGGTCAGTGTAATTTACGTTGTTGTTGCAGCTTGGGCATTCAACAAGAAATTTGCAGACTCCGGCCTGACCACGAAGACGGGCTCCAAAACTGCGCACAGTTTCGTCGCGGTCTTGTCGCATATTGTGTAGGGTAACCCTGGCTACCATGGTGTTCTCCTCTCGGACAGCTAGTTTCTTGATTGCAGCAAGGACTTCATCTTCGGTTTTGTTTGTTAGGCTTCCACCTGCGGATCTTGTCAAATCTTTGCGGAGTGAATCGTCGCAGCATTCAAGTAGTTGTACCACTTTGTCCCTACCAGTGATTTTTGTAGCTTCCGCATAATCTGTCCAACGCGACGTAAAATATGCCCAGTCTTCACTGGTACCTGCAGCCGAAATGGTTGGCCGTCTTACTTTCTCAACCTTTGCAGAGACTGTCGGGCTTGGGACATGGGTCGTGCAGTGGGCTGTTATAAGTGCGGCTACAATGGCTGGGTCCAGGTCTGCTGTGACATAGGTACAACCTGTGATAGGACATTCTACGGCAGGCATTGTGGATAGCGTTTGTTGAAGTTGCTTAATTAGGTTGGGGTGGTTGACAGTTGCTTGAATTTACCACGTATGTAGACTTATTTTATTATTTATTTAATTAATCAGTCATTTGTACCTAAGACCGTTGTCATAAATGAGAACCAACTCTTTGTAATCGTTTATTTATTTATATAAAGTCAAACAATGACAACGGTCTTCTGAAAAAGGAATAAGCATAATAAGTAATCACTTGAATAAAACATAAACATAAACATAATCATTGTCCTCTAACAGCAGTCGGCGCGCAGCAAACCCAGCTGTTCATCCTTCCATACAATAAAATTGGATGGTAGATAAACGAGCACCCCAGATACTATCATGCAGTGGCGTGTAGGCCTACTCCTAAGACGCAAGGTAAGCATTGCTTACCCGATAAAAATTATTCCCTTCCAATTTAACAACAAATATTATTGAGGGGACATTCTAGCATCAGAATGCTTTCCACAGCATATTAGATTGATCTGAATCTTATTTACATGGATTTGGGAAAAAAGGGGAGTAACATAAGTTAAATTAATAGTTTTCATCTTACGTCTGGCAGTGGCATATCATTTTATTCTGCAAGAGGCGGAACGAGGTTACTGCAAATTGAATGTTGCTTATTTGAGGGACAGATTTTCAAGCGCAAACGCCCGTCTTGCAAGTTTCAAAAGTCTGGACTCCTATTACAGCAGGTATAAATTCACCGAGACTTAAATAAAAAAAATGCAGAATGCTCTATATACAGTTAAAATAAATAATATGTTAACTAAACAAAGATATTTTAATTTGGAAGGGAATAATTTTTATAGGGTAAGCAATGTTTACCTTGCGTCTTAGGAGTACACGCCACTGCCGGATAGCCTAGTGGTTAAGACGCTGTGCTGCTTATCGGGAGGTCATGAGATCGCGTCCGGGCAAGGACTTTGTAATTTCTAACCACCCGTGGTGGGTCTTGGTTCAAATTCCATGTTAAGTGTAGGTCTAAGGTGGAGCAATAAGCTTTATCTTCGTCAGAGTGAACAGTTCGGGAGGAAGCAAAACCAAGGTTAACCAAGGTTATATATATAAAGGTGATTTAAGCATTTGTATATATAATTTAATTGGCTTCAAATTGGTATACTATTTTATAAAAATACTCGCAAAGAAATAAGAAATATTAAAGATTTTCTAAACTGCATACAAAGAGTTCGTTGCCGCTACAAAATGGACCCATTTGGCAGATGCGACATAAGATTACTAAAACACTAACAACCTAATTTAACCTAGCGTAACCTAACCTTTGTTAACATAATCTAACCTAAGTTAATCTAACTCACAATAACTAGTTGATAACTATTTGATTTGACCTTGCTCAAAACCTTTTATACCCAGAGACGTAGCCAAGGGGGGAGCGACGGAGGTGGTCGTCCCCCACCCTTGGAAAGTCCAGGAAAAAACTCTGCGGTAATTACAACCAAGGTTCACCGCCAAACTATAACATTTAACAATTTGGTATCTATACAGGGCCGTTGAGAGGGCGGGGAAGCCAGGTTAAATCCCCGGGGCCCGGAAAGAGGGGGGGATAAAATCTAAAAACATTAATAAAGCAATTGATTAAATAACAGAGAGGAAATATAATTAATGAACACACATTTTTTAGAGATTATCATACTGTATGTTTGAATAGTGACTTGGACATATATAATCAGTTTGCTTATGTACACAAAAAACATTCATAACAAAATACTGAGTAAACAGGGGGGTTCGCCCCCCCCCCTTGGGACATTCCTGGCTACGTCCCTGCAAAATTTGTACCCCAATGTATACAGCTCATTTGTAATGGAACTACAGGATGTAAATATAAGAAAACTGTATGTTGCCTATAATAATATTTTTAGGAGCATATTAAGAACTCCTAGATTTATAAATAGAACTCCTTCTAGTGTCATTATGCTGTTTGTGGTCAATGAGGTGCTTAACTGTGCCAGTGCCATACGCAATTTTGTACTTAGATTTATCACTAGGCTTGGGTGAGTCAGTCAATAAGGTAATAGAAGCCATGGTTAGTGGACTAATACCCGATATATTTTATAGATCTTAAATTTGAAAGCATTGGCATTGGCAACTGTATATTCATTATTCATAATGTTCCACTGGCCTACATAGTCACTCTTCCAGACAACTATCTCTTAACCTTCTATGGACCACTTGCAGAGCTGGGCAATAAATGCATTGAATGTATTTAAATACTAAGTACTAAATACATGGGAGAAATGTATTTAAATACTAAATACTAAATACATTTTACGAATGTATTTAGATACTAAATACAAAATACATCAATTGTATTTAAATACATTTGTAAATACATTTTAAATACATACAAATTTTAACATATGCATTCACTAATTCATGAGTAACAACAATATAAAATGCTTGATAAAGGATAAAGAAATAGTACAATCTAATTTCCGATTATATATTTCCCTTTTTAGAACAAAACAAAAACAAAAGAACTTAGAACTTACGATGTTCAACCAGTGACATATTATACTCAACTTTTGCACAGTTTGAATCATGCCAGGGTGGACACGCTGTGAAAAAAATAAACATGAATTACCTAATGAATAATGATCGATAATTTAATGAATCAATAATTAATCATTGATATCAATTTTTGATAAATTTCTACTTTAGGGGACATGGTGAATTTCGAAATAAATACACCACTCGATAGATCAGACGATTTTATAAGCTTTTTCATCATTGAATTTTCCATCGCAAATTGGATTGATTGCAACGAGTTAGTTACACAGGCCCACTTAAGGCAGAGCCGTTTTGTACGATTATTCGGTCAATTTCAAGATATTTTTTGATGTCTAAAAAAACACTTACCTTCAGATGAGTGTACAGATTCGTTGTAGCATTGCTTGCAGCAGAGACTTCGTGTTTACACAGCAAGCAGGTGCACTTTACCTTATTACCGTCTTTAGATTTAATTTTAAAGTATTTTCCATCAAACAGAGGGTGCACTAAATTGTTATCTGCAGATACATCACTGTTTGATTCACCGGATTTGCTTGTTGAAGCCATGACACGCACACGATAAAGAAATCAACCGCTTTCGACTAAGAGTGGCACACAACTGATTGAACTGACATGTTGAAACATGAACCATGCTGTACTACACTGTCGACGCGTCGTACTGTGCTAGTACAGAACGTGTATTAAACCAGTAAAAGTATTTACATTTTTATATTTTGAGTATTTAAATACATTGTATTTAAATACTCATTAAAGTATTTAAATACTATATTTAAATACATGAAAAACAATGTATTTATAAATACAGTTCTAAATACACAAATGTATTTAAATAAAAATGTATTTAAATACTGCCCAGCTCTGACCACTTGTATAATGTCTATACCTGTTGAGTCTGAAATAGTGTTTGTTTGTTATGTCACGTCGATCAGATGTTAACCCAGTGAAACTTGCTCCTTTTTCGGTTTGTAGTATCGTTCTTGACATCTTGCAGCGCTACCTGAAGACCTCAGCTTTGCCAGTAGATTTAGGCGTACGCGTATCTAAGGATTTAAAAGTTAGGAACCAGTGCCTGGAGCCTTGCGCAAAAGCTAATAGGATGTTAGGCTTCATAGCGCGTAATTTCGAATTTAAATCGAAGGATATTATATTGCCTCTTTACAAGTCCCTAGTCAGGCCTCATTTAGAATATGCTGTTCAGTTTTGGTGCCCGTATTTGCGTGAGGATATTGATAGATTAGAAAGGGTTCAGCGTCGTGCTATGAAACTAATTCCGTCATTGCGCAACAAGCCTTATGAAGATAGGATTAAAGAGTTAGACTTGCATTCACTCGAAACTAGGAGATTAAGGGGGGAGCTTATTGAAGTTTTCAAAATCGTTAATAACATCGATAACGTAAATTTCGACAAACTGTTCACTTTCGATAATAGCAATACTCGTAATAACGGATTTAAGTTGCGTGGCAGACGTTTCATTACTAATATCGCTAAAAACTTCTTTACGTTTAAAGTAATTGATAAATGGAATAATCTTCCCGCGCCGTCGTGAACTCTACCAGCGTTAATGTGTTTAAAAACCGTCTAGATAGGCATTTTAAAAATATTAACGTTGTTTAAAATAAAAAAACAATTGGCAACAGGAGCTCTGGGGGTGCTAATCGGGGATGAGTCTGTTGACGTCTAATGCCAACTGTGACATGCCAGCGTGTGATATGCCAGCAAAAAAAAAAAAAAAATTAGACAAACACGAACTTAATTGTAGCTTGTTGAGTAAATTAACCCGCTTTTTATTATTCTTTATACTTTTTTCTTCTCTCCTTATTTGCATGTCTGTAACTCTCTTTATTGCATGTCTGTAGTTTGCATGGTATGATAGTGTTTGAGTTAAGAATGTGTTGCATGGTTTGTAATGCGTTCTTATTTTACTTCTTTTCATCTTTCACGCCTTTCCAGCCTAGTGGGCTGCATCCTCTACCTCCCTATAGAGTGGAGGATCGGTCTGTAACAGCTGGAATAATGTGTTGTTTGGAGTTAAGAATGTATTGCATGGTTTGTAAGCGTTCTTATTTTACTTTTTTCATCTTTCACCCCTTTCCGGCAGAGTGGGCTCTACCTCCTTATGGAGTAGAGGACCGTTCTGCAATCTGGAGCTATTGAAGAATAGGGACCCCAGCCTTCTTTAGTTAGCTTTATAAGGCTAACTAACGAA
Organism: Bathynomus jamesi; assembly: GCA_023014485.1. Lineage (NCBI taxonomy): Eukaryota > Metazoa > Arthropoda > Malacostraca > Isopoda > Cirolanidae > Bathynomus > Bathynomus jamesi. Next base: position 1,625,542 of record JAJOZX010000167.1, on the reverse strand, counting down.
AATATCATGACCTAACCTAACCGATCGTCAAGGGCGTACAGTTAACCTAACGATTGGTTAGGTTAGGTCGTGATATTTTCATTAGTTAGCCTTATAAGCCTAACTAAAGAAGGCTGGGGTCCCTATTCTTCAATAGCTCCTGCAATCTTTCCTATTCTCTCCGACTATTTTTCTGACTTGTCGGCAGTGGCCGGCGGATGATGATGGTGAGTCGTTTTTCTCTTTTTCTGAATGAATGTTAACCCACGAGTGATAGGTGTTGGTACTTACTTAACCCCTAATTCTCTTCTCTTAACCCCCTACTCTTTCCTTTCTCTCGGGCTAACCTTAGAGTGGATCTTAGGGTCTTTGTTAGCCTTAGCTTCTGTAGATCTGTAGATATAAGATGGCTGACGGAATAAGTTTCTCTTCATATAGGATTTTCATTAACATTGTTTAATTCACTCAAAACCATTCTGTGAGTATCCTGTTATGAAACAATGAAAAACAAAATGTAACGACACGCACAACACAATACGACATATTATCAGAAGTCGTACAAACACATTATCACACTGAGAAGTAGGCTAAGGCCCTCAGGCTACTTGCTTATATGTGACTAAGTAATTTGTTGCATGTAAAACGAATTTTCTGCTATAGGCGCTTCGGTGCAGACTTATTAGGATGACAGTGTAGGTACGAGCAGGGCCGTTTCCTGGCATAAGCTTATACTTTCCTAAATGCTTAATTTTTCTAGTATTGTAAAACATTATTTCACTAATTTACTAATTATTAAGAGATTTTGTAACACTAAAACCTAGGATTATTTTCGTTATGTTTTCAAGTTTATTAATTCTTTTCTCATCTTTTTCAGATAATGTGAATTTTGTTGGTTAAAACCTAAATGGTCTGATTATTTAAATGTATTTGATTAACGTTACAATTATAACTATTATTATTATTATTATTATTATTATTATTATTATCATTATTATTATCATGATTATTATTATTTAACAGATTAGTTGTGGTTAACTAGATGTGACTTCGTGCATCTTGGAAAATGAAACATTATCCATCAGGAGCTGAAAAACGGAAAAAGAAGAAAATAGGAGGAGGAGAAGCTTTCCAGTAGCACAGGTGAGATGTGCCATTACATGTACAGAACATTAATTAATGGGGAAAAAATAAAGCGAAGCTGGCTGATGTACTCTAAAAGGAATGATGCTCTTTATTGCTTCTGCTGCAAGTTGTTTTCAAGGAAGTCGTACAAACTATGATAATTACGGATGGACTTTCAGATTGGATAAACGTTGGTTCGCTTCCGAAAGGCCATGAAAATAGTTTAGAACATGCAGATAACATGGCAACATGGAAGGATCTGGAACTGCGGCTAAGAACTGAGAGGACCATTGACCAAACTGAAATGTCATTAATGGAGGTAGAGCGAAGATGCTGGCGAGATGTTCTCACACGTCTTGTAAGTATAATCCAATCACTGACAGAGAGAAACCTTGCTTTCAGGGGGTCTTCCTCTACATTGTACATTCGAGACAATGGCAACTTCTTGAAGGAGGTTGAGCTGCTTGCCAAATTTGATCCAGTGATGAAACAACACATCAACAGAGTCGAAAGTGGCCAATATAGTCATTCAAGTTACCTAGGAAACATCATTCAAAATGAGCTCATTGGGTCCATTAGTGGGAAGATCTTGGATGCCACTATTGCAGAAATAAAACAAGCTAAATATTACTCACTCATTTTAGACTGCACTCCAGACATAAGCCACCAAGAACAGATGTCGATTATTATCAGAACTGTTAAAATGGGTGAAGTACCAGAAATAAAAGAATACTTCTTGGGCTTTCTTGAGGCTTCAGAAAGTACAGGCCTGGGTTTATCAGTTCTGATTCTGAAGAGACTAGATGAACTGAATATTCACTTTGATGACTGCAGAGGACAGTCATATGACAACGGAGCGAATATGAAGGGCAAGAACAAAGGTGTTCAGGCAAGGTTATTAGAGAAGAACTGTCGTGCACTCTATGTTCCATGTGGGGCTCACACTCTGAATCTTGTAGTGGCTGATGCAGCTAAAGCTTCCACAGATGCCATCAGCTTCTTTGGCAACGTACAAAAATTGTACAACCTTTTTGTAGCAGCTACACAGAGATGGACAATCCTAAAGAAGCACGTGAACATAACACTCAAGTCTTGGAGTGAAACCAGGTGGGAGAACCGGCTTAAGAGCATTGAGGCTGTGCGATACCAGAGCCATAACATCAGAGAGGCCCTGTTGTAAGTCAGAAACAATGCCACAGATGCCATAGCCAGGACTGAAGCACAAGCACTTGCAGAGGAGGTAGGGTCTTATCGCTTTCAGATTTGCACAGTAGTATGGTATGACATTCTTCATGCAGTTAACTATGTGAACAAACTTCTGCAGTCTCCTACAATGCAGTTTGATGTGGCAGTCAACCTCCTCACAAAAACAAGACTCACTCACAGTGGTGGGCACCGTTAACCAAAAAGTTAACTTCGTTAACCGCTAATCCGTTAACCAAAAAGTTAACTTCGTTAACCGTTAATCCGTTAATTCGTTAAACATGTAACGGAAGTTACCGATAAACCGTTAACGTTAACTTTTATTATAAAAAAAATGAAAACACAATATATATATAATTTAATTTTCCCTCTTCTTCTCGTTCTCCATTTTGTCCATGAGATACATGTTGCCCTTCATGAAAATTAGCATATCAAAGTTTTCATCAGACAGGGATGATCTCTTGGCCCTCAGGATGTCCTTGCCCATAGAGAACAAACGCTCCACTGCAGCACTGGAGGGGATGGCTGTGTTGAACTTGATGAACAAGTCCACCAACACTTGCTCACCCAAGAAGGCAGCATCTGTCAGCAAGTCCTTGGAGTTGGTCTCCAGCCAGGTCTTGACCAAGTTCTGGGCCTTGCCCTTGAGTGACCTGTGGCTTCTGCTGCTCTCTTTTGTCTGGATGACAGCACTGAAGAAGTCATCCTCCTCCTCCTCCTCGTTGTTGCTGCCTCCACTGTTGCTGCCCACTTCGTTGGACTGCTGCTTCATGGCCTCCTCGACTGTACCCTCCATGCTTTTCCTCACCCTGGCGACCTTGGTGTTGTCATACTTGTCCAACCAGATGAGGTGAAAACGCTCCCATTGTAAGACATCAATTGACTTAATTTATGTCATCAAAGTGACATGAGAATTGAAATCTTACCTGATCAGTTTTATGGTTCTTGAAATGTATCAAGGAGACTACTAATAAGGTACTCACAGACATATTATAAATATACATGACTTACTTGACAACGATTATTTTTAAATATTCACTAGCACAAACATGTTGCGCAAAGACAGACTGCAAATGAAACGAATGTAGTTATTTGTTGTAATTGTTACATATATATTATTGAAAGTGCCTTAAAATGATCGTGATATTTCTTGAAAGAAGTTGAAACATTCAACTCAAATGGCAAATCTTTCCGCCTGATTTTACAGTCGACCATGTTTTGCTCAAACCAATGCCATAAATAACTACCATATTTGGTAAGACACAAATTGTGGCGACGGAAACAAATATATCGCCTGATTTTGCACTGCGGAAATGGAAATTCGTTCATCACTATTAACAGTGGCGGATTAATTGCGCACCTGCTCAGCACTGAAAATAATAGAAACTTTTAAACGTTTATTTATGAATTTTTTGGGTTAACGGACTTGAGTTAACGGAAGTTAAATGTAACGGAAGTTAATTAGTCCGATAATGATTTTCAAAGTTAACTTAAAAGTTAAATCGTTAACGAAAAAGTTAACTTCGTTAATTAACGATTAAAGGATTAACGGTTTGTGCCCAGCTTTGCTCACTCACCAGCTACAGAAACACAAGTTTTGTTGCAGCACAAGTCGTAGCTAGGGATATATGTGAGGAAATGAATGTGGAGGCTGTGCTGAAGGAGAAGAGGCTCAGATCCACAAAAAAGCACTTTGCTTACGAAGCTCCTGACGAACCATTTACAGAAGCCTTAAAGAGGCTGGAAGTCAAATTTTTCAATGTGGTGGTGGATTGTGCCATCGGGTTAATAAATGAGAGATTCAAAACATTAGATGATGTGAGGGACATATTTGGGGTTCTCCTAAACTTCACCACAATGAACAAGGAAGACTTTCCTGCAAGTGTGAAAAGCTCTCTAAGATACTGAGCTCTGGAGCTGACTCTGGCATTGATGGAAGAGAACTGGCCCTCGAAATTAAGAACTTGCCGACTTTACCTTCACACAACATGACTGCATTGGAGCTTCTCTCCTTCATTCATCAGAAGCAACTGGAGGAACTCAGGCGCGGATCCAGGGGGGGGGGTCGAGGGGGTCCGGACCCCCCCCCCTGCTCACGGTGACCAACGATTTTTCGATTGCGTTTGTTTGCTCCTATATATGAAAAATAAGACCTGAAGACTTAAAATGGCTTAAGGTACATGTATCCTGGTTGCCACAAAATTAATTTCCTTAAAAAGAATAAAGAAAAAAAAGTTTATGTCCGATCCTGAGACATTTCAGACCTGGCCTGGGTGTGTGAACAAGCAGGATTTTGGTAACGGGAATATACTTCAAATCCATCTAAAGCTATCTTCAAATATGAAAATTTCCTACCGAGGGGGGAACACCCCCTCGGGCCCCACCCTGGCGCTCGCTTCGCTCGCGCGTCCTCGGCCGAAGGCCGAGGACATATCAGTAACGAGCCCCACCAAGACTGGACCCCCTCTGCTTAAATTCCTGGATCTGCCCCTGGAACTATACCCCCAATCTCTGGGTTGCACTAAGAATTGCCTGCACTCTACCTGTGACAGTAGCGTCAGCCGAGAGGAGCTTCTCTAAGATGAAGCTAATCAAGAACTACCTCAGATCATCAATGGGGCAGGATCGCCTCAGTGGCCTTGGCATCATAAGCATCAACCAGGACGTTGGCAGGGAGATTTCATATGATGATGTTATTATGTTATTGATGATTTCGCCCAGAAAAAATCTAGGAGGCAAAAATTTTGAAGATACAAACTGTTCTGTATAACTGTTATCTATTACACGATTGTATTGTAGAGTTAGTAATTGTTTGGTAGTTGATAATTGCATTATTTTTTTTTATACATAGTTCTGTGTCATTTATACTAAATAATGTATAAACTAATTTTCAGGAATTTCATGAAGAGTATTTTTTTCTGTTTGTCTTCTGAAAGTACATATTTGTTGTTTTGGACATAAATGTTTCATTAAAATTGTTTCATAATTGTTTTTTATTAACACAGCCATTTTTTGTATGTGTGCTGAGGTGATGTAGTAAGGCGTGAGTTGGTGGATGGAGGGGTGGGACCTCAAATGGGTATACTGCTTAGGGCCCTCTAATGGCTAGAAACGGCCCTGGGTACGAGTATATATACATTGTTGGTGTAGCGTGTCTAAATAGGTGCAGTGTGTGAAAAGTAGATCTGGCGAATTTTAGCATGAAATCTGGGTTATGGAAAAACTGATTTGGCGCATGACACAAATTAAACAAAAATTTTCCTTCATTCTGCCATGGGAATGAGTGTTGCGCCACTCAGTTGGAAATGCTGTTTGGGCATATCGTAAGGTGATTGATTATAGTTTAAAAAAAAATGTGGGTCATCTAGATGACTTTGGTATGGCCAATAAATTTACATATAACAACAAATGTCGGTTAAAGTACATGATACATATTAAGTTTCGCGGGGACCAGCTCTTTGGAACTGTCACAAAGATCCTGACTGGCCAAAATTGATCACGTGGGAAACAATTGATCAATATAAAGTTACCACATAACCTAGTAGTGGAAGGTCGGGCAATTCGGGAGTCAGGACCCCGGGGCAACGCAGAACATCCCATCTACATCCCAAACTTGTGTTATCATCTAGCTTTAATCTATCTCCGTCGGTGCCGACACTGATCAGTGGCCTTGAGACAGTGGTACGGGAGGGGTTGCGCCACGCAGCTCAGCAAAAATTAGAAAAAATAATTTTTTCTCTATTTGATCTATCATCAGCGAATCTTTCCTTGATTCATAATTCCAAAGCTGTAAGAACTTATTTTGTTGCTTTTTGTGTGTAGGCTACTTTTATGGATCGATGTTTGATGACATGATAAGATTTGTATTGACAAAAATTATAACACAAAAACAGAATGATTATCGTACAGAGCTTTTCTGCTTTTAACAATCACAGTGCAAAAACATGAATGATAAGTGACTGAAGCAACATTGATATATATATACTCATTACAAGGTAAGCAATACTCTTCTTCGAGAAACACTTAAAACTTTGTACCGATTTTTTGCTGACTCCCTCCTCGACTCTATCATTGTATCTCTCTCACCCTTCTTCCTCGCTGTAGCTCTCCATTTCATTGTATTAATTCCTGCAATCACTGTGTTACAGAAATAGAAAATCATCATAATTTCACTGAACAAGTTTTTTAACAAATAATTCAGTACAGTTACGCCATGTGCGCGAATACTTACATCGCAGCATTACAGGGGCGTAACTAACGGGGGGAGGAACTTTTGAACTGAGGGGGATAATACAGGTTTTGTCCCCCCCAAACTTTTGATCTAAGTTAGCTTACGTGAAGGAAAATATTTGGTTCTTGAAATAATCTATGATGAGTAAATCTTTAATTATATTAGTCCTATTAGTATGCTGGAAAGTATTATTGATTCAGTACTAATACTGCAGTGATTGCTACTTTAATGAGACATCTAGTTATTTTTCACTTTAATTATTGCATATATTGTTTTCCTTTAATGTTAAGTATATGCTTGATATACATAAGGTAGTTGTGAAAATGCTTCTTTGATTTTCCTATTACTATCATAAATATAGATCATTCTCTAAATCATAGTATTTTAAGAGCATCATTTTGGTCGCAAACACATTACCTACAGGATAGCAGCACAGAAATTCATCGCAGGATTTTTCAGCATTATAGTTGCCCCCCCCCCACTTTTGAAAGCTAGTTACGCTCTTGCAGCATTATGTAGTAAAATAATTTGCAAAACTAAATTCCAGTGTTTCAAACTTGGAAGAATACTGGATATCGGGGAATTTCAAATACTGTTCTGATTTTCTGTAGAGAAAAAATTATGCACTTACTAGAATTTTTACATGCTCTTAAAGATGTTAATAACCTCATTATGGTTAATAGGAATGTCCTTTTCTGTGGCCAGCAGCATGAGGTCTGACAGCCTGTCTTCCTTGAAAAAGTTGCGAAGTTTTGATTTGACTAGCTTTAGTTTAAAAACAAGAGCGCTCAACTGTGGCAGTAGACAGTGGCGTATTAAGGATTTTTGGGCCCTAGGAACAAAGTATTCTTCCGGCCCCTCAACAAGATAAATCTCGAGTCATGTAAATTAAAAAAATCATTTATTTCTAAATCAAATAATGCAAGTTTTACACATATACCAAGCTGCTATAATTACATCAAACCAATTACACAACTACCAGTCCACTACTAATCTACTGTACAAAAGTTAATCACAAAATCATCCACCATCAGTCTACAAAAGTTTTTTGCGCTGCTTCATATCACTAAATTTTCCAATCACAAGCTCAATATTTAAATTCTGCAAAATATCGTTTTCTATGCATAACAATGACAGACTTTGCAATTTCTTTTGGGTTAGAATTTGACGTTTAACATTTTTAATCATGCTCAAATGAGAAAAAGAACGCTCCGCAGTTGCATTTGACATCATCAAACACAAATCAATGCGATAAGCAATGAAAACATTTGGGAAAAACAGCTCTCAATTTGTGAATTTCCTGTAGTACTCCTAATGGGCGAGTGTCAGCTAAACGTTTTGTTTGATAAACAGTACAAAATGCTGAAACTCAAATGGGAAGCTGTCCTCAAAATCATTTGAGTAATGGACTAGCCAGATTTTTTGTTGCTTTTGATGCTTCCTCTGAAGTTAGTTGAGAGATATTGTTGAGCATTCCAAATTTATCATTGATATCATTATAAACATCGGCCCCTAAAACAGCTGGGCCCTGGGGCCTGGCCCCCCCCTTAATACGCCACTGGCAGTAAATAGAGGAAGAGTAGCGTAGATCTTGATCAACTGTGAGTAGGAAAAAGAATACTGAGGTTGTTTTCCTTCATGCATTTAAGGATTGACTTGGCGTCATTTTTATAACTTGGATATGCTGTGTAGTACACCTTAAGTTCAGTCAAAAGTTTGGCATGTTCTTCCTCAAAACCACAGAATTCGCAGACGATGTGAACAGCTTTAACAGCTTCATTTTGCACGTCTTTCCATTTTGATGGGACTGTGAGGCAGTGTAGGGAACTCAAAATTTTGCCTGTACTACTTTCGTCCTTCCCTCTAAATCTTCTTTGCATTTCATGTTTGGTTATGACCAAGAAAGTGTAGTACACCTTCGCACGATAGTACTCTTCCAATGTCTGAAACAGTAATCTTGTGTTGCTGAGTTACAACTGAATTTGTACTTTGCGTCGTCTTGTTTGTCCAGGAATGTCCGTTGGAATATCAATATCTGCTTTGATTGCTTTTTCTTTGCCATTTTCAAACTACACCTTGAAGTCGCCAGGACTTACATATTAAGTGTAAATAAAAAAACATGAAAATTCTAATATGGTGTGTTGATAAGTAGCTTAATTAAGTGTTGCAAGTGGGATACATTTTTTCCATATAGTTAGTGTTATAATAGGGAATGCGTTCCCGGGGGGCAAATTTTCGGACCCACTAACTTAAATTAATAGCTTATATATATTGAAAAATTTATTGAAAAATTATTTTATTTTTTGAGAGATTATTTTTATTTAGGTGCGATATTAAGGCTAAGTTTACTTTAAATAGACACAGTAATTATAGAAATAATAATGGCCCATTTAGACACTGTCAACATAGCTACAGATTTTTTCACTGTAGGCTGCAGTGGTTTTAAGGTTAAAATTTGGTCGGCAGCCAGATTACTAACTATGGTCAAGCTAAATTCATTAAAATTAATTTAGACTTACCAAAAATGAAGTTGCCAGTTGAACGTTACCCTTTCTGTTTCTAACTAATCCATAAGTTTCATTTAGTTTCCAGATTTGAATTTTATTTGTTAAGTTACTATTTGGCTCACTGCTAAGTTATTTATTTATAGGGGCTATTTCCCAGACCTAAGTTTTGCAGTTTAAGTTAGGCTATGGCTGTATTGCCCTTAATTTTTGTTTTTAAAGGTTAAGGTTTTGAAGGTTTTACTCAAGTTAAGTTAGGGCTATATTACCCTTAAGTTTTTAATAGGGGCTATTGCAGCCATTTAATTATTTAGTTAGGGCTGTTGTAGCCCGGTTCGAGTTTCTTCTAGGTACCTAGTTTTAATCTCTTACCTTAGTTATTATTTTATTAAGCTACTTACACCTATTTGGTAGGCCACTATTTAGTTGAACAGGGTTTTTAGTTTAATTGCAGTGGTTAATATTGAGGTTTAAAGGTTGACTTTAAGTTGCCCGGTTAGTTGGGGAACTACGAGAATTTTTTATGAAAAAACTAGCCCACTTGATTCAGCAGTCCAAAATTTTCGATGTAACAAAGAGCTCCGTTTTTCTTTGTCTCAGAAACTTTTTTCTTTCTTCTTTTTGTTAATTAGGGAAACCCAACTTCACTAGTTGGTTAGAAACGAGGGTTATTTTTTTATTCTATATTTATTTTGTGGTAATTATTTATTTTGTTTATATTTTATTTGGAAATATATGTGGTTATTTCTACCCAACTTTTTTTTTAATAATATAGAAGTGTGACACCACTTGACAGGAAAGGCCCATTTCGTTTTTTACCACACTAAGGCAGGATAAAAAAGTTTACTGGATTCATATACATAAAAAGTTACTGAAAAAGGGACACTTCTGAGTCATGGAGAGAAAAAGGACAGGGGCTCAAACCTCTGTGCCCCCCCCACTCTGCATGGCCCTGCCTTGACAACATTACATTGAAATATGGACATTTTTTTCTGAACCTTGGGGCCCCCGAGGCCTAATGCCCACCCTACCTAATGGGTAATCCGCCACTGTCGGCAATCGAAGCGCCAGTGACGCACTACTATTCCTTCCTTCTTTCTTGGTTATTTTCATCGTGTGTACAAGATCTGTAGCTCATACCGTATATGTACTTACATAATTTGTTAGTCTGACCAAACAGTGAATAGACGTTGCGTATTTAAGTAACTATGTAGCCTACGTCCAACTAGATATTTTAAAAAAAATTATGCATAAGCAGCTTACATAATATCTTTATAATTAGGCCTAGTTACAAAATATTATTAAAGGCTATGTATGCATTAGGCTCCAGAGTTTAGCCAGTCCTCACCCTAATATATATATATATATATATATATATATATATTGATACACACAGACCGTGCATGGAACAAGGAACTCTTCTAGGATAATTAAATCCACTATAGTCCGAATAAGTAATGGTAAATGACAAATACCATAGTTTTTCATTTTTCATGATGCTAGCCCGACGTGGGGGGTCACTCGCAAAGAGATCCCATAAATATAGTTTCCCTCACCAGCTATCTGCAAAGCAGACAAGATCCAGCTTTGGGACATGGATCTAGGGTTTAAAGTAGCCTAGCCCTGCTACATTTAGAACCTCAATATAAGCAAAAGACTCGCTGCCTTCACGTCAGATTGAATACATCAAAGAAAAAGGGGTAACTATTATATTTTTAGCCAAACACCAAAACTTAAACCTCAACTAGGAGAATTGAGCGTGCACTTTTCAAGGCACATAACATGTCCGTTTCAAGATGGGAATGAACTCAGAATGGTTCCCTGAGGTTGCACCACTCAACCACGACATTACTCACTAACCTCACGCAGCACATCATGGATGGTATCAACTCCAGACGACCAGCTCAACGTACACTATTAGCAACAATAGACATTAGTGAAGCATTTGATGCTATCCCACACTTCCTTCTCATAAACAAAATACTCAACAAAAACATGCACAATAACACCAAAAGGTGGCTGAGCAACTATCTTTCAGGAAGATAATCACATGTCACATTTAATGGCAAGTCATCCAAAAACAAGCTTTTTCCGAACGGGGTCCCTCAAGGCTCTGTTTTCTCACCAACACTGTTCAACTTATACATGCATGACATTCCAACACCCATAGATAACAAGCTTACCTTATCATCATATGCAGATGACATCACTCTAACATCCGCCCACAACAACATCGACACCGCTACAAATAACCTACAAACATACATAAACAGTATACAAGACTGGCTCACACACAATAGACTCAAAGTAGCACCACAAAATCAATCATCACCTTGCTAACAAGCAACACAAAAGAACACCAGATAACTCCACAGGTTACACTAAAGAACACCAACATTCCACACACTCACAGGATCAAAATACTTGGGGTCACATACAACACATCATTATCTTTTGCAAACCACATTCAGGACATTAAAAACAAATGTACTTTAAGACTTAACACGCTTAGGGTACTAACAGACACAAACTTTGGACACCAGCAGGAAACAACATCACTCATATACAAACAATATATTCGCTCAGTTATGGACTATGCTAGCCCATGCTAGGCACCCATTATCTCAAACACACGCATAAACACCTTACAGACAATACAAAACAACGCACTTCGTATCATTACAGGATGTACTCAAACAACACCAATAGAACACCTGCACACAGAAACAAAAATACTGAAAGTTAGGGAACATTTAGACATGAGGGGAACATAATTCATGGCAGCAGCGACAACTAACCCACAACACCCTTGCCACTACATGTACAATCATGCACCAACACCTCGCACCATTAAGGTAACACCAGAGAGACATTATAACCAAATACTCCATTCCATACCACGCCCCACAGACATCACACAGTACAGAAAACACATACACACACACCCACACCTAACCCACAAAGCACTGACACGACTCGGTCCGAATGCAGTCCTAGGTGCGAAGCCGCCACTCATTGACAGGTCAGCAGTGGCGGCTCGTCGGTAGGCACTGCGGAACTGCAGTACCCCTAAATTTTTTATTTACAATTGAAATAATCAAGAACAATATAAGGATGAACTCACTGAATAACCTTTTCAATAACTTTTGAAACTTTTATTCATTGTTCAATGCTCATCCTTTTATTTCAGTAATTATTTCAACCCATTCTTAGAGACAGCACCCCTAGAATTTTTAGTCACGAGCCGCCACTGCAGGTCAGAGACCAGCCTGAGCAGATCGGATCGAGTTAACTTAGCACGATTCCGATGTGGACATCACCCCAACTTACAGACATGTAAACACAGACTAGACAACTCCACAGAAGACACCTGCCACCTGTGCCAGGACACACCACAAACAATTGAACACATTATGACAGACTGTACCGCTCTAGCACAACAACGAACACAACACAACATCACGAGTGCGCTGAACCTCTGGTCCACTCCGGAGAGGGCGATCGGTTACCTGCGTGCCGCCAGCTTGCTCGATCAGGGTGGGCTGATCGGCTAACCAACAACAACAACAACAACAACAACCTAACTTCCTCCTTCTTACAAACCTTACAGTCACAGTCAAAATGAATTTTAAATACTTATTCTTCAACTCAGTTTATAACTTTAGGGCCTAGGTTATCTCTCTTAGATGAGATGAACCAACAGGAGGCTAGGATAATTCACTGGATGACAAAAACGAACTTTTTTGTCACATGAACAAAAATGGATGGATCTTATAGGTTTTTCACCGCTGAGTTAAAAAATGACCTCAAAATTTATCTATCAGCCATCAGTATTGAGTGAATCAAAAATGAAATTTGGACTAATTCATAAACGTAATAGCAAAGTAGAAAATGTATATTGAACTCACCTAAAATGTTCACTGAGCGAAATTAAGTGAGTAACTGACAAATGAAAGTCAACAGTGACGTGCAGCAACTCATAAGCAGAGGAGGAGCAAGGGCAGACCCCGCCCCCTTCCTATTCTGACTCAAATCCTAAGTAATGTAAATTCGTGTCACTCTAAAACTGCGAGTGATAGAAAAATTCTGTTTTTATTTCCATAATTAACGTAAAAAATTACATATAGTTCAAGTAAAAATATATCTGTGACAAAAACTTTGTTGGCCAGTGAATCAGACTAAAACCTGGGCTTTAACTGGATTGATCTCTGGATCTCACTAAATACTAAAGTAAATTAAACTTAAAGCTTAGGAAGGGAGCTATTTATACTTTCCTAATCACAATAAAGTGATTTATATTTTAACCATATTTCACATATTTAGCATATTCTACCAGATCAAGAATACATACTCGCCACCTAGCGTGTGGAGTGAGAACTAACAAATCTTACTACAGAGTCTTATCATGTCATTCATGAGTATCATATAAAATGAACTTTACAACTTACTCATACTATTTACTACTATATAAAAAGAGCCTTTATTAGTCATACTCTACAACGGGATTTATCTTGTGGGAAGCAATGGAAAGTTATAATGTGCGGATTTTCTTTTATCTGGACGTTATTACACTCAAGCCAAAATTAGCAGCCATTTCAGACCGACACTTATCCTCCTAAACTACATGATGCAGACTGGTCAATGGAATTTGCATTTTGTTTTGATCACTTCAGAGGGCGCTGCGAGTCAATTTTTGTATGAATTTTTGTATGAATGTTTATCATTGGAATTAACCTTTATGATAAGACTCCGTAGGTAGGCTTTGAAACTAAGCCCTGTACTGGCTGTACAAGGGCATACTCGCATGATTTAGAAGAGGCTATTATTACCAAAAACTGATTACTATATTAACCTTAAAAAAAATACAAGCTTATATGCTTAATTTATTAACTGAGCCTATATTTGATTACATATTACACTATATAATAAATAATAATAAAATATAATTTAAGTTAATGACATTTTTAGGCAAGTAATTTAGTTCTGCATCCAAACACTAGATAGCAGAAGAAAAAAAACGCTAACTCAAAAGTGGACAGAGTTTCAAATTTTGGTTATAGATATAATCTTTGGATGAAGAACATAGCCTTTTTTTTCTTTTCAACCAAAACTTAACTTGAAGTCATATTCTTTCATTGACTTCATGCAAAGCCTACTTACTAGGTTAGTAGGTGTAGAAGACTTTGCTTCATATCAGATTTGTGGACGAAAAGAGTGCGGCAACTTAAGCTTGTGACGTTAAATGTAAACAAAACCAAGTTAGGCCGACTCATAACCTACTTCGTAGCTTAGCCATTCGTTTGGATACTTAACTCAGGCTTATCGAGGTTATAGATGCCCACACCACCCAAGAACTTTCATCATTATGAAAAACTATATAGAGCTATGGGTTGATTGCCTGTTACCCTCATCCGTTGGAAATATCCAGCAGATTTCAGTGGAGAGTGAACGACAAAAGCCCTATATTTTTTCGTTAGAGAGTTATGAATATGTAGGTCTTTAAAGGACCTCTTTATATTTAATTGTTTATGGTAATTTTAGCGTCGGGATTTTAGACGCCTAATATTAGAATGAAAATGAAATTGCCTCACATTAATTTTGATGGATCTTAGTTTGCTTCGATGCAGGGCGTTACGATCTTTTTCGGTGTAGGGCCGCCACGATGGAGTTACGCAATGAGTTAGTCTTGTAATAAATATGGGCTGTCACAATATAGACACTTCTGGGGATAGGCCTATCCTATTTTATGTATTAATTTTATTATAAGGAATTCACTCAGAACTTTAGGGAAGACAAAAACACATCCTCCCTGTTTAAAGCGTTCGCTGTAACATAAACAGTCCTGAGAGCCGTTCCTTTAATATATCTTATTTTCGTATAAATTGCTGATTTAGCAAAGGTTGTTGACTCTTTCTCTCTCGTATTTTGCATGGGTTAGCAAATGGAAAATTTGGTTCACGTGAAATGAAGGTTTCTCGTGGTTAGGCAGACCCGATGCCTACATACGATTTCTATGTATGTATGGCAATCATTTCATTCCCATTAGGCTATGTCGCCAATCCCGAGCCAATTTTGTATAGATATTTAATTCAATTAATTAATAATTTATATTTAATTATGAAATAAAGGTATCACATACGATACCATGTTGTAGTTTTTCCATATACTGGGGTGGGGACCGGAGAAAAATTTGTATGTTATAGATCAAATTTTTTGATAAACTGTGTGTTTTAAACCATGTGAAATGGATTGAAAAGAATGAAATAGGAATTTAGGAAGAGAAAGGTTACTCAAGACCTATTTAAATATAAAAGTTCAAGAGGTTAGCTTCTCAAGTTTAGTTAGTTATTTCAATCAGTTCGACTCCCCTTAGGTATAGGAAATTTATGGAATTAAAGTAAAGTTATTAACTTTGCTCATTATTTATCTGTGTAAATTTTATGTCACCAATTTTTAAATGCTGGTTTACTAATATTTTGGAGTTTTGTCATGTTTTGTTTTGTTAATGATTTATGTTTTAATTAAAGTGACTTCTACGTTGGTGAGTTAATTGAAATGTACTGTACTTCCATGTTATGATGTTTGGTTTAAAGAGTTTGTACTGTATTCAAACCTCCTACCACTTCAGACTAGTCAATACCCGTAGTTTTAGTAGAGTAAATGTTACTCCTCCACAGGTAGATCTGGAGGGCTTGGGGCTTTGAATCCTGTACTGTTTTTGTGTTGTTTGGTCTGGCCATGGGAGGCCATAAAACCCTTGTAATAGTTTGGGCTGTGGCCAAGGGGAGGCCACAAAACCCTTAATAGTTTGGTCTGTGGCCATGGGAGGCCACAAGACCCTTGTTATAGTTTGGGTTGTGGCCATGGGAGGCCACAAGACCCTTGTAATAGTTTGGTCTGTGGCTATGGGAGGCCACAAGACCCTTGTTATAGTTTGGGTTGTGGCCAAGGTAGGCCATAAGACCCTTGTAATAGTTTGGTCTGTGGCCATGGGAGGCCACAAGACCCTTATTATAGTTTGGGTTGTGGCCAAGGTAGGCCACAAGACCCTTGTAATAATTTGTCATGGCCAAGGGGAGGCCACAAAACCCTTGTAATTGGGTTGTGGCCAAGGTAGGCCACAATACCCTTGTAATAGTTTGGGCTATGGCCAAGGGGGGGCCACAAGACCCTTGTTATAGTTTGGTCTGTGGCCATGGGAGGCCACAAAACCCTTGTAATAGTTTGGGTTGTGGCCAAGGGGAGGCCACAAAACCCTTGTAATAGTTTGGGCTGTGGCCAAGGGAAGGCCACAAAACCCATCTTAGATTACCTATAATTAATTTACGTTTTATTTGTTATTCCATTTTTGTTTTTCTCACTTTTTTAATATAAAAAGTGTAGCATTTTATAAAGTCCTCACTCTTTCCAAAATGAAAGGTGTTGCAATTTAATTTATTTTCCATAGGAAATATTACAATACTCCAGCCCTGTTTTCATTAACACAGTCTTTGTTTTGTATATATTTATATACTGTATGTATAATTTTAATTTTGTGATGTTACAGTTCTGTACTTAATTTTTGTGATGTTACAGTTCTGCACTTAATTTTTGTGATGTTACAGTTCTGCACTTAATTTTTGTGATGTTACAGTTCTGCACTTAATTTTTGTGATGTTACAGTTCTGCACTTAATTTTTGTGATGTTACAGTTCTGCACTTAATTTTTGTGATGTTACAGTTCTGCACTTAATTTTTGTGATGTTACAGTTCTGCACTTAATTTTTGTGATGTTACAGTTCTGCACTTAATTTTTGTGATGTTACAGTTCTGCACTTAATTTTTGTGATGTTACAGTTCTGCACTTAATTTTTGTGATGTTACAGTTCTGCACTTAATTTTTGTGATGTTACAGTTCTGCACTTAATTTTTGTGATGTTACAGTTCTGCACTTAATTTTGTGATGTTACAGTTCTGCACTTAATTTTTGTGATGTTACAGTTCTGCACTTAATTTTTGTGATGTTACAGTTCTGCACTTAATTTTTGTGATGTTACAGTTCTGCACTTAATTTTTGTGATGTTACAGTTCTGCACTTAATTTTTGTGATGTTACAGTTCTGCACTTAATTTTTGTGATGTTACAGTTCTGCACTTAATTTTTGTGATGTTACAGTTCTGCACTTAATTTTTGTGATGTTACAGTTCTGCACTTAATTTTTGTGATGTTACAGTTCTGCACTTAATTTTGTGATGTTAATGAGTCTTATGAGTAAGTTAAATTGCTGAAATAAATTTTATAACCTACACCACAGGTTGAATTATAAATTTAGTGTTTTTAGTTAGAATAGGCCTTGAGTGTAAAGAGTAGGGTCTACTTTGTGAGGTAGGCTTTGTAATTTATTATTATTTATATGTAGTGAAAAAGCCAAACATGGAATAAATTCTGTTCAGATGTCAAAATGTTTGATAAGGCGTAATTTTATTATTTTTTGTTTTGTTTTAATTCCGTTTTATTTTATTCAAGGTTAAGGTTTTCACAGCAAATAACCCTTCCCCACATACGGGCCACCATGTGAAAAACTATATAGAGCTATGGGTTGATTGCCTGTTACCCTCATCTGTTGGAAATGTCCATCAGATTTCAGTGGAGAGTGAACGACAAAAGCCCTATATTTTTTCGTTAGAGAGTTATGAATATGTAGGTCTTTAAAGGACCTCTTTATATTTAATTGTTTATGGTAATTTTAGCGTCGGGATTTTAGACGCCTAATATTAGAATGAAAATGAAATTGCCTCACCTTAATTTTGATGGATCTTAGTTTGCTTCGATGCAGGGCATTACGATCTTTTTTGGTGTAGGGCCGCCATGATGGAGTTACGCAATGAGTTAACGTCTTGTAATAAATATGGGCTGTCATAATATAGACACTTCTGGGGATAGGCCCAATGTTCCCTCTAATTCTTTTTAGTCCGTGTGCGCAAGAAATTTTCGTTGTGCAGACATTTAGATTCATGGTGAAAAATTGTGCAAACTTTTCTGAGCGCTATTATCTTCAAAATTAAATATATATAAATATTAAATACTTAATAAATATTTTTTCCGTAAGGTGATAGCTTGATCATTACGGTGCTATTAAATGGATATTAAAAAACTATTTGCAATATTATATATTCTTAAAAAAGAAAACATTTTATCCATTCTAAAAATATGAATAAAATAAAAAATAGTAAAATAAAATTCAACAAAATAAAGAAATAAAATAAAAATAACATTAATTGAAAATGACTATTTTAGTTATTATTTCTCAAACAATTTTTAGCATTTAGCAATTTAAAGTAGACTAACGAGATTAATACATGATTTTATCCATTCACAAAATAGAAGTAAAATAAAAAATAATAAAATTCAATAAAATAAAATATAATCAAAATAACATTAAATGAAAGTGCCTTTCATTTAAGTATGATTATGATTTCTCCCTACGATCTTTAGCATTTGCCCATTCCAAATAAACTCTATGAAGATTAATACATCCTTCATCATTCAGGTAACTTTTAATTCGCATGAGCATGTCCAAATGATTTTCTTTCAAGTGGTTTCTTAATTTGTTCTTTATAGAATTCATTAAACTGAAATTTTTGAAATTACTTCATTTACTGTCATGACTCATGACGCTTGAGCCTGTGTGCATTTTATTTTGCTGTGTGCGCGGGTTTCACAACGCGCGCGCACACGCGCACACCTTAGAGGGAACATTGGATAGGCCTATCCTATTTTATGTATTAATTTTATTATAAGGAATTCACTCAGAACTTTAGGGAAGACAAAAATACATCCTCCCTGTTTAAAGCGTTCGCTGTAACATAAACAGCCCTGAGAGCCGTTCCTTTAATATATCTTATTTTCGTATAAATTGCTGATTTAGCAAAGGTTGTTGACTCCTTCTCTCTTGTATTTTGCATGGGTTAGCAAATGGAAAATTTGGTTCACGTGAAAGAAATGAAGGTTTCTCGTGGTTAGGCAGACCCGACGCCTACATACGATTTCTATGTATGTATGGCAATCATTTCATTCCCATTAGGCTATGTCGCCAATCCCGAGCCAATTTTGTATAGATATTTAATTCAATTAATTAATAATTTATATTTAATTATGAAATAAAGGTATCACATACGATACCATATTGTAGTTTTTCCATAATCATCATCTATCGAGGTTGCCCAAGTCATGATTGGTTTAAAGCTGGAGTTAAAAGTGGGACATCTCTTGAATAATGAATTGAAACTATTGCGGTTGCTTACATCCAATAGTCTACTGGTGAAAGATAGGCAGGGGTGTAAAAAGTACTAAAATATGTTACTCAATTACAAGTAAAAGTATCCATCCTGAAATTTACTTAAGTTAGAGTAAAAAAGTATCTACTGAATAAAGTACTCTAGTAATGAAAGTAAAAAGTACTCGCCTATACTGAAACATTTATGCTGTGGGCCAAGAGGTCTTTAAACAAAATGCGGTATTATTGTAGTATTACACCCGTCTAACGTCCAGCAATTATTATATGTTCATTAAGTAGATTTTTTAATTCTAAGACACTTTCCTTGAACTATAGCGTTTCCGTCGCAAATGCTTCATTTTTGAGATATAAACATTTTTTTCGTGTGTATCTAGTGTGTGTTCGTACGTTCATTTGTGTGTTCGTTACATGTCTGCCCAGTCACTGCGCTCCATATTTTTGTTAGTTTTAAGGAAAATATCACAACTTAACCTAACCAATTGTCAAGAGCATACAGTTATGAGGGTCATTCCATGTCAGTTCAACGGAATTTTGGGTTGAAAAAAAGTGACCATCACTGATTTTTAAAAACATTTGCACACGTATAGATCTCGGTGAGAAAAACAGAATGGCACTTGTTTCAACACTCTAGGTTATATGGTTCTGGAGATATGGCCATTCAAAGTTTGTGAAAGAAGGTCATTTTCCAAGGAAATATCTCAGCTCCTATTGCACTTACAGAGACCATTTAAACACTAATTTAAAGCTTTTAAGCAGATCTACAACTTTGTTTCTATTCATATTTTACCTCAGTGGTCAAAAAAAGTTGATATTATTTTTGACCTTGTGTAGGTTATTTGATGTCACAACTGATTTTTTTCTCCTTTCACTCAATTTTGGGTACACATGTCTACCTTAACCTAAAACAAGATTTTTAGTGTTGATTAAGTTAGTATAGATGCTACAGCCATTTCAGTGGACCATACCTACCTCCATTTTGACCAAGTACCTTTTTCCACCAAAATTTGGAGTGCCATTTCTTTGGAACTGTTTGAGCTAGTGTTGAGAAAAGTACCATTAGATTTGTCTCACTGAGATCTATAATGTCTGCTATTTTTAAGACAATTTTCCTTTTAATATATGTATTAAAATAACCTATTCCTTTATTTTTACCAATTGAGTTATAAGAACCAATTCTTGTCTAGCTGGGTAAAACCATGAAAAAAGAGGCATCAACATAACTTTATATTTAAAAAAGGCAGTTATTAGGTATTTACAATATATTTTATGGAAGCCATTATTTTTATATTTATAATAATAATAAAGTATTTGTATACGCCTTTCAAGGTAATTATTTGACCTTAGACAAAAACTGAGATCATTATTCAACAGCAAACAGTAAGAAAGAAAAACCTATAATAAGAGACTTTAGTCCTGTGTAATAAGACTCAAATTTAATTTTAAATAGGAATGCTAAGATACTAACCTAAATACAAAATATAATTAATAGATAATAAATGGTACAATAAACATAATGGTTTTAATAAACAATGATGATAAAAAAATTTAAGTACCACTGAACTAACTTAGACATTTCATATGAAATATGTGTACCTAATATTATCAATGAAAAAAAAAAAAATCACATCAATGAGGCAAAACAGATTACCTGTTGGCTGTTACTGTACACTACTAAATGCTCAAGCATAGATGTGGCCTTCTTCATTTCTGACTGGGTCAAAGTGTATGTCCTGCCATTTACAATTACCTTTATTTTTATTTTATTTTGAATCAATTACAATTAATGGAATTAGGATCAATTAATTAAAAATACAATTATAATTATTCATTGTATCCAACCCTATTAAAAGCTATTTTTGCTTAGATGGCACAAATAAAATTTGGGATCTACTGATCTTGTTACAGAGGTCTACAACAAGAAAAAATGTGCAGTTTGATTTACAGATTGGAATAAATACAGATGCCAAAAAAATCCTTGCTCCAAGGTTTAAAGAAGCTTATTTTCACATGGATACATACCGTAGTTGTTGTACACAATGAATAAATACACAAAGTTAAGTAATTCTATTAAAACTCAGCTAACTCTTAAAACTGAACTTATTCTATAGGGTACAGTAGTACCTATAGCCTAGTATAAGGTACTTATATACACTTTTGAATATCTATATAAATTAATTATGTAATTTAAATTACCTATATTATAATTCTCTGAAATATACAAAAAAAAAAAAATTTATGATAGGGCCAGATACTTTTTTGACCAAATAACTGGGTTAGGTTAGATAATTACTGATTTTTTTAAAAATTAGCAGACATTATATATACAGGGTGTACATAAAGTCAGGATCTATTTTTGTTAAGCACTTGGAAATTATATGGAATTCAATCATAAAATGATAAAGTGGTAACATTTATTAAATAATTAAGAGTAGGATTCGACGTGATGCCCATCAGTATCCCTGCATAGCTCAAATCATTCCGCAGCATTTCTAAACACATTCTGGAGCATTTGCGGGGTTATGTTATCTGCAGCAGTTCGTATACATGTACGTAAGTTTTCAAGACTCATAATCTTCGTCTGATAGACGTGCGATTTGATAAAGCCCCATGCAAAGAAATCTAAAGGGGTTAAATCTGGTGATCTCGCTGGTCAAGGTCTGTTGCTTCCGCGTCTGATCCAGCGATTTGGAAAATGTCCATTTAGATAATCCTGAACAATTTTGGCATAGTGACAAGGAGCACCATCATGTTGATAGACAATGGTACTAACAATCCTATCCCCAATCAGCTGAGGTTCAAGGAATTGCTGCAACATGTCCAGATAAATAAGCCCTGTAACTGTAGCTTCAGCAAAGAAAAAAGGACCATAAACCTTAGATTTTGTTAAACCTATCCAGACATTAACTTTAGGTGAGTCTCTCTCCCAATTTTGGATGAAATCATTCGGTCTTTCATCTACCCAAATTCGACAGTTATGGCAATTTACTTTTCCACACGTATGGAAAGTGGCTTCATCACTAAAGAGAATGTTGTCCATTAAATTATCACTCCAGATTTGTTCTACGTGATCAGCACACACAGCACTTCATCGAGGGAAATCTTCCTCATGTAAATCATGTAAAACCTGCAAATGATAGCTTTTCTTCTGCAAATTAACTTTCAGAATTTTGTGCACAGATGACGTTGGGAGGCCGAGTCTGTGTGATGCAGCACGAATGGACGTACGTGGCTCCTCAGTGATAATTCCGCGTACTGCATTCATGGTAAGATCTGACATACACGGTCATCCTGATCTTGCTTCATCATTTACAGATCCCGTTCGTTTAAATTTGTTCACCAATTTTCGTATTGTCTTGTCTATTGGCCCCGGCTTATGAAATCTCCTTCTAAACTTCTCTCTGATGTCATTGTATTTCTTTCCCTCAATTCGCCAAATTACTATTGCCACACACACTTCTGTATTCATTCTAAGGGCTTCTGAAAAGAAAAATAGAAAAAATAATTATTTCACAGAAATAGATCCTGACTTTATGTACACCCTGTATAGCTCACTAAGAAAAATCTAATGGTATTTTTCTCAACACACTAGCTCAAACAGTTCCAAAGATATGGTGCTCCAAAGTTTGGTGGAAAAAGGTACTTGGTCAAAATGGAGGTGGGTATGGTCCATTGAAATGGCTGTAGCGTCTATACTAACTTAATCAGCACTAAAAATCTTGTTTTAGATTAAGGTAGACATATGTACCCAAAATTGGGTGAAAGGAGAAAAAAATCGGTTGTGACATCAAATGACCTACACAAGGTCAAAGGTAAAAAATAAGATCAACTTTTTTTTTTACCACTGAGGTAAAATATGAATAGAAACAAAGTTGTAGATCTGCTTAAAAGCTTTAAAATAGTGTTTAAATGGTATCTGTAAGTACAATAGGAGCCAAGATATTTCATATTGAAATATGGTATGACCTTGGAAATTGGGGCATTCCAGGAGAGAGCACCCAATGCATGACACCACTCCGACTCGAATTTTGATGAAAATTGACATATGGGTTTCTTCCGGGTGCTGATTTCACTGGTCAAAATAAAAAAAGTTCTGTGACCCATAGTTTTTGATATGGGGCCCCACTTTACCACCTAACTTTAATGGGCAATAACTCCCAAGCATCTTACTGTAGACCTATAAAATATACATTTTTAGAATCAGCATGAAGAGATCTATTAAATGATACCACATTCAAATGTGTAGAACAATAATGAAAATTTTCCCCCCTTTTTTTTTATTTTTGACCCCCACCCCATTAGGCAGTGAAATCCAAAAAAAAAATGTTCATTTATTAAACTTCCATTAATTGTTAAAAGATACAAACAATAAAAAATGTGGGTATCAAGTTGCAAAATATTTTTAAAATTATTGAAAAAATATGTGTATACATTGTGAAATTTTGACATTTTTACACCTGCATACTAAAATAGAGAACTACAAATGATATACCCTATTCACATAGATGAAAATAAACAGCAAAAATACAAATTGAACACACATATTATCAAGTTGATTCATAATTACACGAGTTTTTTCAACTCATTTTCTGGGAAAACATATTGAATATGCATTGTTCCTGGCTTTAAAGTTGGTGTGCTTAATAAACCTAAAATTTTATCTCTTGATATGTGGCATGTATCTCTAATTTGTGGAAAGTAATGGTAAACATTATATCCTGATGGGTGCAAAAAGCTAACCTCAAAGTCATCAAATTCCTCATTTATAGGAATGTACAAATCCCAACCATTTCTGATCATTGTAAGTACAAACTATGTACTCTCCTATTTTCGGATTAACTTCAACATTATCTTCACCCAGAAAAGCTTTGCTTATAATCCTCACCTCACCAACTTCATCAGAAGATAATTTAAATGTTTTTGTTATTTGCATTAATAGGTACAAATCTGTGGAATTTCTGTGTTCCTGTTAGCCACATACTTTTTTCATATCTGTCACTTAAAAATTTTTCCATAGCTTCAATTTCTTCAGAATTTATTAAAAAAAAATTTATGCTGTCACTTATATTGTTTGAACAAAATTCAAACATGTCTTCTGGTGTTAATATTTGATTTGCGAATGTTCTCTGCATACTCAATTAGACGCATATGTTGATAGATTGGGTATAGTTTAAGGTAGTAAAATTAAGGGTTGGATAAGATAGATTTTGATTCTCTCTTCATTAAAGATCACAATAACCAGACTAGAGGTCATAGTATGAAATTATTTAAGCCAAGATGTAGAACAAATTTAAGAAAACATAGTTTTACAAACAGAGTAATTAAGTGGTGACTTCAGATACAATTGATTCTTTCAAAAGAAGGTTGGGTAGTTTGATGTCTGCAAGGGACATCTGGTGATAGTGTTTAAGCCCATTTTTATTGCATGAATGGTACTGGTTTATTTCATATATATTATGTACATTTACGTGATAGATCCCACAGCTCAACACAAGTGTTGTGGGATATAGGGAGGCAGCATCTTGGGTTAGGGAATACTTTCTGCCCTTACACACCCCATTTAAAGAGATTCCTCTACCGAGCAGTGCCCCCATAGTACTGTGAGGTATTGAAAAACTCATGATCTTCACTTGCCCCACAAACACCTTTAAATGGGAGACCCAAAATGGGGGGTGCACATACATTTCTACATTACTGTACAGTCTTCACAGCCACACCTACACTTTTCCTCCTAAGCATATATATATATTGTAATGTATATGGTTGTAAATTGTGACTTGGTCCGCAATTGATATGGACCGTGACTTATTTTTGGATGGCAAGGTACTGGTATTGATGGATACTGTAATGAAATTGACTGGATTCTTTGGATCTGATATATTTGCATGTCGGTTATAACTAGATATAGAGTGTAACATATTTGTGGATAGTAGTCTATTATGACTTGATCCTCTGGATCCAGAGATTCTATCTTTAGTTTTAAATTGATAATTATTTAGTTTTAAATTGATAATTATTTAGTTTTGTAAAAATTGGTCATTGCCAATGTACAGGCAGTTTTTACATAGTGGAGCCACCTCGATGTGCCGAAGTGGCCCCTAGTGTGCCCACTATAAAAATTTCTTATGTTCTTGTGGTTCGGAACCCACGTAAAATTGTAGGTCCCCTCCACCACCATGGAGGACATGCACAATACACAATTACGAACACAGGTAGATCAGCCATGAGTGGATCCTAGGGTCTTTGTTGGTCTGAAACATTATAACATTATAATGACAACTTAAATGTACACTTCTTGCAAGGACACATGAAGATATATTTATCACTGGTTTTATACAAATAACACTATGTTAATTACATCTCCCACAGTTGACAGTATCTTTCACCAAACTTTTAAACTATAAATAAGCTAACATTTCATTTAAACTGTAAATAAGCTAACATTTCATTGTCATGTTTTAGAAGCTCCATTAAATCTATGAGAGTGCAGAAATGCATGTTTCACTTTCTAACTTGCTCTTAGAATTGAAAGACTTTTGATTGGTTCATCTGTTTCAATGTAGCTATTGCTGTGATGTATTGCATATAATCATCAATGATATACTGTAAAGTTGGGGAATTGGGATGATGCAGGGGTCTCCATGAAACTTACTATTAGCCTATTATACAGTGTGTTATCAAAATGTTTCATAAATTAGTATACATATTCAGGATGTCAAAGTGAACAAAAAGTTCCTATGAACATAAATCTGCAATCGCTTCATTTCCAAGATACATTGCTTTTTTGTCAAGGATTATCCGATTAAAATGAAAGTTATTAAAGTTTATCAAAGTTTATTTTTATCAATTTTACCAATTGACCCAAATACAAAAGTATTCCACTTAATGAAGCTAATTGAAGACCCCTTTTCCAAGTTATTAGATTTTTCCATTGTAATGGAGTACATAAAAGCTGAGCAGAAGTTTGTTAGAGATAATGTAACATGAATAGTTTCCTTCTTATTAAAATACTGCAACATGGAACAATCTGAACAGTTTTAAAATGTGAAAATCTACTAAAATTTTTAATTAGGGTTTGTTGCCTTAACCTTAAATTCCTTTTCAAGTTCAGCTTGTTAATAATTTATGGTAGCTACTTAAATTATTTTTTTTCTCTTTAAGGTTTTTTACAAGGCTACTTTATTCTTTAAGCCCAGGATGGTACCACTCCTCTCCTTAATCCTGCATGAAAGTAAATATTCAGCAGCTATTCCCAATTAGCATCTATAGCAGTTAAACCTTTACTTCAGCTCTGGGATCTCTCTTTAATAGTAGACCCAATATTCATGCTTCTAATTACTTTAATAAAAAGAAATAAATTATGTCATCCAAACACTACCATTAATAACATTGATTATGAATGAGCCTATAATGAGAAGAGGGCTGTCACCTGAAGGACGCAGAATTAGGCAGAGGCATCAAGGCTCATTGCTGAATGATGAATTTGGAGTTACTTCCCAACCTGTTCAAAGTAAGTAACCTTGGGATGTTCTTTCAGTTTTTAATGTTTGGCCTGTAAACCTTTGTACTTGCCTGAGAGTACTATATAAAATTAAAGTTTCTAATCTATCATCATGTCTAGGGTTTCTAATCTATCATCATGTCATCTGACCTGATCACAGAATCATAGCCAAAATATTTTTCCTATTTTGTGTCCAACAACAGCCAACTATGCGCTAGACATATCAAAAGCTTTTGATGGAGTCTGGCACAAATTTTAATTTCCAAATGCCCTTTTTTGGTTTCTATCCTATCTGTGCCTATCCTATCTGTGCCTTCATCTCTAATTTCCTTTCTGGCTGATCTATAGCTGCAGTTGTAGATGGGTACTGTTCTTCTCCTAAAGCTATTAACAGTGATGTTAGGCCTGTTCAAAAATCAACTTTTTCTTATTTTCATAGGTTTCTATACATTTTCCCATGCTTTTTGACCTGAAAAAGCCGAAAATCACAACTATTTTGACCTAGGATGTTGGGAAGCATTGCCGCATGGAGCTTTAAATTTTCTGCCTTGAAATCGGCCAAAGCGCCAATTCTGGGGTCCCTTGAATTATGTTTTGCACTTTAACTTTTGATCTAAACAAGATAGAGCAACAAATTAGGTATCAAATGAAAGAGCATAAAATTAATAAATAATAATAATAATAAATAAATAAATAATAATTAATAATAATAATCTATCATTTTTCAGGAAACAACAGAAACTCAATCAGAATCTAGAAAACCATCTACAAGTTACAACTTCACAATGGCATTAAGCAAGGAGCTGAGGGAGCTCCGTGGGCGCACAGTTGATATCTCAGAACCTCCACGTACTGTCCACAGGCAGGTGTCAACTGGGCCATCTACCAGATCTCTCACTGAAACTTTCCTGGTTGGATACCCTTCAGCTTTTATCAGTGGTTCCCAGCTTCCCACCAACAGACAGGCGTTCCAGTATTTCCTTAATCTTCAGAATTTACCGGAAAGTGCAGGGAGGCCCATGGTTCAAGACCTTGCATATGAAACAGTTGAATCTATCATCCCATTCTGGCAGATGGCTAGGATCAAGACAATGACCAAGTACAACGCAATGAAGCTCTTCATGAAACTACATGAGAAACATCGTGCTCTGGTGAAAAGCAAAGGAAGAGCAAGTAACCCTGGAGGAAAAAGAGGAGCATTTGTGCTGGAATTAGACAGCCTGTTCGATATAGGAGCTCCAGATGCAATCCAGGAAATACAGAACAACAGACTGTTATCCAGAGAGAAGAAAGATGAGGATATCAGGTTCTACGAAGACCAAAAGACTGAGAGGAAAGGTCATATGTCTGGTCATGACAAGATTTTTGAGACAAGATCCCTGCAGCAAGCAGCGAGGAATGAAAGACTGCAGCATAGACAAGAATAAAGTAAAACTAATTACTTTGAACGTTACAAAAAGTTTTAAGTTTTATTCCATTGCGATATTTAGCATGTACTTTAACAATTACTGTCTTAACATATTGTACAGGGTGGGCCGTAAGTTTCCATACATAGGAAAAATTAAACTTTTGTTTTTATGTTTCAGATACCCTAAGAATATGCGTTTGACGTAAGATCTTATTTACTGATGAAGCAAATTTTTACGTCAATGGAGAGGTTAATCGGCAAAACATACGTTATTGGAGTAATGCTAACCCTAACTGGCTGAGTCCGACGAAGATGCAAGGTGCCGGTAAAGTGATGGTGTGGGCCAGGATATGGGGTGACAGAATTATTGGACCAATTTTTGTCAGTGGAAATCTTAATGCCAAAAGGTATCTTAACATGTTGCAAGAAGAGATTTTCCCATCCCTGCTAAATGAGGAAGGTAACTTCCCAGTTTACTTCCAGCAAGATGGAGCTCCACCTCATTATGGTCTTCACGTGCGTCGGTATTTGGATCAGCAGTTTCCGGATGCTTGGATTGGTCGGCGTGGTCCTGTGGAGTGGCCTCCCAGATCCCCAGATCTCACCCCCCTTGATTTCTATCTTTGGGGGCACTTGAAGGCCATGGTGTATCAGGAAAAGATACGAGACATAAATCATCTAAAGGAATGTATCACCAACGCCATTACAAGCATAACGTCAACTGTGCTAATGCGTGTTCATCAACAGTGGGGAACACGTATTGAAATGTGTTTTCAAAACAATGGCAACCATGTAGAGCATATTATATAAATAAAAATGGTTGTCCATAAAAAAATGTTTATTTTTCCTATGTATGGAAACTTACGGCCCACCCTGTACTATTTTACAGCTGCAGCAGAACAAGAGGCAGTTGTTCATGTGGATGACATTACCTGGGGTGACTCAACTGACAATGACGCTAACACAGAGGACATGGATTACCATCAGCCTTGTCCTAGATGTTCTCACCATCAAGACACTGTGACTAGTGTGACTTTGACGTTTCCAAGGAAGGTCATGGAATGTGATGTCATCTGCAATACAGCTGATCGTCTTGGTTTATCAGACAATCAAGTTACTGCCATGGTTTCTGCCACCTTGAAAGCTGGAGGGGCTGATCTGGATAACTTCGTCATCTCAACCTCAACAACACGTCGCAACAGAATGCTGTCCAGGTATAATATCAGCCAGAGTCACATGTCCAAGTTTTGTGAAAACCCCCCACAGTACGCTGCCTTACACTGGGATGGAAAGTTGCTCAAAGATGTCTTGGGCAGTGAACCTGGAAGTACCTCAGAGACTTTAGCTGTGCTAGTGTCTGGTCCACCTTCATACACTGAAGGAAAGTTATTGGGAGTACCTGTCATCGACAATTCTTCTGGCACAGCTCAGGCTGAGGCTTCAATGGATTTACTGGAGACATGGGAACTTACGGATAATGTTACTGCCCTTGTTTTTGACACTACATCCAGTAACAGTGGAGTTCACAGAGGAGCTGCCAAACTGCTAGAGAAAATGCTGAACAAAAAGGTGTTTTATCTGGCCTGTCAACATCACATCCTGGAAATCCTAGTAGGAGCAGTTTGGGAGAAGCTGTTTGGGAAGGTGAAGGGGCCAGATAATCCCTGGTTTGAGCATCTGAAGGATGTTTGGACGGACTTGTCCAAGGAAAACCCAAAGATGCTGGCTATCAACAGCAAATGGCTGAAGGAAAAGAAGAACAGTGAAGAAATACTCCAAGACATTCTAACAGCAGAAAGGCTTCCAAGAGCCGACTACAGGGAAATGGCTGAACTGACAGTCATTGTTCTTGGAGGAACGCCTCCTCGAGGTATTCACTGGAGTTGACCAGGTGCCATTCATCAGGCCAGAAACCTGTACTCCATGAAAATGCTGATGTTTGCAGATCAACTTGAGTACGACGAAGACACTGTATCAAAGCTGGAAAGACTCAACACCTTCCTTGTGCTGTTCTACACTCCTGTATGGATGATGTCAATGTCTGCTGCAGATGCTCCCGTGAATGATCTAAGTCTAATCCAGGACATGTTGAAGTACAAGAAAACTGACCCAGAGCTTGCTGATGCAGTACTTAATAAGATGGAAAACCACAAATGGTACCTGACGCAGGAAGTCGTGCCATTTGCCCTGTTCAGCAGTAGATTGAGTGACACATTGAAGCACACATTGCTGCCCAGTTACATGCCACTGAGAAGCCAGACAGCTTCAGAACAGGAAAGCCTCTATTCCAGAGAGTCACAGCTAAGACCACCCTGGTTGATCTCATTGGCCCAGAATCACATTTCCTGCTGGACACACTGAACATTGGATCCGAGTGGCTTCTGGAACCTGTCACGTCTTGGCCACAGAATGAGGACTACAGAAAAGCATTGGACTATGTTAAGAATCTGAAAGTGGTGAATGACATTGCTGAACGTGGTGTCAAAATGATGAGTGACTTTGCAATGTCATAGTCCCTTTGCTTGGCATCTGTTGTTATCTCCTTCAAGCTGTGGAGTTCAACAGACGCCGCTTTGACAGCTTCAAGAAACAAACTCTCAACAACTGACTGTGTAAATGTCATTATGAAATTAATCATCATGTAATGCTTTCACTTCTTGATCGATTAGACTTGTGACAAAATGTTAATTTCAAATTTGTGTCATGAATAGTGATGAGTCGTTTTTTATTGTCGTTTTTTTTGTTTAAAACGAAGATAGTCTGTTTTTTTTTTGTTTTTTTTTGTTTTTTTATTTTTTTAAACTTATTCCATATTTTTCTTCCTTTAATCTAATAAGTATATTAGTATTACCTATAATTTACTATACTACCATGCTTTTACAGTTATACCTAGTATATATAGTCATCTTTTAGAAAAACTGAATCACGCAAAAAGTATATAATAGAAAGGAAAAACAAACCCTCATTTTTTATATGTACGTAGGGAATCCAAAAAGTTTCCGGAAAATTCAAAAAGCTTTAATACAAAAACCCTTTAATAAAAGTTCCAGAATGGTCAAATAACTTTAATAAAAGAAAACAAAAGAGGATATACATTTAGGAATGCTCAACAACGTTCGACACAATTCCCACCTATCTCTATACACTTTTTTAAGCGATGTTTCCAGCGTTCCAATCCATTTTTATAAAAGTCAGAGTTTTTCGACTGAAACCATCTCAAAACTACTGTTCTGGCATCTGCTATCAGTCAAAACGCGTTCCTTTTATGTGATCCTTCAATTTTGGGAATAAAAAAAAGTCGGAAGGGGCTAGATCCAGACTGTAGGGGGGGTGAGGTATGATTTCCCATCGAAATTCCTGTAACACGGCTCTTGAGGCATTTGCAGTGTGAGCAGGTGCATTGTCGTGATGGAAAAGCACCCCGCGATGAAGTTTACCAGGTCTTTTTTCAACAAGCTTATCTTTCAGCTTCCTCAAAACATTTTCATAATATTGGGCAGTGACTGTTTTTTGTCCTTCAAGAAAGTCCACTAAAATTATTCCTTCACAATCCCAAAAAATTGTAGCCATTACCTTTTTAGCTGATCTTTCTGCTTTAAATTTGATTGGGCCATCTGATCCTCTTGGGAGCCATTGTTTTGACTGAACTTTGCTTTCCGGATCATACTGATAAATCCAGGTTTCCTCCCCTGTTACAAGTCTATGCATAAAACAATCTTCATGAATTTCCATTCGATTCAAAAGATCAACAGAAAGACGCCCTTTGGTCAAACTGTTCTTGGCGCAACGCTTTAGGCACCCACCAGCAGAAAGTTTGCTAAGTTCTAAGGTATCCACCAAAATGGAATGAGCAGAACCACGAGAGATACCCACCTCATTGGCTATTATTTCACAGGAAATTCGACGATCTTTTTCGACTAGTGACCGAACAGCAGCAACAGTTTCTTCATTAATTGATGTTGATGGCCTTCCACTCCTTTGGTTATCATTAAGAACCTCTTGACCCGTTTTGTCTTTTGATCCAGTCATAAACGACTGATTTCTTAGGTGCTTCATCTCCATAAACTTCACGTAAGGCATCAAGTATTTGTGGTGGTTTCCATTTAAGTTTTGTTAGGAATTTAATGTTAGCTCTCCACTCGAATTTTGAGATTTCCGTTGCCATGAAAAATAGGGTTCTTTTTAACTCCATCTTAAAGCACTGTCACCAAGGTTGTGTAAGTCTTAGCATGGCCTAATATGTATGAAGGTCCAAATTCATGTCAAAAGAAGAATTCATTAAATTCTGATTTGAAATGATTGAATTATTAAACTTTTCCGGAAACTTTTTGGATTCCCCTCGTATATATATTTTTTAACTAGAACATAAAACATTCTTCCTTGTTTCAAACAATATACATAATTGTGATTGGCAAGAGTACCAGTATATATATTCCAGATAGAAAAAAAAATATTCACCTTTTTTGAACCTTTTTGTTAACCTAATGTTGTTTAACCTTCATTTTTATGGAAGAATCATCACTAGATTGGGTAGAGCATATATGCTAGTTTCAATATCACAAGTACTGGTATAATATACATAATAAAAAATACATAATACTGGTATAAAACAATATATATAATTGTGATTGGCAAGAATACCAGTGTGTGTGTATATATATATATATATATAGGGTGGTCCAAATCCATAGGGGGAAATTTCAAAATTGTCTTAGATAGTCTCCACAAGTGTGGGTTTTGTCCATTTAGTGTCCACATGGTCTGTGCAAAATTGCAGCGTGATTGGTGAATATTTAGAGGTCGCCCCACTCTGAATATATATATTATATAATGTACTTTTTCTTCCGTAGGTCCGATGGCTCAAACTCGATCAATTCCAAAAGTTTGGCTTCTAGGGATGGCAACTGGAACTTTATCCATGTCAAGGCTCCCTACATGCCTTGACGCCCTCCTCTTGGGGCAATACCACCACATCAATCAAAAGCAAACCACCTCCGACAGTCTGAACCAGGCATGCCAGAGGGTGATTGAAGTCTGGACCCGAGCGCGGATCCCAACTCAATGGATCGACTCCTGTGTCCGTAAGCTTTCAAAGCTTTTAGACCGCTACAAAACACTCAAGAAGCACAGGACCAGGCAACGTGCCAGCGATAGAATGAATGAAGACATCTTCAAAGCGGACATCCAGGAACTGTTTGACATCGCAACCAGTGATGCCATGAGCACAATCGTCAACGTTGAGGACCGAAATTTCCTGTCCATGCAGCGCAAGGACGTCAATTCTTGCAGCATGGCTGGCATTGATAAGGAAACGACTACACAAGAGGACAGAAAGCGATCCAGAATGGAGAAGGAAGCCAAGAGGAAGGCAAGGCATGAAGCAATACAGAAAGATTTGGAAGAAGCAGGAGTGTCATCAATTGATCTTTCCTCCTCTTCCCTTTTTTCGCAAGACGACGACGACTATAGACCATCGGTTCCGATTCCTCCTTCGTCTGAAGCTCCGGCACCAAAGCGTCCCAAGAACAAGGTTACGAACATTTTCCAATCTCCAGAAGTCATTGGAGCAATGGATCACCAATCTTTCTGACCGGAATGCTGTTTTCGTAACTGGAGCTGTATTACAGGCCGCGGGGCATGATCTGTCTGGGATGACGTGCTCTCGGAGCTCTATTCATCGCTACAGAGAAAGTGGGCGAGAACAGGCAGCTCGAGAAGACCTAGAATCATTCTCTCTAGAAGACCCTGTCCTTCTCCATTGGGACGGAAAGCTTCTCCCCGGCATTGAAGGGAAGAAGACGAATGTGCATCGGATAGCAATCCTTATAACATTCAATGGACAGGAGAAGCTGCTTGGTGTTCCAAAGATGAAACAAGGAACTGGAGAAGCACAGGCCCAGGCATGCCTTCAAACTATGAAATTATGGAACGTGGAACAGCATGTGAGAGGTCTCGTCTTCGATACCACTGCGTCAAACACGGGTTTACATCGCGGTGTGGTGGGATTCGGAGTAACCTAACGGCCGCACCATGAATAAGAATTTTTTCTTTTGTTTAAGAACTCCACGAAACCAGGCTGCTTACCTTGAAGGGTTGTTG
Organism: Bathynomus jamesi; assembly: GCA_023014485.1. Taxonomy (NCBI): domain Eukaryota; kingdom Metazoa; phylum Arthropoda; class Malacostraca; order Isopoda; family Cirolanidae; genus Bathynomus; species Bathynomus jamesi. The sequence goes on along the minus strand of JAJOZX010000167.1, from coordinate 1,591,222 downwards.
GATCCAGGCTCGCTGCCCAGACCTCCGATTCCATGACTGCTGGCTCTGCCACCAACAGTTTCTTACTTGCCAGAATAGCTTCCTTCTGTTAGTGGTTCACTATCTCCGGCATCCCCTTCCTAACAGAACTTAAAGTTCCCTTGGTCCAATAACGGTCTTCAGCCTCAGACAAATCCAGCCTGACTTTAGTTTCCTCTGTTATGTTCTTTATTTTCTCTTGTCAAATTACCCTCTTAAACTATATTTTTTATTATTTATATTTCCACACATGCGCCAATTGGTTCCCTCCACTTCTCAAAACTCGAGTTTTGACACACACGCCGACACTTTTAAACCTCAGAAGCGTCTCTTTTACTAAATTTGTTTATTCTTCTTTTCATTTGTTTGTTTGTTAAAATGTTAACAATTTAGTACTTTATTATTCATTTACTAACAGGGTTTAACATGCTGTCCAACTCTCACTCTTTTTCCCATACTAATTTAATAAAACTGTTTTATTCCTCATTCCTTGTTTACAAGTTTAACATTTCTTTATATAACTTATTGTTTAGTCTTTTCATTCATTAAAATATTAACATTAACATATCTTATAACATTATTTCTTTATTTATTTGTTTGCTAATATTAATAATTTAGTACTTAATGTTTATTATTTATCTTAATGCTTAATAGTTTACTACTATCTTTCTAATTTCTTATAACAGTTATCATTCTTATTCATTATTTGTTTGCTGGAAAGAGAGAGAGAACCATTAAAATCCTTTCTATAACAAATATTTCATTCAAAAATTTAATATATAAATAATAATAATCAAGGCCAGGGGAAAGGGCTGAGAACTAAAAGGGGAAAAGGTTCACCCTCCACATCTCCCCCCCCCCCCCCCCAAGCTCCTTTCCACCTGTCTTGCCATATAGCCTACACACCTACTATATTACCCTAATATGGTTCTCTCTTCCTTTCCTTACAATTTTTATACCAAAATATTTATTAACAAATTATTTATATAGATACCCTCTTTTTTTTTCGAAAAAGAATTTTTTCCATTTTCAAATATATATATATCGGGTGGTCCGAAAAAAATGACGCATTTTTTAAAAATTAATATCTCAGTAACCCCCTTCCTTATCATGACAATTTTTATATGCAAGATGCTTTCAAACTTCTTTTTTTGAATGCAAGAAACGGAATTCTGATATCTTTTATAGTTTTCTCGCAATTAACAAAAGTAACAACATGGGTCAAAAAAACAAAAATTGCAATATAATATCCATTTTTTATACGATATCATTTTTATACGATATCATGCGATATTTTTGCAAGTTATTACAAAACTCTACAGGAATGAACAAGTCAAATTGTGGATATTTTTATTTTTTAACAATTCGTCAGTACCCTTAATGATGTTGTCAGAGGAAGATCGTATTCTCATTAAAAATTGTTACTGTGAAAAAGGATGGAAGACTGGAAGGTTATTGCAAGAGTTTCCCGGCAAAAGTGGAAAAGGCGTGCAGTGGAAAGACTCTTAAAGAAGATTCGCGAATCGGGAAGTACTGCCAGAAAACCAGGAAGCGGTAGACCTAAAACAGCTTCGGTTCCAGAAATGTGGATTACATCAACGATAAAATCTGCTCTCAAGAAGATAAACCAGGAAGTCATTTGTCACAAAGAACAATTGCTAAACATTTGAATATTGGAAAGACTTCTGTACACCGAATAATTAAAGCACAAAAACTAAAAGCCTTCAAAGAATAGTATCTTCTAGAAAAAGTGATACTGTTAAGGATAAAAGAAAACAAGGTGCAGAAAGTTACTTGATAATTTCTCTGTTGTTGATATTAAAAAGATAGTCTTCACGGATGAAAAAGATTTCACTCTAGAAATTCCGCGAAACCGTCAAAATGATGTTGTCTACGGGCGTGGTAAAAAGTGTGACATTTCAATAAACAGATTGTATCATGAAACGTCAAGATTCTCCAAAAAGGTTATGATATCTGCAGGGGTCTCTTGGAATGGCAAGACAGATGTTCATTTTATTGAAACTGAAAAGACAAGGTGAATTCTGCAAATTACATTGAACTTTTAAGAACAAAATTGTTGCCGGATTGTCGTCGCCTGTATCAAGAAAATGATTTCATATTTCAACAAGATGGAGCACCGTCGCATACAAGCTACGCCACACAGTCGTTTCTGATTAGCAATACACCAAAATTAATAATGAAAATGAGTGGCCACCACAAAGCCTAGATTGTAATCCTATGGACTACTCAATTTGGGAGTAACTAAAAGAAAGGTTTACCGAGGTCGACGAGAAAAATTCACCGAATCAGAATTAAAAAGTAAAATACTTGAATCTTGGCAAGAAATTGGCATTATGAAGTAAGAAGTATTATTTTTGTGTGGAAGAAAAGACTTAGATTAGTGTGTCAACAGAGTGGTGGTCCAATCGATCATTTACTGTAAATTAATTAGTTAAATTTCTGATTAAATTTTTCCTTTCTCATGATATTCGTTTTTTTGACCCATGTTGTTACTTTTGTTAATTGCGAGAAAACTATAAAAGATATCAGAATTCCGTTTCTTGCATTCAAAAAAGAAGTTTGAAAGTATCTTGCATATAAAAATTGTCATGATAAGGAAGGGGGTTACTGAGATATTAATTTTTAAAAAATGCGTCATTTTTTTCGGACCACCCGATATATATATACTTTTTTTTTTTTACAAAAAATAATTTTCAATTTAAAATTTTTTTTTTTTTTTTTTTTTTTTTTTTTTTTCCAAAAATAATTGTTTTCAATTTTAAATCTTTTAAATCATTAATTACATACATGGCTATCATAAGAATAACATATTTACAAATTTACTTTATAAATCATTCATTTATTTATTTAAATTTTAATTCAGTTATTTAATAATCTTTATATTTAACAAATACAGTAAACATTTAAACATTCAATATTTAGGACTAACAGCTGGCTAACAATTACTTTCTCTTTAATAATTTACGTTATACTAAAAAATATACCTATAATTTCATTTTTTAATCTTATTTACAATAGTTATTTACAATACCAGGAATGAGGTTGAAACCTGCAAAGCGGCAAATCACCAGAGGCAGGGATCAGCAGGTCTGGGAACTCACCCAGGCACCTTCCTCCTCCAAGCACAGCCCAGCTTCTGGCCTCAAAATGTAGGCTGCCACCTGGTTGAATTTCCATCCACTCACTCTTTCACACATCATACAATACTACTATTTTTTTTTTTTTTCCCTACAGAACACTACACCAATACTTTATACTACATTACCATCACCACTCCCTAAACACTGTTGCAATTTCTCTATCATTCTAACCCATCTACTTTTAATATCTTCTCTAATACTACTTGTTAATTCTACATCTAAGCTTTTATTCAACACATTTTCTTCTATCTCAAGCAATAACATTCTCACTTCCTCACAAAAATCAATCACATTCATTCTCTTCCTCATTCTTTCATATACCACTCGAACTCACCTTGTGCCCCAGAAATGCCACACTTTCCCTGAACCACTCGCACTTACTTGGTTTCACTCGTAGTCCGACTTCATCCAACACTTGCAGTACCTCTCTCATTATCTTCAGGTGCTCCTCAAATGTCTCTGTCATAATCAAAATGTCATCTATAAAACAGATGACATTTTCCCTTGCAAACTTACCAAGAACACGATTCATTGCTCTCTGAAATGCAGCAGGTGCAGCTGTAAGTCCGAACGAGAGAGCACGGAACATATAATGATTCCTGGCTTTCTCAGTTATGGGACGAGACTCTGGCTCAACCGGCATCTGGTAATATCCCCTCAATAGGTCCAATTTACTAAACACCCTCTTTCCATGCAAAGAGTATACACTTTCATTTATCAAGCACATCGGAAACCTGTCTTTCACTGTCCTTTCGTTCACCATTCGATAGTCCACACACAAGCGAATCCTTCCATCAGGTTTCCGCACAGGCACTATTCTACTATTCCACGGACTTGTGCTCTGTTCAATCACTCCCATTCTCTCTAATTCCTCACACTGCTCTTCTATCTCATTCATTACTGGTGGGGAGAACCGTCTTGGCCTTTGGTAGATCGGAGTCTCATCCGTTAACTGGATCCTGAAGGGAGGTAGTTTTGTTAAACGGAGGTCATCATCTCCTCGGGCCAATACGCTCCTTTTCTCCCCTGCCAACTGCCACACCTGCATTCGCTCACTCTCACTCAACTGTTCGCCAACAATCACCTCCTTTCTGATTTGTTCAGTCGTCCATTCCTCCCCACATTCTTGCCCTCGTTCATCCGTTTGTATTCCATTTTCTCCCTCCTCACATACTTCCTCAATCACTGTATATGCTCTCCCTATCACATCCCCCTCATTTATTCTCTTTCGCCATGCACCCCCATCTTCCCTAGCTTGCACACAAATCCATGGGTTACTCTCATCAATTATACCATCATACACATGCCCAACTCTTTTCACTTTATAGGATGCATCCATACCATTCACAAAAATCATGCTTCCCTGCCTTTTTCTTCTATTATCACTCACTGGCCACTCAACATGCACCAATGCTGGGATTGGAACATTTCTACTTAGGGACAAGTGCAACTATGTCATTTGGTGATTTTGATGCCCCTAACCCCTCATCCAATCCGATTCACTTCTCCCCACATAGAATTCACACTTACCCAACTCATTCTTCCACTCAATCATACGTCTAGCAGGATGGATCACCAATCGATTCTTTTTCAAAAACTCATACCCCAGAATCATGTCATACTTTTCACTCTCCTTATCAACCACATAAAGCACACATTCTTCCATTTCACACCCCATCACTTTCACTTTAATCTGCACCTCTCCCAACACTCGTACTGGGATGTTCCCCCCTTTAATTTCCCCAGTTACTCCCCAATTCACTCTTCCTAATTCATTCTCTTTACACAAACATCCAATTCCTTGCTTACTTATTAAATTAGGTGAACATCCTGTATCCACTAATGCCCTCCATACACTCCCTCCCCATTCAACAGGAATAACCATACACTCTGCCTTTTTCTCACTCGCTCTCACTTCCTTATTCACTTGACACCATCCTGCTAATGCCTCAAATACACATTCATCATTCAGAGAAGCAGGGACCCCAACCCCAATGAGAGGCCCCTGCCCTATGCGTTTCCCGTACTGGGACCAGCCTCGCCATTTCCAGTGACAGCACCCCCTTGAGGGCCCTGCCTCTGAGGTTGAGGAGCTGGCATGGCTGACACTGGCCAATTTCCCGCATGAGAGACAGGACTCCCTCCCGCTGGTGCTGGAGCACCCTGCTGTTGGGCTTGACAGAACCGGGCAATATGCCCAAAGTTCCCACATGCCCTACATTCATACCCAGGTGTTCTGCATTCATACGCCATGTGTCCCATCTGCCCACATGCAAAACACGCACCCACTCTTCTTCTACAGGTCTCTATACTATGTCCCCCTCTACCGCAATATGCACACCCTCTCACATTCCCCATATTCCCTCCATTCACTGGCCCTCTTTACTCATTCATTCTTGACTGGCCTTGAAGCCCTTGCCTTCTATACGTTTGCCCCAGCATTGGACCATTCATTCTGGACTTGATGTGGGAGGAGGCCCTGGTTGTTGCATGGCCGACCCTCCATACACCCTTGTGAATTCGTTCACAAAGTTAGCCAGCATTTCCATTGGGTTTTGGGCCATGGATGCTTGGCTAACTGGAGGGTGACCTGGCCTAGTATTTCTTAATGCGTCCGCATAACTAGGAAACACAGGTACTTGTTCCTCCCTCATCGCTGTCCCCATTCGCACATCTGCTTCCCTATTATGCACAATCCCACTCTCATACACTCGGTCCTCTAACAATTCCAAGATTTCATGCCACTTCAAACGTGTCCCTCTCACTCTTACACACTCTTTCCTCTTAACATTCAAAAACTCTCTCTCACACTCAGGTACTGTCTCAATCAACTTTCTTACCAACCTTTTATTCTCATCTATCCCATCATCTCCAAATTTCTTTCTTGCCAAAGTTTCAAGTCTATATGCATACAAATCAATACTCTCCCCCTTCTGCATCCTTGCTCTCTCAAAATCATCCTTCTTTCGATATTTCACCCCCCCTCTTATTCTCAACACTTGCTCCACCAATCTCTCCCTTAACACCTCATACTTCACAGGCACTCCTGAATTTACAACAACATTGTAAAACTCTAGCAACCTACCTTCCAAACAGTCACCCATCTCTTTCACCCAATACTCAGGAGCGTCTGGATACTTGCTCTTACAATAACGTTCATACTCTTTCAAAAACTCTTGTACATCTCTCCCACTATAAACATTAAATTTTGCAACCTTCGGAATCTCCCTAATTAAGATTCCCTTATGCACTCTTACACCCTCACTCGTATCACACTCAGTTTCAGTTTCACTCTCACTCTCATACATACTGTCCTCAATGCTGGAATAGAGGGAGTCATCTGCGCTAACGCAGCGTTGAACCTTCCGAGAAGCCCTCTTACCAGATGCCCTCCGAGCCCCCTTCATTCCCGCCTTGCCCCTCTTAGCCTGCCCTTCCATCCTCTTACCTTTCTCCCTCTGATCCTCACCCTCAAGCTTCTTCTTACCCTCCTTAGGGGTAGAATGCACCATCACCTTGTAAGGTCTTTCTTCTTTCCCCTCACTCACGCTTTCACTCCCTTCTCCTTCCAGGCCCCCTACTGCTACATCCTTTAGATGTGCCCCTTTCTTACTACCAACACCCTTACTATTTTCCCCTTCAAAAACCCCCTTCCCTTCCTTTTTCACTTTCCCATCAAGCTTGCCCTCCAACTCACTCATTCTCTTAACCATTGCCTTTAACCCATCATCCATCTCTTTCTTACTCTGTCATCCTTTCTTCCATCTCTTGACGACAAACTACTAATTCTTTACTCTGTTCCTCTAATCTACTTTGTAATTTCCCCAAAACATTCTCTAATTCTGCCTTCTGTAACTCTAACTGACGGTTCCTAGCCTTTTCTACCTCTAATGCCTCCTCTCTCTCTCTCAACCTCCTTTCTAACTCCTCCTTGGTAGGCATCTCTAAAGATGCTACCCTACTTCACTTCTACTCTATTACTACTACACCCAACCTACAACTACTCTCTCACTCTTCTTCTATACAACCCAACCAGGAAACAACCCACTTTTCTGAGTGGAAGTCCCTGTTCGGGCGCCACTTATTTTATGTGGTGGGATTCGGAGTAACCTAACAGCCGCACCACGAATAACAATTTTTTCTTTTGTTTAAGAACTCCACGAAACCAGGCTGCTTACCTTGAAGGGTTGTTGGATCCAGGCTCGCTGCCCAGACCTCCGATTCCACGACTGCTGGCTCCCGCCACCAACAGTTTCTTACTTGCCAGAATAGCTTCCTTCTGTTAGTGGTTCACTATCTCCGGCATCCCCTTCCTAACAGAACTTAAAGTTCCCTTGGTCCAATAACGGTCTTCAGCCTCAGACAAATCCAGCCTGACTTTAGTTTCCTCTGTTATGTTCTTTATTTTCTCTTGTCAAATTACCCTCTTAAACTATATTTTTTTTATTTATATTTCCACACATGCGCCAATTGGTTCCCTCCACTTCTCAAAACTCGAGTTTTGACACACACGCCGACACTTTTAAACCTCAGAAGCGTCTCTTTTACTAAATTTGTTTATTCTTCTTTTCATTTGTTTTTGTTTGTTTGTTAAAATGTTAACAATTTAGTACTTTATTATTAATTTACTAACAGGGTTTAACAAGCGACTGTCCAACTCTCACTCTTTTTCCCATACTAATTTAATAAAACTGTTTTATTCCTCATTCCTTGTTTACAAGTTTAACATTTCTTTATATAACTTATTGTTTAGTCTTTTCATTCATTAAAATATTAACATTAACATATCTTATAACATTATTTCTTTATTTATTTTTTGCTAATATTAATAATTTAGTACTTAATGTTTATTATTTATTATCTTAATGCTTAATAGTTTACTACTTCTCTAATTTCTTATAACAGTTATCATTCTTATTCATTATTTGTTTGCTGGAAAGAGAGAGAGAACCATTAAAATCCTTTCTATAACAAATATTTCATTCAAAAATCAAAGAAATTTAATATATAAATAATAATAATCAAGGCCAGGGGGAAAGGGCTGAGAACTAAAAGGGGAAAGGGTTCATCCTCCACAGCGGAGCCTGTGTCAGGATTGAAGAAGCATTGGGTCATGAGCTAGTTTGGATCGGTTGTCGACATCATATACTTGAAGTCGTACTTGCTGATGTCTTTGCCTCAATATTTGGCTCAACAGGAAGTCCTGAAACAGGCCTTTTTAAGCAATTTCAAAAGGAATGGCCATCTCTCTCCCACGAAGCATTTGTCTCAGCATCGGACAGCTTGTTCGAGAACCCTCAACTCCAAGAGATGAGAAAAGAGATGCTCACTTACTTACCTAACGCTCTTCAAGCAAGCCAACCTCGTGACGACTACAAGGAGTTCTTTGAACTATCTTTGCTCTTCCTGGGGGGAAAGACTGGTGGTCAACTCTTTATCCGAGCTCCGGGTCCCATGCACCATGCGAGATGGATGGTGAAGGCGATTTATGCACTCAAAATCTACCTCTTTCACTATCAATTCAAGCTCACAGCACGCGAAGAACGAAACGTGACTCAGCTGGCTTTATTTGTCAGTCTGATTTACGTCAAGTACTGGCATGAAGCGCCAATGGGGACACAAGCTCCTCTCAATGATCTCAAAATGCTGCATCTTCTGGAAAAATATCCACACGGAGGAGCTGCACAAGCGGCGAAGACAGCTCTAAGACGCCACCTGTGGTACTTGTCGGAGCATCTGATTGGACTGGCCTTCTTCGATAATAGGATCGATCCTGATACCAAAAGGAGAATGGTTCAACACCTCCAACATCCCCAAAAGAATGGCTGCCCCCGACGAATCGACATGGCGGAAGCTGGTGTTGAAAATGATGTGGCATCCTTCGTCACGAAAAGGACATTGACCCTCTTTGATGCCTTGAAAGTTGGAGGTAAGGAAGAAGCGCGTCAGTTACTTCAAAAAGATCCATGGGAATGGCCAAATGACAAGAACTACAGGGAACTTAGAGATCGCGCCTTAAAGATGAAAATTGGCAATGATGCTGCCGAGCGAGGTATTGCTCTCGCACAATGCTACAATGACACTTTGACACGAAATGAGGACCAGAAGCAGTACCTCCTACAACTCGTAGCTGCCCACCGAAAACAGATACCAATACCATCCAAGGCGACTCTGATGCAGAAGAAATAATGAAGATACACCCATTATCATGTCCTATTGTCTTACTGTTTTCTTTCATATTCTTTGAGAACCAAAAAAAAATTGTTATTCAGTTGTCTATATATTTTCCCAAATTTTCAAAAAGGGGGCAAGTGGGGCACCCCTAAATATTAACCGAATAACAATGATTCTATTTCCATTGAAGAATCATTATCACTAGATTGATTAGAGCATATAGTTTCAATATCACAGGTACTGGTACTTATTGCAGATTTGGATGTTGACGAAGCCAATGTAGCACCATGTTTTACTTCACTTTCTTGGAATTTTGCATTTTGGGATATAAATACTAGCTTTGCTGCTCTGTCTGTGCTTAATCAGTTTCTTTTGGCTGTATGGGTATTACTGTATGTGCTAAATGATTTCGGAGGTAATGAAAGGGCGAAATAGAGGTGTATGAGTTTGTGTAGGTATATATGTGAGTATGCGTGCGTATGTATCTGGAATTCTGGATGTATGCGTGTGTATGGGGTATTGGGGTATATAATAGATATAAATGTGTATATAAGTATTTATGTATATATTGGTATATGGGTGTATGTGTATGTATATATATGGATGGTCTCGGGGGGGGGAAAATATGTCATCACGGGTCTAAAGGATAGTTAAGTGGGAGATTCAAAATCCGAGGCATGGATGGGAGAGTCCTGGAAAGGTTGGACAATGGGCAGTCAGCTCCCAGCCAGTGTTCTCGCAAGTTTAACGGATCTAAGATACAAGACTTTCAGTGCAAGAAAGAGGCCAGTTTTTTTCTGTAAATAGGCTGAAAAGGACATTCTATACTGGTACCATATGGCCTATTTTATTATTTATTTATTTATTTATATAATATATATCATTGCAAAAGTATACCTTATAATTAAATTGGCAATATCTATATTAATTATTAAAAAAAAACAAAAAAAACAAAAACAATAAAAAACAAAACGACAAAAAAAACATGGACATAAAAAAACCCGTTTTTTAACATCACTAGTCATGAATAAGGTGCCTTGTCTGCCTTGAGTGTGAGAAAATGAATTTTGTGATATTTCTGAAATCTTTGTATGTACCAATGTGCCATTTCTTGTTCCAAGACTATCATAATTGTATAAGTTAGAAAGAGGATTAAAAACACTTTAATTTGGTGCCTATTTTGTTGCTCTATCTTGTTTAGATAAAAAGTTATAGTGCAAAACATAATTCAAGGGACCCCGGAACTGGTGCTTTTGGCCGATTTCAAGGCAGAAAACTTAAAGCTCCATGCGGCAATGCTTCCCAACAACCTAGGTCAAAATGGTTGTGATTTTCGGCCTTTTCAGGTCAAAAAGCATGGGAAAAAGTACAGAAACCTTTCCTTTTATTTATCAATAAACTATTAAGTCACACTTCTATGCTGATGATTCCACTCTTCATTTCTCTACCTGCTTCACAAAGTGTCCCTGTCATCAGTCTCTCCTTGATTTGCATAGGATGGCTATGATGCACCTGACGTCTGATCTTTCTATCATCTCTGATTGGGGCAGAGTAAATCTCATGGCTTTCAATGCCTCAAAAAATTGGTTCCCTTATCTGTCTACTTGTCGCAATCCTCCACATGATTGCCCCCTTACCTTCAATAATACGCAACTCAATCCTTCCTTTTTTCATGATCTTTCATGGAAAGATCATGTATACAGTACTCCCTTTTTAAAATAGCTTCTAAGAGGTTAAGTGTTGTTGTCTCTCTACAGGGGTCTTCAACCCACAGAGCTCTATTTGACTCGATGGAATCAAATGCTTCTCATATCACCAATTCTCCTCCTCTTAGTGACTGTCTTCAATCCCCCTCTCTTTGCTTCAATATTGCCTCTCTCTCTCTCTCTCTCTCTCTCTCTCTCTCTCTCTCTCTCTCTCTCTCTCTCTCTCTCTCTCTCTCTCTCTCTCTCCTCTCTCTCTCTCTCTCTCTCTCTCTCTCTCTCTCTCTCTCTCTCTCTCTCTCTCTCTCTCTTCTCTCTCTCTCTCTCTCTTCTCTCTCTCTCCTCTCTCTCTCTCTCTCCTCTCTCTCTCTCTCTCCTCTCTCTCTCTCTCTCTCTCTCTCTCTCTCTCTCTCTCTCTCTCTCTCTCTCTCTCTCTCTCTCTCTCTCTCTCTCTTCTCTCTCTCTCTCTCTCTCTCTCTCTCTCTCTCTCTCTCTCTCTCTCTCTCTCTCTCTCTCTCTCTCTCTCTCTCTCTCTCTCTCTCTCTCTCTCTCTCTCTCTCTCTCTCTCTCTCTCTCTCTCTCTCTCTCTCTCTCTCTCTCTCTCTCTCTCTCTCTTTGCTCTCACTGTACAATTCCCTTGTTCGGCCGCACCTGGAGTATGCTATGCAGTTCTGGTCGCCTACCATCAGGAAAGATATTGAGAGGCTGGAGCGAGTGCAGGCGAGGGCCACAAAGTTAATCCCTTCCGTTAGGCATATGGGCTACAATCGACGGTTACGCGCCCTGAACTTGTTTTCGCCTGAAACTCGGAGGCTGCGCGGTCAACTGATCGAGGTTTTCAAGCTCTTACGCGGGTTCAACGATGTCGATTTTAGAAGTATGTTTAGTTTAAATGATAACCCAACTCGCAACAATGGTTTGAAGTTGGATTTGAAACGGTTTAGGACTAGTGTGTGTGGGAATTACTTTACGTATAAGATCTGTGACACATGGAACAGGTTACCTTCGGAAGTTGTGAACAGTTCCTCTGTGGATCAGTTCAAGAAAAGGTTAGACCAAATTTTGCACACTATTTGAGTGTGTAGAAAATTTTCCGTGGCACCCGTTGCCATTGGTACCTCCTCGGTATGGGCCGCAAGGCCTTTTGAGGTACTTCTTTTCCTTGTAACTCCTTGTAACTCTCTCTCTCTCTCTCTCTCTCTCTCTCTCTCTCTCTCTCTCTCTCTCTCTCTCTCTCTCTCTCTCTCTCTCTCTCTCTCTCTCTCTCTCTCTCTCTCTCTCTCTCTCTCTCTCTCTCTCTCTCTCTGAGCGCGTTTAAGGCTCCTGGGCCAGACCAGTTTCTCCCCAGTGTTTTGCGAGAAGTGCGCGACCAGGTGGCTCCCCACCTGGCTACAGTCTTCAACAAATCGTTGGAGATGGGCCAGGTGCCTGGTGACTGGAGAGAGGCAACGTGACCCCTATCTTTAAGAAAGGGGATCACGAAAGTCCAGGGAACTATCGTCCTATTAGTCTCACTTCAGTTGTAGGTAAATTATTAGAAAGGATAATAGCTGATAGAATCGTTGACCATTTGGATTCCTACAAGCTGCTTGGGGACTCCCAACATGGGTTTAGACGGCATAGGTCGTGTCTCACCAACTTGCTCGAGTTTTTCCACGTCATGTTGAGTGAGTACGATAAGAGTAGGGCGATTGATATACTTTATCTCGACTTTCAGAAAGCCTTTGATAAGGTACCTCACCGCCGGCTAATGGCGAAAGTGCGCGCGCTGGGTATCGGTGGGGAAATAGGTAGGTGGATTGAAAACTGGCTAAGGAATAGGCGGCAGAGGGTGGTAATTAAAGGGGCTAGTTCGGGTTGGGCCTCGGTCACTAGTGGGGTTCCTCAGGGTTCCGTTTTGGGGCCACTGTTGTTTACCATTTACATAAATGATATCGACGGTGGCATCGTCAGTCGGATCGCCAAATTCGCTGATGACACCAAGCTTGGGGCCAATGTTGGGACGCCCGAAGCGATCGAGGAACTGCGTGCGGACCTAGGTAGGATAGGAGAGTGGTCCGAAAAATGGCAAATGCCGTTTAACTTGGGTAAATGCAAAGTGATGCACATTGGCTACGCCAATCCCAAGTCGGACTACTCGATGTTGGGCAGTAATATCGAGGTGACTGATTTAGAAAAGGACTTGGGTGTGCTAATTAGCAGCGACCTTAAGTTTACGAAACAGTGTGTAGAGATGGAAAAGAAAGCCCAGAAACTATTGGGTTATATCAGGAGGCAATTTCAGTTTCGGAACAAGGAGATTGCTCTCACTGTACAATTCCCTTGTTCGGCCGTACCTGGAGTATGCTGTGCAGTTCTGGTCGCCCACCCTCAGGAAAGATATTGAGAGGCTGGAGCGAGTGCAGGCGAGGGCCACAAAGTTAATCCCTTCGGTTAGGCATATGGGCTACAATCGACGGTTACGCGCCCTGAACTTGTTTTCGCTTGAAACTCGGAGGCTGCGCGGTCAACTGATCGAGGTTTTCAAGCTCTTACGAGGGTTCAACGATGTCGATTTTAGAAGTATGTTTAGTTTAAATGATAACCCAACTCGCAACAATGGTTGGAAGTTGGATTTGAAACGGTTTAGGACTAGTGTGTGTGGGAATTACTTTACTTATAAGATCTGTGACACATGGAACAGGTTACCTTCGGAAGTTGTGAACAGTTCCTCTGTGGATCAGTTCAAGAAAAGGTTAGACCAAATTTTGCACACTCTTTGAGTGTGTAGAAAATTTTCCGTGGCACCGTTGCCATTGGTACCTCCTTGGTATGGGCCGCAAGGCCTTTTGAGGTACTTCTTTTCCTTGTAACTCCTTGTAACTCTCTCCTCTCTCTCTCTCTCTCTCTCTCTCTCTCTCCCCCTCCGCAGGGGGTATTACTCCGCAGGGGGTATAAAGGTTATGCACGTTCCTTCTGGGTGTAGTAAACTTTACTTGGGGTGTGACAGCCCTCCGGTCCCGAGTCGTGGGATTCTAGAGAAATTGGCTGCCAATTCCTTTAGGTTCTCTCTTTTGGGAGGGACGGGTGAAGTCTGTTGTACAAACCTGTCCCGTGGGTTACTAGGACCCCTTCCCATCCCACTCTGTCCTTTTAGCTTAGGTTAGGGATGTTCTCCTCTGACTGCAGAAAAAAAGAAAAACTTTTAGTATTGTCTTTTTCTCTACTGTTACGATTAGGACGCTACTGCTATCTCATGCATGGGAAGAGAGGCTTGGAACCTCTATAAATAACACCATTTAACTTCAGTTGTAGGTAAATATTTAGAGGGGATAATAGCGAGTAGGATTGTTGACCATTTGGATTCTTACAAGCTACTTGGGGACTCCAACATGGGTTTAGATGGCATAGGTCGTGTCTCACCATCATGCTCGAGTTTTTCTACGTCATGTTGAGTGAGTATGATAAGAGTAGGGCGATTGATTAGAAGGCCTTTGATAAGGTACCTCACCGCTGGCTAATGGCCGAAGTGCGCGCGCTGGGTATTGGTGGGGAAGTAGGTAGGTGGATTGGAAACTGGCGAAAAATGCCACAAAGTTAATCCCTTTCGTTAGGCATATGGGCTACAATCGACGCTTACGTGACGCGGGTTCAAAGATGTCGATTTTAGAAGCATGTTTAGTTCAAATGATAACCCAACTCGCAACAATGGTTAGAAGTTGGATTTGAAACGATTTAGGACTAGTATATGTGGGAATTACTTTAACACGTTGATAGTTTAAGATTAAAACATAAGAAAACTCTGCAGGAGTTCGCTTGCACGGTGTCTCTGTGAGCAAGGTAAATATAGAGCTATTTATATACTTTTCTATCCAGTTTTCTACTACTGCTAGCATAGTTGAAAGACAAAATTTTCCCTGGCACCCGTTGCCATTGGTACCTCCTCGGTATGGGCCGCAAGGCCTTTTGAGGTACTTCTTTTCCTTGTAACTCCTTGTAACTCTCTCTCTCTCTCTCTCTCTCTCTCTCTCTCTCTCTCTCTCTCTCTCTCTCTCTCTCTCTCTCTCTCTCTCTCTCTCTCTCTCTCTCTCAGGGAAAATTTTGTCTTTCAACTATGCTAGCAGTAGTAGAAAACTGGATAGAAAAGTATATAAATAGCTCTATATTTACCTTGCTCACAGAGACACCGTGCAAGCGAACTCCTGCAGAGTTTTCTTAAGATTAAAACATAAGAAACTCTGCAGGAGTTCGCTTGCACGGTGTCTCTGTGAGCAAGGTAAATATAGAGCTATTTATATACTTTTCTATCCAGTTTTCTACTACTGCTAGCATAGTTGAAAGACAAAATTTTCCCTGGCACCCGTTGCCATTGGTACCTCCTCGGTATGGGCCGCAAGGCCTTTTGAGGTACTTCTTTTCCTTGTAACCTTGTAACTCTCTCTCTCTTCTCTTCTCTCTCTCTCTCTCTCTCTCTCTCTCTCTCTCTCTCTCTCTCTCTCTCTCTCTCCCCCGCAGGGGGTATAAAGGTTATGCACGTTCCTTCTGGGTGTAGTAAACTTTATACTTGGGGTGTGACAGCCCTCCGGTCCCGAGTCGTGGGATTCTAGAGAAATTGGCTGCCAATTCCTTTAGGTTCTCTCTCTTTTGGGAGGGCGGGTGAAGTCTGTTGTACAAACCTGTCCCGTGGGTTACTAGGACCCCTTCCCATCCCACTCTGTCCTTTTAGCTTAGGTTAGGATGTTCTCCTCTGACTGCAGAAAAAAAGAAAAACTTTAGTATTGTCTTTTTCTCTACTGTTACGATTAGGACGCTACTGCTATCTCATGCGTGGGAAGAGAGGCTTGGAACCTCTATAAATAACACCATTTAACTTCAGTTGTAGGTAAATATTTAGAGGGGATAATAGCGAGTAGGATTGTTGACCATTTGGATTCTTACAAGCTACTTGGGGACTCCAACATGGGTTTAGATGGCATAGGTCGTGTCTCACCATCATGCTCGAGTTTTTCTACGTCATGTTGAGTGAGTATGATAAGAGTAGGGCGATTGATTAGAAGGCCTTTGATAAGGTACCTCACCGCCGGCTAATGGCCGAAGTGCGCGCGCTGGGTATTGGTGGGGAAGTAGGTAGGTGGATTGGAAACTGGCGAAAAATGCCACAAAGTTAATTCCTTTCGTTAGGCATATGGGCTACAATCGACGCTTACGTGACGCGGGTTCAAAGATGTCGATTTTAGAAGCATGTTTAGTTCAAATGATAACCCAACTCGCAACAATGGTTAGAAGTTGGATTTGAAACGATTTAGGACTAGTATATGTGGGAATTACTTTAACACGTTGATAGTTTAAGATTAAAACATAAGAAAACTCTGCAGGAGTTCGCTTGCACGGTGTCTCTGTGAGCAAGGTAAATATAGAGCTATTTATATACTTTTCTATCCAGTTTTCTACTACTGCTAGCATAGTTGAAAGACAAAATTTTCCCTGGCACCCGTTGCCATTGGTACCTCCTCGGTATGGGCCGCAAGGCCTTTTGAGGTACTTCTTTTCCTTGTAACTCCTTGTAACTCACATGGAACAGGTTACCTTCGGAAGTTGTGAACAGTTCCTCTGTGGATCAGTTCAAGAAAAGGTTAGACCAAATTTTGCACACTCTTTGAGTGTGTAGAAAATTTTCCGTGGCACCCGTTGCCATTGGTACCTCCTCGGTATGGGCCGCAAGGCCTTTTGAGGTACTTCTTTTCCTTGTAACTCCTCCTTGTAACTCTCTCTCTCTCTCTCTCTCTCTCTCTCTCTCTCTCTCTCTCTCTCCTCTCTCTCTCTCTCTCTCTCTCTCTCTTTACTATCACTATTATAATGGACACTGCTCTTCTGAACTTTATAACTGCATGGCACTTCCTTTAAGGAGAGCATGCAGTATCAGACTTTTGACACATTCTCATTCCTTTTCAGTCTAACTCTCTAACACGCGGGTTTAATTAGTATTTTCAATCTTTCATTTTCTCAACCAGTGAACTCTGGAACAATCTTCCTCAATCCATCTTTCCCTCTGTCCTGGACCTTAATTTTGGCTCTTTTCTTCCATGGTTGTTTGTGGGAGGTGTATTTGTGAGCATTCTCCTTTGGCCCTTCCTTCCTGCATAAAAAAAATGTTAGATGGGATTTTATAAGGGTTTGCTTTATCTAATGAGTTTTTTAAATGTTTTTTTTATGACCTGTTAAAGCTAGTCATGAATAGCCAAAATGTATTTATTTCAGGGGTACCACATACGTAAGTGTGTGTGACTCACCATACATAGGCGTATCATTTAAATCATTTACTACATATTTTCTATTGCAGAAAGGTAATTATAATACTGCAAAGCAATCTTCTAATTGTTTTAGCTCAAGAGATTTCCATTAAAAAGTTAAGAAAATACTCTTTTATCATATATAATGATTCATTTTTTACATTTCACTCTCAGGATTTTAATTGAATTCAAAATTAAATTTTACACTTTTTTTTTTTTTAACCTAAATTAAACCCCCAAAAAATATCCTACAACAAAGTAGTAACTATTTTACATGGAGGTGAAAAGTGATAAAAAAGCTAGTACTGAAAAGGAGCAAATGTAGTGTGTGTGTGTGTGTGTGTATGTTTTAAATTCAGAGTTAAATTTTATTTCAAATTTGTGATTTGTGTCTGTTCATATGTCTAAGGCTGATTTTTACCTAATGAATCAAATTAATTTCAGAAAAAATTGAAAAAGATTTTTTGAAAGGAAATGTAATGAGACTGAGAGAGATTCAAGCCAAGTGTAGGACTCAAGAATCAAGACCTCTCTCTGGCAGCCAACCGGTTAAAGCAATAAGACCCAGAATAGCTGCTCTACCTCTTCACCATACAAAGGTGAGAGACTTAAGATTTTGTGGGACTATATATATATATATATATATATATATAATATATATATATATAATATATATATATATATACACATACATACATACATACATACAGGGCGTCCCAAAAAAATGTATACACACTTTAACAGCTGATAGCTCAATTGATGTTTCTTTCTTTCCAAGTTAAACCCATTAGAATTAATAATGGCAGTCAGACTAAGCTTTGAACAAAGGAAATTCATTCTAAAATGCTACTGGAAGTGTGAAAACGCAGTTGAAGTGCAAAGACAGTTTAGGAGGGAGTTTCAAACAGATCCACCAACGCGACTTACCATCACTCGAATTAGAGATAAGTTTGAAGCCGATGGAACTGTTCAGAATGTCCACAAGAAGCGTTCCGGAAGACCACGGACATCGACAAGCCCCACAAAGCAAGAAAGAGTACTGGAAACGTATCACCAAAGTCCAAGAAAATCTGTGCGGCAAGCGAGTCGTGAGGTAGGAATTTCAGAATCGTCTGTCCAACGCATTTTGAAGCGCTGTCAATGGAAAAGTTACATTCCAAGATTAGTCCATGCTATTAATGAAGATGATACGGACCGAAGAGTGGAGTATTGCGAGTGGTACTTGGCACGATGTGGATGTGGACTGGACGAAGGGGTTTCGTAGAATACCCTCCACGTTCACCAGACCTCACACCACTAGACTTTTTTTTATGGGGATACTTAAAAGACAAAGTCTACGCTATAAAACCTGCAACAGTCGCTGAATTGAGAGCAGCCATTGAACGAGAATGCACACAAATACCAAACAAAATGTTTCGTGATGTTTGCGATTCCATTGCTTCGCGTTATCAGCAGTGCCTGGACCAGAACGGACGTCAGTTTGAAAACAGGCGTTGACAAAACAATTAAATAATGTCTGTAGATTCTATTACATTTTGAAAATGAAATGTATTTTAATAAACACTGCCTTTATAATTATTTAAAGTGTGTATACATTTTTTTGGGACGCCCTGTGTGTATATATATATATATACATACACACATTATAACTGCAAATACGCAATATAATTAACGTAAAGAACGACGCTTTGTATAGGAGAATTATCTGCGCAAGATGAGAGCGAAAGAACGAAACAAATCTGACCGGCAATCGGAAGATCCTGGGTTCGATTCCCGGGTGGTTACCTCATTTTTTCATTTGTTTCGTTCTTTCGCTCTCATCTTGCGCGGATAATTCTCCTATACAAAGCGTCGTTCTTTACGTTATATATAATATATATATATATATATATATATTGTGAAAAAACTATAAGGGCTATGGGTTGATTGCCTGATACCCTCATCCGTTGGAAATTTCCAACAGATTTCAGTGGAGAGTTAACGACAAAAGCCCTACGTTTTTTTGCTAGAGAGTTATGTATATGTAGGTCTTCAAAGGACCTCTTTATGTTTAATTGCCTTCGGTATTTGTGCTGCCTAATGGTAAAGAAAGGAATTGCCTTACCTTATTATTTCATTGGGCCTCGCTTCTGTTTCGATGTAGGGTGCGACGATCTTTTTTGATGTAGGGCCGTGGTACAATGGAGTTACACAATGAGTTGATTTGATGTAACTAATATAGGCAGTGGGCCTACTAAATAGGCTTATGTTGGAATTGGCCTATTTGTTATAGGACCTAAAGTGAATTAAGCCTGTTAAATGAACAAGGCTTTGTTTATGGTTAGTGTAAAGGTAAAGGGATCGGTTCCCAAGTTATGTGGGCCACCATTTGAAAAAACTATAGGGGATTTATGGTTGAAATTGGCTTCAACCTTCGCTGATTGGAAATTATCATGTAGTTATTGTATAGAGAGTTAATGACAAAAGTCTACACTTTTTCGCTCGAGTTATTTATATGTAGGTCTTCAAAGGACCTCTCTATGTTTAATTGCCTTCGGTATTTGCGCTGCCTAATAATGGTAAAGAAAGGAATTGCCTTACCTTATTATTTCATTGGGCCTCGCTTCTGTTTCGATGTAGGGCCGTGGTACGATGGAGTTACACAATGAGTTGATTTGATGTAACTAATATAGGCAGTCACTATTTAAATACCTGAAGGGATAGGCTTATCCTTTTTACAGTTACTAGGTTTTATATTATGAGGATTTCACTCAGAACTTATAGGAAGATAAAGTACATCTTCTTTGCTTAAAGCATCGCTGTAACATAAGCAGCTCTGAGTGAGCCGATATAATATAATCTTTGTATTTTAGTATTTGCCAAATTTGCAAAGTTCAGTGACTCTTCTCTCGATGTAATTTTCATGAGTCGGCAGTGGAAAATTTTGAACACGAAATAATAAATTTGTTTTTCTTGTTGTCAAGCAGGCCCGATGCCTACATATGAGTTCTATGTATATATGGCAATTAGTTTCATCCCCAATAGGCTATGTCGCCGATCCGGCAATTTTGTATAGATATTTACTGTAATTCAATTAATAATTTATATTTAATTAAGAAGTAAAGGTACCACATATGATACCATGTTGTAAGCGTGTATAGTTTTTCCATATATGTCATAGGTGGATGAATTAAGATTCATAAAATGTCACTCAAAGATGTTTTGTTGGATTTGGCGTAGAAAGTTTTCTTGAGATTTACTTAGATTGTGCACAATATCTTGTCACATCAAAGCATTTTCTGATCTATTTTATGAATTTATTTCTTGTTAGTGATGCTTCAGACATCTAGATTGAGTCTGGTTTAGTTAGATAGATGTCTGGCATACTGCTGCACTTATAAACTATAAACTTCTTGTACTTTTGATGTTGTTGTACTTTTAATGTTTTTGTGTGTGGTAAATCGGCAAAGTTAAGTGATATTGGATCTGGGTAATAGTTGGATGGGTGACCATCCTCCGCATATGGATGATGTAGCAAGCTGTGGTTTTGGATCCTACGCAAAGGCGTAGGTTACCACTGTTGCATGACCTTTGTTACAAAGGAAGTTTAACCCCAAAAATACACACACCTACCCCTAGTCATGTAATTGGGCAATCCAGATGTCATCAAAATGAGAAATCCCCAGTTTTAATACAGTGGATTTAGTGTGTAATGTCATATGATAGCCAACAGTTTGGCACACTGGAGAGAGTGGTACTCAATTGGAGAAATCTTAATTTTAGTACAGTAAATACATAAAACTTATCCCTTCTTGGCAGGGTTGGCACTAGTGGGCCCAGCCCGAAAAAACCCACCCATTTTTTTTTTTTTTTTAAACCCACTTGAAAAAACCCACTATTTTACCCACTTGTGGGTTTTTTCATGAAACTTAAGAAGTGCATATGCAATTATTTTTAAAAATTGTCATATAGGCGCCTATAATGATTTTACATGCAAAGCAAGCAAACATGAGTCAACAAATAGACCTACAGGTATAACTCTTTGGGTGAGGTAGCAGGTTATAGAGTGTAGACATCAGCCAATCAGGGTGTTATACATCCTGATTCTTCAGTCAACTGCATCTTCAAGGAATTTTCTACTTCATGGATTGTATTTAAAAGTGGACCAGACAAATTTCGACGGGAAGGTGGAGTGTAGCCTGGTCTTAGAGTCTCTATCATTTCAATAAAATACTAAGACTCTGCACATAGAAATGGAATATTATTTGCATAAAAGAATTTGGCTATTTTGTTATCAATGACATTTTTCTGCAAAGTTGTTGTTGTCATGCCAAAATCACTTACTTTCTTTTGAATTTTTCTTTTTTTCATCTGTAATTGTGTCAGTGGTGGTGAGGATGAGTCTGGATCATCTGAGAGGTCTATGTCATGGCAGTATGAAGATGATGTACTGGCAGTATTGTCAGTCTTGTTTCTTGATTCCATGTGTTTCAAACATTTCATTAAATGCATTTTTATTCGCTCTATTTTATTACTTATTTCATTACTGCAATGTTTGCATCTAACTTTACTAGTCCCATCAATAATATTGACTTCACTCCATTCATGCCCTGATTTTCTTCCTGATCCAAAGGTCTTTGGCATTATTTAATGCAGTTATAACTTCAAACAGACTAATTCTGTAGGCTAGCAGTAAAGATAAATATGCTGTTGCCAGTTAGTTTTATTTAACTGTGAAATAAAAGAAAAAATATTCAGTAATATGAATTAAATAGATATAACTAGCTGAATTAAGTTCCCTTTGGGAGCTGTAATTCATCTACTTCCAGCAGAAGACACAGGGGCCTGTCTTCCATAGGAAGTATAGCCTAACAAATAGGATAATTTACCACACCAAATTTAGTTCAAATTGGTCCATGTTTTCCAAATTTTGTTGTGAAGCTCAATCTGAGAAAATAATAACTTTTTATGCTTAATTGCCTGGAAGGCAACCTTTTTGCTAAAAACAAGACAAATGTTATATTAATAGTGTACGGTACAGTACAGTATTATTATAAAAATAAGAATAGGTAGGTCTAATATGAACTACCATATGGACATATGAAAAAACCCAATTTTACCCAGTTTTTTTTGGGTTTTAGGTGAAAAAACCCACCTGGGGTGGGCTTTTTTAAAAAAAGTGGGTTTCTTGCCAACCCTGCTTCTTGGGAATCATGAACTGCCATTCTTCATCAGGGTGTTTTGCTTATAAATGCACATGTTCATTGAAGGGCCCCTAGTGTGCCCACTATAAAATTTTTACCATGTTACCATGGATAGTGTCATGTCCAAACCACCACTTAATAGTGGTTTGGATGTGGCACCAACCAGAGAAGACTTTGTTCAGTATGTTTTGGGGCATTTTGATCATGAGCTTCAAAAATAAGAACTTAAGCTCCACATTTGTAACAACTCTCAGTGAAGTCTTTATTGAACTTTGGCAAAATTTTTACCACACAAAAATCTCATTGCCTCTGTGCCAACACTTATTATGTCCCCAACTAAAAGATTTGGAGGGGCTATACTGGATTGCATTTTTTTGTCTGTCCGTTCGTCAAACTCTCGTGTCCGCGCTATAACTTTTGAATCCCTCATCATAAATCGATGAAACTTTACCCACATATGGATTATCACAAGATGATGCGAGGCGAGCAAGAATCAGGTCCTTGCATCAAAGGTCAAGGTTACAAATGTAGGTAGGGGCATTGATGTCATTCCCACATATTGTTAGTATGTGTTAAACTAGAAAGGTTTTTAAAGTATGTTTTAATAGTTTCTTAAAAATACTGGTTGTTCACTGACACAATAGACAGTTTTGAAAAAGTATGTGATGAATTGCAGTTCATCTGTTTATGTAGGCTCTAAATTTGTTTAAATTATATTCTGGCTTAATGGGCTGATATGATGATGTAATTATATATATATATATATATATATATATATATATATATATATATATATACAGGAAAATATAAACACTAATGTTGTTCTTTCTCAATGAAGGATGCCGTCGTCTCAACAGAAGGACAAAAAACTACCTTGAAACTAAGAGAGGGAAGTGCTCACTCAGACTATTTCTCTCTGTCTGATGAAGCACAAAACGAAACTGTACAGACTCCTCCTCAGTCGAATTTTGGAGTGTTTGGAGAATCTCTCAAAGGAACAGAACAGTTGTCAAACGGAGATTTTGTAACTAAAGATTCAAATTCACATTCCTCAACAGATAATTTAGAAAATAACCCCTTACCTCTCCTTATTGAAAAATGTGATTTCCCAAACAACACTCCATTTAAAAGTCCGAAGTCTCTACCTCGTCATAATGAAGCGGATTCCAATGGAAAATGTGTTAATACATCATCTAAGTTTGCAGATTTCTATCCTCACTCTCACTCATTGAGACGAAGTAAAATAGGAAATGTAATTGAGAGAATTAAAAGCAAGAAACCAGCATGCGACACTAATACAGACGTTATTTGGAGAGATATCGAGAAAGAGCATAAGGCTTTCTTTACCGACGAAGCCGGTTCTAGTTTAAACACCCCAAGAACTCTCTTTATAGGTAATCAAAAGTGTGGTAATCTTCCTCCTAACTCAAAGAGCTCAAGTTGTCGGAAGAAAACAATAACCGCACCACGATCTCAAAGCTTGGATAGAAGCTCTCATTACAAAACAAACCCCAAGTCTATTCCACTTCATAATTCTACTTGCACCTTGTTACCCCGTCCAAAGTCTTCTTCCACAAACTTGATAGACCTCAAACAAAATCTAAAAATTAATGCATTGCCTGCTTCTCAAGACGGAGTAATTAAAGAAATAGATTCACCTTCAGTTCAGTCAGGGTCTTTACCAAATTTTTCTGAGGTGAATGGAACAGAGATGATGAACCCAGATTCATCCAGACGTCATTTATCTCCTTCGCCACCTCATTCGTTCTCTCTTAATGCCTCCTCCCATTCTGGCACGAGGGAAACTTCATGTTGTGAAGAAGACACTTTTCATTTTAAGGATAGGCCAGATACTGATAGAGAAGTAAGCGATACAGCAAGAAATTCCATTGCGAATCAAGGTGATGTTTGTTCTTCCCTCTCCAGTGAAAGTAATGCAGACGTCACTGAGGAAAGTGGAAGGAAAATCCTGAGTTTCATTCCTGCTATTACAAAAAGAGACGTTTCTGTTCAGGTAAGTTAATTTTTTGTTCACTGATTGATGACTGAAGTGAATAGTATAACGTCGTCATCGTGAACATTTTAGAAAAAACGCCTTAAATTAGAGAAAGGTACCATTCTAATTATTACATATTTGGAAAGGTTTTGTAACTTGTAGTCGGTATGCAAATTTTTTTTTTTTAATTAAAGATACGCTTTTAAGAAATTTGAACAGATTTGTTAGACATTGAATATTTATCATTCTTAACTAATTTTAAGGATCAGATTGTTTGTTGTATATTTTGAAAGCTATTACAATACTTACCTTATGAACCTTATGTTGTTTCGTGCGTTGGTCGTCTCTCTTCACACGGAGGTCAAGCTGGTGGCCCCGCCTCTAAAGCTGGTGTATATATATATATATATATAATATATATAATATATATAATATATATATATATATATATATCCCCGCAAGGGGGTTCTAAGCTCGTGCTCTTGAGTGCTCTTTGTGCTCGTTTGTACGTGCTTGTTCCTGGAGGTTTCACGTGCGCCCTCCCGGCCCTAGCACCCAAGGATGATGGGGCTCGACCCTGCAGTCCTTGTCATCCTTGGTCTTTTTCCACTTCGACTGTCCCCTCCACCCTTTCTTTTTCCTCTGTCTTTCCTCTCACTTTTTCTTTGTTTTTCCGCTGAGATATGCCCTTTAAATAGAGGCGAATCGGTTCTTCCCGAACTAAAAAAAAAATATATATATATATATATATCCCCCTCGATTAGGTACTCCGGCTTGCCGGGCCGAGGGGGCTCGTACACCTCGTGGGTTGTTGAGGTTTCCTCAACTCCTCGCGGGGTGTGGGCGAAGAGTTACCTAGTTGCGTTTTTTTTTTTTTTTTTTTTTTTCCCCCTTTTCTTTTCTTTTTGCTCCCCCTTTTTTCCGTTTCTCCCGGAATTTCTTTGGTCTTGACTCGGTCCTGTGCCTCTGTCAATCGTAGTATCCCCCCCCCCCTCTGTTTGTATTTGCAGTCTTGGGGTCATCAGGTGCACCCGCCGGGGGCATCGCTCCGTGGCTGAGCCGTGCTCCGGGGACGGTTTGGGCGCCCGGACCGCTGCTGCGTCTGGATTGGGTCTTTGCTTGGCCCTGAACGGACAAATCTCCGTAGTGCCAATCGGCTGTTTTTAAAACGACAGTTAGGTTGGGGGGCGGGCTACCCGGGACGTTGGGGCCTGCGCTTTGAAGGATGCAGCGGCGGCTGGTGCATCGCCTTGGGTCCGAGGCTGCCGTTTTTTGTAAAATACTGTTTATGGGTTCTCTTACTAAACTTCACTCCCCTCTTGTTGACGACTCTGGCCCGCCCTTGGATTTGGATCAGACTACTACTTCTGGTCGTTCAGCGGCCTCTGCCTCCGCTGGATTGACCCTCAAGCCGTATGGCCCCCTCTCGTCCTCTGCGGTGTCTGGCTCTCGTGGCCGGACTCGTGGTGGCCGTAGGGCGGGGTCTTCGCGGCCCTTGTTCTCTCGCCCACTCTCGGTTACCGTTACACATGGACCTGTCTCTGCTGTCAATTTCTGTCCAGTGGACAGGTTCCTTGTTCTCCGCCCTTCCGCTGGCTCCCTTCCGGGCAACTCGGAACGGGTGTTTCAGCGCCTTAAGACGATAGGGGTTCCCTGTCGTTATGATATCCGCCCTCTGAGGGATGGGTCTCTTCTTTTGAAGTCCCGTTCTTCGGGGGTGACTGGGTCCCTTCTACAGTTTGCAGGATGTCTTGGGTTGCAGAGTTTCTGTGACTCCCCATCCGCAATTGAATAGCTGTCAAGGCACCATTTTCGCTTCCCGTCTGCTGTCAATCCGGTTGGCGAGTTGCAGGAGGATCTTGCCCCCCAGGGGGTAACGAAGGTCTTCCGCTTTTCGTCGTGCCGGGATGGTGCTCTTACCCCGTCCGCTCGTCTGCTCCTGACCTTTGACTCCCTTGTGCCTCCGGCCCAGGTGTTCTGGGGCATGGGTGATCGCCGGTCGTGTGAGTTTTCGGTGCGACCATATGTGCCTGACCCGGTTCGCTGCTTTGGCTGCAACCGGTTCGGCCATGCTAGCTCTGCGTGCCGCCGTGAGGGTAAGCTATGTGTCCGCTGCGGTGGGCCTGCGCACCCTACCCCGTGCACGAAGCCCCCGCGTTGCTCAAACTGTTCGGGGGCCCACCCTTCCTCTTCCCGGGACTGTCCCGTTTTCAAGTTTGAATTTGAGGTGCGGTCCTTAAGGACTACCGAATTCCTTAGTGCGCGGGAGGCGCGCGATAAGATCCGTGACCGGGAGCCGCGGCGGGGGTTGTCCTACGCTGCGGCTCTTGGCCCTGGCGGGCCCTCGGGCCCCTCCGTGCTACCCCGGCGTCTACTGGAGTGGTGCCCCCCCTGGAAGTCCCGGGGGTTGGTGGTCCTCCTGGCGCCGCGGGTCCTTCTTGTTCCTCTGTCTCACTTTCTGACATCCCATCTGCTTCCCTGCCTACAAGTGCCCCTTCTCCCCCTCCGGCCTTGGGGTCTGGATCCTTGCTACTCGTCTCTCGGGTGGGGAGGGGGATGCCCGAAGGAGAGGAGGAAGCGTCGCCGTGGTCGGAGTCCTTCCGACCCGACCCTGATTGCTGCTCGCTTGCTTCCCCTTCTTCCCCGTCTTCACCGGAGGGGAAGCGGCGCGCTGTTCCTGATCCGCTCGGGACTTCCCCCCCCCCCTATACGGAGCGCTGGTGGGGCGTCACCTCCCGGTGCCCCGACCAGTGTCCGGGTGTCGGTCGAGGTGCATTGCCCCATGACACCCTCGATTACTGACTCTGTTCCCATGATAGACCCGGTCGAGAGGGGCCTGGCCCTCCTTCATGGAGTCTCTCTCTCTCCGGCTCCTGCTGAGAGTGGTCGGGTCTCTCCCCTGGATCTACCTCTCCCACTTGTGGTCGACCTTTCCTCTCCCCCCCGTCAGTGCTTGTCTGGTTTGACGAGCCCTCGAACAGCTGGTTCCCCCCGGTCCCCCTCTTGTGGGGAGTTGGGGGTTTCGGCTGGGCCCGACTCGTCGTCTCTCCCCCCGCCGGGAGAGCCCCCTCTGACCTCCCTGTTCTACTCTCCACTTCTCGTCCTACTACGGGTGCAGCAGATGCGGAGTCGGTGGCCCCTACCCCCCCAGTTCTGGGTGAGTCGGGGGAAACCGATTCCGTCCCTGGTTACGGACCGTTGAGTTTGCTGCTCAGCTTGGTCCGTGGCTATTTCGCTGTTTTCTCTGCCTCTTATAATGCCGCTTCCCCTTACAGTTCCATCTTGCATTGGAACTGTAGGGGGCTTTTAGCTAACTGGGAGAACCTTGCCTCCCTGCTGGAGAGCGAGCGGCCTTCCTGTGTTTGTCTCCAGGAGACTATCCTTGCTGCGCGGGGACTCCCTCGTCTCTCTGATATGTTGGTTTCCCTTGCACCCCGGATGAGCGCACACGCCGGCGGGGGGTGCGGCGATTTACGTGCATCATTCGTTACCATCGCGTGGTGTGCCTCTTCGCACTTCCTTGCAGGCTGTGGCTGTGCGGCTCTTTTTAGATCGCCAGTACACTGCCTGCTCGGTTTATATTCCTCCTCATGACCTCCTTCTCGCGACGCGGTTCGCGAATTGGTGCTGCAACTACCCGACCGTTTCTCTCCTCGGGGACTTTAACAGTCGCGACCCGGCTTGGGGTGATGTTCGGTCGACTAATGTTGCTGGGATTTTACTCTCCTTAATGGAGGAACTTTCCTTTGCGTGTCTCAATTCCGGTGAACCTACTTACTTCCACGAACCCACGGGTTCATTTACCTGTATTGATCTCTCCATGGTGTCCCTCGATGCCTTACTCGATTTTCGTGGAAGGTGTTGGGGGACTCTTATGGCAGTGATCATTACCCAGTCTGTCTTGACCGGTCGGTCCGCAGCCGGGCGTTTCATCTCGACCGAGGTGGTGCCTTGCGCGGGCTGACTGGCCATCTTTCAGAGCTCGTTTCGTCATTGTCCGTTCGGTGTTGAGCTTTGGCTCGGTGGATGAGAGCTTGGAGTTCTTCGAGCGGGTGGTGATGGGCGTCGCGGAAGACTGTATTCCTCGTTCTTCCGGTAACCGCGGACTCGTAGCGTCCCGTGGTGGACTCCAGCATGTCACCAGGCGGTGTGCGAGAGGAAGAGGGCAACGCGCCGTTCCACCGCACCCGGCGCGCGGGCCACTTGATTGAGATGCGGCGGGCGAAGGCTTTCGCCCGCCGGACTCTCAAGTTGGCCCGTCGGGCCTCTTGGCGTGCTTTTGTGTCCGGCATCTCCTCATCTACCCTTCTGCTGCTGTGTGGCGGAAGGTACGTAGTATCGAGGGGAGGCCGGTCCCTGCTAGTCGCCCTGTCCTCGGGACGGGGACGGCTTCCTTTCGGATCCTGCTGCTGTGGCTGATCGGCTGGCCGGTGCTTTTGCTGCGGTTTCCCGTTCGCCTTCGGCTGCGAATCGCCCTTTATCGGAGGTCACGTTCCCGCCCCCTGGGAACGAGCCCTATAAACCATCTCTTTCCGATGCGGGAACTTCGGGCTGCTTTGGCAACCCGTCGTTCTTCGCTCCTGGCCCTGATGACATTCCGTATGACTTTCTTCGGAATCTGCACCCGATGGCCCTGCAACTTCTTGCTGGATCTTTTCAACCGGATGTGGGTTGAGGGGTCGTTCCCTTCCCGTTGGAGGGAGGCGATTGTGGTCCCGATACCTAAGCCGGGGAAGGATCCGGCGGAGGTGGCGAGCTATCGGCCTATTGCTTTGACGAGTGCTTATGCAAGCTCCTCGAAAAGATGGTGGCCGTCCGACTTTCCTTTACACTGGAGTCGCTTGGGTTATGCCCCCCGACCCAGTATGGTTTTCGTCGATTTCGGGGTACTCTGGACCCCCTTCTCTCCTTGGCCATGATGTACGGGAGGCATTTTCCCGCCGGAATCTTGTTCTGGCCGTCTTTTTTGACGTCCAAAAGGCCTATGACACGACCCGTCGGGGAGTGGTCATGGACCGTTTGAAGTCTCTTGGTTTTGTGGGTTTTTGCCCACGTTTCTTCGCAACTTCCTCTGCCGTCGCACTTTCCGCGTCCGTAATGGGGCGGCCCTATCTGCCCTGTATGTTCAGGAGGAGGGGGTGCCCCAGGGTGTGTGTTGAGCGTCTCATGCTTCAACCTAGTTATGTCTGCGCTACCGGGAGCTCTTCCGCCCTCGGTGCGCTGTTCCATCTATGCAGATGATTCTGGCTGTCTATGCCGCGGGGAAGTCCCCCCCTCGTGGGAGAGGCAAGTTCCAACTCGCGGTCCATCGGGTTGAACGCTGGGCGTCGTCGTGGCCTTACGTTGTCTTCTCCGAAGACTTCGTGTGTGGCCTTCCTTCCGTCGAGGAGACGGGGATCCGGCGCCATCCCGGCCTTTAACCTTACACTCGGGGGTCAGCCTCTGGCCCTCGTTTCATCAGTACTCTTTTTGGGTATGGTTTTCGACAGCCGTTTGAGCTGGGTTCCCACCTTCGCCGGCTGCGCGATCCGCGAGACGTACCCTGGATTTGCTGGGGCATCTGTCGCATACTACATGAGGCGCGGATAGGCGGACGCTCTCCGTTTGTACGTGTCCCTGGTACAGTCCAAATTAGACTATGGGAGTGTGTGTATGGCTCCGCCTCCCGCACGGCCCTTCGGATACTGGATCCGGTCCTCTCTAGAGGACTGCGCATGTCATCTGGCGCCTTCCGCTCCTCTCCTTGATAGTCTGCAGGTGGAGTGCGACATCCCTCCCTTGGAGGATCGGAGGTCGTTCCTCGTTGCTAAACCTATCTCCGGATCCTCCGTCTTCCCACCTCTCCTCTGTTCCAGGTGGTTGAGAGGGCGTTTCGTGCCGGGATGGGGTTGGTATTTCACCGACACGGTGCCCTCCCTCCTCGATGGTATGGGCACTCCCCCTCCATCCGTTATACCGGTCTCTTTCAGTGGTGTTGCACCTTGGGAGAGCACCCCTGTTGCGTGCTGTAGGGCGTTGCGCCCCGTTCGCAAGACCGAGTCGGACTCTGCCTTGCTTCGGTCTCTTTTCCTGCAGCATGCGGCGTGTCACTCTGCATGTGTTGCGATCTTCACGGATGGTTCGAGGTCGTCGGGGGCGTTGGATCCGCGGCTGTTCCCCAGTCGTCTGTCCTTGCTCCCCGATGTACCCGTCTCCCTGATGAGGCTTCCGTTTTTACGGCGGAGCTCTATGCCATTCTGAGCGCTCTGGAGGTGGTGCGGGAGCATCCGGATGGGTCGTTCGTCATCCATTCGGATTCCCGCAGTGCCCTGGATGGCCTGGAGTGTTTTGACTCTGTCCACCCGCTGGTCCGACGAATCCAGCTACTGTACCATACTCTTGTCGCTTTCGGTGGCAAGGAGGTGGTATTTTGCTGGGTCCCAGCACATGTTACGTGGCTGGAAATGAGGCTGCCGATCGAGCTGCCCGTTCCGCGTGCCGACTGCAGGTTTCACCTGTGTCCCTCCCTTTTTGATTATATCCCTGGCTTCCGTATTGTTTTGCGCTCCGGTGGCAGAGTCGCTGGGATGGCGCTACGGACAAAAAACTTTGCAAGATTAAACCCAAGTTGGGATGTTGGGCCTCTTCCTTCCATCGGTCGCGCCATAAGGAGGTGGCTCTGGCCCGCCTCCGTATGGCCACCCCACCTGACCCATGGCTATTTGATGGCCGGGGATCGGGTGCCCGATGTCCCAATTGTGACGTCATCCTTACAGTTGCCCACCTTCTGGTGGAGTGTCCGCTTTACTCTGCGCTGCGCGCAGAGTATTTTCCCTTTTTGGAGAACGTTGGGCTTTGTGATAGGCTTGGCGCTCTTCTGTCTGAAGGTTCCTACTTTTCGATAACCGGGTTGTTCTCCTTCCTCTTTCGCTCCCGACTTCTTTACCGGCTGTGACCCCACTATGATCTTTTTGCTTTTCCCCACCTCCTCCTCCTCCCCCCTCCCCCCCCCCCCCGTCTATTGTTCATTTCCGTTAGTTGTTCCATACTCTTCGTTCTGTGTTCGCTCTGCTATCCACATTTCTTTGGTGGCCATGAGCGGTCATTCTTTGAAACAAAAAAAAAATATATATATATATATATATTAGGGTGTCCCAGCCTCACATGTGAAAATAAAAATTTGCAAGAGTCAATCGCACACCCCTTTAATTAATTACACTTGAAGAAAGGAAAATGGGCGAAATTTCATTTGGCCTATTAGGAGGGAAGGGTCCCCTCATTGACCTTGTTTATTCGACCCTATATTGAACAAACGTAAATGCTCAGCATTAATCATTCTAGAATGGAAGAATGAAATGTAAATTCTTTCTAATGACTAAATTAAAGGAAATGGAAATTCTTCCTAATGGCACATTTCATTTCGGGGACAGAGGATCTTTTTGTCTGCTGAGGGGAACTGCTGGCGGTGGTATTCGACGACTTGGTACACGAGCTGCTGTTCCTCCTCGTTTTTTGTCAGGCCATCGTTGAAATCTTCCGCCAGTTTCACCGCCCGTTCTGCCGCGTCGTTCACAGACTTCAACGATGGTGCACATCCTTCGAGATCTTTGGGGTTTTTGGAACCGGCAGCTTCAGGCAATGAAAAAGGTTTTGAGTCCTTTTCGTGACCAAGGTGCTCAAATCCGACCGTCTCACGGTCAAGACACACTTTCCCTCCAGCCGACGCAGATCTTTTGGGTTTTCGGTCTTCTTGTGCAGGTTTTGGAGCATGGCCGTCTTCTCTGCATCGGTGGTTTTGGAGGAGAACATAGCGAGTCCGGCTAAATCTTCGCTTAGGTACCAGAGGTGGCCCCGGAATTTCGTCAATGCGGCGGTACCTACATCATGATCCACCGCCTTGTACTGCTCTAGGTCCTCCA
The DNA here is from genome assembly GCA_023014485.1 of Bathynomus jamesi. NCBI lineage: Eukaryota > Metazoa > Arthropoda > Malacostraca > Isopoda > Cirolanidae > Bathynomus > Bathynomus jamesi. Next base: position 1,558,820 of record JAJOZX010000167.1, on the reverse strand, counting down.
ACAGCTCCAGGTCATTGACGGGCGCGTCCGCCGTCATGGAGCCTCGAACCACCTCTGGAGGTAGATGGTGACGGCAAAGACGTTTATCCTGTGTAGTGACCGGACCTCGTGAGCGGTCAGGTGGAATTGGCTTCGGAAGATGAACATCTTAAGACAGTAAATGCCTTTGGCCATCCACCTGGCCCGGTGGTATGCTCCAGGACGATTGTACCGGAGATCTCGTTTGCCATGACCATCGAGGAAGACTAGAGCGAGGATCAGGAACTCCCGGTAATCGTCTCTTGGGTGGCCAACTTCAAGCTGGTTTCAATGAAGTGGACAATCTGCTTTTTTTCAACGCCACCCATTCCGAAAGGATGTCGCTTGGGCCATCGCCGTTGAACGGAGAAGCCTGCTTCTGGTCGATGAACTCCCATTGGGATTTGAAGCGAGCGAACAGCGCAATTTCGGGGCCAGAAGACCTGAAGAACAGGTCAAAGACTGAGGTGATTACCAATTCCATCATGTGGTGTCTGCAAGCCAGGAAAAGAACGCGGCGGTCCATTTGGTCCTGGATAATCGTACAAGCGCCGCTGTGAATACCGGTATTCGCCGCTGTTGTGTCGAAGCAGAGACCGGCAATCCATGGTTGAACTTGCGGCCAATCATCCAGCACCTTCAGAACAGCTCCAGCCATCCGCTGTCCGTGCTGTCAGGGATTTTTGGGATCGCCAACAACTTCTCAAGACTCTTCCCGCTGACCGGCACTGGTATGCGATCCGATTTCCCTCCATCCGAATCAGGGAGGAGTTTGCCATCAAAGTGGACGACAAGCGGCGTATCAGGATTGAACTCGGTCTTGATTCCGGCTGCAAGTTCTTCCTGGACTTCTGCCGTGAACGGTGAAGACTTGATTTGGACAAGGTGACCGAGGATAACTCAGCGAGTGCTGGAGCCACAATGTGCATCGCTTGGCGTACTGAGGTTCCAGTTCGATCCAGGGCTGCATCAAAATTGGGATATTGGATGATCCCCCTTGCCGACACTTGGCCGTCCTTGGGAGCGGATCGAGGAACCGAAGGACCAGGAGAGGAATATTGGACATCATCATTGGATGCTTCGGCCATGGACTCCGAAGAAGAAGAAGACCCACTTTTCACCGTTCCTTTTGCTTGCAGTGAGTCCATCTCTTCGCGGCTTTTCTTCTTCTTCTCTTCAGCTGCTCGGCGTTTCTCCCGCTCCGCTGCCCTGCGAGCAAACTCCAGGTCCTCTCCTCCGATGTACATCTTCCGCACGGTTCGCTGGTCATTCAGAAAGTCTCGATCTTCGGGGACTTTGATGAGTTTCATGGCGTTGGCATGAGCTGTTTCGAACAGTGTATTCAGGTTGGCTTGGAATCCCTTTTCCCACTCCAGTTGCTTCTCTCCCCCACGGTTTCGGTTTCTGGCAACCTTCTCGTAGTCCGTGGAGAGGGCCTTGATCCTCTCGACGCACTTGCGCTTGTGGGAGGTCGGAATAGATGCCCGAGCCCACACCGCCATAACCTCATCAGCTACCACATTGGCAGCTTCCGCCGTGGACGTTTTTTTCTTCCGAGTGAAGAACAACAGACGTCGAAGAACATCTCCCACTGTCGGGAGTTGACACAGCGTTTCCAGGGGTTCATTTCGCAACACCCCCACCAACCACACAGTCTCCTGCTTTCTTGTATCCATAACCTGAAAAGAAATATGCTACAATTAGTATAAGGTAGAGAGTAGCCGTTCAGCAATAGTAACACATGGTTTGAGGGGACCCTTAAAATTAAAGGACACGAATGAAATTCATCTTGCTGGCATGTTTTCACGACTGGAAGAAATTAGGGGGGTGTGCATGACAAACTTCAGGAACAAAAAAAATTGGGACACACTATATATATATATATATATATATATATATATATGTGTGTGTGTGTGTGTGTGTGTGTGTTCGGTCGATGAAACAGTCTAGATCTAGAGATCTCTCTCTTTGATAAGATAGGTCAACACTGCTTGCTTTATTGCTCTAGATTAGTAGTTCAAGTAGGATTATTTTTTTAACTGCTTCTGGCCTAATCCTGTGAAAAGGATATTCGATGAATCTGTTGTACTACAATACCTTATTGGATATTAGCCAGTATACTTCCTTAAGCCACTTCAGTTCTGCAGTAAGAAGTATTGTAGTTTTTTCGCCCCCGAAACAGATTGAGCGGGATTCTGTTTGTCTGGTCCAGATACTTTCACTCCCCAAATTCTTAAGGGTTTAAAGAGAACATACTGATTTTCTTGGCCATATTAACAGGTCCCTTGCGCTAGGCAAAATTCCAAGGGAGTGGAAGCTGGCTAAAAGGGAGACAAGGAGTTATAATGCAACTATTGATCCATCAGCTTAACATCTTTCGTAAACAACCTTTAGAATCAATATTTACTACAAGGATAGTAGATCACTTGGAATTACGTAACTTGTTAACATTCCCAACATGGTTTTCGCAAGCAATAGATCCTGCCTGCCTGACTTGTTTGAATTCTTGCACGTTTTCGGGATACGATTGTTCCAGGGCAGTAGTTTAGACTTCAAAAAGCGTTCGAGAAAATGCCACATAAGCGGCCTATGACAAAAGTAAGGGGCCTTGGCGTAATAGGTACACTCATAGGTGCACTCATCCAAGTCTTTAAACTTGTTTGCAGACGCTTAACGTACAAGTGTCAATTCCTGGAATAAGCTTCCTCCTGAATTCGTTTCTTGCACCTCCGTCAGTATGTTTAAAAACAATCTTCACCTAGTATTACACGATTTCCTTCAGTAAATCTTTTTGCTTTCTGATTATTACGGCTATATTTGAAATAGGTTTTGTTTATAAAAGTGCATCTTAAGTACTTTGATTTGTTTACCGTTGTACAAATGTATGAATGATTATTTCTATATTTCTAGTTCTTAACTTCAATAAAATTTCTCGGTAGGTTTTCCTTTGCAAATTGCTGAGTATTTTCTTATTTCTAAACCTGCTCAGTTTGGGGTGATGAGCATGAGGGGAGAACATTCTTGTTGTTTTGTGAGTTTTTCCGCGACTGTATCAGCTGTTGTGGCTCCCTCCTCCGTGCGCGTGACCTTCATGACTTACCTTCTCTCGTTAATCCTCGAACACACTATTTTATGTCATGAAAGTCATTTAGACGTTCTTTAGCGGATTGATTTTTTTTAACACGCCTGCAAATTGGTGTATCTTCCTAGTGTGATAATATAGTATAAGATACAATTAAAAGACGGTCTTTCGTTGCAAAATCCAAGACAAAGGTTTTAAAAATAGTAAAAAAAAAATTTCACAAACACGAATGTCCCTAATAAAGGATACTTAAAGATTGGCCAGTATTTTTGCAAGTTACCTTTATTACATTATTAATTCAATGAATTCAAAACATGCTATTTTTCCTGAATTATGAAACCTACATTCAAAAAATGTAACTCAATGTAGTGTGATATGTAAGAGGAGGCTGTTGAGAGTTTTGTATGGCGGTGTGTGAGAGAAGATTGGCGAAAGTGAATCTGGATAAAAGCAAATTATTGATTGTGGAGAGTGAGGGAAATTCGGACTGTCATGTGGTGATAAATGGAATGGTGAAATACTAGAGGTGGTAGAGTCTGGTCCACCAGGATGCCGGTGTGAATGAATGTATGTTTCAATTTCTACCTTTTTATTACCTTTTGTATTTTGCATCGCCGAAATGGGCACAAAATATTCTGCTTTTAACTTTATAGACTGAGGTAGTGTTTGTTCCTATTCTTCAGACACCAAAGCGGGTCATTCCACCCAAGCCGATGATGACTCCCCTCCTCAGATCTAAATCTTCAAGCAACCTTCAACTCACGAGAGACTTCCGCCAACTTATAAAAAAGGACAAGTTCCCAAGTAATTTTCTTTATTTATTCTTTTATTTTATGTTAAATGAAGTTTGAATTAATAATTGCTCTTAAAAACTGTCTTTGGATGCTAAAAGAAAAGAATGTTTTTAGGGAAGGGAAACATTATTTTAATTAATTAAAAAAAATGTTAAGTGAATATTCTCAATTAAGAATTGAATCGAGGGAGTAAAGCCACAATGAAAAATGGGTGTTAGAGAATAAATAAGCTTTCGAAAAAAATTAGCGAGTAAAAAAATTATTGAAAGTTCTATATAAAATTTTTAAAATCGTTACATTATAAATTAGAATTTTAAGTCTTGTTTCACTAAGAAATGTATTTTTAAAGCAGTTTTTGTATTTTATTTCTTTTCAAAACGAATTATCTTGTTTATCACGCAAAATTGTCCTAAAACATCCGTTCAAAAGTTTAAAACTGAAACATTGTCCATAACCCTTGACCCCAACTTAGTTCTTATTGGTTTTCTCCGAGTCTGTTATTTCTAGATAAGAAAAAAAAAAAAAAAAATTAAAATTCCACAAACAGAAACTATTTTTTTATTTATTTAAATAAAGAACTTGTTAATTAGGATTTGCTCCAAGAGTCTCGTTACGTTCATTCTTTTCCTATACTGTATTTCTCAGTTAAAAGTAGGTATTTAGGTATTTGAACGCGTGACTTGGAGGAAGAAAAGAGTTAATGCCAATTAAGGATGAAAATCATGTTGATGGTCGTATTCCAAAACTGCCACCCACCGTAACCACTGAGCTACCGGGTGCCCCCAAAGTAGTTTACTTAGTTAATATTAAATTGTCAGATCAAATAGTAAAAAAGAAATGATTAATTAAATAGTAGATAAATTCAGTCAAATTCTTATTGTTGGCTGTTACAATTCATCAGTGCATTGTTTTCTGCTGGAGATAAATTAAAGTATAAGTTACATTTTTGCTTATGTGTATATAGTATTTACTTCTATCTTCATGTATCCATACACATGTGCCAATAATTCTATCATTGCCTTATATTATTGGCACCGTTTTGAAACAAAGTTGAAGTGTCAGCCAAACTATTAGCTAGATTCACAAAAACGGGAAGAAATTTTCTAAATGATATATTTCACGTTAGGTATCTTAAATCTCGGAAAGCGGAGGCTCAACGCCGCTTGGAAGCTGCGGCGGCAGTCGATCCTCTGTGTCCGCCTCGTCACACGCCTCTTCCAGACCATGAGAGGAGGAACACCCTTCACCTTCTGAAGAAAGGTAATATTAGTCTTCACCTTAGTTTTTCTCGGGTGGTCAGTGATGATCACGGATATATTATTCCATTCAATGTTATTCCCATTTTATTCTGCGCCTAAGAGTGAGAATCTCAAAGCGAGCAACTCCCAAATTGATCTTTTCCCATTTCATTACATTCGCGGATTTCCCACCTTCACCCAGGTTAGGTTAATGTTAACTTAGGTTAGGAAATATTAGTCATTCACACTTGGCGCCTTTACCACGAATGCGAATGGGAGTAACATTCTTTCAGATCCAGAAACTTTTTCTCAAGCGTGGATTTCTCACTCGCGAATGGGAATGGGAAGTAATCGTGGGCACGATGAAACGATCGCAGCTCGAGTGGTAATGTTTATTGTTTGAATGGTGTATATATACATAGATACATAATCTGAAACCCATTTCACACTTTCTCTCGGGTGGATGCGACGCTTCAACTCGGGACCTGAAACACTCAACCCACTTTCACATAACAGGATTGTCATTGGAAATAAGGTACAATTACATTCTGATACTCGGAGATCACTTTTCATTGAAGGATTGTGGTCGTATCTTAGTGGCACGTTGATTTTGGTCAAGGTTGCTACTTATACGTGTCACAACTCGCTCCTTTTCCTCATTTTCGTTAACACTTATTAATTCCGTTTATTCACATATTTACTAATTACATCCTTCCGTCTTTTACGTGCTGCTACTGCTGCTGTTCTTCTCACACCTATGCACCCGCTATTATACACCTATTCATTCTCTATATGACCATTCCAACGTAGCATCCTATCCTCTGTTCACATCCCCAATGACGTTTTCACTCCACACCTCTCCTGAACACCTTCGCCTTTCATAAGATCAGTCTATTTTACGATAATCTCGCTTCTTAAATTATTTATCACAACTGCTCACACTTTCAACAGATCCCACACAAATGTCTCGCATCCGCACGTCAGTGTTGGCACTAACCAATTAATACATCTCCAGGATTCTGTTATTTCTTTGAGAAAGATACTTCCATTAAATTATAGCTTGGTAAAAATAACTTTCGCTTTAGTCCATGAATATAATAATCCTTATAGGTAAATTATTACTTTCATTTGAAAAATCTTGTACGCAAAAACTTCTATTGGAGGGGATTTTTCATTCATTTTAGTTATATATTTATTCGATAATTAAATTGACACTTGAATTGCAAAGAAGTAAAATTCGACTTCAATTCCGACAGTGCCAAACCTATGAATAAATGAACAAATAACCTTATTTTTTTCGCGCTTAAGGCTATGGCTTCAGCAGTTGACATCTTTTACTAACCAACATATTAGCCTACTCGAGTAAAGAATACTAACCAATTATTATTAAATAAAAGTACACAGGGATAAATAATTAAAAGAAGTAAGTACTAGTAACTGGATGGACGAATATCCTAATTACAAACGAAAATTCTGTTTATTCTTACAGTACAACTAGGGGACTCCTTTGCTTAACTGCCTCATTTCTTGAAAATCTGAAATTATATTTCGGGAATTTTCAAACTGGGTACTTTTAATTCGAGTGTTTGTCCTTACCTTCACCTCCCGAAGACATAAGGGGGAAACCAGGGTAATTGGTGAAAAAAAAAGAGAGAGAGATTCAATGCAATGCATTTAGCTGCAAGTTGAAAACTGCTTTAGAAATTGATTATACCGCTGAAATTTTATTTTTTACAATTTTAAGGAATATTTTTAAAAATTTTGTCGCTCTTAAATTCACTGAATGATATATGTATTTACTAATCAAAAGCCTTTCTCTTTCTATAAAGGAAGAACCACTCTGTTAGTTCTTTCAGGGGGTTTCTTATTGTAGTGGAAAGTGTTACTCCTAACTGCTATGTAACATTATGAAAGTAAAGGAATAGAAAATGAGGGAGAAATGCTCATAGTTACTACATTGTTATAACCATTATCGTATAGAATGAACTCGTTTTAAGAATTTTCATTTAAAATGTCACGAAAATAATCACAACTGAAATTCCTCTGTAACAAAACGACATTGAGCAGCGGTTCAAAGAATTCGAAATTGATTTGGTACCAGTATTAGATTTATATGGAATATTGTTATGTATTCGAACGAGAATGAAAAATGTTACCGTTAAGTAGAACTTCTCAGAATACTTATGCGTTTGTAGGTCAAGCGGATGTGATGCGCCAGTTGTCTGCATTGCCGCTCTCCCAAGACACACTCAGAATCCGTAAACTAAAGCAAGATTTAGAAACCAAATTGGCCCAAATCGAGGAAGGTATCGACATCTTTTCGCAGCCCAAAGTCTACGTTGTTAATGATGAATAGTTTCAAAGTTTCCTTCGGTCACATAACGCATTTTTATATTATTTAAAACAGATTTTAAAATATTAAAAAACTTTAAACCAAAGAGCATTATCAAAGCCATTATCAAGCCTCTAGTCAGTCCATGCTCACATTTCAATTTATAGGCCCTAAATGATTAAATAAGAAAGATCTTAAACAGAATTTTTAAGCCAGTGAGAACTTAACTTTTACTTTAAGCTCACGAGGTACTTGGATTTTAAATGAAACTTCACAAATTTTTACCCACTGGCTACGAATTTGAAGTTCAAAAGTTTTATGGTTCTTGCATTTTGTAAGTTTATTAACGGGCTTCTGTAAAAGCGTGGAAAAACTGACTAGGTAATCTGCAGACTTTGATTTTATATAATTTAAGTCATAATTTTCACTTTTGTAACGAGTATTACGTATATCTTTAGAAAATATTTTAATAGTAACGTGTTATAGGTTAGTTTTAGCACATTTTTATAAAAATGTATCAAGTTAGGGAACATTATAAATTAGATACGTAATTCATATTATTTTTACGAACTGCCAGCCCTTTTTAAAGATATTTTGAGGATAGGCATTAATGTTAGCAAATTACATAGAATAAAAGAAAATATGGAACATCGGGTTCATACCTTATACTAGGAAAATAAGAGCTAGCGGGAATCGAACCCATGTCCAGTGGCTTCCGAGTCACTGTTGTTCTTACCAATCACGTCAATCCAGAACCCCCACGCGACGCGGCTACGAATCCTACTCTCTCCTAGTTTCCCATGGTATTGCCTTTTCCATCTTAAGTGCAGTTAATGCATCGCACTTAGAATGCATTTCTAGGCCTAATGCCCTCAAAATCTTTATATATTGTGCTTATTTATGTCATACAATGTCACGCGTAAGTGATTTCTTTAGCTGCAGTTGCGTATTTTAAATGACTCAATGTTTGGTTGTTAAAGCCTTTATGAAGTACAAATTTCGGTACAGTTTAAAGATGAATTAATATTTTGTATTTTTATAAAATATGTATAGTTTAATACATCAACAAATCTAAATATTTTTCACTGTAATTTAATAGAATAGAATAGCTACTGTATTTCTAAACAATACAGATTTTAAACTGTCACGAATATGTTCTTTAATGAGCACATCCAGGGTTTACCTTATGTAATACGTGTTTGGTCATCGCATACGAGTGTAAACAATTTGGTAAATAAAATTGTGCAGTGTCCGAGAAAGGTGTTAAAGAAACTAAAAACTCCTTGCTTGAAGAAATTGATGTAAGCGAAAACGCTTTACGACAGCTTTTAGCCAATCTAACCAAGGTTATGAAGCCCATATTTACACTATCGTCAACAACACAAGAACAGTAACAACTTAACATTAATTAACACCGTCAGCCTCCTGACGTGCTGACAAACACTTGACGAGAGATAGAATACGTGTGTCGAGCTACAAATGATGCACATATCGAGATTGTCTAACTCCCCAAAATAATTTGGGTGTAGTCTCATTCTCATATGTTGTGAACCTTTGATATATATACAGGGTGTACATAAAGTCAGGATCTATTTTTGTGAAGCACTTGGAAATTATATGGAATTCAATCATAAAATGATAAAGTGGTAACATTTATTAAATAAGTAAGAGTAGGATTCGACGTGACGCCCATCAGTATCCCTGCACAGCTCAAATCGTTCCGCAGCATTTCTAAACACATTCTGGAGCATTTGCGGGGTTATGTTATCTGCAGCAGTTCGTATACGTGTACGTAAGTTTTCAAGACTCGTAATCTTCGTCTGATAGACGTGCGATTTGATAAAGCCCCATGCAAAGAAATCTAAAGGGTTAAATCTGGTGATCTCGCTGGCCAAGGTCTGTTGCTTCCGCGTCCGATCCAGCGATTTGGAAAACGTCCATTTAGATAATCCTGAACAATTTTGGCATAGTGACAAGGAGCACCATCATGTTGATAGACGACGGTACTAACAATCCTATCCCCGTCGTCTATCAACATGATGGTGCTCCTTGTCACTGCCAAAATTGTTCAGGATTATCTAAATGGACGTTTTCCAAATCGCTGGATCGGACGCGGAAGCAACAGACCTTGGCCAGCGAGATCACCAGATTTAACCCCTTTAGATTTCTTTGCATGGGGCTTTATCAAATCGCACGTCTATCAGACGAAGATTACGAGTCTTGAAAACTTACGTACACGTATACGAACTGCTGCAGATAACATAACCCCGCAAATGCTCCAGAATGTGTTTAGAAATGCTGCGGAACGATTTAGCTGTGCAGGGATACTGATGGGCGTCACGTCGAATCCTACTCTTACTTATTTAATAAATGTTACCACTTTATCATTTTATGATTGAATTCCATATAATTTCCAAGTGCTTCACAAAAATAGATCCTGACTTTATGTACACCCTGTATATATATTATATATATATATCGGGTGGTCCGAAAAAAATGACGCATTTTTTAAAAATTAATATCTCAGTAACCCCCTTCCTTATCATGACAATTTTTATATGCAAGATACTTTCAAACTTCTTTTTTTGAATGCAAGAAACGGAATTCTGATATCTTTTATAGTTTTCTCGCAATTAACAAAAGTAACAACATGGGTCAAAAAAACGAATATCATGAGAAAGGAAAAATTTAATCAGAAATTTAACTAATTAATTTACAGTAAATGATCGATTGGACCACCACTCTGTTGACACACTAATCTAAGTCTTTTCTTCCACACAAAAAAATACTTCTTACTTCATTAATGCCAATTTCTTGCAAGATTCAAGTATTTTACTTTTTTAATTCTGATTCGGTGAATTTTTCTCGTCGACCTCGGTAAACCTTCTCTTTTAGTAACTCCCAAATTGAGTAGTCCATAGGATTACAATCTGGGCTTTGTGTGGCCACTCATTTTTCGTTATTAATTTTGGTGTATTGCTAATCAGAAACGACTGTGTGGCGTAGCTTGTATGCGACGGTGCTCCATCTTGTTGAAATATGAAATCATTTTCTTGATACAGGCGACGACAATCCGGCAACAATTTTGTTCTTAAAAGTTCAATGTAATTTGCAGAATTCACCTTTGTCTTTTCAGTTTCAATAAAATGAACATCTGTCTTGCCATTCCAAGAGACCCCTGCAGATATCATAACCTTTTTGGAGAATCTTGACGTTTCATGATACAATCTGTTTATTGAAATGTCACACTTTTTACACGCCCGTAGACAACATCATTTTGACGGTTTCGCGGAATTTCTAGAGTGAAATCTTTTTCATCCGTGAAGACTATCTTTTTAATATCAACGACAGAGAAATTATCAAGTAACTTTCTGCACCTTGTTTTTCTTTTATCCTTAACAGTATCACTTTTTCTAGAAGATACTATTCTTTGAAGGCTTTTAGTTTTTGTGCTTTAATTATTCGTGTACAGAAGTCTTTCCAATATTCCAATGTTTAGCAATTGTTCTTTGTGACAAATGACTTCCTGGTTTATCTTCTTGAGAGCAGATTTTATCGTTGATGTAATCCACATTTTCTGGAACCGAAGCTGTTTTAGGTCTACCGCTTCCTGGTTTTCTGGCAGTACTTCCCGATTCGCGAATCTTCTTTAAGAGTCTTTCCACTGCACGCCTTTTCCACTTTTTGCCGGGAAACTCTTGCAATAACCTTCCAGTCTTCCATCCTTTTTCACAGTAACAATTTTTAATGAGAATACGATCTTCCTCTGACAACATCATTAAGGGTACTGACGAATTGTTAAAAAATAAAAATATCCACAATTTGACTTGTTCATTCCTGTAGAGTTTTGTAATAACTTGCAAAAATATCGCATGATATCGTATAAAAATGATATCATATAAAAAACGGATATTATATTGCGATTTTTTTTTTTTTGACCCATGTTGTTACTTTTGTTTAATTGCGAGAAAACTATAAAAGATATCAGAATTCCGTTTCTTGCATTCAAAAAAAGAGTTTGAAAGTATCTTGCATATAAAAATTGTCATGATAAGGAAGGGGGTTACTGAGATATTAATTTTTAAAAAATGCGTCATTTTTCGGACACCGATATTATATATATATATATATGTGTGTGTGTGTGTGAAAAATCCTAATTAAAAACTAAAATTACGAAGCTTTTCAAAGAGCTCCACTCCTCTTTTTTCAGGCAAGAAGTCTAAAATAGAATAAAAGTTACAAGTGAATAACAACACATTAACCTCATACATTTGGCAGCTTGAAACTGTGCAAGAAAGACTTAAAAAGGGTATCTGACTTGATTTAAAAAGAGGATCAATCTAAAACTTACCTCTTATCATTACTGAAATTATCAGTATTCATCATAAAGTTTATACTTCAGAAATTAATAATTTTGCGAACATAAACTATAAACATAAATATTTAAAATGTAGAAGCCTATTATGTCTAAATATATTTTTTAAATGTTTTTAATCTAGTCAGTTATTTAGCCATTAAAAATATAAATATAATTATATTTATTCAGTGTTTCTCTTCACTCCTCATTCATTGTTATCATATCTGTATTTTGTTATCTGTTCTTTTAATAAGTTGTTTTTTATAGTTTGAAGATTAATACATACTTTAACTATTAATAATACTTATTCATTTACTTATTAAAAATTAAAAAAAATTATTATTAATTAATAATAAGAGCCCAATAAACCTTAAAGCTTAAGGGCCAAATTAAATTAAATAAATAGTCCATTCTAAGTCTCAGAATTGGCAAACCTAATCCAGATCATTTAATTTATATTAATAACGCGGCCCTTCATTTACGTATAAAGGACGTAAATAAGAGGATATTGACTGAGTCTTTTTTAATTGAAAATATCGGTAACTTCAATAGCGATATGGGTAATTTTTCTGTTGATCCTCTTTTGAATTAAATTCTAACCCGTGATACACTTTTTTAAACTCTCTTGCACCGTTTCAATCTACCAAATGTATAAAATTCATGTGTTGTTTTTCTCCCGCAATTCTTACTCTGTGTTCTTGCCTGAACGAAAAGCTTCATAATTTTAGTTTTTTATATTTTGCTTTTAATTAATTAGGACTTTTAACACATATACACAGTATATTTATTTATTTATTCCGGTAAGTCTGGAACCATAGGGAAAAATTATAAAAACGCCGAAGAGACTTTTAGGGACTGTGCGAAATGAGCGAGGATGGTAGTGGCTGTGTCATCGTCGGTGGATGTTCGCGGAGGTCCACTGCGTGGTTTATCTCCTATGGATCCCGTTTCCCTGAACTTTGCTACAAGTTTGCCGACACAGCTGTGTTATCGGCGCGCGGTCCGGATGCAATCTGTTAGATTCCTCAGCGGCCTCCCTCTGACTCCGATTTCCTACGCGCAGAATTATCTGGATGCGTTCTTCCTTACTCAAAGACATTATGGGTACTTACATAAACGGAAAAACATGAATTACTTATTTTACCCTATGGTTCCAGACTTATGGGACACCCTATATATATATATATTTTTTTTTTTTTTCAAACTTTCTCGGGCATGCTATGTTTCAGAGCACGTGAATTAAATTCATACCTGAATCATTATAGTATATTTTAATACATGAAGCATTATTATATTTATATTTATTTTTAAATATAAAGTAGTAGTAGTGACTTTTTCTAGGCTCAAAGTTATGGAGTTACAAACACATTTTTAGTCGTGCCTTCCTTTTGTCCGTCCAGTTGAACCTTATTTAAAATGTAAAGCCTATTAGGTCTAAATATATTTTTAAATGTTTTTAATCTAGTCAGTTATTTAGTCATTAAAAAATATAAATATAGTTAATTATATTTATTCAGTGTTTCTCTTCACTCCTCATTCATTGTATCGTATCCATATTTTGTTATCTGGTGTTTTAATAAGTTGCTTTTTATAGTTTTTGGATTATTAGTCTGTCTGAAGAGTCATTTTCAGCCCAGTTTCTGAATTGTTTCTGGGGAAATTTAGACGGGTGTATTAACTATGTACTCTGAATTCTGTGTTGGTCCCAGTTGGTTTTGAAACGCTTCCTTAGAAGAACTCTTAATCCGTTGGCGCATCCTCGCAACAATAATAATCGTTCTGTTCCTTTCAATTTATGATTAATGCATCATTCCCAGTTTCACTCAAATTTCAATTATTCAAATTAGTTAACGAATGACTAAAGCTAATAAAACTATTTTGGTCGAGAGCTTTAGTAATTTTTTACTTACTGAACGACGAGTATAAGAGATAATTCGATTAACAATTCGCAGTAATGTAATTCAAAATAGACAAATTTTTCAACATTGTGTGACACCTCAAAAACACTTCAGCAATAGAATTGTAACAATTTACTCCGAGGAATAATTTTCACAAATACAAATGAAGTTTTAAACAGGCTATTTAACACTCGAACAAATTTCACTCAATTACGAAGTCAAAGACTGTATGCGAAAAACTTGACATTATTCAAACAACGTAAAAATAATTCACAACCATTCGCAATTATTTAGTTACACGAAGGAGGGTTTTTTACCTCAATTTATTTTTCCAAAATTCTTCGAAAAGTAGCTATTCACATCTTAAATAATAATACAAATCTGGGTGGACTATAGCAAAAGTGACAATCTCGGAGGAGGGACTCGATTTCGGCAGTTCCGGTGAAACAATTTTTGTAATTGGTACCTTTTAGAATGGGTAGGAATCTTTGTAAAACAATAGAAGTACCTTTCAAGAGACACCGTACTTTGTTTACAAAATTTAGATTATTTTATAGTAAAGTACACTACGTAGACTTACATTCTTCGTGTGAAATTGCATGTACAGTATTTGGGTGCTGAATAGATACTTTTAATTATATTTTTGTAATAGAGGTCTTGAATGTAGTCATCACTCTTTAATTTATACTAAGAGTTAATATAAAATCTTTATATAATTTTTATAAAACTACTGTACGAGAATAGAGAGAGATTATTTGTGTTTCCATATTCTTCAAACTAATTAAAATATTTAATTATTAAAATTTAACCCGAACTGCAAAGAGTTAAATATCACGTCATTCAATGTTGTTCCGTTTCATTCCGCGCCCAAAAATGAGAATTTTAAAGGAAACATTTCTTAAATCGATCTATTGGCATTTTGCGCCATTTTCATCCACGGCTTTTCCACTTTCGTCCAGGTGAGGTTAGATTAAATTAGATTAGCTTCAGTTTAGTCAAGTTAAGAAGTATTAGCCACTCTTCACTGCAAATGTTGTAAACAGGAGTAACATTCTCAAATCGAGAAACTTCTCACTTGAGGACCTCGAATGGGAATGACATTGGGTGGAAGCTACTACTCACTGTTATCTTTCATTTTATATTTTTTAATTTCATTTTTCCTCAGAAAATTTTAAAAAGTCTTCAAGTGCACACATACTTACCATCACAAATCTTTAGTAATTTTCTAGCGTAAAACTTCACGTTTCTTACCAATGTTCATCGGTAAGAAACCTGGAATTTCAATTTTGAAGCTATTGGACATCAGTTTTTACCCGTGTTCAGAAACTGATTAAGAGAAAGTATCTACTATTTCTAGTTACACGAAGTAGAGGTCGAATTGAGTAAATAAGTCGAATTCAGTTTAATTTTAGTTCGAATTTATTCCAGTGGGGCCATTTCGATGTTGCTCCAATTCGACCTCATTCTATTCCGTCTGCAAAGTACCCTAATTTAAAGCCAGTGTACGTAACTGTCACACCACTTCCCTGTAAGCAAAGTGAAGGCACTGCATGAGGTCCAGGTGGTTCGAATCCCAATGGTGCTAGAGCTAGCGCAATGATCCACATTAGTCGGGCCTGAGCGTTGTGCCAGTGTTAGAAAATCTAGAAGAGGAAGAGCCATTGTTGTCCAAAGTGATATGATGACTAAGCTAATTAATGCAGCATTGCTTGTATATATTAAGTTAAAGTATATACAGTATATATATATCATAATTGTAAGGTTAGTGAAAATTTTACTTAATTTAAAGCTAGTATTTTTGGGCTCTTGTGGCATCATTTTTGGGCACTGGCAGCGTCCTTTCTACTCGGTTGTTGAATACGGCACTGATAGGGCGTGGTCTTATATAGAGCTCTCTTGCAATTCAGTTTGGTTGTTTAGATACAGGATTGTTGCATCGTGCAATGATGCAAGTTGTGGTGGTGTTGCAAGGTTTAGAAAGAAGACCATAAATAGTGCCCCTTATTTTAATTTTATGCTACTGGCCTAAAGTAGGCCCACATCGAGTCAGCAACCCTAAGGTAGGACCTAATAGGACCTTTAAGTCCGTAAGATTTGTTTTAGTCCAGCTTAACTTAGGCTATAAGTTAAAGTACCCCTTCAGAGCTTGGCCGTTCAATGCTCAGCTGGAATTCTGAACCCAATAAAAAAAAAATAACAGCCAGCTTTTGGCTCTCCTGACTGATTATTATTCAAACATAACAAACTACTTTGGCTTAACCTCATTTTATCAATTTCTCGGAGACTCTTGCACTGGACCTCCAATGGAGGTCGTGATGTGATCACTAGTGCAGAGACCCTGATAGGCGATTGAAGCTAGTTATGTCCATTTTATAGTACATAATCAAAGCGTACCTGTATCTAGTCAAAATACTTGTACAAAATTTCATACGCTTTGTGAAATTGAGGGAAAGCCAGTCAGTTAATAAATTTACAGAAATACTACAGCCGTCAAAATTTTGCATTCAAAGCCAGTGTCAAAAGTTGCGAAGTTGCACTCAAAATCCCAGTGACTCGTAAGCATAAGCCGTTTTCATTTGGCCCAAATGACTTGACGTCAGGTCATTGACTACCGAAGTGCCCAAAGTTTAACTTCCCAAGAACAAAACTTAAGGATGTTGTGAAAAAACTATATAGGACTATGGGTTGATTGCCTGTTACCCTCATCCGTTGGAAATTTCCAGTAGATTTCAGTGGAGAGTTAACGACAAAAGCCCCACGTTTTTTTCGTTAAAGAGTTATGTATGTGGAGGTCTTCAAAGGACCTCTTTATGTATTATTTTTAGTGGTTAATGTTAAATTTATTTGCCTTCAGTATTTTAGCGCTGCCTAGTAGTAAAGAAAGCAATTGCCTTACCTTATTATTTCGTTGAGCCTCGCTTCTGTTCGTAGGACGCGACGATGTTTTTTGATGTAGGGCCGCGGTACGATAGTTACACAACGAGTTGATGTAATTAATATAGGCAGTCACTATATTTAAATTCCTGAAGGTATAGGCCTATCCTTTTGCGTTATTAGATTTATATTACATGTTATTCACTCAGAATTAAGTACGTCTCCCTTGCTTAAAGCATTGCCGTAACATAGGCAAGCTTCGAGCGAGCAGCTAATATAATATAAATCGTCGTCTTTTATTATTTGCTGATTTTGCAAAGTTCGTTGATTCTTCTCTCGAAGTAATTTTCATGAGTCAGTAGTGGAAAATTTTGAACACGAAATAATAAACTTTTCTTGTTGTTGGGTGGGCCCAATGCCTCCATATTGGGTTCTATTTATGTATGGCAATTATTTTCATTCCCAATAGGCTATGTCGCCAATCCCGAGGCAATTTTGTAGATATTCAATTCAGTTAATTAATAACTTATATTTAATTAAGAAGTAAAAGTACCACATACGATACCATGTAAGCATATATAGTTTTTTCATAGATGTACTACTACAGGGTATTGGTATACATACCTTCAATCTGACCACTCTCCTGGATGGTGCTGGAATTGACCCACAAGAAAAGTACATTATTTTAAGGAAAACAAAAGTGATTCTGTAAACAATTGCAGTATAATGATAGTATAGTTGGCAAGCATTTAAAGTCTAAGACTACACTCCTGAGTTCAAGTGTGGGTATACTGTAAGATTTAAGAGGAGCCACTTTGGTTTTGCAAAAATGAAATTTGAATGTGATTTATTGCAAGCATACACCACAAATTCATAGCATGTTTGAGAACTATCACAAAATATGTGAAGTCCATACTAACTTTCAGAACTCAAAGCACATCTGGGAAAAGATAAACTAGGTAGACATGGATAGTTTGATGCTAGTTTTTCCCATATCAATTTGATATCAGCAGGTAATTCATCATCCCAATCAAGTTTAGTTTTAATTGAGACAAATACCTCTCATTAAAATCCTACCTTTGACTGTTACAGGTAAAACTATACCCAAGGGGTCAAATCATTTAGATATTTGCAATAAGATCTGTCTTTTAGTAGTGGCATTTTCATTAATTTCAACTTCAGCTACATGAAAAGTATCATCTATCATATTGTATCTATAACCTAATATTTTCTCTTCATCACAACCATGATCTGCAAGATTTCTATCATTACTTATTACCTGATTAATTTCCTCACTGTTAGTAGTCCAAGATCGAAGTATAAAACCACCTTCAGACATTCTTTCATAGGAAACCTTATACAGTTATTTCATTTCCTCAATGTTATTACCAGTTATAATTAAGGTATTCTACATAAAAACTGTTAGCCAATATTTGTGAACATTTATCCTTAGGATATCTAGAAGCATGATATTTCATGACGTAGTGTAATATAAAAGGAGATGAAGTAAATCCAAAAAGTAATGATGAGTAATGATAGGCTACTATCTCATCATTCTCTTTCCAGAAAAAACAAAATTTGTCTTTATCAAATTCAGTTTTCAGTTTAATCATCAAAAAGGCCTGTTTTAAGTCAGCAAGCATCACATAGTGATTAGTCCTGAGCAAAAGTAGTAGTTTCAAAAAAGAAGACATAAGATCAATTCCAGGGTAAACTGCTTCATTTAAGGATGGAGTATTTTTATCTACTTTCAAGGAACAATTAAAAACAGGACGTATTTTAGTGGTAATCTGTTTTTCCATTCTAATAATAGGCCTATGAGGTATCCAAACATAGTTATCATATTCACAAGGTGAAACATCAATTCTTTCAATTATACAATCAGATAAATATTGTTATAATGATGTTATAATGTTTCAGACCAACAAAGACCCTAGGATCCACTCATGGGTGGTCTACCTAACTGTGTTCGTAATTGTGTATTGTGTATGTCCTCCGTGGTGGCGGAGGGGACCTACAATTTTACGTGGGTTCCGAACCACAAGAACATAAGAAATTTATGTAAGAACTGCCTGTACATTGGCAACGACCAATTTTTACAAAACTAAATAATTATCAATTTAAAACTAATTAATTATCGATTTAAAACTAAAGATAGAATCTCTGGATCCAGAGGATCAAGTCATAATAGACTACTATCCAGAAATATGTTACACTCTATATCTATTTATAACCGACATGCAAATATATCAGATCCAAAGAATCCAGTCAATTTCATTACGGTATCCATCAATACTAGTACCTTGCCAACCAAAAATAAGTCACGGTCCATATCGATTGCGGACCAAGTCAAAATTTACAGCCATATACATTACAATATAGTATATACTTAGGAGGAAAAGTGTACAGTAATGTAGAAATATGTGTGCACCCATTTTGGGTCTTCCTTTTCAAGGTGTTTGTGGGGCAAGTGAAGAGCATGAGTTTTTCAATACCTCACAGTACTATGGGGGGCACCGCTCGGCAGAGGAATCTCTTTAAATGGGGTGTGTAAGGACAGAGAGTATCCCCTAACCCAAGATGCTGCCTCCCTATATCCCACAACACTTGTGTTAAGCTGTTGGATCTATCACCACAAAGCCTTAATTTTACTACCTTAAAATATACCCAATCTATCAACATATGCGTCTAATCGATTTTTAAACATGTTTATAGACGTGCTACTAATTACTACTACCGGCAAACTATTCCACCTATTTACTATTCTATGCGTAAAAAAGTTTTTGGCAACTGCTGTCTCGAACCTTCTACTTGTCAACTTACACCCGTTATTTCTAGTCCTATTATATTGAGATATTTCGAAAAAGCTATCTCTATTTACGTTATCGAACCCATTCATAATTTTGAAAACCTGGATTAGATCACTCCTTAGCCTCCTAGTCTCGAGTGTAGTCAATTTTAACTCCTTAAGCCTATCCTCGTACGACTTTGACCTAAGCGACGAAATCATCTTAGTTGCTCGTCTTTGAACTCTTTCGATTTTGTCTATATCTTTGCGCATATGCGGATTCCAAAATTGGACCGCGTACTCCAAATGGGGTCTAACTAATGATTTATAAAGAGGAACTATAATATTGCGCGATTTGTACTCAAAATTTCGGGCTATAAAACCTAACACTTTGTTCGCCTTATTGGCCTTATTGACCGCTGCTGTACTTTGTTTCGCTACTTTTAAATCACCAGTGACTATAACTCCTAAATCTTTTTCCTGCTCTACGTTTGTTAAATCTTTCCCTGACATACTATACGCAAAATTACCGTTACGCGAACCTATATGCAGAGTTTTGCACTTATCAACGTTAAATCTCATTTGCCATGTGACTGACCAATCAACGATTTTATTCAGGTTTTCCTGGATTTTACCTCTATCTTCGTCATTAATCGCCCTACCACCCAGCTTCTTGTCATCCGCAATCTTTGAAACTGTACTGACTAGGCCGATATCTAAATCGTTAATATATATAAGAAAAAGCAAGGGGTCCACCCAATACAGAACCTTGAGGAACGCCACTCGCTACATTAGCCCAACACGATTCCGCTCCATCAACGACCACCACCTGTTTCCTACCTCGCAACCACTTTTCTAGCCAATTTATTACTACACCCCTGATTCCATGAGCCTTAGTTTTTTCAATGAGTCTTTTGTGCAGCACGGTGTCAAACACTTTTTGAAAATCTAAATACACTACATCAACCGCCCGATGTCTATCGTAAACGTCAACCACGCTTTGGAAAAATTATAAAAGATTAGTTAAGCAAGATTTGTTTCGCCTAAATCCGTGCTGCGTATTTCTAACTAGTTTATGGAATTCTAAGTGTTCGACTATACAATCCCTAATTATTGATTCCAGTAGCTTACCAACAACAGACGTTAAACTGATTGGCCTATAATTTCCCGCCGCACCTTTATCGCCTTTCTTAAAGATAGGTGTTACGTTTGCTAACTTGAAATTATCTGGTACGCACCCCTCAGAAATAGACGCATTAAAAATCTTTGTTAGCGGCACAACAATGCTATCTCTTAATTCTTTTAGTTGTATGGGATATATGGAATCCAGCCCCGGTGATTTACGCGTTTTCATTTTATCAATATAGCGCATTACTTCCCCTTCACTAACCACTATATTATCCAAAATATTACCATTATCAAAAGGTATTATGTCTATGACCGTAGGGATATTCGTTACATCTTCTATAGTAAAAACTGACGTAAAAAATTCGTTTAGCAAGGTAGCCATTTCCTTGTTTTCAGAAACTAGATCTCCGTTTACATTTTCAAAGGCCCCAAGACGCTTTTTACTGGATTTCTATTATTGACGTATTGAAAGAATCGCTTGGAGTTTTCTTTACCGTCACGAGCTATGGAGATTTCATATTCGCGCTTGGACTTTTTTATTACACTTTCCGCTTCACGCCTTAGAGATGTGTAGTTGTTTCGTAACCACAAATTGTCTTTATCGCACTTATGTAGCCTATAAGCCCTATCTCTACTCTTTATAATGTCTCCTACTCTAGAAGTAAACCACAAGGGCTTATTGTTTACTTTCCCACGCTTAATTTTGTACGGTACACATTCCTCATTTATAGTCCTAAATACTGTTTCGAACGATTCCCACATTAGTTTTGCGTTGGAATTCCCCATTACGTTTTCCCAATTGACGTGTGACAATTTATTTCGAAATTTACTAAAGTCTGCGTGCTGGAAGTTAGGAATTTTAGTCGAGTTAGCTGGTTTCGAGTGACTTACTGAGAGGACAAACTCTTACCATATTGTGATCGCTATTGCTTAACGGTTCTGTTATTGAAGATCAGTAATTAGCCTATCATCTGTAGTTATTACTAAATTTAAAATACTATCCAACCTCGTAGGTTCCCCAACCTTTTGAATAAGAAAGCTATCCTCGAGAAAATTAACTAAAGATTACCTTCCGCGTCTCCCTGCATTGTATCGTAATTTACGTTAGCGTAATTAAAGTCACGCATAACTAAAGCCTGCTCACTACCGATTATTCTCTTTAGTTCACGATATAACGCTTCGTCCGTATCAGCTGTTTGATTAGGGGGCCTATATATAACCGCAACAAGAAGTTTGAAATCGTTCAATTTAAGTTCTGCTATAGTCGAATCTATCGGTTCTGGAATTGTGTGCTTTACTTCTATAACGTTCGCTATATTATCTTTGATATACAACATAACACCGCCTCCTCGCCTACCTATTCTGTTTTTAACAAAAAGTCTATAACCTTTAATTTGATACTCCCCTACAAAGTCACGAGTTTCAGTGCTAAGTCACGATTCATTTACCGCAATTATATCATAGTCTTTACAAGCAATTAAAGAAAAAAATTCGTTTCTTTTATTTCGTAGGCTACGAGCATGTAAGGATAGAACCTTCAAATTGTTTGTAATTGCGACACCTTCGCGAGCGCAGTGAAAATTTATGGAATTTACGTTGGGACCGTTCGAGTTACGGCAGCCTGATAAGAAGAGACAGTATTATAAAATAGTCTTCCTAAACGCGCAGCTCCAACGTCATTAAGATGAAGTCCATCTCCGAGGAACAAGTCCCTCCTGCCGTAAAAACTGTTCCAAAAATTCGCAAAATGCACTCCTTCCTGTTGGCAAAGAGACTTTAGGTTATTGTTAATATAGGTCGCCTTGCTGTAGAAATCGTTACGATGGATAACTCGAGGAAGTATACCTGTTAAAACAATTTTATTAGTTTTTCCTTTAATCGCTCTAGTAAGTCCCTGTACCTAGCCAGCAGTTCTTCCGATCTAGAATTTAAAACGTTATTAGTACCGACATGAATAACATACGTTGTGTCCTCGGAGGTACCGTCTGTAAATTGGTCAACATTATTAGTTATATCCTCCACCCTTGCACCAGGGTAGCAGTAACGGCGCCTACGACGAGGGTTTCTCCCACAGAATTCCTCGAGCTGCCCTCGAATAATGGAATCGCCAACGAGTCGTATTTCCGGTTCATCAGCATCATCGAAACCTAAAACAGAAAACTTATTGTTTGTTATTACTGGTAGACATGTCTTAGGTTTTCTCAATGGGGCTCCATTACGCACTCGAACGAAGGGTTGGGAACTAGGAGAAGAGAGAGGGCTATTAATACTATTTATATTATTAGTAGAAACTGAGGCAGGAGGGGTCGTAACTGGAGTCTCAAGGGATTCTAATTTTGCCGTCAAGAGCATCACGCTTTCTTCAAGCCTTACTCTGGCCTCCTTCTCACGTTCTAACTCGTTCCTCAGCACTTCCATGCTTGAGCACCACCTGCAAACTAACTTTTCATTATTATTAGCCATTGTAAACGCGTAAGAAGCGGCAAATTTCCCTTCACAGCGACTGCAAGTACTTGACGGGGGTGCCATGCTTTTATTTAGTTAAACAACAAAAAAACAAAAAACGAGCGTTTGGAAATTAATAAATTACAACGTAGGTCTACCGCGTTTTTGAAACGCAGAAACAGATTCTTGTAACACAAATTTATACTAAATGAATATAGAATTAAGCTACCGACCAAAGATCTGTAAAAGAAGAGTATTTATAATACTTATATGTCCACGATTTGACCCGACGTTTTTCCTTTTTTTCACACGGTGTGTGACCACACACTACCTGACCTCTCGAAGGAAGGAAAAATGAACCTTATGACTCCACGTTTTCTGATAGATTTGAAAAACAAACAAGGCAAGCCACGTGCAATAACCTTGGTTTGATCAAATAATATAGTATTGAATAACGTCAATAAATGAAATATATTCGTTAATGAATGATTAGTAGCACGAAGTAATTTAGTTATGAATGCACCGAACACTATTTTTTTTCAAAACACTTCAACGAAAACCACTTATTCACTTGATAACACTGGACACTCGATAAAACACGTCTTTTCACAAGGAAAGACTGATCACATATCCTAGGAAAGACTGATCACATATGACCGTTATTTGATGGAATACTACTTCATATTCTTTAGTTAAATTTTTTGTATTAAGATGTATTACTTTATCAAGAACCTTAAGGGCTATTTTATGGTTTGCAGGTACAAGGTTGATTTTATCTTCATATCAAGGTAAATTTACAAAGTACTGATTATCCTTAAATAAAATGTTATCATTAAATTTTTTAACTTGAATTTCATCAACTTTACTTAAGTCTGCACTCCAAGATTTTACGCCAATAGATTCCAAACTAAACATGTTTTCTAGTTCATTGTCTATTTCACTATCAGTTAAAATATTTTCAAAAGGGTTGAAATACGACTTTACAGGTTCCATTACCTGATTGACCAAAGTAGTGTGCACATCAGTTACTTCATGTTCTTCATTTTTCTTATGAAGAATCTTTAATTGATCTTTGTATAAGAAATGCTCAACATTACCAATAGGAATAATTTTGTTCTCAAACCTGAAACAGCTACCATTCATACAAGATTCTAAAGCCAAGGATGGGAAAAATTGCAATATGTCAGCTCCTATTAATGCCTGCAATTCAAATGCCGAGTTGTCAACATTTTTAACAAACCCACTATCTGCTAAAATGAACCCATTATGAGTTATATTATTTAGGGCGGTATTAATTCCTGTAACTTCAAACTTAAGGTTAAGATTATTGTTTATCAGTAATGGCATATTTATCTTATGCTGATTACCAATAGTTACTTCAAGGGAAGTTTGTTTGTGAGGTGACGTGTGTGTATATATATGTATATAGTCTAAAAGTCACTAAAGGGAAATATCACTAAATCTAAGCTGAATGGCAAGAGCAAGTCATAAACGAACCAACGCGGCTGTTCGTATTGTTTGGCTGGCCTAGACATGTTTTTTCCTATCTGACCTAATCTTTGGTGCTGAGTGTAATTAGGTGATGTTTCTAAGGTGACAAATGGGTAGGAAGTTGTTCGTACTTAAGTATAGTTAGGGGTAATGTCTATAGCTTCTAAATTGGTAATGTAAGAGAGAGTTAGGTAGGCTGTTTGTGGGACACAGGAATAAAACGGTAGGCTTCAAGGAATACCTAATTCAACGCACCGGTAAGTGCTTTTGATTGTTTGCTAGAACCTAAGTAACCTAACTGGGGTGTCTACCCCACGCTATCACATTTGGCGACGAGGATGGGATTTGCTCATGGGTTATTAATTTGGCTCATTTGATTAAATTTTGTTCATTGGGTTAAATTTGGCTCATTGGTTAATTTGGCTTATTGGGTTCAAGTGGTTGTTTGGAAAATTGGATGTAGCCTAGTGGGTCGTCCGATTTGGTTTGTTTGTGTGGGTAAGCTACCGTACTATAGCGTAGGTCCCGCCGCCTAACTCTAAAACTAATTCCTACTCAGCCCTAACTCTAAAACTAATTCCTACTCAGCCCTAACTCTAAAACTAATTCCTACTCAGCCCTAACTCTAAAACTAATTCCTACTCAGCCCTAACTCTAATACAATTCACTATCAGCCCTAACTCTAATACAATTCACTATTCAGCCCTAACTGGGGAGTAACTAGATCAAATTTAAACCTAACTAACCTACTTCACGTGATTTGGCCTAATTCGGTTTTGCTCTAGCATGTCGGTGATTGGCCATATAAGCCCCTACGAAGACTCTGGGGAGGACTTCGAAGCTTATGCCACTAGGGTGAGGTTGTTTTTCGAGGCAAATTCCATTCCGGATGCTAAGAAAGTACCTACCTTTTTAACTATAATAGGCCCTAAAACGTTTGGTTTAGTTATGGACCTAGTTTCTCCTAAAGCACCGGAAACTTGCACCTATAATGAATTGGTACAGGCCCTAACCGATCACTACAAACCCCGAGTAGTTCTCATCTATGAACGTTTCAAATTTTATTCAAGGCATCAGACGGGAAATGAAAGCATTGCAGAGTTTGTTGCAGGAATAAAAAGCCATAGCCGTACGTGTAAATTTGGGGACAAATTAGATGAAATGCTAAGAGATAGGTTTGTAATGGGTCTCAAAGAGGAGTCTACCCAGAGAGCCCTATTAGCCATACAGGACCTAACTTTTAGTCAGGCTGTAGAAATAGCTACGGCTAGAGAAGCAGCTGCTAAAGATGTTAGAGCTTTTGGAATCATAGTAGTAAAGCCCAACACGTAAATAGCTTTAAATCTTCTAGGCCTGGCAGACCTAATGAGCCTACTAGACAGGCAAATAAAAGGTATGAGGCGAATACGACTAAGCCTACTACTAAGCCTTCCAAGCCATGTACAGGGTGTGGAAAACACCATTGGAAGAAGGATTGCCCTTTTAAAGAAGCAGTTTGCCGAAACTGTAGTAAAATAGGCCACATAGCTAAAGTGTGTTTTTCAAAGAAAACGAAGGGTGAAAATTCTAATTTTAACATTTCTAGTGTAAATCCTCAAAGGGAAATACTTCGAACATTGGAGTGGAGTACCTATTTTATGAGCAGCAAAGTGGGAAAATACAGGCCCATATATTGTAGAGGTAGGCCTAAATGGAATTACAGTTCCTCTAGAATAGATACGGTGCTGCCCGGACGTCATGTCCAAGGTTTTTGAGATTTCAAAAACACCTAAACTACATGCATCTAAAACGATTTGAAGAAATATGGGACATACAAATACCTATTTGTGGAGAAGCATACGTCACAGTTACACTCAACCAGAAAACTTTGTCTCATCCCTTAACCCTTTTAGTGGTGGATGAGCAAGGGCCTACTCTACTAGGCCGTGATTGGATTGATGCTTTGAAAATGCCATTGACAAAATCTTGCCAAGGGGTCAGGCAGATGTGCATACACTCTCATATCCATCTGACATAGACTCATTGTTAAGGGAGTTTTCTTCTGTTTTTGGGCCTGAAGTAGGCAACCTAAAAGGCCATCAGGTCTGCATAGAAGTAGATCCTAATGTAACTCCGAAATTTTGTAAGGCTCGTTCAATTGCGCATGCACTGCGGGAGAAGGTAGATTTAGAAATTGACAGGCTGCTAAAAGATAAAATTATTGAACCAGTCACACACGCTAAGTGGGCTGCCCCAGTAGTTCCTGTACTAAAACCGGACAAGTCCGTGCGGTTATGTGGGGATTACCGTTTAACAGCAAATAGAGCCGTCCTTCTAGATTGCTATCCTATACCCAAGCCTGATGAATTATTTAGCTCTCTTGCTGGGGGTAAATATTTCACAAAACTCGATATGTCCCAAGCCTATGCTCAACTAAGTTTAGATGAAAACTCTAAAGAATTAACTATCATAAATACGCACCGAGGCCTATATAAGTACAATAGGCTATGCTATGGAATAGCATCGGCTCCGGGTATTTTTCAGAGGACAATGGACCAAGTTCTAGGTCACATTCCAGGGGTACTTTGCTTTCTAGATGATGTCCTCATTTCAGGTTCGTCTAAAAAAGAACACCTAACTAGATTAACCACGGTTCTAAAAAGACTCCGGGATGCCGGACTTAAGCTAAAGAGAGAAAAGTGTTCATGGGTCACTAACGAGGTTTCATATTTAGGGTTCCGCATAGATGCCTCAGGCATTCATCCAACGGTGGATAAACTAGAAGCAATAGAAAAGGCACCACCTCCACAAAACATCACACAGTTACAAGCTTATTTAGGTCTCCTAAACTTTTATAGGAAATTTTTGCCTAATGCATCGACTTTCCTTGAACCCCTAAATAAGCTATTACGATCTGGGGAACAGTGGAGATGGGAGAAAACTCAAAAGGAAGCATTTGAGGCTTCCAAGGACGTACTACTAAAGTCCACTCTCCTAGTGCATTATGATCCTAAACTTCCTCTCGTAGTTTCAGCAGACAGCAGTTCTTATGGAATTGGGGCAGTGTTATCTCACCACATTGATGGTGTAGATAGGCCTATCTGTTTTGCTTCTAGAACACTAACTGAGACGAAAGACGATATGCACAAGTGGAACGTGAAGCATTAGCCTTAGTATTTGCAGTAAAAAAATTTCATTTCTATCTATGGGGTCATGAATTTAAACTAATTACTGACCATAAGCCTCTTTTAGGTTTATTTTCACCTAATAAAAATATTCCAGTTATGGCCTCAGGTAGGATTCAACGATGGGCACTGATTCTACAAGCCTATAAATTTGACTTAGTACATCGGTCAGGTAAACTTCTAGGTACGGCTGATGCGCTAAGTAGGTTGCCCTTAGAAAATCCAAATGATTGTGTACCTATACCTACAGAATGGGTTCACTTGGTGGAGTTTTTGGAATCCACTCCAGTATCTGCGTACAAATAGAGCAGTGGACAAAATCAGACCCTATTCTGTCTAGGGTCATCCATTTCTGCTCAGTTGGTTGGCCTACTAAGGTTGAGAGTGAATTACAGCCTTTTTATCAACGTCAGTCTGGCCTCTCTTCAAAATGGCTGTCTCTTATGGGGCCACAGAGTGATTATTCCAAATAAAGGCAGGTCGAATTTAGTGAAGGAACTTCACG
This sequence comes from Bathynomus jamesi, assembly GCA_023014485.1. Taxonomy (NCBI): domain Eukaryota; kingdom Metazoa; phylum Arthropoda; class Malacostraca; order Isopoda; family Cirolanidae; genus Bathynomus; species Bathynomus jamesi. The sequence goes on along the minus strand of JAJOZX010000167.1, from coordinate 1,530,706 downwards.
CTGAACACATGGGCGCAACAAAAATGAAAGAGCTGGCGAGAGCTTATTTCTGGTGGCCTGGTTTAGATGGAGAACTCGAATCATTGGTTCGTTCCTGTCAAAGCTGCCTAGAGAACAGAGATCTCCCAAGGAAAAGTCCACTTCATCCTTGGGAATGGCCTACTATACCGTGGCATAGGATCCATGTTGACTATGCAGGTCCTATAAATAATATTATTTCCTAGTCATTGTGGACGCCTACTCTAAGTGGGTGGAAATTTTTCCAACCACTTCCACGACTTCGGGTGTTACTATTCGCTTACTCCGTTCGTTTTCGCTCGATGGGGTTTACCCGTAGTCCTGGTTTCCGACAATGGTACTTGTTTTACCAGTGAGGAATTTCGTTCCTTCGTCCACCTAAATGGCATTAGACATGTCCGGTCTAGTGTTTTCCACCCATCTACTAACGGTCTCGCGGAAAACATGGTCCGTACTTTCAAGTCGGCCTTGCGTCATTCTCGTGGGGAGGAAATGCAAGTGGTGTTGGATAAATTTTTGTTTAAATATCGAATAACACCTCACACCACGACGTGGGTGTCTCCCTCTAAACTTCTGATTGGCCGGGGAATTCGTTCAGTTTTCGATTTGTTACGTCCAAACGAAACGTTACAACGAGTTTTACGCCATCAGGAAAAACAGAAGTTGTACCACGACACTAAAAGAGGGAGAGTTATAGAAGCGCAACCTAATGATCCAGTTATGATTCGCAACTATGGGGCTGGACCAAAATGGGTTCCTGCAACTGTGCAGGAGAGAACGGGCCCTGTTTCCTTCAAGTGCCAACTAGAAGATGGTCGTTCTATTAAACGCCATCAGGACCAGATATGGGAACGTGAATTGCAGAAGGACCAGAGTTTTCCGGAAGAGAGAACTGATCCTCCGGAAAATGGTTCAACTCGCCCGCCTATACAGGTTGCACCTAATCCTACTACATCAACCCCGCTCCGCAGGTCGTCTAGGGTCCCTCATAGTAGTATAGCCGCAAAAGGGGAGAGTGCAGGAATGTTGCAGGTTATTATGTAATGTTGCAAAGGGGGGTTGTTGCAAAAGGGGATGTTGCAAAGGGGGAGGGGGGTGGGGGGGAAACTTGGAGGCGGCGTTATCCCCCAAGAGAAAGAAGGAGGAGAGAAAGGAGGAGAGGTGTTCACCTGGCAGGAGCCAAGTGCACACTAAGACTTCCAGCTGGGCTGGCGTTGTTTTATAGGCTCCTAATCAGCCAGAATCAGCCAGTTGGCTGAGCCAGAGACGCCTGAAGGAGAGAGAGAGACAGCTGAAGGAGAGACGCCTGAAGAAGAGAGAGATGCCTGTAGGAGGGAGAGACGCCTGAAGAAGAGAGAGATGCCTGTAGGAGGGAGAGACTCGTGAAGGAGAGAGGATAGGTACACATGCAGGAGTACACATGCTGGAGGTACACGTATACATGCAGTAGGTACACATGCTGGAGGTACACACATACGCAGGAGTACACATGCTGGATGTACACATGCAGTACACATGCTGGAGGCAAACATGCAGGAGAGAGAGAGAGACGCCTGAAGGAGGAAGATACATGCAGGAGAGAGAGAGCTGAAGGAGGGAGAGAGACACCTGAAGGACAGAGTGGAGTTCTCCCCCAATTTATTTTCGTTTCCCTAACCTAAGAGGCCACTATGGGGTTTACCAAAGGGCCTGAAATAGAAGGAGCAGAGCTCCTTACTCGGCCGGAGCCGAGGGGGGAATGGTTCTTCACCAGCTTCGCGATCTTTTATAATCCTCTATTCTGGCTGAGTTGCCAGATAGCGCAAGGTATTCCAGATAGCGCCATGTATTCTAATAAGCATTGTGTACCACAATATGGTAGATGAATTAAATAATTACACACTTAATTGAAATATAGATGTATATAGTGTTTTACAATAGATGTATATAATGGCAATATTATATTTGGAACATTGAGTACTTAGCTTCCTTGAAGTTGAACGAAGCAAATAACGTAGTTATCCATAATTCAACCAACCATAGAAAACAGAATTATAGAAATATATATATATATATATATATATATATATATATATACAGTGGAACCTTGCTTAACGAGCATAATTCGTTCCCGAATTGTGCTCGTTATGCAAAATGCTCGTTAAACAAGGCAATTTTTTCCATAGGAATCAATGTAAAATATGATAATGCGTTCCATGCTTAAAAAATACTTAAAATAATATTTATAATGATATTTAAAGGCGTTTTTTAAATTATTATTGCATGAAATGAAAAGATTATTAATAAAAATTAACCCAAAAGAGAATGTAAATAATTAGTAAACGGTGAAATTTATAAATAACTTACGAAGAGAGAAGGTGCTCCTGACGCACGCAAAGGAAATGAAGAGACAGGGGAGGAGGAGAGGGTTATTGAGGGGAAGGAGGAGAATCGTCTTCGTTCAATGCAATAACATTCTCGACGAGCTCACAGTCACTAGCTTTAAATTTTTTAGAGGCACTTTCACTTTCTTTTGGATCCTTTTTCACGAGGAAACTGTCTAGAGTCATTTGTTTTTGTCTACGCTTTAAATTTTGACGAAAATGCATGATAACATTATCATTTTAAATAAATTTGTAGATCGCATAGTCACTGCCTTATTAGGATGATGCTTTTCAACGTATGATACAACAGATTCCCAAGATCTCAGCATCTCCCTTATTGCACTGGAGGGTTGTTGTTCTGCTACGGGCGTTTCTTTGTCCTCCCCTGACAAATTCTCCCCCACAATTTCTTGCTCGTTAAGCAAAGTGTCGCTCGTTATGCAAGGTAATTTTCCCCCATTCTTTTGGCTCGTTATACGAATTTCTCGTTATACGAGGCACTCGTTAAGCAAGGTTCCACTGTATATATATATATATATATATATATATATTAAGCATTGTGTACCACAATATGGTAGATGAATTAAATAATTACACACTTAATTGAAATATAGATGTATATAGTGTTTTACAATAGATGTATATAGTGGATTATATGCAAAATATAACATTAACTTGAGCTTCCTTGAAGATGAACGATGCAAATAACATAGTTTACCTTCGAAAACGCCATAATAGAAAACAATTAATTTTATGGGTAACTATTTCGACATAAGTTTACTATAATTATATCAGTCTTTTAAATATCTTCTGATATATATATATATATATATAAAATACCACAATATATATCTTCTATTATTCAGTAACACATTAGAAAGATTTACGCAATAATAGAATTAACAAAGTTACCCAATAAATAATTCGTTAGACAGAAACGAATTTTTATAAGGATACCCAGCTTCATTAAACTTGAAGATGAACGAAACAAATAACATAGTTATCCATAATTCAGCCCTCACGAATAACGAAACGAAATGATCATTTACGATACAATTCGAAATACGATAATTTACGATACAATTCCACCAAACGAGATGAAAACTTATGAAACATATAGCCTCATTCCTGCGACGAAAAAAAAATGAAAAATGACGTAAAATAAAGAAATTATTCATTTGGATTTGCCCAAGCCACTATAGCGGGGTCGAATCGTGTCTCTAGGGACACGATTCGAACGAAAAAGGTCTCTAGGGACCTTTTTCGGGTCGAGGGATTATCCTTCTACAAGCTATTCGAGCAGAAATCACCACTGACTCCAGATATTAATTTTATCATTGTTATTACTTCTACAAATATTTACGCGTATTTTAAAATATAATTTGAAGCCAATTAAATTCTACTTATTAATAAATAACTTTTTACACAAACTACATCTTAACTGCAAACACCTTGCACATCTATTCTTATTATCATTATTATTATTATTTCTACAATGAAACGGGGTCGGGCCGAAGAACGGGTGAGAGATCTCCCCCCAATATATATATATATATATATATATATATATATATATATATATATATGCTACACACAGACCGTGCATGGAACTCTTCTGGGATAATTAAATCCACTATAGTCCGAGTAAGTAATGACAAATACCGCCTCGGTGGTGTAGTGGTTAGCGTCGCGGACTACGAATCCATCGGCCCAGGGTTCGAGACCCGACGGCAGCCGGCGCGCAGCAAAGCCCAGCTGTTCCACACAATAAAGAAAGTGGTTGGTAGATAAATGGGTACCCTAGGAGGCCTAGTGGTCAAGACGCTGGGCTGCTGATGGGTCGTGGTTCGGAATCCACGTTAAACTGTAGGTCTAAGGTGGAGTGAAAAGCTTGACCTTCGTCAGAATGAACAATTCGGGCGGAAGCTAACCAAAGGTTAGCCCGACGCGGGCAACGGGTCACTCGCAAAGAGAATTTAATCATTGGTAAACTTCCTTCCAGACCACTCTTTCTATATATATATATATATATATATATATATATATATATATATATAAAAGAGAGCGAGAGTTTTGTTCAATAAATAATAATCGAAAAAAACTGCACGATTTTCTATGTAGCAATACTAATTAACTCTTTCTCGCCTACGGCGGTGCAAGAACGTGCACTCGCTCGTAAATTAGACCTCCAGTTTAACATGGGTTCAGAAATACATCTCGTCGATGGGGTTCGTTGCTTGCTCTACCACATGGACTTTTATATGTAAGAGACCTAACCTAACCTACGAAATACATCTCGTCAGGGCCGATCCTAGAGCCATATATAGCAATGGAAATGAGCGCGATGTGTCGTTAAATACGTGATTTAAAATAACAGGACCATTTGACCCGAGGCAGTAGTATATCCGAAAAACATCGTAATGCACGATTTTTTCTATGTAGCAATAATGATTAACTCTTTCAAATACGTGATTTAAAATAACAGGATCATTTAACCCGAGGCAGTAGTATGCCCGAAAAACATCGTATAACCTAACTATAATTTGCAACTATAGTTTACCTTGACTTTCATATGCTTCTATCCTGTTTTATTAATAAAGATTTTTAACTTTTAATAACGTATGAATAAAGATTTTTAACATTTAATTTTATTTTAGTATTTATTCATGCCACGCCGCCTTAGACCACAGCTTAACGTTGAAACCGAATGTTCTTTTTAAAATATAATTATGATATAATTTCTTTATTAAAAATAAGTTAACAATTATGTTAACAAACAATACTAATAATTTGTAAGTAAAAAATATAATATAAGGGACTACCATAGAAATGTAAGTGCCTATAATTCGATTTTATATATATGTTACTCGTCCGGTCTCGTTATAGCGGATTGGTACACGTCATAGCTCCACCCAGCTACATCGGCAGCCAATCACGACGGACATCTGGTCTTTTGGGCGGAGCTTGGCGAATGTGCATATAAAAGGGGATATTTTCAGTTGGGAGTAACAGTAGCTATTTTCGCATCAGTGAATAATCAACCATGGACCTGTACGTCTCCCCCAGATTTGTATGAAGAAAGTGATACTGCAGCATTAACCACAATTAGTCTTTTCAATGCGATTGATTGTGGCGAATTATTTTCGACGCAAACCGTAGAAGATATTTGCAGTGACGCTCCTTACAATCCGACGCAAGGGACTACCATAGAAATGTAAGTGTCCATAATTCGATTTTATATATATATATACGGAGAGTTGTAGTATTTCGTCAAATAGATACTAGTCAAAAATGTCAATCAATGTTATTTCCCCATCATGCTAAAATCGAAATTGGTAATCGAACCAAAGATATCTTCACATAATGGGGATCTGTCTGTCTGTATACTCTGTATATGTTTTCATTATCCATACCTGCTGCTTCTCTTCTGCACGCGTTGTTTCTTTTACTTTACGGTATATGTGAGACTTTATAAAGTTTAGCTCTGCAGCATACTTCAGCACATCGTCAGTGCAACGAAAGCCTTCAATGGTCTCACCAGAACATCCGTAGAGTATTTGTACATCTTGGAACTTCACACAAACCAATGTGGTTTTAAAAGAGGCATAGGAGGGGGAATAGGAAGTTTTTCGGTATCCACCACATCCTGGCACTTTGCTGAATACCATTTCATAAACGTTGTACAAGCAATATTAAAGGTAGCCAATTGAATACACGTCTGATTTTTCTTCTGAATACACGTCTGATCTCTCGGTCTTACTGCAGTCGACTGACCACGCAGGGAATCACAGATAGTAGCATGACTCACGGTCTTACAGTGGGCGGAGCTTAGAAGTTTCGCCTGTGCACACACAAAGGAGAAAGTGAAACGCTAATTGAAACATGAGTTATTTAATAAACGAGATATTCAGTTAACACAAGAAATAACAGAAAACACAAGAAAAACAAATGCTTAGATTTGGTGATCACAAACAACAGAAACCTAAAGAAACCTGTACTCGATATGAAGGGCTTTCATATCGTTCAGTACTATTTTTGTTCCCACTTTACAACCTGATGGTAAGTCATCTTTAAATACGTCTAGAATACAATCAAAAGCACGCACAAAGAGTTCATCGTTAGTTACATTATTAAACACAAGTTTATAAACACGCTTTTCCAATCGAGGGTTTATTTCTACCGACCCGAGCTTTTCAATCGTGAACACGTCTTCACTCAACATAGCGACAATTGAAATAATCTAAATCGTTACGACAACTGCGCATTATATAAAGAAATAGTTCTTCAGGATAATTTTCACGAACTAGGCATATTTTATAATGTTTTACTAAACATCTTCACACACCGGCGCACTATTTGAGAGGAACATATGCTCATATTTTTCCTTTCTGCCCGTCAAACGATACTCATCTCTAAAGTCTGTTAAAAACTCACGCAGGACACTAGCCACAACCTCACTACGAACCTCGTCATGATATACATTAATATAGTGATAAAAATACTTAAGATTGTCCATGATCACGAGATTCACATTTTCAGTCGTAGGGTATGAGTAATCGACATGGTGTAGCATGACGTAATGCCGCTTGTCACACCACCCATCCGCAAGACTCATTATCCATACCTGCTGCTTCTCTTGTGCACGCGTTGTTTCTTTTACTTTAGACTTTATAAAGTTTAGATCTGCAGCATACTTCAGCACATCGTCAGTGCAACGAAAGCCTTCAATGGTCTCACCAGAACATCCGTAGAGTATTTGTACATCTTGGAACTTCACACAATCCAATGTGGTTTTAAAAGAGGCATAGGAGGGGGGGAATAGGAAGTTTTTCGGTATCCACCACATCCTGGCACTTTGCTGAATACCATTTCATAAACGTTGTACAAACAATATTAAAGGTAGCCATTTGAATACACGTCTGATTTTTCTTCTGAATACACGTCTGATCTCTCGGTCTTACTGCAGTCGACTGATCACGCAGGGAATCACAGATAGCAACATGACTCACGGTCTTACAGTGGGCGGAGCTTAGAATTTTCGCCTGTGCACACACAAAGGAGAAAGTGAAACGCTAATTGAAACATGAGTTATTTAATAAACGTGATATTCAGTTAACACAAGAAATAACAGAAAACACAAGAAAAAACAAATGCTTAGATTTGGTGATCACAAACAACAGAAACCTAATACTTTAAAGAAAGCATTCTATTAAATACTTTTAGCCTATGTTCACGAATTAATACCGGTTTTAAAATAGATTCGACAAGAAGACCGGCTGGACTGATTTTATAGAAATTCAAGGATTCCAAGTTGATCACGAGAGAAGTTATGTAGTCATCTTCCATGCTGCAAAATCTCGTCGTTAGCCTGCCTGATCAGAGCACCGACAAGAGGTAAAATCGAATCCACATCAACACAAAATTTTAGTCGCTAAAATAACAGCCTGAGTATTGTTCATGTTCTAAATTACCTTTGAGTCGTTTTGATAAAATTGAGTAAACTGCAGCCTTTGTTTCCTGATCAGAAACTCTCCGTCTTTTTCTGGTATGGTGCAAGGCTTCGTTGCAACCATATTCACTGCACGAGTCTACTTCACAGTCGTTGCCTTCTAATCTAGATTTACACTCTTCACTAATGCATTCGATGGGTGAATAATCATCTTGGTTGATATTATTGACACCACATTCGAGAGGGCTCACTGGGGTAACGGGCACTTCAGGTAATAACGCGGACGCTTGAGGTGGGTCGGGGACAATCTCCTCAGGTTGCCCTTGTGGCGGGGCAAATATTGTGTGGGGGTAATTATGTGTTGCTTCTAAGTAAACAAAACGGGCCTTATGTAACACAGTGGCAATTAATAATGATTTATGCAAAGATGCACCAGCTCTTCTGGAACGTCTGGATGCAATTTTACCGAGCGATATATTTATCAACTTGTGTGCTTCAAACCCGTTTGGAACGTCAGATATCATGTTCACCACCTAGGAATTGGTCAAGGCACAGAGAGCTAACTAACACGACTCTATTCTCTATTTCCAATCTTGTATTGAGTTAAAGTGAAAGTTTCGCCTCCCTTTATACAATGTCGTTCTGACGTCGTTATCATGCTCCACACAGGGAATTTCCAGGAAGTAACATGAATCACGTTGCTGTTCTTTCACCTGTACACACGCGCGCGCACACACACACACACACACACACACACACACACACACACACAAAGGAGAAAGTGAAACGTTGGTTGAAACATGATTTATTTAATAAAATAAATATTCAAGCTATATATATATATATATATTTACAAACACGTGTAATAAATAAGTTAACAACAGACATCAATGATTATATTCAAGACATATTTAAAAACATGTGTAATAAACAAGTTAATTGAATTTCTGTAACCCGAGAGACGACGGATGGAGTCATTACAAGCTCGGCGGAGCCGAGCTTGTAATGACTCCGTCCGTCGTCTCTCGGGTTAACATAATTTCATTTGTTAACTTGTTTATTACACATGTTTTTAAATATGTCTTGAATATAATCATTGATGTCTGTTGTTAACTTATTTATTACACGTGTTTGTAAATATATATATATATATAGCTTGAATATTTATTTTATTAAATAAATCATGTTTCAAACGGGTTTGAAGCACACAAGTTGATAAATATATCGCTCGGTAAAATTGCATCCAGACGTTCCAGAAGAGCTGGTGCATCTTTGCATAAATCATTATTAATTGCCACTGTGTTACATAAGGCCCGTTTTGTTTACTTAGAAGCAACACATAATTACCCCCACACAATATTTGCCCCGCCACAAGGGCAACCTGAGGAGATTGTCCCCGACCCACCTCAAGCGTCCGCGCCATTACCTGAAGTGCCCGTTACCCCAGTGAGCCCTCTCGAATGTGGTGTCAATAATATCAACCAAGATGATTATTCACCCATCGAATGCATTAGTGAAGAGTGTAAATCTAGATTAGAAGGCAACGACTGTGAAGTAGACTCGTGCAGTGAATATGGTTGCAACGAAGCCTTGCACCATACCAGAAAAAGACGGAGAGTTTCTGATCAGGAAACAAAGGCTGCAGTTTACTCAATTTTATCAAAACGACTCAAAGATAATTTAGAACATGAACAATACTCAGGCTGTTATTTTAGCGACTAAAATTTTGTGTTGATGTGGATTCGATTTTACTTCTTGTCGGTGCTCTGATCAGGCAGGCTAACGACGAGATTTTGCAGCATGGAAGATGACTACATAACTTCTCTCGTGATCAACTTGGAATCCTTGAATTTCTATAAAATCAGTCCAGCCGGTCTTCTTGTCGAATCTATTTTAAAACCGGTATTAATTCGTGAACATAGGCTAAAAGTATTTAATAGAATGCTTTCTTTAAAGTATTAGGTTTCTGTTGTTTGTGATCACCAAATCTAAGCATTTGTTTTTTCTTGTGTTTTCTGTTAGTTCTTGTGTTAACTGAATATCACGTTTATTAAATAACTCATGTTTCAATTAGCGTTTCACTTTCTCCTTTGTGTGTGCACAGGCGAAAATTCTAAGCTCCGCCCACTGTAAGACCGTGAGTCATGTTGCTATCTGTGATTCCCTGCGTGATCAGTCGACTGCAGTAAGACCGAGAGATCAGACGTGTATTCAGAAGAAAAATCAGACGTGTATTCAAATGGCTACCTTTAATATTGTTTGTACAACGTTTATGAAATGGTATTCAGCAAAGTGCCAGGATGTGGTGGATACCGAAAAACTTCCTATTCCCCCCCTCCTATGCCTCTTTTAAAACCACATTGGATTGTGTGAAGTTCCAAGATGTACAAATACTCTACGGATGTTCTGGTGAGACCATTGAAGGCTTTCGTTGCACTGACGATGTGCTGAAGTATGCTGCAGATCTAAACTTTATAAAGTCTAAAGTAAAAGAAACAACGCGTGCACAAGAGAAGCAGCAGGTATGGATAATGAGTCTTGCGGATGGGTGGTGTGACAAGCGGCATTACGTCATGCTACACCATGTCGATTACTCATACCCTACGACTGAAAATGTGAATCTCGTGATCATGGACAATCTTAAGTATTTTTATCACTATATTAATGTATATCATGACGAGGTTCGTAGTGAGGTTGTGGCTAGTGTCCTGCGTGAGTTTTAACAGACTTTAGAGATGAGTATCGTTTGACGGGCAGAAAGGAAAAATATGAGCATATGTTCCTCTCAAATAGTGCGCCGGTGTGTGAAGATGTTTAGTAAAACATTATAAAATATGCCTAGTTCGTGAAAATTATCCTGAAGAACTATTTCTTTATATAATGCGCAGTTGTCGTAACGATTTAGATTATTTCAATTGTCGCTATGTTGAGTGAAGACGTGTTCACGATTGAAAAGCTCGGGTCGGTAGAAATAAACCCTCGATTGGAAAAGCGTGTTTATAAACTTGTGTTTAATAATGTAACTAACGATGAACTCTTTGTGCGTGCTTTTGATTGTATTCTAGACGTATTTAAAGATGACTTACCATCAGGTTGTAAAGTGGGAACAAAAATAGTACTGAACGATATGAAAGCCCTTCATATCGAGTACAGGTTTCTTTAGGTTTCTGTTGTTTGTGATCACCAAATCTAAGCATTTGTTTTTCTTGTGTTTTCTGTTATTTCTTGTGTTAACTGAATATCTCGTTTATTAAATAACTCATGTTTCAATTAGCGTTTCACTTTCTCCTTTGTGTGTGCACAGGCGAAACTTCTAAGCTCCGCCCACTGTAAGACCGTGAGTCATGCTACTATCTGTGATTCCCTGCGTGGTCAGTCGACTGCAGTAAGACCGAGAGATCAGACGTGTATTCAGAAGAAAAATCAGACGTGTATTCAATTGGCTACCTTTAATATTGCTTGTACAACGTTTATGAAATGGTATTCAGCAAAGTGCCAGGATGTGGTGGATACCGAAAAACTTCCTATTCCCCCTCCTATGCCTCTTTTAAAACCACATTGGTTTGTGTGAAGTTCCAAGATGTACAAATACTCTACGGATGTTCTGGTGAGACCATTGAAGGCTTTCGTTGCACTGACGATGTGCTGAAGTATGCTGCAGAGCTAAACTTTATAAAGTCTCACATATACCGTAAAGTAAAAGAAACAACGCGTGCAGAAGAAAGCAGCAGGTATGGATAATGAAAACATATACAGAGTATACAGACAGACAGATCCCCATTATGTGAAGATATCTTTGGTTCGATTACCAATTTCGATTTTAGCATGATGGGGAAATAACATTGATTGACATTTTTGACTAGTATCTATTTGACGAAATACTACAACTCTCCGTATATATATATAAAATCGAATTATGGACACTTACATTTCTATGGTAGTCCCTTGCGTCGGATTGTAAGGAGCGTCACTGCAAATATCTTCTACGGTTTGCGTCGAAAATAATTCGCCACAATCAATCGCATTGAAAAGACTAATTGTGGTTAATGCTGCAGTATCACTTTCTTCATACAAATCTGGGGAGACGTACAGGTCCATGGTTGATTATTCACTGATGCGAAAATAGCTACTGTTACTCCCAACTGAAAATATCCCCTTTTATATGCACATTCGCCAAGCTCCGCCCAAAAGACCAGATGTCCGTCGTGATTGGCTGCCGATGTAGCTGGGTGGAGCTATGACGTGTACCAATCCGCTATAACGAGACCGGACGAGTAACATATATATAAAATCGAATTATAGGCACTTACATTTCTATGGTAGTCCCTTATATTATTTTTTACTTACAAATTATTAGTATTGTTTGTTAACATAATTGTTAACTTATTTTATAATAAAGAAATTATATCATAATTATATTTTAAAAAGAACATTCGGTTTCAACGTTAAGCTGTGGTCTAAGGCGGCGTGGCATGAATAAATACTAAAATAAAATTAAATGTTAAAAATCTTTATTCATACGTTATTAAAAGTTAAAAATCTTTATTAATAAAACAGGATAGAAGCATATGAAAGTCAAGGTAAACTATAGTTGCAAATTATAGTTAGGTTATACGATGTTTTTCGGGCATACTACTGCCTCGGGTTAAATGATCCTGTTATTTTAAATCACGTATTTGAAAGAGTTAATCATTATTGCTACATAGAAAAAATCGTGCATTACGATGTTTTTCGGATATACTACTGCCTCGGGTCAAATGGTCCTGTTATTTTAAATCACGTATTTGAAAGAGTTAATTATTATTGCTACATAGAAAAAATCGTGCATTACGATGTTTTTCGGATATACTACTGCCTCGGGTAAAATGGTCCTGTTATTTTAAATCACGTATTTAACGACACATCGCGCTCATTTCCATTGCTATATATGGCTCTAGGATCGGCCCTGACGAGATGTATTTCGTAGGTTAGGTTAGGTCTCTTACATATAAAAGTCCATGTGGTAGAGCAAGCAACGAACCCCATCGACGAGATGTATTTCTGAACCCATGTTAAACTGGAGGTCTAATTTACGAGCGAGTGCACGTTCTTGCACCGCCGTAGGCGAGAAAGAGTTAATTAGTATTGCTACATAGAAAATCGTGCAGTTTTTTCGATTATTATTTATTGAACAAAACTCTCGCTCTCTTTCTATATATATATATATATATATATATATATATATATATATACAGAAAGAGTGGTCTGGAAGGAAGTTTACCAATGATTAAATTCTCTTTGCGAGTGACCCGTTGCCCGCGTCGGGCTAACCTTTGGTTAGCTTCCGCCCGAATTGTTCATTCTGACGAAGGTCAAGCTTTTCACTCCACCTTAGACCTACAGTTTAACGTGGATTCCGAACCACGACCCATCAGCAGCCCAGCGTCTTGACCACTAGGCCTCCTAGGGTACCCATTTATCTACCAACCACTTTCTTTATTGTGTGGAACAGCTGGGCTTTGCTGCGCGCCGGCTGCCGTCGGGTCTCGAACCCTGGGCCGATGGATTCGTAGTCCGCGACGCTAACCACTACACCACCGAGGCGGTATTTGTCATTACTTACTCGGACTATAGTGGATTTAATTATCCCAGAAGAGTTCCATGCACGGTCTGTGTGTAGCATATATATATATATATATAATATATATATATATATATATATTGGGGGGGAGATCTCTCACCCGTTCTTCGGCCCGACCCCGTTTCATTGTAGAAATAATAATAATAATGATAATAAGAATAGATGTGCAAGGTGTTTGCAGTTAAGATGTAGTTTGTGTGTAAAAAGTTATTTATTAATAAGTAGAATTTAATTGGCTTCAAATTATATTTTAAAATACGCGTAAATATTTGTAGAAGTAATAACAATGATAAAATTAATATCTGGAGTCAGTGGTGATTTCTGCTCGAATAGCTTGTAGAAGGATAATCCCTCGACCCGAAAAAGGTCCCTAGAGACCTTTTTCGTTCGAATCGTGTCCCTAGAGACACGATTCGACCCCGCTATAGTGGCTTGGGCAAATCCAAATGAATAATTTCTTTATTTTACGTCATTTTTCATTTTTTTTTCGTCGCAGGAATGAGGCTATATGTTTCATAAGTTTTCATCTCGTTTGGTGGAATTGTATCGTAAATTATCGTATTTCGAATTGTATCGTAAATGATCATTTCGTTTCGTTATTCGTGAGGGCTGAATTATGGATAACTATGTTATTTGTTTCGTTCATCTTCAAGTTTAATGAAGCTGGGATCCTTATAAAAATTCGTTTCTGTCTAACGAATTATTTATTGGGTAACTTTGTTAATTCTATTATTGCGTAAATCTTTCTAATGTGTTACTGAATAATAGAAGATATATATTGTGGTATTTTATATATATATATATATATATATATATATATATATATATATATATATCAGAAGATATTTAAAAGACTGATATAATTATAGTAAACTTATGTCGAAATAGTTACCCATAAAATTAATTGTTTTCTATTATGGCGTTTTCGAAGGTAAACTATGTTATTTGCATCGTTCATCTTCAAGGAAGCTCAAGTTAATGTTATATTTTGCATATAATCCACTATATACATCTATTGTAAAACACTATATACATCTATATTTCAATTAAGTGTGTAATTATTTAATTCATCTACCATATTGTGGTACACAATGCTTAATTATATATATATAATATATATATTATATATATATATATTTATTTATTTTTATAATTCTGTTTTCTATGGTTGGTTGAATTATGGATAACTACGTTATTTGCTTCGTTCAACTTCAAGGAAGCTAAGTACTCAATGTTCCAAATATTAATATAGCCATTATATACATCTATTGTAAAACACTATATACATCTATATTTCAATTAAGTGTGTAATTATTTAATTCATCTACCATATTGTGGTACACAATGCTTATTAGAATACATGGCGCTATCTGGAATACCTTGCGCTATCTGGCAACTCAGCCAGAATAGAGGATTATAAAAGATCGCGAAGCTGGTGAAGAATCATTCCCCCCTCGGCTCCGGCCGAGTAAGGAGCTCTGCTCCTTCTATTTCAGGCCCTTTGGTAAACCCCATAGTGGCCTCTTAGGTTAGGGAAACGAAAATAAATTGGGGGAGAACTCCACTCTGTCCTTCAGGTGTCTCTCTCTCCTCTTCAGCTCTCTCTCTCCTGCATGTATCTTCCTCCTTCAGGCGTCTCTCTCTCTCTCCTGCATGTTTGCCTCCAGCATGTGTACTGCATGTGTACATCCAGCATGTGTACTCCTGCGTATGTGTGTACCTCCAGCATGTGTACCTACTGCATGTATACGTGTACCTCCAGCATGTGTACTCCTGCATGTGTACCTATCCTCTCTCCTTCACGCGTCTCTCCCTCCTACAGGCATCTCTCTCTTCTTCATGCGTCTCTCCCTCCTACAGGCATCTCTCTCTTCTTCAGGCGTCTCTCCTTCAGCTGTCTCTCTCTCCTTCAGGCGTCTCTGGCTCAGCCAACTGGCTGATTGATTCAGCCAACTGGCTGATTCTGGCTGATTAGGAGCCTATAAAACAACGCCAGCCCAGCTGGAAGTCTTAGTGTGCACTTGGCTCCTGCCAGGTGAACACCTCTCCTCCTTTCTCTCCTCCTTCTTTCTCTTGGGGGATAACGCCGCCTCCAAGTTTTTCCCCCACCCCCTTTGCAACAACCCCCCTTGCAACATCCCCCCTTTGCAACAACCCCCACCCCCCTTTGCAACATTACATAATAACCTGCAACATTCCTGCACTCCCCTTTTTCGGCTATACTACTACTCATCCCCCTGACAGACTAAACTTGTAGGGGAGGAGTGAGGTGACGTGTATATATATATATATAATATATATATATATATATATATATATATAGTATAAATCTAAAGTCACTAAAGGAAAATATCACTAAATCTAAGCTGAATGGCAAGAGCAAGGCATAAACGAACCAACGCGGCTGTTCGTATTGTTTTGGGCTGGCCTAGACATGTTTTTTCCTATCTGACCTAATCTTTGGTGCTGAGTGTAATTAGGTGGTGTTTCTAGGGTGACAAATGGGGTAGAAAGTTGTCCGTACTTAAGTATAGTTAGGGGTAATGTCTATAGCTTCTAAATTGATAATGTAAGAGAGAGTTAGGTAGGCTTTTGTGGGACACAGGAATCTAAATGGTAGGCTTCCAAAGGAATACCTAATTCAACGCACCGGTAAGTGCTTTTGATTGTTTGCTAGAACCTAAGTAACCTAACTGGGGTGCCTACCCCACGCTATCACAGTTTGAAAATTCTTTCTTGATTTCTTATAAAGGTTTGTATATCATATTTAACATCATGCAACTTATCAAGATTATTACATAGTGAATTAGCTACAGAGCCACTAATATATGATCGTTGACTACCTGAATCAATCAGGCATCTGACGTTAACAAATTTACTTCCTTTAGCAAATTGAATTAAAGTTGGAAGGATGTACAACTTATAGTCTGTTTTTTGATTAAAATTCAAACAGACATTTGAAACAGAAGCTTCACTTGCACCAGAATTACTTTGACTTTTAGCACACAAGGCAGAAATATGAGATTTTTTATTGCAATGATTGCATTCAAAGTCCAATCTGTTTTGTTTAGCAGGGCAGTTTTGGTTATGTTTATTACTGCTACATCTTATACAAACGTTAATCTCTTGACAGCTTTTATTCTGCTTGAATAATCCTTATATTTGTCACATCTATTCATAGAATGACCATAAGTTGAGCAAAATTTGCACGGTTTATTTGTATAAAATTTAGAATAGTTTGAATTTTCATTACTTTGCTTAGGCAATGAAGCAACTTTAAAATTTTTACAGAGTGCTAGGTTTAGTTTGGTTAATTGACTTATTCTTTGATGGATCATCTTGATTTTTAGGTTTGGCATAGCTTTTAGTAATACTTTTATCTTTATCAAAAGTTTCATTTCTTGTTATTTTAGTTTTATTTAATGTTTTCAATAGTTCATTATCAGTGCTGGGCACTTGCGCAAACACTTGCGCAATTGCGCAAGTGTGATTTCGGTTGCGCATTTGCGTTTGCGCCAATTCTTGCGCAAACTTGCGCATTTGCGTAAGTACTTACGCAAACTTGTGTGCAAACGTGAAAAAAAACAACAAATATTAAAAATAGTGGATTTAGCTCATAAACACGTGACTGCCAGACAGGTGGCGCCGCCAACAGCAGTGAGCACTCAGTATACCAACAACGCTAGTGAAACACGTTTGTTTGATTAGTTGATTTTAATTTTATTTCAAAGTTCAAACTACTAACTACTCTAGTAACTTCTAGAAACTTCATAAGTCATAACTACTGTCTATAACTAGTGAACCATGGACAGCCTCAGACACCAGTCTCTGTCCAGCCCCACCTCTGCCCCCAGCCCGACCGGCAGCGTGACCAGCCATGGCTCAGAGCCTCACCAGGAGGAAGAGGACCTCAACAACCCCTGGCCCCACCTGGACACCTTCTTTGGACCTTTGACCAGCAAGAAGAGGGTGGTTGAGACGGGCAGGGTGGTCTACAGGGGCAGCATCATCTGTAAGAGGTGCAAGGCCAAGGTCAGCTTCAACACCATCAGCATGTACACCCTCAAGAGCCACTACCAGCATGTGAGTTTAAGTTTATTTATAAATTTAAAATTTTAAAAAAACTTGATAAGTAGTTAACTTTAGAAATTATTATTTATTAAAACATAATTAAATAATAAATTATACTTTGTCTCAATTCAAACACTTCTGTTGTATATCACTGTCATTACAATATAATTTATAATTTTTTTTTTCAAGGTTCACCCCAACCAGAGCAAAGACCTCCTCGCGGTACACGGACAGGATGCCGAATGCACTTATGCCGAAGGACAAGAAGCCGAAGCCAAGATGCCGAAAATCCGTGACGCCGAACGGACACGAAGCCGAAATTCTATGACGCTGAACGGACACGAAGCCGAAATTCTATGACGCCGAACAGACATGAAGCCGAAATTCAGAAAGCCGAACAACTATGATATATATATATATATATATATATATATATATTGGTAAATATAAACCAACGAGGGGGGGGGGAAGAAAAAATTTCAAAAAAGACGAATTTTTTGGATTAAAAAACTTATAAAAACTAGTTAACTAACTTCAAAAAAAATAAAACTAACTAATCAAAAACTAATTAGCTTGGATCAATAACTAATCTAACTAACTAACCAACCAACCTAACAAAACCAACTAACTAATTAAAAATGAAAAAAAAGTGAGCAAGCAACAAATGAAGTTTTAATCGAACAGGCTTCTATGGGAATCAATATTTCAAGACCGAACAAAAAATATGATGCCATCAACGAAAGGATAAAGTCTATTTTCACTTCGTACAATAAAGAAGACGGTCTGGGTTTCCTACGTGCGTTAGCTTACAATTTTTAATTACATTTTTAATGATTTTCCCTTATTTTATGATAAATTGTAAATAAAGTTGTAATAAAGTAAGTTGTAAGTTGTAAATAAAGTTTTTGAATTATTTTGCATCTCATTTTACAGTTCGGTTTAGTGTCTATTCGGCTTTCTGAATTTCGGCGTCATAGAATTTCGGCTTCGTGTCCGTTCGGCGTCACGGATTTTCGGCTTCGTGTCCGTTCGGCGTCACGGATTTTCGGCATCTTGGCTTCGGCTTCTTGTCCTTCGGCATAAGTGCATTCGGCATCCTGTCCGCGCACGCTCCTCCTTCGCTGCCATCACTGGTGGGTCCAAGCGCGGCAGGTCCCTCTCTGGCGACACCAAGGACTCTGGCTCCAAGAGAATGGGCCAGGCTAGCATAGAGTCCTCCTTTGCTGGATCTGCCGCCTTCAACAATAGCAAGGCCCAGGACCTTTTGCACAGGTAAATAAATAATAATTATAAATCTTAATTTTATACACTAATAATAGAATAATTTAAATAATTTATTAAATATATCAAATATTTATGATATAAAAATAAAAATTAATTGTAAAGATAAGATAAAGACTTTCCTTACAATCATACCTAATCTTTTTTGTAACTTATGTTTTAAAATACATTTATTGAAAATGTTCAAAATGAATTTAATTTTCAACTTCTCCACAGGTTCATGGTTGAAGAGATGTTGCCCGCCAAAACCACAGAGTCCCCATCTTTCACCAGGTTCCTCAAGTACCTGAACCCCAGCTTCAAGCTCCCCTCCAGGCGGACCTACTTGAGGAACCTCAAGAAGAAGGCCGAGGCAGAGAAGACAGAGCTCACCTCCATCCTGGACGAGGTCAACTATAGTTGCGTTTGCGCAAGCGCAAGTGCAAGTTTCGAGAAGTTTGCGCAAGGTATGGGTTTGGGTTTGCGCATTTGCGCTTGCGCAAGTGAATTTTCGTTTGCGCTGCCTAGCACTGTTCATTATAATTTTCAAAGATATCATTTAAGGTCGGATAGTTAGTAGTAACTTTATACACCAATTCCCTTCTAAATGCATTAGGTAACTTAGGAAAAATATGACTCAAAAGAGAGCATCCTGGTGTGTCATTTTCTAAGAAATTAAACCCATAATTATGCAGTTCATAAATGAAGGATCTTATTTCATTTATATATACCTTATGTTGTTTCGTGTGTTGGTCTCTCTTCACACGGAGGTCAAGCTGGCGGCCCCGCCTCTAGGTCTGGCCTGGTGGAGGAGCGAGTTGCTTTCTTGCGCTCTCCACCGTACATAGCCAGGCACGCCCGGCTCATCTGGTACTGTCCTGAGCCAGGCATCCAGTCTTTTCTTGAAGACTTCAACTTTGACCACCGTTACGTTTCTGAGGTCCTTAGGAAGCTGGTTGAAAAGTCTTGGCCCCCTGACAACCAAGCTATTTTCCTTCAGGGTTGAGGAGGTCCCTTGTCGTGCTTTTAATTTGGGAACACTACACATTCTGCCTTTCCTATTTTCCAGTGTTGTTTGAATGGTAATTGGGTTTAGTTTTAGGTTTGGTACCAGTTTTTCGATCATTTTCCATATGTAGATTATGATGTACCTCTCTCTTCTTCTTTCCAGTGAGTACAGATTTAGTTTACGTAGTCTTTCCCAGTAGTTGAGTTCTTTGCAGCCATCAATCTTGGCTGTGAAATGCCTTTGCGTTTCTTCTAGTTTATTAGTTTCTTCCTTTTTATATGGGGACGTCAAAACTGAGCAGTATTCAAGTTTTGGTATAATCAATGTTTTTAGCAGGGGAATCATTACTGTCCTGTCCCTTCTCTTGAACGTTCTTAGAACCTGTCCGGCGACTCTTTTTGCTTTATTTATCGCTATCTGATTTTGTGTTTCGAATTTCGCATCATCTGTCATTATTATCCCGAGATCAATCGCTTTCATGCTTCTCTGAATTTCCTGTCTATCTGGAGCATAATATGCAGTCTGTTTAAGTTCTTCTTTTCTACCATATCTCAAGAGCTGAAATTTCTCGGCGTTGAATGACATGTTGGTGTCTTCTGACCATTTGTATATTTTGTTCGTGTCCCTCTGCAAGGCCTCCACGTCATGTACATCGCTGATTTTTCTGCTGATCTTTGTATCGTCTGCAAAGGATGTTACTATACTATTGCTGTTTACTCCGCTGTCTATGTCTGTTAGCATGATAATGAACAGGAGTGGGGCCAGTACTGTCCCTTGTGGTACTGAGCTGCGTACTTCCGATTCTGATGATGATATACCTTGAATTTGACGACCTGCAGACGATCACTAAGGAAGTTGTAGATCCATTTTCCCACTTTGCCTGTTATTCCCATGTCTTTAATTTTATGTGCTATTATACCATGGTCACATTTATCGAAAGCTTTAGCAAAATCTGTGTATATAACATCGTAGTTGTCATTGCCTTCCAATGCATCTAGGATATTGTTGTAGTGCTCTATTAGTTGTGATAGGCATGATCTACCTGATCGGAATCCATGCTGATTTTCGTTGAATCTTTCCCGTGTCTCCAGGAAATCATAAATTTTCTCTCTAACTATTCTTTCAAATACTTTGGTGAGGTGGGACGTCAATGACACTGGTCTATAGTTCTTTGCTTGAGATCTGTCCCCTCCTTTATATATAGGGACAATGTTTGCTCTTTTCAAGATGCTCGGTATTTCCCCAGTGTCTAGGGATCTTCTCCATATCCAGTATAAAGGTGTAGCTATTTCATTTTTACAGTTTTTAATCAATAATGCGTTCCAATTGTCCGGACCTGCAGCTGAATGTAGTTTCATTTGTTCTATAGCTCTCGCTATATCTTCTGGTGTAAACTCAAAGTCTGTTATATACTCTCCTTGCAATTCCTCTTCAAAGAATGCATTTATGTCAGGTATCGCTTTGTCACTTTTTGGGGTACTGAAAACTGATTCATATTGAGCTCTCAATGTATCAGATATTTCTTTTGGATCGTCGGTTAGTTCATTATTTCCCGTCCTTAAGGGCCCAATAGCGGCGCGCGTTTTTGTTTTCCTTTTTGCATAGCTATAGAAGTATTTTGGATTTTCCTTTATTGCTTCTACTATATATCATAGTAGAGTGATAATTTTCATCAAAGGAAGGATAAGATGTTAATTTTTTTGTAAATTTCATCAATCACATAAGGAATATCAAGAAATTCTTCTTTTAAAGAGTTGTAAAGCAATAAGGTAATTTTCATCATTTATAGACAAGTTTTATAACCTTGTAAGCATATCCTTGTAAATAGCTATGTAAATAAGCCAATTTAGCAGCATTTGATATGTTTTGACGAGAGTCAATTACATTTTCAAATTGACTCAAAAAGGTAGTAAATTCAAACTTATCAGATTCAGTTCCTTCAAAAACACCACATTGTAAAGGAGGGGGTTTACATTCACTTAAAGTTAACTTCGACAAAGCAGCTGCGAGCTAGCTGCGAGCTGTTTAGATAACAGAATTGTTTACATTTGAATTATCCACCTTAACATTATCAAAAGAAAAAACATCCAATTCTTCATAGACAAGAAATAGATATTCACTTTGGGAGTCGACTTCCTTTTCAAAATCTAAATCAATATCTTCAATGTCATATTTATTAAAGACAGTTAATATTTCATCATCACAAGTTTTAATCAATTTCAATAGTCTGAGTTTTATACAAAGAATGAGTTAGCTTATCAGTAGCTTTTAAATTTGTAAGTTTGTTTAAGATTAAAGTAATTTTGTGCTTATTTATATCTCTACTTATATTTAGAGGCTTTACTTCAGCCTTACAGTTCTTTAAGGACTCTAATTTTGAATCTAATTTAGATGTGGCCATAGCATAAAATTTTACACTATTAACTTGGATTGACCTCAAATAACAATTTATCACCTATCAAGTGGAAACCCAAGAGACTCTCAGGATCACCTGAAGATCTACCACCCCTATGCGTTTGGGGTGATGGATCTTCAGGTGAGCATTATTGGGGTGGCTGATCTTCATTCAGGTGGCAGCTTGAATTAACATAAGAATAATTTATAAGAATAAGAAATAATTTATAGCTATAGGCAGGGGCATACCTAAAGTATTTGGCACCCGGAGCGATCCTTCCTTTGGCACCCCCCATAAATAATTTTAAAATTTAAACAGAAAAATATATTATATTTGCAAGTAGATTTTTAAACAGTACAACACTGCCATAAGCAAATTGGAAATAAGAAAAATGCAGGACATTAAAAATTCAGTGAATAGGTAATACTGCATTTTATTTTATACAAAAAACAGGAAATCCAGTCTCAACGCTCAGCCTATTCTTCAAAGGTAAATAGAAAGGATTCACAGTCTGCTTTCGAGCCTTAATTTCTGCAAATTGATCAATGACCTCATCAAAATTCACCTTCTTTGCATATTCATGTTCAATTGAAAGTAAAGCCAGATTTGTCAATCTTGTCTGACTCATGGTCGAACGAAAGAAATTTTTTATCAATTTCAATTTGGAAAAACTTCTTTCACATGAAGCAATAGACACACAGACAGTCAAAAAGAATCTCAAACACAGTGACAAGCTTGGCAAAGATTCACAAAAATCCCATTTCACAATAAACTCCAGAAACTGCAATGCTGTCCATTTCTTTGCCTCTTCAACGCTGATTTTGGCAGCTTCCAAATGCCTCCGAAGTCGTCCAATTTTCACAATGATATCTTCATCAGAGAATTCATCGAAAATCTAGTCAAATTTGGAATATACTTCCGAAGTTCTTTTTCTATTGCAACAACCAAAGTGTTTGGCTGAATAACAGCGAAAATTGACAGAATTTGATCCATTGCCTTGGAATGAATCTCCAATTCTTGATGAAAGCGATCAAGACATTCAAACATAGCTCTTTTTACTTCCTCTGGCAATGTGAGACCAGCATCATTTGCCATCTCTCCTGGCATCCTTTTTCGGAGCTTTACTCTCCCTCTTCTCTCCATAGAAATGTCCATTTCCTCACACTTTGTAGTTGCATAATGAATGGCTCTCTCCACAATTTTATTGCGCTGATCTTCAAGAAACAGTTTTAGAGCTTGGAGCTTCACAATGCACTTTTCAAGGCTGATTCCAACTGTTTGCAAATACTTTTGTGTGAGATTAATTTCTTCCAGGACTTCACACCAGAAAGAAAGGTAACTCAAAAAAGAAAAATCACATACAGCAGACAGCAAAATCTGAGCTGATTCTCTTGTGTCCACATTTTCTTTGGGATCACACAGTACTTCAAGGGTTGAGGTCAGCTTTTCAAAATTTGCCTTCACTGGTTTCACAGCGTCATAATGAGCACTCCATCTTGTCTGGGAAAGTCTTTTGACTGTCATGCCTACATTCTCCATCAGCACTTCCCATCGATGAGTTGAGACTGAAAAGAAGCAATAGACTCTGTCCAAGGTTAAAAAAAAGTCACACATGAAGAAACGCTTCCAAATGAATGCACTCCGCAAAGGTTCAGAGAATGATTTGCACAAGGCAGAAACAAAGCCTTGGGATTAATCTCTCTGATCTTTGACTGAACACCACCATGAATCCCAGCCATAGTTGCAGCGTTGTCATATCCTTAACCACGGCACAGGTTTATGTTCAGTCCATCTCTCTCCAGATGTCTCAGGATATCCTCTGTGAGCTCAGCAGTAGTCTTTCCGGCTATAGGGAAGAAGCCCAAGAATGATTCCTTTACTTCAACTTTGTCACATTCAATATGGATGTATCTGATCAGTGTGGAACACATCAGGAGTGCTGTCAAAAAGAATCCCAAAATACTTTGCTTTCTTCATATCAGCCACTATTTTCTCTTTGACGTAATTCCCCAAAAGGCAAATGAACTCATTTTGAATCTTTGGAGATAAATACGAAGCCACTCTCCTCCCAGATGGAATAGAATGCTTAATCCTTACAAATAAATTGAAAATCTATCAGTCTCCTCTTCTTCATCAGAGTCTTCCTCCTGTTGGTGTGGACTTCTGCTGGCGTCTCCTTCCTCTTCATCAGTTTCACTGCTTTTAGAAGATGAATTGCCATCCTCCAATCCTTGCTCTCTCTCATTTGAATCCTCTTGTGAAGATGCTTCTTGTATTTGCCCTTCAGATTCACCAGGCTGAATATCTTCAGGATTTTCTCCTATTGCACTTGATGTTGAAGGCGTCACATACTTCAAAATTGATCCGGACATTGCCTGAGCCACCTCTTCTCTTGCCTCCTTCATTTTTCTTTGTTGGAATCCACTGGATCGATTTCACTTCATAGTAGATGTTTTCTGCAAAATTTTAAAATCAAAAGGTAATAAAGCATGAACACGCATAACAAGCATGAACTATTATGACTTGAAACACATTAACTGAACAAATTGTCTGTGATTAATCACCGTGTAACACAAAATTTGTCCATGAGTTAAAACTATTATTTTCTGATTTTTTAGGGCATAAATAAGTAAAAATGAGCAGTCACCAAGTTCAGACTTCGGTTCTGAGTTCATGAGATCGATTTATTGATTTTTTGCCATTTTTGCTTATTAATTTAAGGGTTTTTCACACTATCTGCTTTTAAATCAAATGAATCCTGTTAAGTATAATTTTAATTGATGTTAACACGATTATTATGATAAATCAATGATGAAAAATGAAGTTCTCCAGGCCCCGTCTTTAGAAATGAAAATAAAAAGAAGGAAACGAGTAGGGAATAATTATGTATTATAATATGTTAATACACAGACAGTGATACAGTGCTGTGATGCAGAGCGTTGATAAAGAGTATTGCTACGGAGAATTGATACAGAATTGATACAAAAATTCTAGCGTTATAGTTTAATCAAAAAGAAGTTTGTCTACGAGATTGGCGATTGTATTTCAGTTCACTCTCACGCAAAAGGTTCCAGATATAGTCCCCCATCATACTTTCATTGTACTGTCCCTTGTAGCGTTCCTCGAAAGAGCTGACATCCTGGTGAAATTTTTCACCTTGTTCTTCTGAGTAGTCTCCCATGTTTTCTTTGAACTCATCAAGGTGGGCGTGTGGTACGTGCAGTTTCAGCGACATCCGGCAGCCCATGCTCCGGTACGTGTCCACAAGTTCGTCAACGATTTCCCTGTAGTTCTCTGCCTTGTGGTTTCCGAGGAAACCTTTGACTAGAGAAACGAAGCTTGTCCAAGCTGCCCGCTCAACCTCAGACAGCTTCTCAGGAAAGCTGTCGGAGTCAATAAGTCGCTTCACCTGAGGGCCCACAAATACTCCTGCTTTGATCTTCGCCTCCGACAACTTCGGGAACAGCTCCTGGATGTGCTTCAAGGCCTCACCCTCTGGATCCAGCTGTTTAACAAACTGCTTAATGATGCCCAATTTGATGTGCAGGGTGGCATCAGCACTTTCGTTGGCTCCACCAGCGGCTCTTGCTTCACGTTATGGGCCCCAACCTCATAGCCGGTCCTGAGGGGCCAGTTCCTCTTCTCGTAGTGAAGGGCTGTATTTCGGCTATCCCAGAGGCACAGATAGCAAGGGAACTTGGTGAAGCCTCCCTGAAGCCCCATCAAGAAGGCCACCATCTTGAAATCGCCAATGACCTCCCAGCTGAATTGGTCGTACTTCAGTGCACTCGGCAGGATTTTGACGTTCTGGTACTCTTCTTTCATGTGCACTGAATGAGCCAGAGGAATCGAGGGCCACTGATTTGTGTTGTGCAGTAAAACAGCCTTGAGGCTTTTAGATGAACTGTCGATGAAGAGCCGTCAGTCAGAGGTGTTGCAGGGAATGCCCACAGCGTCGAAGAGTCCTCTGATGTCATGGCAGTAGCACAACCCATCTCTAAGAGTGAAGAACACTGAAAAGCCGCGATGCCGCTTCCTCTGGGAAGTAATTCGAACGCTGTCGTCCAGTAAGTCCCACTGCTTCAGTCTGGAAATGAGCAGCTCGGCGTTGGACTTTGTCAAGGCCATTTCCCTGATGAGGTCGTTGATGTCCTCTTGGTTGGGGTAGTAGGGGCACCTTTCACCGGCCACCCGGCGTCGACGGCGCGCAGCAGATGACGCACCTTGCTCCTCCTCGGAATCATCATAGCTTGCTTCGTCAGCCAGACTCTGTACTGTCAGCCAGACTCTGTACTGAACGGACGCATTTCCTGAGCTCTCTGATTTTGCATTTACTTTTATATATTGCTGAGAACTTTACTTTTGGATACTTTTGAATTTTATATACTTGCGTTTAAATTTACGTTGTTATAGTTAAGTAATTGAATTAGTGGTTTTTAGCGATTTAGAAGTTTTCATAGCGTGCCGGCTTAATTTAACTTATACCTGTGACGGTTTAAATTTTTAACTCCGCGATGCCGTCGCAGAAAGCGTCGTGTGTTAGGTGTAGGGTTAACCGGTGGTATTCGGAATTTAAGGATTATAACGGCGGTCCAATGGCGATTACCGATAGATCAGTTTGTTTCTTTTGCGAATTCTTGGAGGAATTAGTTGACATAAAACGCAGTGTACGTGAGGTAGCGGGTAGACTTGCAACGCTTGATGAGGGCAGGGTTAGGGCTACGACCGAACCAATACTAACGTTGAAGACGTTAGTAATTTGAAGGGTGAGGTGCGTAACTTAGTTTCTAGTTTAGGTAGCTTGTCGGGAAGGTTAGATAGAGTTGAGGAAGAGGTTAAGGTTAGTCCGAGAGTAGTAGATAGCGAGGGATTTAGAGAGGTTAAGGGTGGAGCTAGGCCGCGTACGTTAGGTGATAGGAATCCCCCCCCTATCGAGGTTTCGAACCCTTTCGCCCATTTGGAAAGGGACGTGAATGAGGGGGAAACTATTTTAATTGGGGACTCTTTAGTGCGCCACATGGACAAAGAGTTCGTTAAACGGAATCCAACCAATAGGAGGAGGTCTGTCTCCCAGGGGCCAGGGTTGACAGAGTTAGAGACGAAGTGGATAGGGTTGACGTTGCTTCCCGTCACTCAATGTTGGTGACGATGGTAGGAGGCAACGACTCGTATAGGCCCGATACGAGAGTGCCTGACCTTTTGGAGAGATATAGGGGGTTAATTAGGTCCCTGAAGGCGAGGTCAGATAGGTCTTTAGTTCTAGGTATTACCCCTAGGCACGGTTTGGGTCTTAGAATTACGTCCAAAACAATATTTTTGAATAACAAATTAGAAGAGATTTGTGCTGAGGAAAGTGTACCCTTCGTAAAGCTGTGGTCCGAATTCAATGATCCTAGCCTTTTTATAAAAGATGGGGGTGCATTTTAATGAAATAGGTAATGCTAGGCTAGGTAGGTTAATAGACGAAAACGTGCGAAAGCTGTATAGGTCGAAGCCTTCTTTAAACGTTGTGGGTCCGGGAAACGCGGGCCCGACGTGATAAATAGTTTAAAACGCGGGCCCGTGGTAAAAAATAACTTAAACGTCTTTTATTGCAACGCGCTTAGTATTAGAAATAAATTAAATGAATTTAAGGCGGTAATTTATTCCGGCAACTATGATATAGTTGTTATCACTGAAACTTGGTTAAATACCGTGACTCGGGACTTGTTGGGGGAACTTGATATACCAGGTTTTAAACTCTTTACTAATGATAGGTTACATAGATTTGGAGGCGGCGTTTTGCTGTACATTCGTAATTCCCTTAGGGCTATCGAGGTTAAGTTAGATTTTCCGGCAGCAATTAATGCGATCTGTGTTGAAGTTAGGGCGCGTAGTATTAGTTTTATTTTGTTGTTGTTTATAGACCTCCCGTTCAACCCCTCGATATAGATACTAGATTTTACTCACTTCTTGGTAATTTTATTGACAATCGGAATAGTATAATTGTCGGAGACTTTAACTGCCCTAATGTTAATTACGAGAATTTTACGGGTAATGAAGAGGGTTTGAGATTGGTTGAGTTTATGGACGATAACTTTTTACGACAGATAGTTACCGAACCAACGCGCGGTGATAATATTTTAGATTTGGTGATGACGAACGGCGAGAATATAGTCGAAGGTTTAGAAGTAGGCGAGAGTTTAGGATGTAGCGATCATCAAATTCTTAGGTTTAAGTTATTGATAGAAAACAGTAAGGATAGTAACGTAATAGAAGTCCCTGATTTTCGTAGGGCTAATTTTGATAGTTTCGCGGATAGGATGAGAGTAGTGGACTTGGATAACTTATTTATGGGTAATGACACAAATTTGCGTTGGGTGGCGTTTAAAGAAAGCTTTAGGAATATTGAAAGGGAGTTTATTCCTCGTAGGCCCAAGCGCGCTAGTAATCGTGGTAGACCGAAGTGGTGGAGTAGGGAAATAGGAGAGTTTATAAACGAGCGTAATAGAGCGTATAGACTTAGTAAGCGTAATGGCCAGGTAGCTAACTTTAATAGATATATCGAGCTTAGACGTCAGGTTAAAAGATCAGTTAGGAATGCCAAGCGTAATTTAGAGATACTTATAGCTGCGGATAGTAAACATAATCCAAAAACGTTTTTGGAATACGTTAATAATCGTAAGCCGGTAAAAAATAACATAGGCCCTCTAGTGGATGCTAATGGCGCTTTGGCTTCTGACGCTCAGACGATGGCGGGTATTTTCAATAACTTTTTTGCGACAGTTTTTACCGTAGAAGACGTAAATAATGTCCCCGACGTGGATGATATCGTTCCATTTAGTAGCGAGACTATTTTGGATGAAATAACTGTTTACGAGGCTGAGATTGCGCATTATATCGATAGGCTAAAAGTTAGCAAGGCTCCAGGCCCTGACGCTTTTTATCCCAGACATTTGAAAGATTTGAAAGAAGTTATCGTAGGCCCCTTAACGAAGATCTTTAATCAGTCACTCGAAACGGGGATTATTCCTGAAGACTTTAAATTAGCTAACGTCACGCCTATTTTTAAAAAAGGCGACCGCGCGGTAGCTAGCAATTATAGGCCCATTAGCTTAACGTCAATTGTAGGTAAACTTTTGGAATCCGTAGTTAGGGATCGTATTATCGATCACTTAGAAAGTAGAGATTTGATTAATAGTAGTCAGCATGGGTTTCGACGCCATAGGTCTTGTTTAACTAATTTGTTAGAATTTTATAACGAAATAGTGCGCGAATACGATAGGCATAGAGCAGCTGACGTTATTTATTTAGATTTTAAAAAGGCGTTCGATACAGTTCCGCATAGGAGACTAATTGCGAAGGTTAAAGCGCACGGTATACGCGGTCAGGTAGCTAACTGATTAGAAGAATGGCTTCGTGCTAGGAGACAGAGGGTCGTAGTTAATGGTAGTGAATCAGGGTGGTTAGATGTAGGTAGCGGTGTCCCACAGGGTTTAGTGTTAGGCCCATTGCTATTCGTAATTTACATTAACGACATAGATGTAGGATTGACTAGTAACGTGTCAAAATTCGCGGACGATACTAAAATAGGCGGTAAGGTTGTTAACGAGGACGATAGAAATAGGATTCAAGACGATGTAAATAGGATTATGGAGTGGACAGACAAGTGGCAGATGCAATTTAACGTAGACAAATGTAAAGTTTTGCATATAGGTTCTCGCAACAATAATTACGCGTATACGATGGATGATAGGGAGTTAGCGAGCGTTGACGAGGAAGTAGATTTAGGCGTACGCGTATCTAAGGATTTAAAGGTTAGGAACCAGTGCCTGGAGTCTTGCGCAAAGCTAATAGGATGTTAGGCTTCATAGCGCGTAATTTCGAATTTAAATCGAAGGATATTATATTGCCCCTTTACAAGTCCCTAGTCAGGCCTCATTTAGAATATGCCGTTCAGTTTTGGTGCCCGTACTTGCGTGAGGATATTGATAGGTTAGAAAGGGTTCAGCGTCGTGCCACGAAACTTATTCCGTCATTGCGCAATAAGCCTTATGAAGATAGGATTAAAGAGTTAGACCTGTATTCACTCGAAACTAGAAGATTAAGGGGGAGCTTATTGAAGTTTTCAAAATCGTTAATAACATCGATAACGTAAATTTTGACAAATTGTTCACTTTCGATAATAGTAATACTCGCAATAACGGATTTAAGTTGCGTGGCAGACGTTTCATTACTAATATCGCTAAAAACTTCTTTACGTTTAAAGTAATTGATAAATGGAATAATCTTCCCGCGTCAGTCGTTCATTCTACCAGCGTTAATATGTTTAAGAACCGTCTTGACAGACATTTTAAAAATATTAACGTTGTTTAAAATTAAAAAAGAAAGTTAACAACAGGAGCTCTGGTGGTGGTGCTCGAGGATGAGTCTGTTGACGATGAATGCCAGCGTGTGATGCCAGCAATTAATTATTAAAAAAAAAAAAAAAAATTTAAAATTTAAAAAAAAAAAAAATTAGACTAACACGAACGTAGATGTAGCTCGTAGCGTAAACTAACCCACTTTTTGTTTAACTTTACCTACTTTTTTTTTTTTTTTTCCCTCCTTACTTTGCATGTCTCTAACTCTTTCCTTGCATGTTTGTAGTTTGCATGGTATGACAGTGAGTTAAGACTGTGTTTGCATGGTTTGTAAGCGTTCTTATTTTACTTCTTTTCATCTTTCACCCCTCTCCTATTTTCTCCGACTATTTTTCTGACTTGTCGGCAGTGGCCGGCGGATGATGATGGTGAGACTTTTTTTCCTCTTTTTCTGAATGAATGTTAACCCACGAATGATAGGTGTTGCTCCTTACTTAACCCCTTATTCTCTTCTCTTAACCCCCTACTCTTTCCTTTCTCTCGGGCTAGCCTTAGAGTGGATCTTAGGGTCTTTGTTAGCCTTAGCTTCTGTAGATCTGTAGATCTCTCAAGGGAGGCTGTGGCACAGGTAGGTCCGTCGCGTTATGGGGAACAGGTGCAATAGATGACGGAATGTCAGGGTACTCAATGGGAAGCGCATTCTTCCCCTTTCTTCGTTTTGTTGGGTCCACCATACAGAAATAGCAGTCCGTGAGATGGTCTGAGGGCTCACGCCAGACACGGGGGATAGCGAAACGCATTGCCCTCTTCTCTCCTCTAAACCAACCTTCAAGAGTGCGGCGGCAGTAGTCACAGATGACATGTGGTGCCCAGCGTTTGTCTTGGTCACCGACTGGCATTCCGAAGTAGGCATGATAGGCTTCCTTTGCACGGGTGCAACTGTCCAAGCAGTGTTTTTTAGCCGTCTTTGCGAAGAACTCGCCGCACACGTAGCAGAAGGAATCCGCTGGGTATTTGCAACCACGAGCAGCCATAACAGTAACTTCGTCACACGTCACACGTCTGAAAAAGTAAAAATAATGGATTAATTTAAAAAATAATAATATTCTTATTTCAACAAAATCGATGTACTGACAACAAACCCGAAGTTTAAAATCACTGACAGCTTTTTTCCAGTGATTTGAAGCATAATGAATCAGAAAATAAAGGTTATTGCCCAGAAACAAAGAAACATTTTTTTTTTTGTTACACGGTGTTATTATTATTATTTTTTTTTATTATTACTATATTTTTTTTTGGCTGGGGGCGTTTAAGTGCAAACACGACTCTTAAAAACGCAGAAAACTATGAGCATTACTCACAAATAACTAGACTATTGACAAAATGAAAATTAACAGTATGCATTTGTGGATATTATAACATCACGACGATGCATTTATAAACACTTAAACATCACTATGATACCACATTGTCAAAAATTACTGGACACTGTTATAAGTACCATGATATTGTTATAAACACCAGCACTTTATGCTTTATCATAATTATTTAATGAAACATACCTCATGTATGTGGAGTCACAGTGTCAAGTGAACGAGACTTGGAATGTCAGTTGCAGCCAGCTGGCTATGCTCAACAAACTGATGACTAAAACGTCAACAAACGTTCGCCTTTCGATGTAATTTTTATCAAATATTTAATATTTCGTTTGTAAATTTTGTATTGCCAATAAAAATAAAAATTTATTTTATAGTGGAAATTAACATTAAGCTGCTGTAATAGTTGGAACATTTTTAAATTTTTTTCTTACTTTGGCGAATTTTTCATTTGGTTTGAAAACTTGTACTGGTATTTCAACTCCCGATGGCACCCCCCTCCTGGCTGTCACCCGGGGCGGACCGCCCCCCTCGCACCCACCTTAGTACGCCACTGGCTATAGGATGGATAATCCCTTATAAACATAGGTTTTTATTTTATTTTTAATTGGGGTTGTTTAACCTCCTTCGCAACATCTAAGGTCATATGACGGAGGGGACCTACAGCTTTACGTGGGATCCGAACCACGGGTCATAATCTGGGCGCAGAGGACGGTCTCCCATCCAACTACTACCCAGACCCAATGTCGCTTAACTTCGCTGATCTCCGAGAAGCGGTGTTACGACATCGGCCACTACGTAGCCCTTATAAACATAGATATAGGTTAGTATTAGTGTAAGGATATTTAAAGTCTATGGATATGAAAATTGCTAAGTTTAAGGATAGATAATCCACTCTTAAAAAAGATATAGGTTAGTAATAAGTGTACATAAGAATAGATTGGGTTTCACGACGCATATAAAAGAAAAAAAATTTATTTTTAAAATTCACTTTTATCTAGACCATGGAACGAAACACTTTCGAATCTTGCATCCTTCCTTTGCTTAGTGAAGACTCTGTACCAGTTATCAACCAACTGGCTAAAACAGCAAAGGCTATTGAAGAGTGAGATAAAGTGCGAGAATTGGTCTCAGTCAATGAATTGGACAAAGTACTCATGGATTTTTTTTGCAAAGTCGAGGATAACCCTGCAAAAATGGGTTCATGCAATGTTTTTGTGGTGTGAGCGCAGAGATGGGCAAGATCACCAACTTTGGTGATCTTGAAGATCAAGATCAGATCACCAGAAAAATGTGATCTTGAAGATCAAGATCAGATCACCAGAAAAATGTGATCTTGAAGATCCAGATCATGATCTTGAAGATCACTTTTCAAGATCACTTTTTAAGATCACTTTTATATGAATTGAAAAAAGTTGTACTCTTGTAGAGTAAACAAAAACAAATTATTTTGTTAATCACTCCTGAAAAGTATCACTCCTAATACTCCCCTGAGGGCTGAGGCAATACAAGCATCGCATCCTACCCATGTCACCTGATCTAAACCACGGGGATTGACGATTCCCCTTTCAGTTTTTCAGGTGGTAAACTTAAAACTTAGTATTATCATAACTTATCAGCAAAGAAAAAACTATTAAATGACCTACATAGTTTTAGTTCTATTTTTCTCAATTCTCATTTCACCAGGTCCATAACCCATATCAATGAATGGTCAGCATATATAAGTAAACATTTTTTACATAGAATTTAATTTTACAGTTTTACTGCAGTACGCAATTACTGACAATATAAGGGTAAAAACCGCAAGTTAAGAGTGTTAATTTAATGTTCAACCGCTGTAAACATTTGCTTTCAGCAAAACCAATTGTTCAAAGTTACCATCCGAGAGACGACTTCGTTTGGGGCTATGAACCATGCCAGCAAACGAAAACAACCGTTCCACTGGTGCAGAGGAAGGTAGCGTGGTGTTATACCTCTTGAAGATCTTCTTTATAGCAGGATACCTATCTAAAGAGTCGAGTGCCTTACTGGTGTCCTGCAAATAATTGAGGACTTCCAAGTCTTCCTTGTTGTTAGGAGCAGAGAATGAGCCGTCCATAGTTCTGAAGAAATCGTCTTCAGATGATGAGTCTGAGTTCACCGAACTATTACCACTGCTGTCAGAATTACAATTTCTTACAGCCATTTGCAGCTTGTCTTTTACTTGAGACTTGATTGCTTCATGATCGCCGAAATTAGGCCCTTGCAACAATGATATCCATCTAAGTTTGAAATACGGATGAGATACTGAGGCCAAAATGGCATCAGTTACCTCGGGGCTCAACGACAAAAAATGACCAAATCTGGTATTGAAGCCAGAGACGACTGCTGCCAGTAATGGCATGCAGTGTCTCAAGCGCAGGTCGTTTGGTTGGATAGGCTCCAATCTTGCGAGGGCATCTTGAGTCACTAGGACTGTTGGAAGAAGACAACCGTAGTAGCATTCTTTCTCTGCCTGTAATTTGTTGAGGGCTGCTGCAATTGGTTTTAGAACAGATAAATATTCTGAAATAAATTCCAATTCATTGTCTTTGAGGATGGGTAGATTCAGTTCTTCAAGAGCTACATTCACGTCGTTCTTATGTTTATATATTTGGCTTAATGAGTCGTACATTGAGTTCCATCGGGTGACGCATGGGTACCTAAATTGGACGCCAGTTATTTCCTGTATTTTTTCTGCTGACTTGGGTTTACCAGCAGCATTCCACAGCGCCGAACATTTTCCCATTGCAGAATGCTTTATCTTCTTTAGTCCAGGTGAATTCAGTCCTTTATCTGCATCAGTTGTTGCTACCAAGTTCAATGTGTGGGAGGCACATCGAATATGGGATGATAGTTTCACTGACTCCTCTCCATGCTCTCCTGAATGTTCAGGAAAGTTGCTGATGATAACCTCTTCATCTGAATCTTTTTCATCATCATCTTCATCTGCATCATTCATCAATGTCGTCAGTACGATTCTGAACACGAACACCGAACTCTTTAAAGCATTTCACCATGTTCGATGCATTGTCGGTGACTGTAGATACAACTTTTCTATAAGATAAACCATGCTCCGAGTTGATCCTGTCCAATATTCCAGCAATTTTATCAAAGCTATGTGTTCCACGAAATCTTCGGCATGCCAGTGCAGCTGATCCTCGCGACAAGTCATCATTGATCTGTAATGTAAGAATATAAAATCAATGTTTGTATGAACATTTTTTTAAGCTTAATTTAATAATATTGGTTAGACACGCACCAGCTAAACTGCGCCACCAAACATTGAAGAGAAGAACTATGTGATATAAAGGAGGCAATTCAGCGATGAGTCGCCTACCATACCACCACATCAGTGACCCATCCCAGAAGAGCAAAATGTGGAAGAGTCCATATTCACAGCCTGTGAATATGGACTCTTCCACATTTTGCTGTGAATCAGACACAATGACAGATGACAGAATCAGTGAATTAGTGTGAAATTACTGTGAATCACAGCAAAATGAAGACTCACCAAATTAATGAATGAGGAACACATGTCGAATAATTGAAAAGATTATACTATAAGTCTATCAGACTATCAGTCTATCACCAATGGTCAATTTATCAATTATATAAAAATAATACACTAAATCAATAGCATACCCAATGCGCAGTGACTCCCATGAAACTGCGGTGATTAGTTGACCATATGTCGCATGTAACACACACATGGTCAACTGCTGCCAGTTTTGCTTGTATGTCTTCCTTCATTGTACTGGTTGTTGTTGCAAGAGATCTAGCCAGGGTGCGTCTAGATGGCACCTGAACAGCCGGGTTGACGTCTGAAAAAAATATTTAAAAATTAAAACAAATACAATAGATTAGCTATGGAAAAAATATCAAAATATTTAGCTAGGCTAGCGATAGTCTAATGTTCATACAAATAATATGATTAATTATTTTAATCAGATATTAGCTATGGAAAAAATAGCAAAATATTTTAGTTATACTAACGTGAAAGAAGATCCTTAAATTCATGTAGTTCAACTAGGCTCAATGGTAGGAGCCCATTAGCCACAAGCGAGAGAATCTTCTTTTCAAGGATATCCTTGCATATTGGTGGTCCTGGTTTTGCTTGGAAATGTGGAACATGCTTAGTGTTGACTGCTTGGCAATTTTGGCAGGGCCAGCATTGCTGCCGCTGGCATCTTCTTCTTTAGCTGGACGCTTGCGAGATTTCTTCTCCGATTCATATTCACCCAAAAGATCCGAATGTAGTTTCTGCACAAGAAAATAAATTATTATCATGCGGAGAGACTTCTTGAACACCCTGTATAATATTTATCAGAGTATCAAACTTCTAGTTGAAATTAATACTTAACAAGATTCTAAAATTTTGTTATCTTTAACTAAAATTATTTTCACCATGATCAGTGCATTTTTATCCTATGTTAAATTGAAAGCCGAATTTCGTCCTTCAGTAACTAAATAGGAGAAATTACAGACATGGATCAGACAGAGAGAAAGACAGATACACCTGGCGTTTTATTATAGTTGGATATCGGCAGTTTTTAATGTAGTTACTAGTCCATAATCTATTAATATCTGAAGTGCACAATATATTCAAATGGACGTCTATGTAAATGTAGCATTAGTCTTGTATGGCACCAGTCACTTAAAATATGACTTGAACCATTATGTTAATGTTGCTACTTACTACTTAGTTACTAAGTAGTACTAACCCTGAGGTGCCTCAGAAGATTGCTTGTTGAGTCGAGGCCAGCAGACAGAATTGTAGTTTTCTTTGTACACTGCCTACAAATAACTTTGATACTGTTTCCAGTTTTTTCGACAATTTGAAAATATTTTCCGTTCAATAGCACAGATTGATCCTTATTACCAACATTGTTATCTAAATATATTGAATACTGTTCTGGTGACAACCTAGAATATTTGGTTCCCTTGGGAGCCTGTTGAAGTTGTAAAATTGCACTCATTATTAAAAAATTCAATCTGTAAATAAAATATGTTTAGAATTAATTTATTATGAATACGGACCTATAGGCTATATTTTATGCCTATATATAATAATATATTAATAGAACACTTTTAACATAATTGCACAGTAAATTACACTTTTTACGAGCCTAAATTCCACAGCAACTACACCTTCCATGAGCCCACGCATGACGCAACTCACCCAACTAACAGAAACATAAACAGTCGGTGTTGAACAAAGTTGCCACCAGATG
The DNA here is from genome assembly GCA_023014485.1 of Bathynomus jamesi. Lineage (NCBI taxonomy): Eukaryota > Metazoa > Arthropoda > Malacostraca > Isopoda > Cirolanidae > Bathynomus > Bathynomus jamesi. The sequence continues at coordinate 1,493,551 of JAJOZX010000167.1, read as the reverse complement.
TCGCTTGGACAAAAAACAAATGACATTCGCATAGCGGCATATTTAAGAATCTGAAATTAAAAGTGATCTTGAAGTCTAAAGTGATCTTCAAGATCAAGATCACAAGAAATAAAGTGATCTTAGATCAAGATCAAGATCACCATAATAAAAGTGATCTTCAAGATCAAGATCAGATCACGATCTTGATCTTGAAGATCAAGATCGTGCCCATCTCTGTGTGAGCGTATAGGTGAAACCCAAGCAATCAACATTTTAAATATATCTGAGAAGACTGAGATATTTACAATTTTTTCCGAAAGGTTTGCGAAGTACACTTCCAAGTCAATCCAATTTTGTTAGGCGGTCCAGGAGTAATTGTGCAAATCGATGAATCCTACTTCTTGCTCAAACTTAAACACGGTACCATAGAGGACGAGGTTCACAAATCCCTGTATGGGTATTTGGTGCTGTGGATACAAGCACATCCCCAGGACAACGATACATGACAATAGTGAATAAAAGAGATGCTGCAACACTATGTTGCAATAGTGCCAACCCTCATCCCAAGCTTGCTGCAAGGCACCCCCCAAAAAGGGGTTGCAAGAGCAACAAGGGGTTATGCAAATTGGAGGCGGAGTTATCCCCCAAACTGCAATGAACCCCCAAAGGGGTACCTAACCTAAGAGAGAGGAGAGGTGTTCGCCCGGCAGGAGCCAAGCGCATATTAAGACTTTAGCCGAGCGGCCGTTGTCTTATAGGACCCCTAATCAGCCAGTGCCTCCGGGCATCATCAGCAAGTTGGCTTAATCAGCCAGTGCCTCCGGGCATCATCAACCAGTTGGCACAGTGTACACACCCATCTATACTGTTTATGTGGGTCGCGCGACACGTTAAACTCTAATGTGGAGGCGGGCTCGAGACCCGGCGCGTCCTTCCGTGGTGATAGCCAGGGTGACCTAATGATCTGTGTTAAACCGTAGGTCTAACTAAGGTGGAGTGTAAACATCCTTCCACGGTTCGTAGGGGCAGGATCCCGTTATTGCAACATTCGATCATGCTGAGTTGCCAGTTTGCGCTATTTATTTAATTAAAGCATATTTTTATGACTTATTCTTAGAAGGCATAAATGGCCTGTATATATTAATAACCTTCGAATGAATTAAAAGCGCACACAAACACATACACTCACCTAATGTACGCCCATAAAACCCCTATTATCACACACACACACACACACACACACACACACACATATATATATATATATTATATATATATATATATATATATATATATATATATAAACTGATTGATTCATGCAAAGCCCGAATAGCAAAATATATACGCGCACAACCACCACACAAAAAAGCATCACATCACCAACAATCGTCTAATTATATACTTTTAGGAGCTCATCCCATTAACACCACGTATCCGATATGAGGGCTACATCTAAGCGTCCAAACTTAGACGATTGGTGGTGAAACTATTACACAACAACCCACCTCCACCACCGCCTTACTTACCAACACCTACACAACAACCCACCTCCACCTTACTTACCAACACCTGAAACTATTACACAACAACCCACCTCCACCACCGCCTTACTTACCAACACCTGGTAGACCGACAAGGTCTCCAAATACGACCCAATAGGCAAAGTTCTAATGTGCACATTGTTATAATGTTATAATGTTTCAGACCAACAAAGACCCTAGGATCCACCCATGGCTGGTCTACCTAACTGTGTTCGTAATTGTGTATTGTGTATGTCCTCCGTGGTGGCGGAGGGGACCTACAATTTTACGTGGGTTCCGAACCACAAGAACATAAGAAATTTATGTAACAACTGCCTGTACATTCGCAACGACCAATTTTTGCAAAACTAAATAATTATCAATTAAAAACTAATTAATTATCGATTTAAAACTAAAGATAGAATCTCTGGATCCAGAGGATCAAGTCATAATAGACTACAATCCACACATATGTTACACTCTATATCTATTTATAACCGACATGCAAATATATCAGATCCAAAGAATCCAGTCAATTTCACTACGGTATCCATCAATACTAGTACCTTGCCAACGAAAAATAAGTCACGGTCCATATCGATTGCGGACCAAGTCAAAATTTACAACCATATACATTACAATATATATACTTAGGAGGAAAGGTGTAGGTGTGGCTGTAAAGACTGTACAGTAATGTAGAAATGTGTGTGCACCCATTTTGGGTCTCCCATTTGCAGGTGTTTGTGGGGCAAGTGAAGATCATGAGTTTTTCAATACCTCACAGTACTATGGGGGGCACCGCTCAGCAGAGGAATCTCTTTAAATGGGGTGTGTAAGGACAGAGAGTATCCCCTAACCCAAGATGCTGCCTCCCTATATCCCACAACACTTGTGTTGAGCTGTGGGATCTATCACCACAAAGCCTTAATTTTACTACCTTAAAAATACTCAATCTATCAACATATTTGTCTAATCGATTTTTAAACATGTTTATAGACGTGCTACTAATTACTTCTACCGGCAAACTATTCCAGCTATTCTATGCGTAAAAAGGTTTTTGGCAACTGCTCTCTCGAACCTTCTACTTGTCAACTTACACCCGTTATTTCTAGTCCTATTATATTGAGATATTTCGAAAAAGCTATCTCTATCTGCGTTATCGAACCCATTCTTAATTTTGAAAACCTGGATTAGATCACCCCTTAGCCTCCTAGTCTCGAGTGTTGTCAATTTTAACTCTTTAAGCCTATCCTCGTACGACTTTGACTTAAGCGACGGAATCATCTTAGTTGCTCGTCTTTGAACTCTTTCGATTTTGTTTATATCTTTGCGCATATGCGGATTCCAAAATTGGACCGCGTACTCCAAATGGGGTCTAACTAATGATTTATAAATTGGAACTATAATATCGCGCGATTTGTACTCAAAATTTCGAGCTATAAAACCTAACACTTTGTTCGCCGTATTGACCGCTGCTGTACTTCGTTTCGTTACTTTTAAATCACCAGTGACTATAACTCCTAAATCTTTTTCCTGCTCTACGCTTGTTAAATCTTTCCCTGACATACTATACGCAAAATTACCGTTACGCGAACCTATATGCAAAATTTTGCACTTATCAACATTAAATCTCATTTGCCATGTGACTGACCAATCAACGATTTTATTCAGATCTTCCTGGATTTTACCTCTATCTTCGTCATTAATCGCCCTACCACCCAGCTTCGTGTCATCCGCAAATTTTGAAGCTGTACTGACTAGGCCGACATCTAAATCGTTAATATATATAAAAAAAGCAAGGGGCCCAATACAGAACCCTGAGGAACGCCACTTGCTACATTAGCCCAACACGACTCCGCTCCATCAACGACCACTCTTCTAGCCAATTTATTACTACACCCCCTGATTCCATGAGCCTTAGTTTTTTCAATGTCTTTTGTGCGGCACGGTGTCAAACGCTTTTTCAAAATCTAAATACACTACATCAACCGCCCGATGTCTATCGTAAACGTCAACCACGCTTTGGAAAAATTCTAAAAGATTAGTTAAGCAGATTTGTTTCTCTTAAATCTGTGCTGCGTATTTCTAACTAGTTTATGGAATTCTAAGTGTTCGACTATACGATCCCTAATTAGTGATTCCAGTAGCTTACCTACAACAGACGTTAAACTGATTGGCCTATAATTTCCCGCCGCACCTTTATCGCCTTTCTTAAAGATAGGTGTTACGTTTGCTAACTTGAAATTATCTGGTACGCACCCCTCAGAAATAGACGCATTAAAAATCTTTGTTAGCGGCACAACAATGCTATCTTTTAATTCTTTTAGTTGTATGGGATATATGGAATCCGGCCCCGGTGATTTACGCGTTTTCATTTTATCAATATAGCGCATTAGCTTTCCTTCACTAACCACTATATTATCCAAAATATTACCATTATCAAAAGGTATTATGTCTATGACCGTAGGGATATTCGTTACATCTTCTATAGTAAAAACTGACGTAAAAAAATCGTTTAGCAAGGTAGCCATTTCCTTGTTTTCAGAAACTAGATCTCCGTTTACATTTTTCAAAGGCCCCAAGACGCTCACGAGCTATGGAGATTTCATATTCGCGCTTGGACTTTTTTATTACACTTTCGCTTCACGCCTTAGAGATGTGTAGTTGTTTCGTAACCACAAATTGTCTTTATCGCACTTATGTAGCCTATAAGCCCTATCTCTACTCTTTATAATGTCTCCTACTCTAGAAGTAAACCACAAGGGCTTATTGTTTACTTTCCCACGCTTAATTTTGTACGGTACACATTCCTCATTTATAGTTCTAAATACTGTTTCGAACGATTCCCACATTAGTTTTGCGTTGGAATTCCCCATTACGTTTTCCCAATTGACGTGTGACAATTTATTTCGAAATTTACTAAAGTCTGCGTGCTGGAAGCTAGGAATTTTAGTCGAGTTAGCTGGTTTCGAGTGACTTACTGAGAGGACAAACTCTACCATATTGTGATCGCTATTGCTTAACGGTTCTATGACTTGAAGATCAGTAATTAGCCTATCATCTGTAGTTATTACTAAATTTAAAATACTATCCAACCTCGTAGGTTCCCCAACCTTTTGAATAAGAAAGCTATCCTCGAGAAAATTAACTAAACGATTACCTTCCGCGTCTTCCTGCATTGTATCGTAATTTACGTTAGCGCAATTAAAGTCACCCATAACTAAAGCCTGCTCACTACCGATTATTCTCTTTAGTTCACGATATAACGCTTCGGGCCTGTATATAACCGCAACAAGAAGTTTGAAATCGTTCAATTTAAGTTCTGCTATAGTCGAATCTATCGGTTCTGGAATTGTGTGCTTTACTTCTATAACGTTCGCTATATTATCTTTGATATACAACATAACACCGCCTCCTCGCCTACCTATTCTGTTTTTAACAAAAAGTCTATAACCTTTAATTTGATACTCCCCTACAAAGTCACGAGTTTCAGTGCTAAGCCACGATTCATTTACCGCAATTATATCAGTCTTTACAAGCAATTAAAGAAAAAAATTCGTTTATTTTATTTCGTAGGCTACGAGCATGTAAGGATAGAACCTTCAAATTGTTTGTAATTGCGACACCTTCGCGAGCGCAGTGAAAATTTATGGAATTTACGCTGGGACTGTTCGAGTTACGGCAGCCTGAAAAGAAGAGGCAGTATTATGAAATAGTCTTCCTAAACGCGCAGCTCCAACGTCATTAAGATGAAGTCCATCTCCGAGGAACAAGTCCCTCCTGCCGTAAAAACTGTTCCAAAAATTCGCAAAATGCACTTCTTCCTGTTGGCAGAGACTTTAGGTTATTGTTATAATGTTATAATGTTTCAGACCAACAAAGACCCTAGGATCCACTCATGGCTGGTCTACCTAACTGTGTTCGTAATCGTGTATTGTGTATGTCCTCCGTGGTGGCGGAGGGGACCTACAATTTTACGTGGGTTCCGAACCACAAGAACATAAGAAACTTATTTAAAAACTGCTGGTAAATTGGCAACGACCAATTTTTACGAAACTAAATAATTATCAATTTAAAAATAATTAATTATCGGTTTAAAACTAAAGATAGAATCTCTCGGTCCAGAGGAGCAAGTCATAATAGACTACTATCCACAAATATGTTACATTCTATATCTATTTATAACGGACATGCAAATATATCAGATCCAAAGAATCCAGTCAATTTCATTACGGTATCCATCAAGTCACGGTTCATATCGATTGCGGACCAAGTCAAATTTACAACCATATACATTACAATATATACACATACGAGGAAAAGTGTAGGTGTGGCTGTAAAGACTGTACAGTAATGTAGAAATGTGTGTGCACCCATTATGGGTCTCCCATTTAAAGGTGTTTGTGGGGCAAGTGAAGATCATGAGTTTTTCAATACCTCACAGTACTATGGGGGGCACCGCTCGGCAGAGGAATCTCTTTAAATGGGGTGTGTAAGGACAGAGAGTATCCCTAACCCAAGACGCTGCCTCCCTATATCCCACAACACTTGTGTTGAGCTGTGGGATCTATCCCCACAAAGCCTTAATTTTACTACCTTAAACTATACCCTTTCTATCAACATGCGCGTCCAATCGATTCTTAAACATGTTTATAGACGTGCTACTAATTACTTCTACCGGCAAACTATTCCAGCTATTTACTATTCTATGCGTAAAAATGTTTTTCGCAACTGCTGTCTCGAACCTTCTACTTGTCAACTTACACCCGTTATTTCTAGTCCTATTATATTGAGATATTTCGAAAAAGCTATCTCTATCTACGTTATCAAACCCATTCATAATTTTGAAAACCTGGATTAGATCCCTTAACCTCCTAGTCTCGAGTGTAGTCAATTTTAACTCTTTAAGCCTATCCTCGTACGACTTTGACCTAAGAGACGGAATCATCTTAGTTGCTCGTCTTTGAACTCTTTCGATTTTGTCTATATCTTTGCGCATATGCGGATTCCAAAATTGGACCGCGTACTCCAAATGGGGTCTAACTAATGATTTATAAAGAGGAACTATAATATCGCGCGATTTGTACTCAAAATTTCGAGCTATAAAACCTAACACTGTTCGCCTTATTGACCGCCGCTGTACTTTGTTTCGCTACTTTTAAATCACCAGTGACTATAACTCCTAAATCTTTTTCCTGCTCTACGCTTTTTAAATCTTTCCCTGACATACTATACGCAAAATTACCGTTACGCGAACCTATATGCATAATTTTGCACTTATCCACGTTAAATCTCATTTGCCATGTGACTGACCAATCAACGATTTTATTCAGATCTTCCTGAATTTTACCTCTATCTTTGTCATTAATCGCCCTACCACCCAGCTTCGTGTCATCCGCAAACTTTGAAACTGTACTGACTAGGCCGACATCTAAATCGTTAATATATATAAGAAAAAGCAAGGGGCCCAATACAGAACCCTGAGGAACGCCACTCGCTACATTAGCCCAACACGACTCCGCTCCATCAACGACCACCCTCTGTTTCCTGCCTCGCAACCATTCTTCTAGCCAATTTATTACTACACCCCTGATTCCATGAGCCTTAGTTTTTTCAATAAGTCTTTTGTGCAGCACGGTGTCAAACGCTTTTTGAAAAACTAAATACACTACATCAACCGCCCGATGTCTATCGTAAACGTTAACCACGCTTTGGAAAAATTCTAAAAGATTAGTTAAGCAAGATTTGTTTCGCCTAAAACCGTGCTGCGTATTTCTGACCAGATTATGCACTTCTAAGTGTTCGACTATACGATCCCTAATTATTGATTCCAGTAGCTTACCTACAACAGACGTTAAACTGATTGGCCTATAATTTCCCGCCGCACCTTTATCGCCTTTCTTAAAGATAGGTGTTACGTTTGCTAACTTGAAATTATCTGGTACGCACCCCTCAGAAATAGACGCATTAAAAATCTTTGTTAGCGGCACAACAATGCTATCTTTTAATTCTTTTAGTTGTATGGGATATATGGAATCCGGACCCGGTGATTTACGCGTTTTCATTTTATCAATATAGCGCATTACTTCCCCTTCACTAACGACAATATTATCCAAAATATTACCATTATCAAAAGGTATTATGTCTATGACCGTAGGGATATTGTTAATATTGTTAATATAGGTCGCCTTGCTGTAGAAATCGTTACGATGGATAACTCGAGGAAGTATACCTGTTAAAACAATCTTATTAGTTTTTCTTTTAATCGCTCTAGTAAGTCCCTGTACCTAGCCAGCAGTTCTTCCGATCTAGAATTTAAAACGTTATTAGTACCGACATGAATAACATACGTTGTGTCCTCGGAGGTACCGTCTGTAAATTGGTCAACACTATTAGTTATATCCTCCACCCTTGCACCAGGGTAGCAGTAACGGCGCCTACGACGAGGGTTTCTCCCACAGAATTCCTCGAGCTGCCCTCGAACAATAGAATCGCCAACGAGTCGTATTTCCGGTTCATCAGCATCATCGAAACCTAAAACAGAAAACTTATTGTTTGTTATTACTGGTAGACATGTCAGGTTTTCTCAATGGGGCTCCATTACGCACTCGAACGAAGGGTTGGGAACTAGGAGAAGAGAGAGGGCTATTAATACTATTTATATTATTAGTAGAAACTGAGGCAGGAAGCATCACCCTTTCTTCAAGGCTTACTCTGGCCTCCTTCTCACGTTCTAACTCGTTCCTCAGCACTTCCAAGTTTGAGCACCACCTGCAAACTAACTGTTCATTATTATTAGCCATTGTAAACGCATCAGCGGCAAATTTCCCTTCACAGCGACTGCAAGTACTTGACGGGGGTGCCATGCTTTTAATTAGTTAAACAACAAAAAACAAAACAAAACAAAAATATCTTAATGTGCAGTATTGTGCACATTAGACAGTTATCCACATTACGCGTAACATATATATATATATATATATGCAAAGAAATCACAAAGCAACACGTGATCTTCTTAATAAGCAAAGAACCACAGGGAAAAGGAAAAGGAAACACGAAGTAAAGTGTTTTCTTTTCCTTTTTCCTATGGTTCTTTGCTTATATATATATATATATATATATATATATATATATATATATATATATATATAATATTATATATATATATATATATATATATATAACAGGGTGTCCGAGAATTATCTGTACAATTTTTGGCTGTTATTAAAAGTAAACCATGAAGTGTAGAAATTCCAGTGTTGTCCCATTTTACAGAGAAACTCATTAAGTTTTTTCTTTTTCAGATATTCATACACACCCCTCATCCTTAATGAATCCACAGGAGAAAGCACAGTGTGTTAAATGGTTTATCGAAACAAAATCAGATACACAAGTTCAACGAAGGTTTAGAACTAATTACAACAGAAACCCTCCATCAAGAGTAACCATACGAGCTTGGTATAAAAGGTTTAAGGAAACTGGAAGTGTAGAGCATAAGAAAGGAGCAGGGCGGCCTCGAACGTCTTTTGAAAATGTCGAGCGCATTCGAGAGGCTTTTGTTCGCAAATTCGCACACGCAGTAAGAATTGCATCACGAGAGTTACAGATACCTCGTTCGACAGTGCATGATGTCTTGCATAAACGTTTGAAGTTGCATCCTTACAAGTTGCAAATCTTGCAACAGATTACGCAAGAAGATAAGGTCTCCCGTAAGGAATTTGCAATGACTCTGCTTGACAGAGTCGACCAGGACAATGCGTTCTTGGCAAGAATCATGTTTTCGGATGAGACAACTTTTCATGTTTCAGGCAAGGTAAACAAACAAAATGTGCGCATATGGGGGTCACAAAATCCACATTGCATAGAAGAGCACATCAGAGACAGTCCTAAAGTTAATGTGTGGTGTGGCCTGTTACATGATCGCGTGATTGGACCATTTTTCTTCGGTGAATCAACAGTGACCTCCAATACCTACCTGGACATGTTGCAACACTTTGTCTATCCGCAATTGGAAGCACTGCATCCACGCATCATTTTTCAGCAAGATGGCGCACCGCCACATTGGGCCTTGATCGTCCGTAAGTCCCTGAATGAGACATTCCCAAACAGGTGGATTGGCCGTGGAGGTGCAATTCATTGTCCGGCTAGATCTCCCGACATCACACCCTGTGATTTCTTTCTTTGGGGATTCGTCAAAGATCTTGTGTACATACGCGGGTGACAGACATTGATGATTTAAAAGCAAGAATCACAGCTGCTATTGAGCGAATTGATGTGGATATGCTGCAGCGTACATGGCAACATTTGGATTATCGATTGGATGTTTTGCGAATCACTGATGGTGCACATATCGAATGTTTGTAACAACGTTACTTTAATAAAAGGAACTTTTGAAAATACAGATTCTAAATAATCTTGTTTAAGAATTTTACGTGTGTTATCAAGAATTTTATTAAAAGTTGAAATTGTACAGATAATTTTCGGACAAACTGGAATTTCTAAAAAACTTGTCAAAACTTGGTATCAGAAAAAACTTAATGAGATTCTCTGTAAAATGGGACAACACTGGAATTTCTACACTTCATGGTTGACTTTTAATAACAGCCAAAAATTGAACAGATAATTCTCGGACACCATGTATATAATATAATATATATATATATATATATATGAATAGAAACGACATAAGTATTAAGGAACGTTTCTGCACACGAGGAGGAGAGATAACGAAATAATGAAAAATGAGGCGAACCGCCTGGGAATCGAACCCAGGGCCTTCCAATTGCCGGTCGGACGCTCTACCATTATGCTACGGACCTCACTCAATCACAAATCGAAATTCTCCCAAATAGGGCAGAAACCAATGCCCTCAGGAGCACCCTCGCAAATCGTGAATATGCGCAAATAACTGCAATGACCGCGCAGTATATAAATGAATAGAAACGACATAAGTATTAAGGAACGTTTCTGCACACGAGGAGGAGAGATAACGAAATAATGAAAAATGAGGCGAACCGCCTGGGAATCGAACCCAGGGCCTTCCAATTGCCGGTCGGACGCTCTACCATTATGCTACGGACCTCACTCAATCACAAATCGAAATTCTCCCAAATAGGGCAGAAACCAATGCCTCAGAGAGCACCCTCGCAAATCGTGAATATGCGCAAATAACTGCAATGACCGCGCAGTATATAAATGAATAGAAACGACATAAGTATTAAGGAACGTTTCTGCACACGAGGAGGAGAGATAACGAAATAATGATTGAGTGAGGTCCGTAGCATAATGGTAGAGCGTCCGACCGGCAATTGGAAGGCCCTGGGTTCGATTCCCAGGCGGTTCGCCTCATTTTTCATTATTTCGTTATCTCTCCTCCTCGTGTGCAGAAACGTTCCTTAATACTTATGTCGTTTCTATTCATTTATATACTGCGCGGTCATTGCAGTTATTTTTGCATATATATATATATATATATACATTCAACTGCAAAGAACACGCAGTATAAATAACGTAAAGAACGACGCTTGTATAGGAGATATTCCGCGCAAGACGAGAGAGAGAAAACGGAACAAATGAAAAAATGAAGTACCACCTGGGAATCGAACCCGGGATCTTCCGATTGCCGGTCAGACGCGATACCATTACACCATGGACTTCACTCTTCCAAATGCCGTAATTCTTCTACATACTCGCAGAAACCAATGCCCCAAGGGGGCACCTCCCGCATGCCGTAACATTATATACATTCAACTGCAAAGAACACGCAGTATAAATAACGTAAAGAACGACGCTTGTATAGGAGATATTCCGCGCAAGACGAGAGAGAGAAAACGGAACAAATGAAAAAATGAAGTACCACCTGGGAATCGAACCCTATACAAGCGTCGTTCTTTACGTTATTTATACTGCGTGTTCTTTGCAGTTGAATGTATATAATGTTACGGCATGCGGGAGGTGCCCCCTTGGGGCATTGGTTTCTGCGAGTATGTAGAAGAATTACGGCATTTGGAAGAGTGAAGTCCATGGTGTAATGGTATCGCGTCTGACCGGCAATCGGAAGATCCCGGTTTCGATTCCCAGGTGGTACTTCATTTTTTCATTTGTTCCGTTTCTCTCTCTCGTCTTGCGCGGAATATCTCCTATACAAGCGTCGTTCTTTACGTTATTTATACTGCGTGTTCTTTGCAGTTGAATGTATATAATGTTACGGCATGCGGGAGGTGCCCCCTTGGGGCATTGGTTTCTGCGAGTATGTAGAAGAATTACGGCATTTGGAAGAGTGAAGTCCATGGTGTAATGGTATCGCGTCTGACCGGCAATCGGAAGATCCCGGGTTCGATTCCCAGGTGGTACTTCATTTTTCATTTGTTCCGTTTTCTCTCTCTCGTCTTGCGCGGAATATCTCCTATACAAGCGTCGTTCTTTACGTTATTTATACTGCGTGTTCTTTGCAGTTGAATGTATATAATGTTACGGCATGCGGGAGGTGCCCCCTTGGGGCATTGGTTTCTGCGAGTATGTAGAAGAATTACGGCATTTGGAAGAGTGAAGTCCATGGTGTAATGGTATCGCGTCTGACCGGCAATCGGAAGATCCCGGGTTCGATTCCCAGGTGGTACTTCATTTTTTCATTTGTTCCGTTTCTCTCTCTCGTCTTGCGCGGAATATCTCCTATACAAGCGTCGTTCTTTACGTTATATATATATATATATATATATATAAGCAAAGAACCATAGGAAAAAGGAAAAGAAAACACTTTACTTCGTGTTTCCTTTTCCCTGTGGTTCTTTGCTTATTAAGAAGATCACGTGTTGCTTTGTGATTTCTTTGCATATATATATATATATATATATATATATATATATATATATATATATATATGTTACGCGTAATGTGGATAACTGTCTAATGTGCACAATACTGCACATTAAGATATTTTTTTTGTTTTGTTTTTTGTTGTTCAACTAATTAAAAGCATGGCACCCCCGTCAAGTACTTGCAGTCGCTGTGAAGGGAAATTTGCCGCTTACGCGTTTACAATGGCTAATAATAATGAACAGTTAGTTTGCAGGTGGTGCTCAAACTTGGAAGTGCTGAGGAACGAGTTAGAACGTGAGAAGGAGGCCAGAGTAAGTCTTGAAGAAAGGGTGATGCTCCTGACGGCAAAATTAGAATCCTTTGAGACTCCAGTTACGACCCCTCCTGCCTCAGTTTCTACTAATAATATAAATAATATTAATAGCCCTCTCTCTTCTCCTAGTTCCCAACCCTTCGTTCGAGTGCGTAATGGAGCCCCATTGAGAAAACCTAAGACATGTCTACCAGTAATAACAAACAATAAGTTTTCTGTTTTAGGTTTCGATGATGCTGATGAACCGGAAATACGACTCGTTGGCGATTCCATTGTTCGAGGGCAGCTCGAAGAATTCTGTGGGAGAAACCCTCGTCGTAGGCGCCGTTACTGCTATCCTGGTGCAAGGGTGGAGGATATAAGACTCATACTGTATAACTAATAGTGTTGACCAATTTACAGACGATACCTCCGAGGACACAACGTATGTTATTCATGTCGGTACTAATAACGTTTTAAATTCTAGATCGGAAGAACTGCTGGCTAGGTACAGGGACTTACTGGAGCGATTAAAGGAAAAACTAATAAGATTGTTTTAACAGGTATACTTCCTCGAGTTATCCATCGTAACGATTTCTACAGCAAGGCGACCTATATTAACAATAACCTAAAGTGCGACCCACATGTTATGAAACAATATATATATATATATATATATATATATATATATATATATATACGTACGGGTGGGCCGTAAGTTTCCATACATAGGAAAAATAAACATTTTTTTATGGACAACCATTTTTATTTATATAATATGCTCTACATGGTTGCCATTGTTTTGAAAACACATTTCAATACGTGTTCCCCACTGTTGATGAACACGCATTAGCACAGTTGACGTTATGCTTGTAATGGCGTTGGTGATACGTTCCTTTAGATGATTTATGTCTCATATCTTTTCCTGATACACCATGGCCTTCAAGTGCCCCCAAAGATAGAAATCAAGGGGGGTGAGATCTGGGGATCTGGGAGGCCACTCCACAGGACCACGCCGACCAATCCAAGCATCCGGAAACTGCTGATCCAAATACCGACGCACGTGAAGACCATAATGAGGTGGAGCTCCATCTTGCTGGAAGTAAACTGGGAAGTTACCTTCCTCGTTTAGCAGGGATGGGAAAATCTCTTCTTGCAACATGTTAAGATACCTTTCGGCATTAAGATTTCCACTGACAAAAATTGGTCCAATAATTCTGTCACCCCATATCCCGGCCCACACCATCACTTTACCGGCACCTTGCATCTTCGTCGGACTCAGCCAGTTAGGGTTAGCATTACTCCAATAACGTATGTTTTGCCGATTAACCTCTCCATTGACGTAAAAATTTGCTTCATCAGTAAACAAGATCTTACAAACGCATATTCTTAGGGTATCTGAAACATAAAAACAAACGTTTAAATTTTCCTATGTATGGAAACTTACGGCCCACCCTGTATATATATATATATCCCTCTGTGGCGAATGTGGGAATACACCTTTCTTCGGTGTAAGGGCTTTCTCTGCCCTCGTGGACCATTGGGCCCGTTTTGGGACCCGGCTGATCTCCTGTTTCTTTTTCTTTCTTTCTCCTTTAACCCATTCTTTCTGGCTTATCTCTGTTTTTTGGCGTCGTTCTTTGGACCTTGATTTTGACCCTTTCCTTGGCCCTTGGGTGTGGGAGGTGGTTGCTCTGCACCCTTGTCGCTTTCCAACCAAACCCAAACCCTGTCCCTGCCACTTTTCACCGCGCGTTGGATGAGAGTGGCCGCCTTTCAGGCACAGGGACTGGGTACGGGTGTATCTCCCCTGCGTGACATCTATCGGCGGTGGGACCAAGTGTGCCCACGCTTCGCCTTTCCCTTGTTGGAGTCGATGGTGGCTGGATGCGCGCGGGGGATGAAGTTCTTTTTTGTTTCGCTATGGACACTTCTCCCCCTCGGCTTACGACTTTACGACTACTGCTTCTCATTCCTGGACTCAGTGGCGGATTTAGGGGGGGGCCGAGTAGGCCATGGCCTACGGCCCCGCGCCTGTGAGGGCCCCGCGCCCTCACATATAATTATAATGTTGGATTCCACTATAAATAATACAATTGATTAATGATTAGTGATAATTATGGTATCACTCTCTTTGCTGGCGGGAGTTTAGTTCTATTCAGGCCGCTGTGGAGTGCACATGTGAGTGTGTTTAGTGGTAAGTAATGGTAAAAGTCGTATCTCGAAAAAGTCGCCAGTCAATAAATGGGGATGGGGGAGTTTTAGTCAGCTTTATAATAACATAAATAAGTTGAAAAATGTTAAATTAATGTAATTAATTTTTTTATATGAAACGTACTTAGGCTAGGTTAGGTCAGTTTAGCTTAGATTTCATAATAAATACATTTTATACATATTTAAGGAAAAAGTCGCCACTGGTGGGGGCTGGCGACTTTTCCCATAAAGCGACTTTTTCACCCGAACAACTGTTTAGTGTCTGTATTTAATTAATTAATTAAACTGTATTAATTAATACTAAACCGAGGGTCAAGTGTAAATAGTTTGTTTTTTATGTTTTTATGTTTCAGGATAAGGCAGTGAGGCTGCACTGAGGCACAATGGAGAAATCAACAAGTCGTGATCGTGATCAAGGGAGGAAGTATAAAGCTGGCTCTGTTAAACGACAAGAAAAGGCAGACGTAAACCAAAGAGTAAAAAAACTACCAAAAATAACTCAATGGTTGACATATCCAACAGTATCTGAATCTGCAAAATCACAAACTCAAACTGAATCCGGTCAAACTGAATCTGAATCAGTAGAGACACCAATTACGCCTGAAACAACTGGAGAAGCCACAACTAGTACTGAACCTAGTGTAGTTAGCGCAATTGAACCTGAACACAGTGACAGTGAGGAGACACAAGAGGAAGTGAAAGTTATGAATACCGGTACTGAACAAGGATTTGAAACGGATCTTGGATTATGGCCTAAAATAATTACTGAAAATGTGTGTGACTATTGGTTGAAAAAGGGAAGCGCAGAATGTCGACTAAACAGAACCCGTCATTGTACAAAGACATTATTCACTCGAACTCATTCATTATCTGGCCAAGAAATTAATCTTAAATGGCTCTGTTACTCTAAAACAACTGGTAAAGTGTATTGTTTTGCTTGCAAGCTTATGTCAAAGGTGGAAATCTCATTCACAACTGGCTTCAATGGTTGGAAGAACGCTAGGTATGTCATAGAATCTCACAGTAGGTCAGATCAGCACAGGAAAAGTATGGTCGAAATGATATATCGAAAGACTGCGGGTGCCCGTATTGACTCTAATCTAGTACAACAATATGAAAGTGAATGCGAGTACTGGCAAGCAGTATTGAGGAGGTGTGTAGATGTTTTAAAGCTACTTTGCGAACGCGGGCTAGCCATTCGAGGTAAAGATGAAGTAATTGGATCAGTACACAATGGAAACTATCTTGGGATTCTAGAGCTGCTGAGCACATACGACAGTTTCTTGGCAGCACATATCAAGAAACACGCAAACAAAGGTAGTGGTCATACTTCCTACTTGTCCCATGTCATTTCTGAGGAAGTCATTGGAATAATGGCAGAAAAGGTTATGTCCTCAATAACAGATGAAGTAAAAACAGCAAAGTACTTCTCAATTTCTGTTGACTCCACACCTGATATTTCACACATGGATCAACTTACTTTTACAATCCGCTATGTACTGCCTACTACAGGTCCAGTTGAAAGGTTTTTGCAGTTTATTCCCATGCTAAGCCACACTGGCAGAGATATTGCTACAACTGTTCTTGATTTTCTTAAAGAGAAGAACATTCCAGTTATCGACTGCCGAGGACAGTCCTATGACAATGCCAGCAACATGTCTGGTAAATATCTGGGGACCCAACAGCAGAGCTGGGCACTTGCGGTTTTTTTTGCGGTACTGCGGTACTGCGGTACTACCGCACTACCAAACCGGTACCGCATACCGGTTTGGTAGTGCGGTAGTACCGCAGTACCGCAAAAAACCCGCAAGTGCCCAGCTTTGCCCAACAGATAATCAAGAATGAGTGTAGTGAAGCTGAGTACATACCATGTATGGCTCATTCCTTAAACTTGGTGGCTAAGTGTGCTGCAGAAAGCTGTCCTGCTGCAGTGTCATTGTTTGCTCTGGTACAAAATATGTACTCCTTTCTTGTTGCATCTACTTATCGTTGGAGGAGACACCGTGAGGTACTAGAGACTAATAAAGATAAGAAGTTGAAAGTTGATAAAATACTTTCAGACACTCGTTGGTCAGCACGAGCAGATGCTGTAGCTGCTCTCAGTAGAGCACACAAAGAAAACATCATTGTTCTGGAAGAGTTATTCTCAGATCAGAATCAGCCAGCTGAAACAAGAGCTGAAGCAAGTGGTCTTCTCAAAGGTTTGAAAAAACTTGAAACAGTGATTCTTCTTGAAGTTTGGGATACAGTATTGGAAAGGTTTCAGAGTAGCAGTATCCAGCTGCAAAAATCTGGGCTCTCCCTCAACACAGCTGTCACACTGCTAGAGTCTCTTTTACAATTTGCTAAAGACCTGAGATCCCAGTTCGATGACTTTGAAGCAAAAGCTATGGCTAAGTGTGATCCCTGTGATGTGACGAGTAATGATGCATACTACGCCGACACGCAGCGTATTAGGAAGCGCAAGCGTCACCACGATGAACTAGACTCCGCGGAGGATGTTATGCTGACAGGGAGAGACAAGTTTAGAGTGACTGCATTCTTGCCCATCATTGACAAGCTCTGTGCTGCCCTACAACAACGCATTGCTGCTTACAGCGACCTTCGAGAGAAATTTGGGTTTTATCAGAAATCTCAAACAAAACGAACACTGAGCTTAAAGCATCTGCTGAAAAGCTTGTGTCTTCATATCCTAAGGACTTGGAGGCTGGATTGGAGTCGGAGCTTTTGCAGTTTGCACACCTTATGAAATC
The DNA here is from genome assembly GCA_023014485.1 of Bathynomus jamesi. Taxonomy (NCBI): domain Eukaryota; kingdom Metazoa; phylum Arthropoda; class Malacostraca; order Isopoda; family Cirolanidae; genus Bathynomus; species Bathynomus jamesi. Next base: position 1,475,975 of record JAJOZX010000167.1, on the reverse strand, counting down.
CATTCCAAGAGATTCACCTGAAAGTGCTCCTTCATCAGGTGGTGCAAAGGCTGCAAAAAGTCCTGAACTAGAAATGTATGAGATAATTCACAGACATGACATGGTAGAAACATTTGCTAATGTTGAAATTGTATTACGACTCTATCTCTGCATGTTTGTCACAAACTGCACTGGGGAGCGATCATTCTTCAAGATGAAACTAGTCAAGAATTATCTAAGAAACACCATGGGGCAGGACCGTTTGTCTTCACTCACCCTGTTGAGCATTGAGCATGAGAAATTAAGGGTGCTTGATTTTACTGATGTCATCAAACAGTTTGCAAGTAAGAAGGCTAGAAAAAAATCTTTTTTGACTGAGAAATAGTTAAGTGTACCGTACAAATTGCCTGCAATAAACAAAACCCACTCATTGCATCATTTGCATGTCAGTCAAGTGGTATTCTCTTTAGTTAATGGTGTATTATTATAGTTATTTTTTGTTAATGGTGTATTATTATAGTTATTTTTTATTGTTAAGCTTCAAAAAAACAAATGTGTAATGTTCAACTATGAAATGGTCATTTGGCTAATTAATTATCAATAAATTGAATATTGTTTAAAAAGTAAATTTATTTTAACGCTTCGCTTGCCCATTGATTTGAGGGCCCCGTAAGGTCACCACTGGGGGATGGGGGTGTAAATCTTCATTTCAGTTAATTAAGCTAGCTTTGCGTAGTTTGGGGCCCCGCACTCCAACCGGCCTAGGGCCCCGCGCACCTTAAATCCGCCACTGCGACTGGACTACTCCTCTCAACACTCGGGTGGTGGGCAACCAGGCCCTCGAGTCCTTTACCACTGGAAGACCGCAACCTAATGGGGTTGACCCCCCTGTGGAAGCGGAACGCTTGCACTCTCCTTTTCCGTTGCCGACCCCAGTCCGTCCCTCGACTACGCCCTTGGACCTACACTCTCTGGAGCAGGGGTCTCGCCCCAGCCCACTTCAGCCACCTTCGGGCAAGTCAAGTTCCACCGAGGACTTGCCCCCACAACCCGGCTTCTTGCTCTCCCCATATGCCCCCCTCACCCGCAGTCAGCCCACCTCCTCACGGAGAGAGCCTCGCGGCGGACGGGGGAGCCGGCATTCACGGCCGTCCTATCGACCGTTGAATATCCCAGTCCATTTCGACTCTACAGCCTCCCTCTCCCTCCCAAGTATCCACAAATTCCTGGTGATTCGGCCTATATCTGGGTCCCTCCCGAACAACTCTGAACGGACGTTCCAGGCGATCCGAACCCACAGCAACTCCAGCCGCTATGACGTACGCCCACAGAGGGATGGCTCCCTCCTCGTAAAATCACGCTCAGCCGCAGAGACGAAAGCCCAACTCTTCGTCACTGAGGTCCTTGGATGCTCGGTGTCCGTTTCCCCACACCCTCGCCTGAACCAGAGTCAGGGCACTATTTACGCCACCCGCCTATTGTCGGTCGCAGTGAACGAGCTCCTGGAGGACCTCGCACCCCAAGGAGTCACTAAGATCTATCGTTTCACATCCCGACAAGGAGGCACCCCCTCCCCCACCCCACGTCTGCTCCTTACTTTCAACACACTAATCCCCCCCGGCCGCATTATATGGGGTATGGGAGACCGCGCCTCATGCGAGTTTTCTATCCGCCCATACGTCCCAGACCCGACCCGTTGCTTCAAATGCAATAAATTCGGACACGTTAGCTCCGCTTGTCGACAGCCGCATCAATTATGTGTTCACTGTGGACGACTCGCTCACCCTGACAGGTGCCCCAACACACCCAAATGCTCCAACTGTGAAGGCGCACACCCCTCTTCATCCCGGGAGGTGAGGCCGGGGGTGTCCTATGCCGCTGCTCTCGGCTCTATCATCTCGGCACGCCGCTCTGGCCTGCCGCCGAAACCCCCCCAAGCCACTGCTCCCTATTCCCCTCAAAGAAAACACTCGCAGGACCCGATGGTTTCCTGTCCCCCGACCATTCCTCCTCTTCCCGCACCTCACCTGCCACGAATCCCCCAGGTGTCTGGGACCAGGACACCCAGGTCCCATCCACCTCAAACCCCGCCTTCCCAGTACCCCCTGCACACGCCCGAACCTGCCGCCCGGAGCAAGCCGTCGAGGCGGAGACGCCGGAGCGTGTCACCGGACCTTCTGGCCTTCCAACGTCTCTCTCTATCTTCCTCTCGTACCAAGAAGACGGCTCGGATCCTCACTCCGCCCACCACGTCTCCTATGTCCTCTCCGCATCGCAGAAGTCCCACCACTCTACCCCCACAGACTCTGACAATAGTGGCTGAGATCCACGACCCGCCCCGGACGACGGGACCCAGTCCGAACAATATCTTCTCCGCCGAGGATCCGGTGGATGCGGCGCTGGCGCAGCTGCACGGTGTGACCGAGGGGAGCTCGGCCGCGCCCAAGCCCACGAGTCTTATGGATCTGCCCTTGCCTCCTGGTGCCATTTTCTCCACCCCTCCACGAGACTACTCTGATTCACCTCCTTCCACCCCCATCGTACCTACTCCCCCAACATCCCCGGCCCCCTCCTTGTCAGCTACCCTGTGTACGCCCTCCCTCCCACCCGCCCGGTCCTTTTGGTACCCCTTATCACCACCTCGAGTCCGCCATGAGACCCCGGACAGGCGGGGTAGCGCCACTTTTGGGGCTACCGTGCCCCCTCTTGGTCCGACCATAGAAGCCCGTCACAGCACATCCGACCCTCTCAGCCCACGATGTTCCTCTGCCTGCCGTGATCCACGCCTCCGGTCTCGCTCGGCCGACTCGATCCCGCCACCTCCGCGGGGTTCGACAGGCCGACCGATTCCTTCCCTGGTGAACGGTAGATAGCCAGCCATGCTCCCGACCAAGCCTTCAATTTCGCGAACTCCGGATCTCCCTTCATACTCCAACCTCCTAGCACCTACACCTTTACCCATCCCCCTTCATCAACTAATGGATCCCCGAAAACCACAATAGTCCACTGGAACTGTCGAGGAATATTCGCAAATTATGAAGGCCTTACCTCCCTGCTTGCCACTTCCCGTCCGGTGTGTGTCTGTCTCCAGGAGCTAATCCTGGGGACCAGGCCCATGCCCTGCCCTACTGGTTATTTTTGCACCGCCACCCCGCCTCCTACCTGCACTCGAAGGGGAGCTGCCATCCTCGTACACCACGCAGTCCCCTTCTACAACCTCTCCATCCGGTCCCCACTACAGGTGACTGCCGTCCGGCTCTCCCTGGATAGACAGTACACCGTCTGCTCCATCTACCTCCCCCCCCACGCTCAAGTCTCCCGCGACGACCTGGTGGAAGTCGTGGAGCAACTCCCCAGGCCCTTCCTACTGCTGGGCGATTTCAATAGTCGCCACCCCTTGTGGGGCGACACACACACAACCTATATGGCCCCAACCCTGATATCCGTCATGACCGAACTCTCCTTCGAGTGCCTCAACAATGGCTCTCCTACATTTTACCATGCCACCACCTGCACTCTATCCTGTATAGACCTATCCCTCGTTTCAACTGATGCCCTCCTAGACTTCACGTGGCAACTCCTCCGAGAAGACCATGGAAGTGTCCATCTCCCCATACAACTCACCCTCAATCGACCCGACCAGACTGTTCGAGTACCGGTAAGGTGGGTTACTACCAACGCGAATTGGGCCCGCTTCCGCGACAACACCTATACCACCCTTACAACTGCCCACTTCCCATCCATCGACGAGTGCATCGCATACTTCGAGTCCGTCGTTCTAGCGGCCGCAAGCACTAGCGTACAACGATCCTCCGCCTACCCCCGCGCCCGACGGGTGCCTTGGTGGACCCCGGAGTGCGCGGAGGCCGTGCGCGCCAAGAAGAAGGCAACTCGGCGCTTCTACCGGACGCGACTCCCCATCCATCGCACGGAGATGCAGCGGGTCAGGGCCATCGCCCGCCGCACAATGAAGACAGCGCGCCGAACCTCTTGGCGTGCCTTTGTGTCCGGCATCACCGCCAACACACCTTCGGCTACCATCTGGAAGAAGGTACGGGGTGTCGAGAGGCGACATGTCCCCTCCCGACCCCCGGTCCTCCGGACTAACGACGGACTCCTATGTGAACCCAAGTTGGTGACAGACCACCTTGCTTCTACCTTCGCCGCCGTTTCTTCCTCTACAGTCAATTCGTACCCGCCCCTGAGGATAGGCCTTCTCCACCGTCCATAGACAGCACCTACAACCGATTGTTTATCATGCGTGAACTACAGGCGGCACTGGCCTCTCGACGATCCCCTTGTCCCGGTCCGGACGGTATTCCGTACGGCATGCTCCAGCACATCCACTCTACCTTACAAATTTTCCTGCTGGATCTATACAATCGCATATGGATAGAGGGCACCTTCCCCTCTAGGTGCAAGGAGGCCCACGTCATCCCTATCCCCAAACCCGGCAAAGATCCCCTGGACCCCACAAACTACAGACCAATCGCCCTGACGTTTTGTGCCTGCAAGATCCTCGAGAAAATGGTTGCCACGCGATTATCGTTCGTCCTTGACCATAACAATTCCTTCCCGTCTACCCAGTCCGGCTTCAGACAATTCCGCTCCACCACTGATCCCCTCCTGCTTCTCAGCCGAGACATACAGGATGCCTTCGACAATGGACAGTTCGTACTGTCAATTTTTTTTTACATCCAGAAGGCCTATGACACCACCCATCGAGCAATGATCCTCGGTCAGCTCCGACATCTGGGCCTCGTCGGAGCCATGCCGACCTTCATCAGGGGCTTCCTCTCTTCCCGGACCTTTAAAGTCCGGGTGGGCTCAGTCCTCTCTGACACCTTTGTGCAGGAGGACGGGGTCCCACAGGGAAGCATCCTCAGTGTTCTCTGCTTCTCCGTCGTGATGAACACTGTCTCACAATGCCTTCCACCCACCATCCGCTCTTCCATTTACGCGGATGACCTTGCAATCTACTTCGCAGGGCGAGAACCCTCTGTTGTTCAACGACAGATGCAGCTCGCCATCTACCGGGTGGAAAGGTGGGCGACGTCGGTGGGTTTCCGCCTCTCCATCCCTAAGTCCAAGTGTATGGTTTTCATTAGAAGAAGACCCACAGCCCTTCCTTTACCCTCTGTCACATTATACGGCAGGCCTCTTGAGGTGGTACCCTCCACGCGTTTCCTGGGCATGACCCTAGACCGACGGCTCAATTGGGTTCCCCATCTCAAGCACCTAAAGCAATCCCTTCGACGCCCCCTCGCTCTCCTGGATCACCTCTTTCACACCACATGGGGTGCAGATCGACGCTCTCTTCTTCGCCTTTACACTTCCATAGTGCAGTCGAAGCTGGACTATGGTAGTGCAGTTTACGGTTCAGCCTCCACCGCCCGACTTCGTATCCTGGACCCGGTGCTTAATAGAGGCCTCCGCCTCGCCACTGGTGCCTTCCGCTCCTCCCCAGCCTCCATCCTCCATGTGGAATGCGATCATCTCCCTCTCGCCCTTCGACGGGGTCTTCTCCTCATGAGGACATACCTCCGTGCACAGAGGCTACCTTCTTCGCTTCTGGGCACGGCGGTTTCAGAACTACCACCTCAGGGACGAAGCTGGCACTTGACTGAAGCGGTCCGCTCTTTCCTTGATCTTTTCAACATGCCCGCCCCTTCAGTTATCCCCATTTCATTCAGCATCTACCCCCCTTGGATCCTCACCCCTATCAAGTTTTGCAAAGATCTGTGTACCCTACCGAAGACTACCACGAGCGCCATGATATACAGGTCACTTCCGCGAACACGCAACCCAACACCCGGACGCAGTCGCCATTTACACGGATGGTTCCCGATCGGAAGCCGGTGTGGCCTCCTCAGCGGTGATTCTGTCCCAGCCGCTTTCCCGGGGCGTCGGCCTGCCCCGCGAGGCCTCCGTTTTTTCGGCGGAACTTCTCGCCATTACGGAGGCCCTCGATATTGTGCGCACCCACTCTGCCAGCTCCTTTGTCATTTATTCGGATTCCCGAAGTGCACTCCTCTCCCTGGAAAGATTTAACTCCCCCCACCCGTCGTCTGTACCATCCAGCAAACCTTCCACTCTCTAACGACCTTCCAACACAAGACAATCGCCTTCTGCTGGGTCCCGGCTCATGTCGGCATCCAGGGTAACGAGGCGGCGGATCGCACAGCAAAGACGGCCTGCTCACTGCCGGCCTCCTCCCGACCCCTCCCCTTCTCCGACTTCTTCCCGACTTTCCGCTCCCACTTCCGCTCCATATGGCAGCGGGAATGGGACCAGGCCACACAAAATAAACTCCACATGATCAAGCCACAATAGGATACTGGGCCTCCTCATTCCACCGGTCCCGCCATAAGGAAGTAATCCTAGCCCGTCTCCGCCTAGGCCACACCCGCATCACCCACGGACACCTTATGGCGAAATCGCCAGCCCCGCTTTGCCCTACCTGCCATACCCCTATCACTGTCATACACCTCCTGGTGGAATGCCCAAAGTTGTCTGCTCCTCGTCGCAGGTGTTTCCCTCTCTCGGCCGAAGATCCCATACCCGACCGCCTACGGTCCATACTCGCCGACGGCCCCCACTTTTCAACGGAAGCGATTCTCTCCTTCCTTACTCACTCCCAGCTGCTCCATCGCATTTAATACCGTACCCCTCCTACCCACTATCCAGCGACTGACCCTTACTCACTCCCCTAGTCTCCCACCCCCAACACAGTAACATCACCCACTCACTGCCTCGCCGAGATATGTACCGCTCCTTTTAGGTACGAATCGGCGGTAAATCAGAGAAGGGAAAAAAAAAATAAAAATGTCCGTTGGAGGGGAGGGAGGAGTCGCTGGAATTTCTTGGGTGTGGGCCAGATGAGATAAGATTCGTCCGATGATACGTCCATAGTTGCAGTCAACCCTCCTAATCCGTCGTCAATTCCTTTGTTAGGTGATTATCTTCACTCCCCCTTATATACATATTGCGAAGCGCTTCGCAATATGTATATAAGGGGGAGTGAAGATAATCACCTAACAAAGGAATTGACGACGGCTCCAGCAACGAAAAAGGCTATGGTCACTCAAAACGTTCTCGCGTCACTGCAGACCACTTCCAAAACTAGTCCTCTTCGGACAAATACTGGAAAGCAAAGCAAACTCATTTCTGTTTAGTGAAAGCCGGTTTAATAGCACTTTGACGGGGAAAGATCCCAACTTATGGAATCCATTGTTGACTAACTGGAATGCGGTTTAAATTCATTTGCGCAAGTTCTTTTGGTAGTGATAAGCGGATTCAAAGCAGATCTCTTCCAACGCGATTGTTACGCGGGGGCGACCGGACCTAAGCCGCGTTTCAGTACAGAGTTCAGTTTCGTACTAATATACCCAACGTCTCAGTCTTGACATCTAACCTTTCAGCAATATCCTGGACTGGTATGCCAGCTTCATGCAAGGTTACCATAGCTCCTGTCTTGGGTTGTGCTGCCTACTGACTATTTCTAAAATTTGCAGTACCGTACATCATTATCGTCTTTGCAGTTTGTGATTAAAATATTTAATACATTTCAATTAGGAAAAGTTGATGCTTACCACTACACGAGACGTCAGTCTGCTCAAAATAACATCTTGAAAAAGTACCTCCAGCAAAGGGTGAAAATATTTCGCAAAGTCTTGTACATATGAGCCGCCGCCACCACTTTCTACTTATCCGCACCTGATGGCAGCAAACACCGTGACAACGCACTCTAAGTTCTGAATCGTTGCACCCAAATAATTTTACCGCTTACTTAGTGGAATAACGGTTTAAAACGAGGAAGAGCCAAAACAAGGTCAGTATATAACAAATATTTTATTTTAGTCTATAGACAGTAACTTGATAAAATAAAGTACTTTTATAACAATGACTTATTGAAATTTGACAATGATTTTTCAGTTAATAAATTCAAAACTATTTTTAATATATAATTTAAAAGTACAGCTCATGCTAATTATATTTAAGTTTAATACATTATGAAAATATATGAAGAATATACATAGAATAATAAATTGATTATCTGATAGCCATGGTAACTTAGTTCATAATAAAATAGTAAACTTCTAAACAACATGTACGATAAGTATTTTTAGCGTTAATTTAACCTCGATAGATAAATTTTAAATACGAAAGAACGGTTACATTCCTACAGTACTGACCTAACTTTCAACCGCTAATAAGAAAACTTAAGAAAATATCAAATAAGAAGCGACATTAATTAATGCATAAGGAGTTAGTTACTGACAATTCTCCCGCTAACTGAAGACCCAGAGAGAGCAGCGTCGTCACGAGCGCTCAACAAATAGTTTACATTCTTCCACGTAAATACCATTCAAATAACCCTATTTACAATCATCAGTCAAACCTTTTAACCCGAGCGTTACTCGTGGTGACTCGCTCTCTCTGCTAGATTAAACCTTTCGCTTTAAAGCTCCTATTTATGACTAGCTATTACAAAATGGAAAGGAGAGAATGAGGCTACAGAACTTGTCTGACATTTTACAGTTTCAAGCATGTATGTAAGTGCTGCTGGTAATTTTTAACCGTCTATAAACATCTAAGCTGATCAACAGCTCTTATATATTTGTGCAATCTAAGGTTACGATTAACTAGAATTTTCTACATATAAGCCTCGAGTTAAGACTGGTTATATATTTAATAATTATCATCCTTGAGTAACTATGATTGGATACAGGATCTCCTTTAAATATTTAAAAAAAAATGAATTAGCTAACTCTCTACTAAACATTAATACACGATTCCTTGTAAACTGTCAGAGAAAAGAAAAATATGGAACCAAGTAAATAACGACCTAACGAGTCAAGAAAAAAATAACCAAACCCATTCCGAAGTAACAGGGTCGCATTTAGCCAAGAATTTCACATTTGCGAGGGGAGGGAGAGTTACGCTCCCTCGCAGCTCATCTAATCCAGCAATCATGATGCGAGGCGTCCAACTTGGCTAAAGCAACCTATGGCAAAAGTAACTAAAATCTTCTTTCTTCCAGATACAAATCCACGTTAAAAAATATATGATCCTATTGTTATATACAATTTTTTTTTTTTAAGTCATTTTGGGGATGCTGGAATTTATATACACTGCAGTTTATCCACAAAAATAAAAAAAAATTAAATAAAAAATCTCTCATTCTCTTGCAGTTTCTTTCAAGCATCCCCAAAAGGATTCGCTTCTTTTTACAATATTTACAAATTAAAATTAACGACCCATTTCTCCCTTACGGCAGCACTTAGAAATGCGCTAGCGAGATACTGGAACATGTTGAGGAGTGTATATTGAAAAGAAAAAGCGCAGCAATAAAATGCAAATTTAGTGAACTTTAAAAACTTAAATACCGCTGCTAACTATTGGGCTTAATCTGCACCATTTTACTGAAGCTAAAGAAGCTGGGAATGTGACACGGAAAAGTTCGAAACACCCTCTGAATCCATTAACGAAAAATGAGAACATACTAAGTGCGTACAATTTCTTAAATACCACATGGACGGTAGGTTATATCTATAAATAAAATGGATTTTTCTTAACCTGAGTAGCCTAACTGCTGTACAAGAGGCACAAAATACATTATTAAAACATTTTAAATATACAGGCACATCCTTTAACGAGTGTTACATCTATAAATACATAATTAAAATATATAGGCATAAACATTTGTGTACACATCTCTAAAATAAATCAGACACTAATGGCTAGTTCTCCGATAACTGCAAACGAGAACACCAGTAGTATCTAGTCAGGGCTGTAAGCCATCGATAAACAGTCTGATAAATTTCAAATTTCATCAATAGATAAATCATTTATGACTAAAATCAAGAGAAAGGAAAAAATGAACGAACGAAATAAACGGAAAAATCAATTGCTGTTCTCTCTTACACATTACACATATTTAGGAACATTAGTCGGAACAATAAATTTCTGAGAATGGTTCACGCACATAACGTGACCAGACAAATCTCTCTGCTCACATGTGCAAAAACATGCAGGGTCAATCCCGCTTACAAGGTACAAATCTTTGGACGCTCCTAGTTTTGCGGGCGGCGGTACCTGTAAATGTGCAGAATTAATAGCTTTGTTCGAAATTCAAAAAGGGGATGGGGGTGAAGAACAAAACAACGGCAGTCGTACAACTTAAGATTATTTTAGTACACATTTGAACTACGAAGTTTATATCAAAGAAAATGCCAAACTACCAGTACTTAATATACGTACATGGTATCTTAAGATTCTATCCAAAGAATTACATAATTTAATTAATTACACTACTGTGCTATGAAGTGAAATGGGAACATTTTGAACACTTTAGCCATTTAGGACACGGTTCCAAATAACTGCATTTCAAATGGATTAAGAGTTTTAGTGTATTTCCTGTTCAGTAGAGACCTTTCGAACATCCTGTAGTTCTTTTAAAGACTATGGAGAAAGTCCGTTATAGTTAAGCGGAGAAATACTGAAAAATTCTACACACGACTTTCCGAGTTTTTTGAAGCCTAAATCATATTCTTTTTGTACCTCTTTGTTGAAAGGACGTCCTTGATTTGCCGGACCGACATGCAGCGGGGTAATCGTACATATATAGTCAGGCCCATTTGGACTACTCAGTGGCCTTTTGTCGTGATAGGGATTTTCGAGGGACCTATGGAATAAGCGAGATCACGTAAACAATTTTATGGTAATTGAATGACTAGTTTATATACGACTAATATGAAGAGTCTCCGAGAATATTATTACACTGGTCAACACTCATTTTATTGCCAATCATATTAGAGTGATTTTGGGGTAACTTTGTGGTGCTGATTCCGAATATGACATCGGTTTTGCTAGATTGGCTCTAATTTATGAGATAATTGGTACCCCATTGAAACACGTAAAAATGCAAAAAAAATTATGTTCAGGCGGAACCTACTTACAAATCGCATTGAAATTGTCTCAAATCATACAAAAGTAAACACATGAAATACATAATGGCATTTTATTCGGTCTCACCATCTAGAATGTTCCGGTAGTTTCCCATATGCACGCGTTATGGTTACGTTTCCTATTAATTGAGGGTATTCATTATCTCAAGAACTAGAGCCAAATCGGAAAAACTACTTTCATTTTGGAATTCAGCAACCCCAAAATACCCTAAATTCGTACGAATTTCCTTGGCAACGAAAAAAAAAATTTTTTTGTTGACCTGTGTTATAGTTTACCGTGTATGCTATGTACAGTTCGTTCTCTGAAAGGTCTTCTTATCTAGCAGACGGCGATTCGGAAACCTTTCCGCATACAGACGTCTTGCTGCGGCCGCATTACACTCGGCAAGTCCATACATGAGATGCATGTCTGCCATTTCTCTGTTTGAATAAGCCTCCATCCTCACTTCAAATGCACACTATCACTGAATAACACAAAAACTTTTAAGATTTTTTTTCCACTGGACTGCACTTATTCACGGTAAGAAGTTACGAATACGAACAGTGAAATACCGCGATGCACCTCTGACTGACTGTTGGCCCTACACTCGACGATATTGAAACATGTCATAGAGTGTACAAAACACTACAATCGGCAAGGCTATACATGACATAAGTCTCGTACACACTCACAAACATTGTCGGCAAGCAGTTGTAAACAGTTTGCGGAAAGAATTGCTGGAACACAAAACGGGCTGTAACTCGGAAACAAAGCGATTTCGGGCATATGTTTATATAAACTTTTTTCATTGTTTTCAGGTATTGATTCCATCCTGAAAATGCGTCCCACATGTTATGAAACACCATATATATATATATATATATATATATATATATATATATGTGTGTGTGTGTGTGTGTGTGTAAAGGACAACGCTTGTGTAGAAGAGCGTCCGCATAAGATGAGGAGAGAGAATGAACAAATGAAAAACGAGGCACTTCCCAGGAATCGAACCTGGGATCATCCAATTGCCGGTTCGATTCCTGGGAGGTGCCTCGTTTTTCATTTGCTCGTTCTCTCACCTCATCTTGTGCGGACGTTCTTCTACACAAGCGTCGTTCTTTACATTACTTATACTGTGTGTTGTTTGCAGTTTATATATATATATATATACAGTATATATATATATATATATATATGAAAAATTATTTCACGAAAGTGACACGTGAAAAATATTATGATGAATAAAACCACGAAGGGAAAAGCGCTTGAGCACCCCTTTGTGTTTCTTTACCCTTCGTGGTTTTATTCATCATATATATATATATATATATATATAATATATATATATACAGAGTGGACCCCCGCTATCCGAGGATCTCGATAACCGAGGTTTCACACGATCGAGATTTTCCATAAAGAACCATTCATCCGCTGACCGAGATTTGACCCTACTAATCGAGATACCGACCAACATCACATGTTTGTTCTAGAATGCCCGCAAGCGATGAAAAATCATGGAAAGAGATCCCATCCATGGCAGAGCCTACACAACATACACACCATCAATTCAGCGCTCCCTCCATCCCGAAATCAACTCCAAGAAATGATCAAGCCCAAGCAGACACTGATTGATAGTTTTTTCAAACCGAAGAGGACTTCTTCTGTAGAACAAGATGAACCAAAACTAAGGTGACCAGAGTCCCGAATTTATGACATGTGTCCCTCTTTTCAAAATGCCCCGAAAATGTCCCGCATTTAGAGCAAATTTTCATAAACGTCCCGCTTTATTAAAATTACTGTTACATTAGACATTAGATGTCCTGTATGAATTAATAGAATTATGCCACATTCCGAATTCCAAATCTAAATACTAACTTGCAAACTGAACTGGTACGATACATGTCGCAGTGCCGTGATTCCCGATTAGCGTTTCAGTGTTTCATTAGCGGCCTCTGTGTAAAGTTGTGTTGTAGTGTAACGCTTTTATGTTTTTATGTTTGCTTAATTAATAACCTTAATTAATTTTTATCCCTGCATCCTTTTTTTTTTCTTTTGCAGCTAGGTTAAACTTTTTCGTTTGAAGGATAAGGAAAGTTACTAATTGTATCGTACGTAGGGTCGTAGGCCTAGTTTGACAACACAAAATGTCTAAAACTAAAAGGAAGTGTACATTTAATGCACAGCTGCAGTCTAAATATCCATTTATTACAAAAACAACAACAGAAAGCGATGTACGGTGTGCGAAATGTAGAAGTGACTTCAGCATTGGACATGGTGGGATTAATGATATTACTAAGCATCTTGGCTCAAAAAGACACAAATCGGTTGATATCGGTGCTGAAAAGTACCAGAATTGAAAAGCAAATACGATAATATTGTATATCGGTTTGTCATAGATATAAGCCATTCTCAGATGAGTTAATTTTTTTTCATAAATATATACTCAAGAGAAAAATATGATACAAGCAGGGAAGTAATGTAAGAGTCCGATTTATTATTATGGACCTTTACAAGTTTACGTAGATAATTAACTAAATGCCATGGTCACCAGCGCCCAAATACCAGATTGGCATCCAGCACTGCGGCGCAAAATTAATTTTAATAAAAAAGGGAAGGACTGATTATAAAATCATCAATATGAATTTTGTATTTTATTGACAACAATTAATAACTATATGCAACAATTATTTGTAAATGCAAAGGGGATTTTTACCCGTAACAACTTTGATGGACATATAAATGCGAGATTAAATAATGGCCCGTTTAGCCAATATATAACAGTCTGCAAATAATACTGATAATAATAATAAACGTACACAATACTAATAGATAAATAATATATATTAATAATTACATTAATAATTAATAAACAAATAATATTAGTACCACTAACAATATAACTAATAATAATAATAATAATAATAATAGCCACAATGACAACCTTGTCACAAAGGAACTTTGTTTGCTGGCGCCGTGCTTTCAAATAATACGATGTGTGAACAGCGTCCTTTGTGTTGTTGTTTCACATAAGTTTGTGTTTACTCCACAATTTTACCAACAAGCCAAAATAATCCTTAAAAGCCCATTCATGTCTAGTCACACCACACTGAATGCTTAAGAATTAATTTTGATCACTGGACATGTTTAACTTGTATTTATTTGTATTTATTTATTTATTTAGATTTAAATATTTCACTCATGCCAATTTGTGGCAGTTTTCACTAATAAAAAATAATCTTGTGGTGCAAGGCACTACAAGTACTGCCCCCCAAAAACATGGTTGTCAGGGGTAAAAAAAAACTTAAATGTCAAAGCGCACTGGCTTACGAATGACTCTTCCAGAACGAGTCATTGTTTGCTTTTGGATGCGGCAATATCCTGCAGCACTGGTTCTGAAGGTATGGATGGTGCTACAGGTGCAGTAGACATTGGGGGAAGGGGATTCTTGGTGCCTGTGCAATGGGGCCACTGGCTGGTTCAAAGACAGTTGGTTGCGATAATGAAGGAGAATTGGAAGAGGGATGATAGATTGTTGTACCCTTGGATCAGGTGGTGGTACATAGGATTTAGGAAGGGTAGATTGCTGTACCTGTATATGAGATGAAGGTCAGAAGATTGAAGGAGGGATAGGTTGCTGTACCTGTATTTGAGGTGGAGGTACAGAAGATTGAGGAGGGATAGGTTGCTGTACCTGTATTTGAGGTGGAGGTACAGAAGATTGAGGAGGATAGGATCTTTTGTTGGAGAAAAATCAAGGTATGCTGGTTTCAAGCGGTCCACAGAAACGTTTCACGCTTGCCCACCTTGTCGATGATGAAAGTTTTGGTTTACGGTCTAGCACAAGGAAGGGACCATCATAGGGACAGTGAAGAGGGTAGCGGTGAGCATCATGTCTCAAGAAAACATGTGTTCAAGTTTGTAAATCGGGGAAACAAAGGTAGTTTGTGAAGTGGAAGTTCTAGGTGCTGTGGGACGAATTTGCTTCATAACAGAGCGTAATGTCTTGACATACGAAGCAGGATCACATGTGGGATTAATGGGTGTAGGTGTGAAAAATTCTCCAGGTAACCGGAGTGTGGTACCGTAAACTAATTCTGCTGCAGAGCATGCAAGATCAGTCTTCAGAGCAGTACGAATTCCGAGTAGATTAGGGGTAGCCTCCACCCATGTAGTAGATGGATCAGTGGCTCGCAAGGAACTTTTAAGTTGACGATGGAAGCGTTCTACCACCCCATTGGATTGCGGGTGATAGCTTGTTGTTCTGATGCGCTCAGTCCCAAGAAGGAGCATGAGTTCCTTCCATAAGGCCGATTCAAATGAGCACCTCTGTCTGTGCAAATGGTTGCAGGTATTCCAAAACGGGAAACCCAACATGAAACAAAGGCATGAGCTACTGCAGAAGCGTACAAGAAGTCAAAGGAACAGCTTCTGGCCATCTTGTGAACCTATCAATGACAGTGAGAAGATAGGTATAACCTCGAGAAGAATAGAGGGGGCCGACTATGTCTAGATGTATGGCCTCAAAACGAGCCTTTGGCAAAGGAAAGGTACCAATTCTGACTTGTGTGTCGGTGAACTTTGGCACGCTGACATTGAAGGCAATCGAGTCCAATTGCGGATATCTTTGTTCATACTTGGCCATACAAATCTAGCTGCAATTAATTTTTGGGTGGCTTTAATTCCCGGGTGAGAAAGGGAATGAAGTTTAGCAAAAACAGCTCTTCGCAGCCCTTGTGGGCCAACGGTCGAATATGCTCAGTCGAGACGTCACACAAAATTGTAAGTCTGACTTGGGTTCAACTGGTAAAGAGCGGACTTGCAAAAGTGGGTGAATTAATAAGAGCTTGGAGGTCTGTATCCGTGGACTGAGCCTTAGCCATCTCTGAAAGGTTGATGTGAGAGTGTCCAGGGTCAGAAATTGCTGAGATGCGAGATAGAGCATCCGGCACAACATTCAAAGAACCTGAAATGTGTCGATGTCTGAAGTAAATTGAGATAAAATCAAGGTATCTTCTCTCAGTAGGAGCATGAGAGTCTGATTGAGAATGGAGAGCAAATATTAACGGACGATGATCCGTAAAAATGCTAAAGTCACGTCCTTCCAGGAATGACCTGAAATGACGGATGGAGAGGTATATCGCCAGCAACTCTCGACCGAAAGTGCTGTACCTCATTTGTGAAGGTGAGAGCTTGCGTGAAAAGAATGCGAGAGGTTCCCAAACGCCTGAAACAAGCTGCTGGAGCACTCCTGACACGGCAACGTCAGAGGCATCAGTGGCTAAGTTCAGAGGAGCGTCTGGTTGAGGGTGAACAAGGCATGTAGCTTGTGCTATAGCCTCTTTTGCTTGTGAAAAAGCATTGGTAGCTTCGGGGTTCCACAGAACTGCAGTGGATCTGCCCCTTTTTGATTGGCGAAGAAGAGAGGTTATGGGTGCAAGAATGTTTGCACACTGAGGAATGAAGCGATGGTAGAAGTTTACCATCCCTAAGAAGCGGCGAAGTTGCTTTTGAGTTTGCGGTTGTGGGAAAGACCTTATCACAGATACTTTATTTTCGAGAGGAGAGATGCCCTTCGAAGTAACCTTGTGTCCTAAGAAGGTGAGTTCATCTACAGCAAAGACACATTTTTCAGGGTTTAGCAATACACCATATTCTGCCAACCGAGAAAAAACTAAGCGTAAATGTTGAATATGTTCTGAGGGAGAAGAACTTGCGATGAGAATGTCATCGACATATGTGAAAGTGAAGGAGAGACCTCTCAACACTTCATCAATGAAGCGTTGAAAAGTTTGGGCCGCATTACGCAGTCCGTATGGCATTTTTGTCATTTCAAATAACCCAAAAGGGGTTGTTATAGCAGTTTTATGTATGTCAGGGTGTACAGGAATTTGATGAAAGGCTCGCACCAAGTCAAGGCGTGAAAATACTGTGGTGCCATGGAGAGCAGAAGTAAAATCGTGTAAGTGAGGAAGGGGATAGCGATCTGGAATCGTGTTGTCATTCAAAGCACGATAATCTCCACATGGACGCCAGTCTCCAGGTGTAGGTTTTGGGACCATGTGTAAAGCAGAGGCATACGGGCTACTTGAAGGCCGTATAATACCGAGTTCGAGCATGTGTTCAAACTCTCGTCTCACAATTGCAAGACGATCTGGAGCTAAGCGACGTGGGCGGGTGAAAACAGGTGAGCCTACCGTATCAATACGGTGGACAACAGAGTGTTTAATAGGGGTATCCTTAGAACAGGGTTGAGTAAGGGAAGAAAATTCATTTAGGAGCTGCTCTATAGCAGGTGAGCACTGTGGCAGAGAACTTGCCAATAATGAAGAGGGGTGCGCGGTAGGAGAACCAATTACTGAAAGATGTGTGGCATTATCAATTAATTGTGCTCTACGAACATCAACTAATAAATCATTAGCAGAAAGAAAATCAGAGCCTAACATTGGGGTATATACATCCGCGACAAGAAATATCCAGCGGAAAACACGTCTAAGTCCAAGAGAAACTGAAATAGAACGACGTCCATAAGTGTGAATAGATGAAGAATTAGCTGCACGTAAAATGAAAGGAGAAGGTCCGTTTGCACGGTCTGCGGCTGTTGCAGGAATAACACTGTATTGAGCTCCAGTGTCAATAAGGAATGCATAGCCTGAAAGTGGATCATGCAAGGTGAACGTTGGACCAGGTGGTGCAGTAGTTTGTGAATCATTAAATTTTTGTGGAGGAAGGTTAGTATTGCTGTGGGAAGGAGTTTGTGTTGTATTTGAAGGATTAGTTGTAGGTATTAAATTAGTTGTAGTTGAATAAGTAGGTTGCAGTTCTTTAACTTTACTTGCGTACGTATGTGTTGGTTTGACAGTGTTAAATGAGGTAGTTGAGTGTGTAGTAATAGGTTGAACATTATTTGTGGTAAAGGTTGGGTTGGTTGAGGTAGAGTAGTACTTAGTTAAAATTGAGGTAGAATTAGATGGAGTAGTGGTAGGGTTAGTTGAAGAAAGGATAGGTTGAGAGGCTGTAGCGTCAGACGCCTGTGACACCAGCCTAGTTAGTTTAAAGGAGGATTAGGAGTCCATGGGCAAGGTGTGAGACAGCGCGTTGCACGATCTTTAAACTTTTCATGATACCAGCAAGGAGGGGTATGAGCAGTAGACTGAGGTAAGGAAATAGGTTGAGAATAAGGCTGAGTAGTGGGGATTGAGGATTGAGGATGAGGTAAGGCTAATAGATTTGGATTAGGAGCAACCAACTGACCTGTTTGCGGTGGCTGTGGTTGTAGTAGAATGAGGCGTTGTCCAGCTTCAGTTTGGGAGGCTCTATTTGGACCAGAGGGTCGTCCTCGTCTTGAAGAACTCTCTCTCGTTCCCTGTTGTTAGCTAGCTCTATTCGGAGAGCTTTAAATTCATCTTTCATTGTTTGTAGAATTTCTTTGGATACTTTAAGACATTGTGCGGCCAGACTCTGAGTGTCGTCCTGCGTGGCACAGATTTGGGGGTGATGGGTGTGGTTATCTACTTGGCCAAGGTGGATTTCAATCATCATCTTATCAGCTGTTTTGGCCATAGTGAGGAGGTCTGTATCATCTGGCATACAACGGAGCATTGGTCGTAGGGCAGTGGGGAGACCATTGAGGAAGCGGCGTCGCATTAAGGGTGAGTTTTTATCGTCTTCATTGGTCTGTCCAGCCAGGTCTTGCAGATGCCTCAGGAAGGCTGTTGGCGTTTGATCCCCAAGAACTTGGTCCTTGAGTAGAGCATTGAGTCGCTCTTCTTCTGATTGGCCGAGTCTCCTGACTAACTCGCTGAGGAGGCTCTCAAAAGCTTGGTCAGACGGAGGCAATAGAGTCACATCCCGCACTACTTTGTATACTAGTGTAGGCAGGAGGTTCTTTGTGATAAGGAACTTGGTTCGTGGGTCCGTAATTCCTTTTATCGCGAAATAATCCCGCAGTTGACTTACAAAGATTCCAGGCTCTTCAGCGGTGAATTGTGGTGGTAGGCTGATACATTGTTAGAAGGTCTGTTATCGGTGGTGAATTTGGAGTACCACCGTTGGATGATCCTAGGTTGTTGTTGTTGTGGTCATTGTGGCTATTATTTTGTTACAAGGTACTAAAAAAAATTAAAAATGTGTCAAAAACTGACAAGATTTTGTTGAATGTAAATAATGGCTTCAGGTAAGTTTGGTTGAGTATGAGACTCAATTGGAGTTATGAATGCCAATAACAAAAAGTTACGTAAAAAAAATTTTTTTTATGATGTAGCCCAATATTAGCAAAAAAATAATCTGCGTATAGGCGGTTTGCAAAATATAAGTAAATTTGCACAAAAAAAACTTTAGAAAACGCTGATTTTATAAAAAGGCAAAATAAAAGGAATATATTTTTCAATAGAATACACTTCCAGTACAGGTGAGTGCTTAGTACTAGTGAATTTAATAAAATTATAGATGCAGACTGAATATATTGACAAAAATTGAGAAAAAACTTTTAGAATTTTTTTTGCATAAATTATGGTATTTGGTCATTCCAGGAGGTCACCAATTGTAAGAGTCCGATTTATTATTATGGACCTTTACAAGTTTACGTAGATAATTAACTAAATGCCAGGGTCACCAGCGCCCAAATACCAGATTGGCATCCAGCACTGCGGCGCAAAATTAATTTTAATAAAAAAGGGAAGGACTGATTATAAAATCATCAATATGAATTTTGTATTTTATTGACAACAATTAATAACTATATGCAACAATTATTTGTAAATGCAAAGGGGATTTTTACCCGTAACAACTTTGATGACATATAAATGCGAGATTAAATAATGGCACCGTTTAGCTAATATATAACAGTCTGCAAATAATACTGATACTAATAATAAAATGTAAAATATAATAATAAATAATATATATTAATAATACATTAATAATTAATAACAATAATATTGTACCACTAATAATATAACTAATAATAATAATAATAGCCACAATGACAACCTTGTCACGAAGAACCTTTGCTTGCTGGCGCCGTGTTTTCAAATAATAAATGTGTAACAGCGTCCTTTGTGTTGTTGTTTACATAAGTTTGTGTTTACTCACAATTTTACCAACAAGCCAAAATAATCCTTAAAAGCCATTCATGTCTAGTAACACCACATGAATGCTTAAGAATTAATTTGATCACTGGACATGTTTAACTTGTATTTATTTGTATTTATTTATTTATTTAGATTTAAATATTTCACTCATGCCAATTTGTGGCAGTTTTCACTAATAAAAATAATCTTGTGGTGCAAGGCACTACAGTAATATATATATATATATATTATATATATATATATATATATATAATATATATATATATATATCAGAATTGAACGATTTCAAACTTGTTGTTGCGGTTATATATAGGCCCCCTTAATCAAACAGCTGATACGGACGAAGCGTTATATCGTGAACTAAAGCGAATAATCGGTAGTGAGCAGGCTTTAGTTATGGGTGACTTTAATTGCACTAACGTAAATTACGATACAATGCAGGGTGTGAAAAAAACTATATAGGGCTATGGGTTGATTGCCTGTGCCCTCATCCGTTGGAAATTTCCAACAGACTTCAGTGGAGGGTTACCGACAAAAGCCCTATGCTTTTTCGTTAGAGAGTTATAAATATGTAGGTTGTTAAAGGACCGTTTTATATTTAAGTGATTACGGTAATTTTAGCGCGGATTTGGGAATCCTTATGTTAATGAAAATGAAATTGCCTCACCTTATTTTTGCTGGGTCTTTGTTTGCTTCGATGTAGGGCGTTACGATCATTTTCGGTGTAGGGCCGCCACGATGGAGTTACGCGGCGAATTTACTTAAGGTAATTAATATAGGCAGTCACTATATAACCCCTGAAGGAATAGGCCTATCCTTTTATAGTCACTAGGTTTTATATTATAAGGAATTCACTCAGACTAGAGGGGGACAAAGACATCCTCCCAGTTTAAAGCTTCGCTGTAACATAAACAGCCCTGAGAGCCGTTCCTTGGTTCTGGTGTATTATTTGCCGAACTAGCAAAATTTTTGTTTGGTCTACTCCTGTGGTAGACTAAACAATAAATTGGGTTTTCTTGTTGCTATGTGAGGCTGATTCATACATACAGGTTCTTTGTACGTATGGCAATTCAATTATTTCATTCCCAATAGGCTATGTCGCCAATCCCGAGGCATTTTGTATAGATATTTAATTCAATTAATTAATAATTTATATTTAATTATGAAATAAATGTACCACATATGATACCATGTTGTGAGCGCGTATAGTTTTTCCATATACTGGGGGGGGCCGGAGAAAAATTTGTATGTTATAGATCAAATTTTTTGATAAACTGTGTTTTAAACCATGTGAAATGGATTGAAAAGAATGAAGTAGAAATTTAGGGAGAGAGAGGTTACTCAAGACCTATTCAAATATGAAAGTTCAAGAGGCCAACTTCTCAAGTTTAGTTAAAGTTATGTCAATCAGTTTGACTCCCTTTAGGTATAGGAAATTTATGGGATTAAAGTAAAGTTATTAAGCATTTTAACTTTGCTCAGTTTGTGTAAGTTTTATAAGTCACCAGTCTTAATTTTTTCTTGTAAAAGTTTTCTGGCTTTCAAAGCAGTCTTTCTTTGAGGCCTGTCTGGTTTAGTCTGAGTTACATCAGGCACATTGAGAGATTCCTCCCCAATAGTATCCTGATCCATCCTTTGGGGTAATGGTTCTAATTTAGCCCCACACTCCAAAGGATATAGTAATGTGATATCTCTGGTGGTCTCACCAGTTGCTGTTTTCAGTTTTACAACCCTGGTAACTTCGTCTTCACCAGTTTTGAGTTCCAAGACTTTTCCCATTGACCAATGTTGTCTTGGTGTCTTGTCATGTATCAACACAATGTCCCCAATTTTGACTGAATCATTCCAACTTTGTTTTGTTAATTGTTTATGTCTTTCTCTAAGACTTGTTAAGTATTCTTCTCTCCATTTTGTTATAAATTGAGTTTGATTTGTGTCAAATGTTGGTATTTTGTGTTGAGTTCTTGTGTCCTATTTCCCAATCTGGATCCTCTGTACTGTTATGTTCAGATTCTGGTAACATGTTTACTGTTTCTCCCTTAATTAGGTGGTTTGGTGTGAGAGGTTCTGGCTCATTAATACCATCTCCCACATAAGTTAATGGTCTGTTGTTGACAACATTTTCAATTTCTGACAGAATAGTCATGAGTTCAAAAAGTTGTAGATGTTTTGTCCCAATAGTCTTTTTAAGGCAGTTCTTTACAGTTTGTATGTTTCTTTCCCAAATTGAACCATACCATGGTGTATTAACAGGAATGTACTTCCAGGTTATGTTGTGTTTGGTTAAATGAGTTTGTACTGTTTCACTGTCACAAATCTGATGAATAATTCTTTCACCAGATTTGAAGTATGTGGCATTGTCTGACCATATAGTTTTGGGTACAGAATTGTGTGCACAAAATCGTCTGAAAGCAGCAATAAAAGCTTCTGCTGTCAGATCTTCTACTATGTCTAGACATATGGCACGTGTGGCAGCACAGGTGAAGAGTACAATGTACACTTTGTATTCCTTTGAATCCATTTTGTCTCCAAAACTCACATTTACCGCTCCAGTGTAGTCAATACCCGTGGTTTCAAATGGCCGAGTAAATGTTACTCGTTCCACAGGTAGGTCTGGAGGGCTTGGGGTCTTAAAGGGTCGTGAATGGATACGTTTACAAGGAATGCATGTGTTTAAAATTTTCTTTGTTTCAGTTCTACCCTTTGGTAGCCAGTAAGTTTTTCTCAGCTCTGTCAGGGTTTGTGGGACTCCCATGTGGTGTATTTTGTTGTGGGTATCCCTGATGATGAGTTTTGTGAAGTGATTTCTCCTTGGAAGAAGAATTGGGTGCTTAGAGTTGTAAGTCAAAGTTGACTTGTTAAGCCTTCCTTTACACCTTATCAGACCCTCTGTATCCAGGTACAGATTTAGATCCATGACAAGTGAAGGAATACCTTTGTTTAATGTGCTACTGGACCTAAGATACTTCAACTCCTTGTCAAATTCTGAAGCTTGTATCTGTTTGAGCCAGTATTTTGTTGCAGTTTCTGTTAAGTTAGAAAAGGCTTTCTGAGGACAGTGTTTGAGAAGGTAGCTATTGACAAACTTGCAGCAATAGACTGTAATTCTCAAGAGTTTGTTTAGGTCTGAATAAAGGTGATAGTCAAATATAGGTTTGTCCTCAGTGATCTTTTCAGTTGTTGTAGAGTTGAGTGTGAGGTTAACTACTTTGGCTGGCCAAAGATCCTCACATGTTAGCCATTCGGGCCCTTCATACCAGATTTTATTTGTTTTCAACAGCTTGTAAGAGAGCCCTCTTGTCAAAAAGTCTGCAGGATTCTCTTTTGTTTTTATGTACCTAAATTTGATACCAAGGTTTGTGTTTGCAGTTTTGATTTCTGTTAGTCTGTTTTTCACAAATATATTTTTGCAAGAAGTTGTATCTGTGTTGGTCACCCATGTTAGACAAATTTGACTGTCTGTCCTTAAGTAAATGTTTGTTATGTCAACTTCTTTATACACTTGTGAAAGAAAGTCTGCTGTTTTAACTCCCAATGAGACAGCTAATAATTCAAGTTGTGGTACAGTTTTCTTTTGGTTTAAGGGTGCCACTTTTGCCTTTGAATAAACCAAGTTACTTTCATTTTCACTTGTTAAATAGGCACAACACCCGTAAGCTTGTGTGCTGGCTCTGTAAAAATGTGTAGTGTTTGCGATTTCAATCTGTAGCCAGCACATCTTGGTACGTAGATGTCTTGAACTTTGTTCAAGTCTGTGGCTAATTTTTTCCAATGAAGTTGGTCTTCCACTGAAAGTGGTTCATCCCAATCAATTTTCTTTTTCCATAAGTCTTGCAAAAGGATTTTGGATCTTATGGTTGCTGGTAAATATAATCCAATGGGGTCGAAAATTTTGGATGATTCTGAAAGCACTTGTCTTTTTGTATCGGCATTTGGATTTAAGTTATAACTCTTTGTGCAAAGAGTGTCATCGTGTTCGGAATTCTGTTTTAAAAAACCAAAGCATTCCAAGTGTTTTCGTGTAATTGTTTGGTTCAATGTTCCCATTGTTGTCTTTTGTTATTTGTTCATTTAATTTAGGAGAATTAGAAAGAGTTTGTACTGTATTCAAACCTCCTACCACTTCAGACTAGTCAATACCCGTAGTTTTAGTGGAGTAAATTTACTCCTCCACAGGTAGATCTGGAGGGCTTGGGGGTTCGAATCCTGTACTGTTTTGTGTTGTTTGGCCTATGGCCTAGGGAGGCCACAAGACTTTTTTTTGTTTGGTCTCTGGCCAAAGGAGGCCTCAAGACCCTTGCTGTTTGGGTTATGGCCAAGGGAGGCCACAAAACCCCTGTTTGGGCTATGGCCAAGGGAGGCCACAAAACCCCTGTAGTTTGGGCTGTGGCCAAGGGAGGCCACAAGACCCCTGTAGTTTGGGCTGTGGCCAAGGGAGGCCACAAGACCCCTGTAGGTTGGGCTGTGGCCAAAAGACCCCTGTAGTTTGGGCTGTGGCCACGGGAGGCCACAAGACTTCTGTAGTTTGGGCTGTGGCCAAAAGACCCCTGTAGTTTGGGCCGTGGCCAAAAGACCCCTGTAGTTTGGGCTGCGGCCACGGGAGGCCACAAGACCCCTGTAGTTTGGGCTGTGGCCAAGGGAGGCCACAAAACCCCTGTAGTTTGGGCTGTGGCCAAGGGAGGTTTGGGTTGTGGCCAAGGTAGGCCATCAACCCGTTTGATGAATTTGTTGGGCTATGGCCAAGGTAGGCCATCAGCCCTTTTGATGAATTGTTGGGCTATGGCCAAAGGTAGGCCATCAGCCGTTTGATGAATTTGTTGGGCTATGGCCAAAGGTAGGCCAAGGCCCTTTGATGAATTTGTTGGGCTATGGCCAAAGGTAGGCCATCAGCCGTTTGATGAATTTGTTGGGCTATGGCCAAGGTAGGCCATCAGCCATTTGATGAATTTGTTGGGCTATGGCCAAAGTAGGCCATCAGCCGTTTGATGAATTTGTTGGGCTATGGCCAAAGGTAGGCCAAGGCCCTTTGATTTGTTGGGCTATGGCCAAGGGTAGGCCATCAGCCCTTTGATGAATTTGTTGGGCTATGGCCAAGGGTAGGCCATCAACCCTTTGATGAATTTGTTGGGCTATGGCCAAGGTAGGCCAAGGCCCTTTGGAGTAGAGTAGTTTGTTTGTACGTGTCACTGTCTAACCATATAATTTTTGGCACAAAATTATGTGCACTGAATCAGAGCGCAGCAATAAAAGCTTTTACTCTCCGATCCTTGGTTATGTTTGTTTAGACAGGTTTTTGTGTTTGAGACACATTGAAAGAGTAGTGTGTGTGTGTGTGTGTGTGTGTGTGTCGCATTCCTCCGAATCCAGTTGGTCTTCAAAACTTGGATTCACCACTCCAATGAAGTCAATACCAGTAGTTATGAATGAGTAAATGTTGAGTATCCTACAGGTAGGTCTGGAAGGTTTTGGGGTTTTGAAGGAATCCAATCTGTTTGCAAGGAATGTATCTGTCTGTTGATGAAATCTGTTGTGATTCTTCTTTTAAAAGAAGAATTGGATGTTTGAAGTCGTATGTATATATTTATATACTGTACCGTACGTGTGTGTGTGTAAATGTGTATTTTGTTATAGGTTTTATTTTTTGGTTTTGGGTTAGGTTAATCAATTTGGCTGAGTAAAGATCCTCAAACGTTGCATTTGAGACCCTTATATCAAGCCTTGTCTGTTTTATGCCTATATGTCAAATAGGAATTGGAATAGGTTTGGGCCTATATTGGTCAAATAGGAATTGGAATAGGTTGGGCCTATATTGGTCAAATAGGAATTGGAATAGGTTGGGCCTATATGCCAAATAGGACTTGGAATAGGTTGGGCCTATGTCAAATAGGACTTGGAATAGGTTGGGCCTATGTGTCAAATAGGACTTGGAATAGGTTGGGCCTATGTCAAATAGGACTTGGAATAGGTTGGGCCTATGTCAAATAGGACTTGGAATAGGTTGGGCCTATATGTCAAATAGGACTTGTGTGCCTATATGTCAAATAGGACTTCGGAATAGGTTGGGCCTATATGTCAAATAGGACTTGGAATAGGTTGGGCCTATATGTCAAATAGGACTTGGAATAGGTTAAATAGGTGTTAGGTGGGTGTAGGTTTGAATTCGTGCAATTGCTTTAGGTCTTTGTGATGTTACAGTTCGAGTCGAATTTTGTGATGTTACAGTTCGAGTCGAATTTTGTGATGTTACAGGTCTGAGTCGAATTTTGTGATGTTACAGGTCTGAGTCGAATTTTGTGATGTTACAGGTCTGAGTCGAATTTTGTGATGTTAATGAGTAAGTTAAATTGCTGAAATAAATTTTATAACCTACACCACAGGTTCAATTATAAATTTAGTGTTTTTAGTTAGGATAGGCCTTGAGTGTAAAGAGTAAGGCCTACTTTAAGAGGTAGGCCCATTATGTAAGGTAAAGTTAGGTGGGCCTACTAAATAGGCCTATTTGTTGGGCCTACCAAGTAGGCTTATGTTTGGGCCTATTATTTTATAGGACCTCAAATGAGTTAAGCCTGTTAAATTAACAAGGCTTTGTTTTTAGTTTGAAGAGTAGGACCTATTAAATAGGCTTAATGTTGTGGGCCTATTTTTTTATAGGACCTAAATTGAGTTATGCTTGTTAAATGAACAAGCCTTTGTTTTCGGTTAGTGTAAAGGTAAAGGGATCGGTTCCCAGTTGAATAGGCCACCATATGAAAAAACTATAGTGGGGTTACGGTTGAAATTAGAGTTAGGCCAATGTGGTAAGCCTAGCCACTGCGTGTCAGTGTAAATTGTAGAGGGATTAGTTCCCCACACGGGCCACCATGTGAAAAAAACTATATAGGGCTATGGGTTGATTGCCTGTGCCCTCATCCGTTGGAAATTTCCAACAGACTTCAGTGGAGGGTTACCGACAAAAGCCCTATGCTTTTTCGTTAGAGAGTTATAAATATGTAGGTTGTTAAAGGACCGTTTTATATTTAAGTGATTACGGTAATTTTAGCGCCCGGATTTGGGAATCCTTATGTTAATGAAAATGAAATTGCCTCACCTTATTTTTGCTGGGTCTTTGTTTGCTTCGATGTAGGGCGTTACGATCATTTTCGGTGTAGGGCTGCCACGATGGAGTTACGCGGCGAATTTACTTAAGGAAATTAATATAGGCAGTCACTATATAACCTCCTGAAGGAATAGGCCTATCCTTTTATAGTCACTAGGTTTTATATTATAAGGAATTCACTCAGAACTAGAGGGGGGACAAAGACATCCTCCCAGTTTAAAGCTTCGCTGTAACATAAACAGCCCTGAGAGCCGTTCCTTGGTTCTGGTGTATTATTTGCCGAACTAGCAAAATTTTTGTTTGGGCTACTCCTGTGGTAGACTAAACAATAAATTGGGTTTTCTTGTTGCTATGTGAGGCTGATTCATACATACAGGTTCTTTGTACGTATGGCAATTCAATTATTTCATTCCCAATAGGCTATGTCGCCAATCCCGAGGCATTTTTGTATAGATATTTAATTCAATTAATTAATAATTTATATTTAATTATGAAATAAATGTACCACATATGATACCATGTTGTGAGCGCGTATAGTTTTTCCATACAGGGAGACGCGGAAGGTAATCGTTTAGTTAATTTTCTCGAGGATAGCTTTCTTATTCAAAAGGTTGGGGAACCTACGAGGTTGGACAGTATTTTAGATTTAGTAATAACTACGGATGATAGGCTAATTACTGATCTTCAAATAATAGAACCGTTGGGCAATAGCGATCACAATATGGTAGAGTTTGTCCTCTCAGTAAGTCACTCGAAACCAGCTAACTCGACTAAAATTCCTAACTTCCAGCACGCAGACTTTAGTAAATTTCGAAATAAATTGTCACACGTCAATTGGGAAAACGTGATGGGGAACTCCAACGCAAAACTAATGTGGGAATCGTTCGAAACAGTATTTAGGACTATAAATGAGGAATGTGTACCTTACAAAATTAAACGTGCGAAAGTAAACAACAAGCCCTTGTGGTTTACTTCTAGAGTAGGAGACATTATAAAGAGTAGAGATCGGGCTTATAGGCTATATAAGTGCGATAAAGATAATCTGTTGTTACAAAACAACTACATATCTCTAAGGCGTGAAATGAAAAGTGTAATAAAAAAGTCCAAGCGCGAATTTGAAATCTCCATAGCTCGTGACGGTAAAGAAAACCCCAAGCGATTCTTTCAATACGTCAATAATAGAAATCCAGTAAAAAGCGTAATGTAAACGGAGATCTAGTTTCTGAAAAAAAAGGAAATGGCTACCTTGCTAAACGAATTTTTTAGGTCAGTTTTTACTATAGAAGATGTAACAAATATCCCTAAGGTCACAGACATAATACCTTTTGATAATGGTAATATTTTGGATAATATAGTGGTTAGTGAAGGAGAGGTAACGCGCTATATTGATAAAATGAAAACGCGTAAATCACCGGGGCCAGATTCCATATATCCCATACAACTAAAAGAATTAAAAGATAGCATTGTTGTGCCGCTAACAAAGATTTTTAATGCGTCTATTTCTGAGGGGTGCGTACCAGATAATTTCAAGTTAGCAAACGTAACACCTATCTTTAAGAAAGGCGATAAAGGTGCGGCGGGAAATTATAGGCCAATCAGTTTAACGTCTGTTGTAGGTAAGCTACTGGAATCAATAATTAGGGAAAGTATAGTCGAACACTTAGAAGTGCATAAGCTAGTTAGAAATACGCAGCACGGATTTAGGCGAAACTAATCTTTTAGAATTTTTCTAAAGCGTGGTTGACGTTTACGATAGACATCGGGCGGTTGATGTAGTGTATTTAGATTTTCAAAAAGTGTTTGACACCGTGCCGCACAAAAGACTCATTGAAAAAACTAAGGCTCATGGAATCAGGGGTGTAGTAATAAATTGGCTAGAAGAATGGTTGCGAGGCAGGAAACAGAGGGTGGTCGTTGATGGAGCGGAGTCGTGTTGGGCTAATGTAGCGAGTGGCGTTCCTCAGGGTTCTGTATTGGGCCCCTTGCTTTTTCTTATATATATTAACGATTTAGATGTCGGCCTAGTCAGTACAGTTCCAAAGTTTGCGGATGACACGAAGCTGGGTGGTAGGGCGATTAATGACGAAGATAGAGGTAAAATTCAGGAAGATCTGAATAAAATCGTTGATTGGTCAGTCACTTGGCAAATGAGATTTAACGTTGATAAGTGCAAAATTTTGCATATAGGTTCGCGTAACGGTAATTTTGCGTATAGTATGTCAGGGAAAGATTTAACAAGCGTAGAGCAGGAAAAAGATTTAGGAGTTATAGTCACTGGTGATTTAAAAGTAGCGAAACAAAGTACAGCAGCGGTCAATAAGGCGAACAAAGTGTTAGGTTTTATAGCTCGAAATTTTGAGTACAAATCGCGCGATATTATAGTTCCTCTTTATAAATCATTAGTTAAACCCCATTTGGAGTACGCGGTCCAATTTCAGAATCCGTATATGCGCAAAGATATAGACCAAATCGAAAGAGTTCAAAGACGAGCAACTAAGATGATTCCGTCGCTTAGGTCAAAGTCGTACGAGGATAGGCTTAAGGAGTTAAAATTGACAACACTCGAGACTAGAAGGTTAAGGGGTGATCTAATCCAGGTTTTCAAAATTATGAATGGGTTCGATAACGTAGATAGAGATAGCTTTTTCGAAATATCTCAATATAATAGGACTAGAAATAACGGGTGTAAGTTGACAAGTAGAAGGTTCGAGACAGCAGTTGCGAAAAACTTTTTTACGCATTGAATAGTAAATAGCTGGAATAGTTTGGCGGTAGAAGTAATTAGTAGCACGTCTATAAACATATTTAAAAATCGATTAGACGCATATGTTGATAGAAAGGGTATAGTTTAAGGTAGTAAAATTAAGGCTTTGTGGGGATACATTCCACAGCTCAACACAAGTGTTGTGGGATATAGGGAGGCAGCGTCTTGGGTTAGGGGATACTCTCTGTCCTTACACACCCCATTTAAAGAGATTCCTCTGCCGAGCGGTGCCCCCCATAGTACTGTGAGGTATTGAAAAACTCATGATCTTCACTTGCCCCACAAACACCTTTAAATGGGAGACCCAAAATGGGTGCACACACATTTCTACATTACTGTACAGTCTTTACAGCCACACCTACACTTTTCCTCGTAAGTGTATATATTGTAATGTATATGGTTGTAAATTTTGACTTGGTCCGCAATCGATATGGACCATGACTTGATGGATACCGTAATGAAATTGACTGGATTCTTTGGATCTGATATATTTGCATGTCCATTATAAATAGGTATAGAGTGTAACATATTTGTGGATTGTAGTCTATTATGACTTGATTCTCTGGATCCAGAGTCTATCTTTAGTTTTAAATCGATAATTAATTAGTTTTAAATTGATAATTATTTAGTTTCGTAAAAATTGGTTGTTGCCAATTTAACAGCAGTTTTTACATAAATTTCTTATGTTCTTGTGGTTCGGAACCCACGTAAAATTGTAGGTCCCCTCCGCCACCACGGAGGACATACACAATACACGATTACGAACACAGTTAGGTAGACCAGCCATGAGTGGATCCTATGGTCTTTGTTGGTCTGAAACATTATAACATATATATATATATATATATAATATATATATATATATATATATATATATATATATATGTTATAATGTTTCAGACCAACAAAGACCCTAGGATCCACTCATGGCTGGTCTACCTAACTGTGTTCGTAATTGTGTATGTCCTCCGTGGTGGCT
Source organism: Bathynomus jamesi (assembly GCA_023014485.1). NCBI lineage: Eukaryota > Metazoa > Arthropoda > Malacostraca > Isopoda > Cirolanidae > Bathynomus > Bathynomus jamesi. Next base: position 1,445,115 of record JAJOZX010000167.1, on the reverse strand, counting down.
GGGGGACCTACAATTTTACGTGGGTTCCGAACCACAAGAACATAAGAAATTTATGTAACAACTTCCTGTACATTGGCAACGACCAATTTAGCAAAACTAATTAATTATCGATTTAAAACTAAAGATAGAATCTCTGGATCCAGAGGATCAAGTCATAATAGACTACTATCCACAAATATGTTACACTCTATATCTATTCATAACCGACATGCAAATATATCAGATCCAAAGAATCCAGTCAATTTCATTACGGTATCCATCAATACTAGTACCTTGTCACGAAAAATAAGTCACGGTCCATATTGATTGTGGACCAAGTCAAAATTTACAACCAAATATATTACAATATATACACTTAGGAGGAAAAGTGTAGGTGTGGCTGTAAAGACTGTACAGTAATGTAGAAATGTGTGTGCACCCATCTTGGGTCTCCCATTTAAAGGTGTTTGTGGGGCAAGTGAAGATCATGAGTTTTTCAATACCTCACAGTACTATGGGGGGCACCGCTCGGCAGAGGAATCTCTTTAAATGGGGTGTGTAAGGACAGAGAGTGTCCCCTAACCCAAGACGCTGACTCCCTATATCCCACAACACTTGTGTTGAACTGTGGGATCTATCCCCACAAAGCCTTAATTTTAATATCTTAAACTATACCCAATCTATCAACATATGCGTCTAATCGATTTTTAAACATGTTTATAGACGTGCTACTTATTGAAAAATTTTATTGAAATATTTTTTTACTTAGCTTGAGAGAGATTATTTTTATTTTGGGGTAATATTAAGATTAAGTTTACTTTAAATAGACACGGTAATTATAGAAATAATAATGGCCTATTTAGACACTGTCAACATAGCTACAGACTTTTTCACTGTAGGTTGCAGTGGTTTTCAGGTTAAAATTTGGTCAGCAGCCAGATTACTAACTATGGTGAAGCTAAATTCATCAAAATTAATTTACACTTACCAAAAATGAAGTTGCCAGTTGAACGTTACCCTTTCTGTTTCTAACTAATCCATAAGTTTCATTTAGTTTCCAGGTTTGAATTTTATTTGTTAAGTTTTAAGTTATTATTTAACACACTGCTAGGTTATTTATTTGTAGGGGCTATTTCCCAGACCTAGGTTTTGTAGGTTAAGTTAGACTAGGGCTGTATTGCCCTTAAGGTTTTGTTTTTAAAAGTTTAAGCAGGGCCGGATTTACTTGCTTGTGGGCCCTAGGCCAAACCTTATCAGTGCCCCCGCCCCCAAAAAAAATATTATATATATATATATATCGTAATATTGTAATATAAAAAAAAAAGAATTACAACATAATGTAACACATCAATAATTTTATTCAAATTAGTTTTATATCATGTACAACTTATTCTTACACAAAGGAATAATGGAAAAAAATACAGTCAGATTGAAGCATAATAAATTTTGCAATAAGAATTGCAACATAATGTAATACATTACACATTAATAATTTTTAATCAAATTAGTTCCATATCAAGTACATCAAAGTAAATCAAGTTCCATATCATGTACATCTTACACATAGGAATAATAGAAAAATACAATGAAACTGAAGCATAATAAATTTTGCAAGCACAACTATGTGAAGTTCAAAATGACTTTTTCCTGCTTTTTTCTATGGCAAATTTGTCAATGATACTGTTTGTGTCAAGGGATTGTAGGAGGTCCCCAGTGGGCCCCCAGTTACTGGTGGGCCCTAGGCCAATGGCCTATGTTGCCTATTGGAAAATCCGGCCCTGAGTTTAAGGTTTAAGATTTTGAAGGTTTTACTCAAGTTAATTTAGGGTTATGTTGCCTTTAAGTTTTAATAGGGGCTATAACAGCCATTTAATTATTGAGTTAGGGCAGTTGTAGCCCGGTTCGAGTTTCGTCTAGGTACCTAGTTTTTTCTCTTACCTTAGTTATTTTCTTTAATTAACTTACTTATACCTAGTTCTGATAGGCCTCCATTTAGTTAAACAGGGTTTTTGCTTAATTGCAGTGGTTAGTAAGGATAAGGTTATAAGGTTTAAGGTTTAAAGGTTGACTAAGTTGCCCGGTTTGGGTAACCACGAGCATTTTATTTTACGAAAAAACTAGCCTGCTTCATGCAGTCAAAAAATTTCAAGAATGGACAAAGCTCCGTTTTTCTTTATCTCGGAAACTTTTTTTCTTTCTTTTTTTTGTTAATTAGGGAAACCCAACTTCACTAGTTGGTTAGAAACGAGGGTTGTTATTTTTATTTATTTTGTTTATATTTTATTTGGAAATATATGCGGTTATTTCTAACCACTTTTTTTAACACTACTAATTACTTCTACCGGCAAACTATTCCAGCTATTTACTATTCTATGCATAAAAAGGTTTTTCGCAACTGCTGTCTCGAACCTTCTACTTGTCAACTTACACCCGTTATTTCTAGTCCTATTATATTGAGATATTTCGAAAAAGCTATCTCTATCTACGTTATCGAACCCATTCATAATTTTGAAAACCTGGATTAGATCACCCCTTAACCTCCTAGTCTCGAGTGTTGTCAATTTTAACTCCTTAAGCCTATCCTCGTACGACTTTGACCTAAGCGACGGAATCATCTTAGTTGCTCGTCTTTGAACTCTTTCGATTTTGTCTATATCTTTGCGCATATGCGGATTCCAAAATTGGACCGCGTACTCCAAATGGGGTCTAACTAATGATTTATAAAGAGGAACTATAATATCGCGCGATTTGTACTCAAAATTTCGAGCTATAAAACCTAACACTTTGTTCGCCTTATTGACCGCTGCTGTACTTTGTTTCGCTACTTTTAAATCACAGTGACTATAACTCCTAAATCTTTTTCCTGCTCTACGCTTGTTAAATCTTTCCCTGACATACTATACGCAAAATTACCGTTACGCGAACCTATATGCAAAATTTTGCACTTATCAACGTTAAATCTCATTTGCCATGTGACTGACCAATCAACGATTTTATTCAGATCTTCCTGAATTTTACCTCTATCTTCGTCATTAATCGCCCTACCACCCAGCTTCGTGTCATCCGCAAACTTTGAAACTAGGCCGACATCTAAATCGTTAATATATATAAGAAAAAGCAAGGGGCCCAATACAGAACCCTGAGGAACGCCACTCGCTACATTAGCCCAACACGACTCCGCTCCATCAACGACCACCCTCTGTTTCCTACCTCGCAACCACTCTTCTAGCCAATTTATTACTACACCCCTGATTCCATGAGCCTTAGTTTTTTCAATGAGTCTTTTGTGCGGCACGGTGTCAAACGCTTTTTGAAAATCTAAATACACTACATCAACCGCCCGATGTCTATCGTAAACGTCAACCACGCTTTGGAAAAATTCTAAAAGATTAGTTAAGCAAGATTTGTTTCGCCTAAAACCGTGCTGCGTATTTCTAACTAGTTTATGCATTCTAAGTGTTCGACTATACGATCCCTAATTATTGATTCCAGTAGCTTACCTACAACAGACGTTAAACTGATTGGCCTATAATTTCCCGCCGCACCTTTATCGCCTTTCTTAAAGATAGGTGTTACGTTTGCTAACTTGAAATTATCTGGTACGCACCCCTCAGAAATAGACGCATTAAAAATCTTTGTTAGCGGCACAACAATGCTATCTTTTAATTCTTTTAGTTGTATGGGATATATGGAATCCGGACCCGGTGATTTACGCGTTTTCATTTTATCAATATAGCGCATTACCTCCCCTTCACTAACCACAATATTATCCAAAATATTACCATTATCAAAAGGTATTATGTCTATGACCGTAGGGATATTCGTTACATCTTCTATAGTAAAAACTGACGTAAAAAATTCGTTTAGCAAGGTAGCCATTTCCTTGTTTTCAGAAACTAGATCTCCGTTTACATTTTTCAATGGACCCAAGACACTTTTTACTGGATTTCTATTATTGACGTATTGAAAGAATCGCTTGGGGTTTTCTTTACCGTCACGAGCTATGGAGATTTCAAATTCGCGCTTGGACTTTTTTATTACACTTTTCGCTTCACGCCTCAGAGATATGTAGTTGTTTCGTAACAACAAATTGTCTTTATCGCACTTATGTTGCCTATAAGCCCTATCTCTACTCTTTATAATGTCTCCTACTCTAGAAGTAAACCACAAGGGCTTGTTGTTTACTTTCGCACGCTTAATTTTGTACGGTACACATTCCTCATTTATAGTCCTAAATACTGTTTCGAACGATTCCCACATTAGTTTTGCGTTGGAGTTCCCCATACGTTTTCCCAATTGACGTGTGACAATTTATTTCGAAATTTACAAAAGTCTGCGTGCTGGAAGTTAGGAATTTTAGTCGAGTTAGTTGGTTTCGAGTGACTTACTGAGAGGACAAACTCTACCATATTGTGATCGCTATTGCTTAACGGTTCTATTACTTGAAGATCAGTAATTAGCCTATCATCCGTAGTTATTACTAAATCTAAAATACTGTCCAACCTCGTAGGTTCCCCAACCTTTTGAATAAGAAAGCTATCCTCGAGAAAATTAACTAAACGATTACCTTCCGCGTCTCCCTGCATTGTATCGTAATTCACGTTGGCGCAATTAAAGTCACCCATAACTAAAGCCTGCTCACTACCGATTTTCTCTTTAGTTCACGATATAACGCTTCGTCCGTATCAGCTGTTTGATTAGGGGGCCTATATATAACCGCAACAAGAAGTTTGAATCGTTTAATTTAAGTTCTGCTATAGTCGAATCTATCGGTTCTGGAATTGAGTGCTTTACTTCTATAACGTTCGCAATATTATCTTTGATATACAACATAACACCGCCTCCTCGCCTACCTATTCTGTTTTTAACAAAAAGTCTATAACCTTTAATTTGATACTCCCCTACAAAGTCACGTGTTTCAGTGCTAAGCCACGATTCGTTTATCGCAATTAAATCATAGTCTTTACAAGCAATTAAAGAAAAAAATTCATTTATTTTATTTCGTAGGCTACGAGCATTTAAGGATAGAACCTTCAAATTGTTTGTAATTACGACACCTTCGCGAGCGCAGGGGAAATTGTGGAATTTACGCTGGGACCGTTCGAGTTACGGCAGCCTGAAAAGAAGAGACAGTATTATGAAATAGTCTTCCTAAACGCGCAGCTCCAACGTCATTAAGATGAAGTCCATCTTCGAGGAACAAGTCCCTCCTGCCGTAGAAACTGTTCCAAAAATTGCAAAATGCACTCCTTCCTGTTGGCAAAGAGACTTTAGGTTATTGTTAATATAGGTCGCCTTGCTGTAGAAATCGTTACGTTGGATAATTCGAGGAAGTATACCTGTTAAAACAATCTTATTAGTTTTCTCCTTTAGTCGCTCTATAAGTCCCTGTACCTAGCCAGCAGTTCTTCCGATCTAGAATTTAAAACGTTATTAGTACCGACATGAATAACATACGTTGTGTCCTCGGCGGTACCGTCTGTAAAATGGTCAACACTATTAGTTATATCCTCCACCCTTGCACCAGGGTAGCAGTAACGGCGCCTACGACGAGGGTTTCTCCCACAGAATTCCTCGAGCTGCCCTCGAACAATGGAATCGCCAACGAGTCGTATTTCCGGTTCATCAGCATCTTCGAAACCTAAAACAGAAAACTTATTGCTTGTTATTACTGGTAGACAAGTCTTTGCTTTTCGCAATGGGGCTCCATTTCGCACTCGAACGAAGGGTTGGGAACTAGGGGAAGAGAGAGGGCTATTAGTACTATTTATATTATTAGTAGAAACTGAGGCAGGAGGGGTCGTAACTGGAGTCTCAAGGGATTCTAATTTTGCCGTCAGGAGCATCACGTTTCTTCAAGCCTCACCCTGGCCTCCCTCTCACGTTCTAACTCGTTCCTCAGCACTTCCATGCTTGAGCACCACCTGCAAACTAACTGTATTCATTGTATTGTAAACGCGTAAGCGGCAAATTTCCCTTCACAGCGACTGCAAGTACTTGACGGGGGTGCCATGCTTTTAATTAGTTAAAAAACAAAAAAACAAAAAAACGAGCGTTTGGAAATTAATAAATTACAACGTAGGTACCGCGTGCTTATTGTGCCGTCACCTGCGAAAACCGGCAAGAATGTTCTTGTAACACAATTTTATGCTAAATGAATATATAATTAAGCTACCGACGAAAGATCTGTTAAAGAAAAAGTATTAAATGGCACTTATCTGTCTCTTCGACCGACTTAATTCCTTTTTTCCCACGGTGATTGACCCTTCGGGAGGTCAGGTAGTGTGTTAAGGGAAAATGAACCTTAAGAAACCGCGTTTCTGATAGATTTGAAAAACAAAAAAGGCAAACCAAGGGAATTTCAACCTTATGAAACCTCGTGTAGTAATAGATTCGGAAAACAAACAAGCACTAGCCTTGGTTTAGTCAAGTAATATAGTAATGAATAAAGTCAATAAATGAAATATATTCGTTAAATAATGAATACCGGGTGCGGCAAAAATAACGCCCTTTTTAGTTTATTCTCTTTTATTGAAGGAAATAAATCAATTACAGCATTTTAAGAGAAATAATAAGGTTTTTAAAAAAAATACAGCATTTTAAGAAAAATAATAAGTACTTTCTCAGTAAAAACTAAAAAATAACTGGAATTTAATTAATTTTGTGGTTGGCTCAATACACCTTAAAAAAATGTACTCTACATACATTTACTAACCTAATGATCATGTACAAAATGCTCTCCTTGGTGTTCAATACAACACTGAACCCTACCAGCAACACTTCTACAAACCTTTTGACACATTTCTACGTTAATTGTAGTAAATTTTTCACGAATTGTTTGTTTTAATTCAGGAAGTGTTTTCGGTTTGACCTTGTAAACAAGCTCTTTCAGTACACCCCACAAGAAAAAGTCAGGTGGTGTTAGGTCTGGCGATCGTGCTGGCCACTCAATTGCTCCACGTCGTCCTATCCACCTCCCTTCGAAATTTAAATTTAACCATTCCCTAACGAGTAACCCATAGTGGGGTGGCGCACCATCCTGTTGAAAGTAAATTCCATTCTGATTTCTAACTCTCGGCCAGAATTCAGTTTGCAGCATTTGTAAATAATTATCTTGATTAACAGTACTATCAAAGAATATCGGGCCTATTATTCCCATGGAAGAGATGGCTGCCCAAACTGTCACTCCTGGTAGGTTAACGTCTTTTCCAAGATAACATGTGGGTTAACATCGCTCCAGTACACACAATTATGGCGATTGATATGCCCGTTCAATTTGAATGTTGCCTCATCTGACCACCATATCTTATCAAGAAAGGTCTCATCTTCATTGACTTTATTCAGGAAATTTTCGCAAAACTCTAATCGTCTATCTGCATCTCCATCATGCAAGCTCTGTAACACGCGAGGGATGTTAGGCTTCATCTTGTTCTTCTTTAAGAGTCTACGGACACTTCTGTCACTGATACCCAACTCTGTAGAAAGACGTCTACTGGATTTTTGAGGAGTGTGCAACAATGATTCTCTTAATTCATCGGACTTTTCTAAGGTTGTTGCTGAAACTGGCCTCCCTGATCTTGTGGCATCACTTACGCTTCCGGTTCTTTCAAATTTCCTAATTAGACTTGTGATATTGCGGCTCTGCACTTGTCGAATGTTAAATTCTTCTGATAACAAACGAGCGGCTTTAGCTCCATTGTTATTGTTTTGGTAATAATGTTTAACTGCTTTCACTCTTTGTTCTCTCGTCAATCGCAAGGCCATATTTATTCAGAATTTCTGTAAAAATAAAAGAAACAAAATGATACAATATAAAACTAAAAAATTATACTGTATAAAACTATAAAGATACAATTATTAAAAGGGCGTTACTTTTGCCGCACCCTATATATATATATATATATATATATATATATAAATGTCCTGCTTTTTGCTCCTAAAAATATGGTCACTTTAACCAAAACCATCAACTTCAGAGACCTCTTCAAGCTCTCAAAAACACGACCAGATGCCTTTATGGAAGGAGACTCTCCTTCCAAACAATAAAACACCATCTTTCCAGTAAGCCCAGTCAAATTGTTGTTCTGGTGAGTGTTAATTTTTGAGTGCATGTTAATTTAATTAATACAGTACTGTATTCATTATAATTTAATCTTTATTTTCAGAAAATACACATAATAATACTATACTTAAATACTATTTAATTTAAATTAAAAATACTGTAGGGCCTTAAAAGTTAGATTTTGTGGTGATAAGGGTCAGTTTTTAGTTTTCTGGAACCAGTTAACCTTATTGCCCTTTTAACATGTAAAGTATGGTCCCGTTAACCGAGGTTCCACTATCCGAGATGTATTTTTGGAACCAATTAATCTCGGATAGCGGGGATAGGATAACCTTGATAGGCCTGAGTGGCTTCATATTGTCCAAATGCAATGTAGTATGTATTTCAATTCTGTTAATTAACAAAATTATTTACAGAGCTACATAAGCATCCTACATGAGCCTACTTGAATTGATTTGACTTGAATTGACTTCGAGTCAGTTGGGCGAAATGAAAATAGTTTACTGTATCTGTTTACTGGCATATTTACATTGGCGTAGGCAATTGTATGTTCATTATACACAGTGTTTCACTGGCCTACTTAGTCAGTGCTCCAGACAACTATCTCTTAATCTTCTATGGACCTTTTGTATAATGTTTGTACTTGTTGAGTTTGAAATAAAGTGTTTTGTTTTTGTTTGTTACTGTTCTGCAATCTGTGGTATTGCATCTTTTTTTGTTTTTCATTTCTGCCTGTGAATTCTGCTTTGCATCTAGGCTGGAGAAAGTGACGCAAGCAAGGTGGGGAAGTGGGGCAATATCTTCAATAGAGTGTAGTTTGCAGCATTATTTATAATCTGAGTCACACATTTCCTTGATGTGAAGATAAAAGATAAATTGCAGACTTAGTTTTGTTAAGGATACGGTACCTAATCTGAACACATAATTTGTGGTTATTATTTGGTAAGTGAGGGAGGTTACTTGGTTAAAAATATAAAAACCTTAAAACTTTCAAAATGTGTGGGGCTTCTTGAAAATTTTGTCAGTGGCCATAAGAAAAAGGGGTAGACCTAGATGCATGTATTATCAAATAGGTCTTAGTCTTAGTCTGAGGACCGTCTACATGTTCAGTGCCGTTGTGAATTAGGACCAAAGCTGTGCCCTCAGAGATCCGTCCCAACAGGAATGGTCTCCAGCAATGTTCCCTCTAATTTTTTTTAGTCCGTGTGCGCAAGAAATTTTCGTTGTGCCTACATTTAGATTCATGGTGAAAAATTGTGCAAACTTTTCTGAGCGCTATTATCTTCAAAATGAAATATATATAAATATTAAATACTTAATAAATATTATTTTCATAAGGTGATAGCTTGATCATTAAGGTACTATTAAATGGATATTAAAAAACTGTTTACAATATTATATATTCTTAAAAAAGAAAACATTTTATCCATTCTAAAAATAGGAATAAAATAAAAAATAGTAAAATAAAATTCAACAAAATAAAGAAATAAAGTAAAAATAACATTATTTGAAAATGACTATTTTAGTTATCATTTCTCAAAACAATTTTTAACATTTAGCAATTTAAAATAGACTATCAAGATTAATACATCATTTTATCCATTCACAAAATAGGAATAAAATAAAAAATAATAAAATTCAATAAAATAAAATATAATCAAAATAACATTAAATGAAAGTGTCTTTCATTAAAGTATGATTATGATTTCTCCCTACGATCTTTAGCATTTGTTCATTCCAAATAAACTCTATGAAGATTAATGCATCCGTCATCATTCAGGTAACTTTTAATTCGCATGAGCATGTTCAAATTATTTTTTTTCAAGCGGTTTCTTAATTTGTTCTTTATAGAATTCATTAAACTGAAACTTTTAAAATTACTTCATTTACTGTCGTGACTCATGACACGCTTGAGCCTGTGCGCATTTTATTTTGCTGTGTGCGCGGGTTTCACAACGCATGTGCGCGTGCACATGCGCGCACCTTAGAGGGAACAGTGGTCTCCAGCCTGCGCTTTTAATTTAGTTTGGCTGAAGTTACAACAGATTAAATTGCATAGGCCTAAGTTAGCATTAAAGATGAAACCTAGACTCCTACGCCAAGGACTGAGATAATTGTGCTAGGGAAGTTGTAACAATGTAGGTCTAATGTTAGTATCGTGGTTTGACCTTGTAGGCTACTACTATTACATTACATTACATTTGGAGGCAAAACAGGGTAAAGATTCATTTTAATTGCCCCCTCATTTTTAACACAAAAACATTTTTCTGGTATATTTTATTTATTCTGACCTTCATTTCCTCAGAGAAAATCCTTGTTTTTGATGAAATGGCAATCTGACATACCCTCTAAAAATGACTATTTATACTGGAAAATGAAGGTTAGATTTGAAGAAAATGCACAAAAGTACACCAGGAAAATGTTTTTGTGTTGACAATTATAGGGGAACCCTTGGGGAATCAGGTTTTTTTTTTTGGGGGGGATGAAAGGAGGGGACCTAACCTAATCTAATATTCATGGCAAAAGTAACCTAACCTAACCAATCATCAAAGTGTACAGTTAAGAACATAAGACATTTTTATAGTGGGCACACTAGGGGCCACTTCGGCCCATCGAGGTGGCTCCACTATGTAAAAACTACCTGTACATTGGCAATAACCAATTTGTACAAAACTAATTAAGTATCAATTTAAAACTAATTAATTATCAATTTAAAACTAAAGATAGAATCTCTGGATCCAGAGGATCAAAGTCATAATAGGCTACTATCCACAAATATGTTACACACTATATCTATTTATAACTGACATGCAAATATATCAGATCCAAAGAATCCAGTCAATTTCATTATGGTACCCATCAATACCAGTACCATGCCAACCAAAAAGAAGTCACGGCCCATATCAATTGCGGACCAAGTCACAATTTACATCCATATACATTACAATATATATACTTAAGAGGAAAAGTGTAGGTGTGGCTGTAAAGACTGTACAGTAGTATAGAAATGTGCATGCACCCATTTTGGGTCTCCCATTTAAAGGTGTTTGTGGGGCAAGTGAAGATCATGAGTTTTTCAATACCTCACAGTACTATGGGGGGCACCACTCGGCAGAGGAATCTCTTTAAATAGGGTGTGTAAGGACAGAGAGTACCCCCTAACCCAAGATGCTGCCTCCCTATATCCCACAACACCTGTGTTGAGCTGTGGGATCTATCACCCAAATGCACATAATATATATGAAATAAACTAGTACCATTCATGCAATAAAAATGGGCTTAAACACCATCACCAGATGTCCCTTGCAGACATCAAACTATCCAACCTTCTTTTGAAAGAATCAAGCGTATCTGAAGTCACCACTTCTTCTGTCAGACTGTTCCAAAACTTAATTACTCTGTTTGTAAAACTATGTTTTCTTAAATTTGTTCTATATCTTGGCTTAAATAATTTCATACTATGACCTCTAGTCTGATTATTGTGATCTTTAATGAAAAGAGACTCAAAATCTATCTTATCCAACCCTTTTATCATGTTATACACCTCTATCATATCACCCCTTAACCTCCTCCTTTTTAATGAGAACATGCTTAGATACGCCAGTCTTTCCTTATATGTCAATTGTCTTAGAGATGGGATCATTCTTGTTGCTCGTTTCTGTACTTTTTCCAGTTTTTCAATATCTTGTAGGGACTATTAAATAGGGACTATTAAATTGAATGCAGTATTCGAGGAGGGGTCTTACATATGAAATGTATAGTTGCTTTATAATATTGGGTGATTTGTATTCAATGTGTGTCTGCATGAGATTGAGTCTAGCATTTGCTTTATTTCTGATTACCATACAGTGATTTGAGGGTTTAAGTTCATTTGTCACAGTGACACCCAAGTCTTTCTCTTTATCATCATTTTTAATCCAAATTCCATTCATATTGTATTCAAATTCTGGATTTTTTGGCCCAATATGCATAACCTTGCACTTATCAACATTAAATTTCATCTCCCACTTATCTGCCCAGGCTGTTACTCTGTCTAAGTCTTTTTGTATTGTCATTGCTCCTGCTACTGACTTAACATTATGGCCTAATTTTGTATCATCAGCAAATTTTGAGGTTTTACATGATAGGCCCTTCTCTAGATCATTTATATAGACAAAAAGCAGAGGTCCCAGAACAGACCCCTGTGGGACTCCGCTCAATACGGGTCTCCAAGTAGACTTATTTCCATTTAGATGAACTCTGTTTTCTATTTCTCAGCCATTCTTCTATCCAATCAGCTATATGACCTCTTATACCATGGGCTTTAACTTTTACCAACAATCTTGCATGAGGAACAGTATCAAATGCCTTTGCAAAATCTAAGTATACTATATCTACTGGCTCTCTATTGTCCAAATGCAATAGGACTCCATCATAAAATTCAATCAAGTTGGTTAGACAGGACCTTCCATTTCAAAAGCCATGCTGGCTATCATTTATAAGGTTGCACTCTTCAAAGAACTCAGTAACTTTACCTCTAATGATACTTTCGAGCAATTTGCAAATAATGGAGGTGAGGCTGATGGGTCTGTAGTTTTTTGCTAAGTTTCTATTTCCTTTTTTAAAGATTGGAGCCACATTTGCTTTCTTCCAATCCTCTGGAATTTCAGTACATATCAATGATTTATTAAAAATAATTTCTAGTGCCTGTGCTATATTCTTTTTGGCAGCTTTTATGACTATTGGATGCATTTCATCTGGCCCTGGAGGTTTTTCCATTTTTAATTTAATTTAAAACTAATGAAAATAACATAACTTAACTGAACCAATTGTCAAAGGCATAGATTTGACCTAACCAGGCATGGGTACCCCATAATGAATTTGGGACCTGGAAAGGTACTGTAAGCACGCTCTACACACAGCCATTCTGAAGCAGCTGTTGAATTCAAATTTCAGCACCAGACATGCATAGTGATGTGAGTCGTTTTTTATTGTCATTTTTTTTGTTTTTTTTGTCGTTTTTTTTGTTTAAAACGAAGGTAGTCTGTTTTTTTGTTTTTTTTGTTTTTTATTGTTTTAAACTTATTCCATATTTTTTTTCCTTTAATCTAATAAGTATATTAGTATTACCTATAATTTACTATACTACCATGCTTATACGGTTATACCTAGTACATATAGTCATCTTTTAGAAAAACTGAATCACACAAAAAGTATATAATAGAAAGGAAAAACAAACCCTCATTTTTTATATGTATATATATTTTTTAACTAGAACATAAAACATTCTTCCTCGTTTCAAACAATATACATAATTGTGATTGGCAAGAGTACCAGTATATATATTCCAGATAGAAAAGGAAAATATTCACCTTTTTTTGAACCTTTTTGTAAACCTACATTTCCATGGAAGAATCATCACTAGATTGGGTAGAGCATATATGCTAGTTTCAATATCACAGGTACTGGTATAATATCCATAATACTGGTATAAAACAATAGATATAATTGTGATTGGCAAGAATACCAGTGTATATATATATATATATATATATATATATATATATATATATATATTCCAAATATAAAAAATATAAATATTCATCTCTTTCTTTAACCTTTTGTGTTAACCTAATGCTGTTTAACTTTCATTATCTGATTCTATTTCCAGTGAAGAATCATTATCACTAGATTGATTAAAGCAAATAGTTTCAATATCACAGGTACTGGTATTTATTGCAGATTTGGATGTTGACGAAGCCAATGTAGCACCATGTTTTACTTCACTTTCTTGGAATTTTGCATTTTGGGATATAAATACTAGCTTTGCTGCTCTGTCTGTGCTTAATTGGTTTCTTTTGGCTGTATGGATATTACTGTATGTGCTAAAAGATCTCGGAGGTAATGAAAGGGCGAAATAGAGGTGTATGAGTTTGTGTAGGTATATATGTGAGTATGCATGCGTATGTATCTGGAATTCTGGATGTATGCATGTGTATGGGGTATACAATAGATATAAATGTGTATATAAGTATTTATGTATATATTGGTATATATGTATATGGGTGTATGTGTATGTATATATATATATATGGATGGTCTCGTGGGGGGGGGGGAATATGTCATCGCGGGTCTAAAGGATAGTTAAGTGGGAGATTCAAAATCCGAGGCATGGATGGGAGAGTCCTGGGAAGGTTGGACAATGGGCAGTCAGCTCCCAGCCAGTGTTCTCGCAAGTTTAATGGATCTCAAGATACAAGACTTTCAGTGCAAGAAAGAGGCCAGTTTTTTCTGTAAATAGGCTGAAAAGGACATTCTATACTGGTACCATATGGCCTATTTTATTATTTATTTATTTTTATAATATATATCATTGCAAAAGTATACATATAATTAAATTGGTAATATCTATATTAATTATTAAAAAAAACAAAAAAAAAAAAAAAAAAAAAACGACAAAAAAAATAAAAAAAACAACAAAAAACAAAAAAAACGTTTTTTTTACATCACTAGACATGCACGAGGGTGTCATGTGACAATAGGGCACGAGATGGTTTGATGAGTGAATAATAGAGTTTGGTGGATGTGTTCTACCGAATCTTAACACCTTCCCCCCCCCTCATTAAATTTTATTTTTGTCATTTCCTCCAAAAAATTACTTTCTAAGAATGTTGAAAGATAGTTGAACACATATCAAAATTGAAAATAGCAGAAAATTAACTGTTTGTCAAAAATGAAAGGGATGTTAAAATGAATATTAACCCAAAACAGGTATTCTTTACTTCGACACACCATAACCAATATATGTGTCTAGGTAACTAAGGTGTGATATGTCTGAATATGTTTATTTTTGTTGCAATTGTTGCAATTTTGCTCATACTTGGCACAATAGCAGATATGCATGCCAAACTTAAATTCCCAAATTATTAGAGCTGACTGACCTTTGGTTACTGAGATACAAGGTCACAAAGTTGTGACATTTTGACCTTTTTTGCGTTAAATGACTATTTTCAAAATGGTGTAACTAAAAACCTATTAAAGCTAGAGCATTGATTTTGGTCTCATTTTAAAGCTATTTAGTAGCCCCTTGTTTATTGTCTCTTGTTAAATATCTCTACTGTGAAAAATAAAAAAATCCCTTCAAAAGTTGACCTTTGACCTTGAATAAAAAAAAAATACCTTGTAAAAAATTCAACTTTTTTACATTAATACCTTGAGTCATGTACAACAAAATCCCAAGAAGCTGTAAGTGGCTGATAACTAGTTCAATGTATAAAAAATAATGAATTCAAGCAACATTTTGAAAAAAGTCATTTTATACAAAAATTGTCAAAAAGTCATGACTTTGTGACCTTGTATGTCAGTAACCATTTTTGTCTAAGGTCAGCTCAATCTCTTACAAATACAACCCATATCTACATACTATCTGCAGCCTTCTACAAACAAGCAAATGCTTATTTTTAAATATTTGTTCTTTACCCACCTCACCTGTATGTTGTGCATGTATGTGATGGTTTTCAGTAGTTGACAAGATTCTTGTGGGCCACCCAATTTATTGTGATTTCTAGAAGAGAAAACAATTTTTAATGTATACCTAGATAGCTACCTAATTAACAAATACAAGTAACATATTAAAATGTACGTACAATGTGTATAGGTATAGTGCTCATTGATTTCCATTTATCACAACTTAAAATGTATGCAGTATATATATAGTTACATGACCATTTTAATTTTGAATTCTTACCTTTCTGTGCTGTAGATCTGCCAAAGCTTTGGATGCCTTCAAAGTAACTTCTTTGCAAATCCTGTATGTTTGTCCATTAGTAGTAGATGCCTCAACTTGTGTTAGAATATCTGAATATGGTAAGATTAATTCATCTGGTTGACCAGGATACACAAATGATGGGTTTGGGCCATGAGGATGAAGGAATGTGACTTTTACTTCTCTATTCTCTGGTATCTTTTCCAGCACATATGCCACCCACCAATGGCCATCATATGCAGCAGTAACAAAACCATGTATTTTCTCCTCAGTCACAACTTCTTCCTTTTCAGTAACTTTCTCAATATTTGAATAATCTGATAATGAATAATGTTTAACCTTAAGAGAAGTCAATGAAACTGGCTGTAAATGGTGTAATTTCTGTGTACCAGCAATAGTCCTTGCAGTTGAGTGTCTTTCTTGGAGAAGTTGGCTTTCCTCTTCATGCTCTTTATTGGTTGAAAAATGACATTTTATATTTATAATATTTTCACTTGCAAATGTATATAACTGTTCTGCAGTAAGGATCTGTTCATCATAAGGTCATTGTAGACTAGCTTTTGCAGCTAATCTCTTAACTGTGCCTCCAACACCATCACAGGGTCCCTTTCCATGACTTGTTGCAAAAAAATTCCATTCTGCCTCAATTCCAAAATCATCTCTGTGATGGCAAAGATTCAAAAAGTTTTGCAGTTCTTATACTGTCCTGCACACCCATCTGAAAAGTAAATTATTTTGTGGATGGAACCGATGGATGAGATATTATCTTTTAGGAATTTTATCAGATGCTTTTGAAACAAATGTACAGCAACTGTGTTATGGATGTTACACTCTGAAATAATAACAAAGCTAAGGTGAGCAATCTCATCTTCCTTTTTATAGTAAATAACAAATGGATGTAGAGTAGCCATCTCATTGTTCCAGTGAAAGCTCTGAACCTCATCTTGAAGAATAAAGGAATAATTTTCAGCAAAATCACACACAGCAAGGACCTCACCATCTTTCAAAGACATTTTTGTTTCACGGTAATAAGTTGCTTGCATCTTTGTCTTGAAGTCATGTATCTGGTATTCTTTCATTTGGTTACAGACAGGGTTGGCACTAGTGGGCCCAGCCCGAAAAAACCTACCCGGGGTTTTTAAAAAAAAAACCACTTGAAAAAACCCACTATTTTAACCACTTGTGGGTTTTTTCATGAAACTTAAGAAGTGCATATGCAATTATTTTTAAAAATTGTCATATAGGCGCCTATAATGATTTTACATGCAAAGCAAGCAAACATGAGTCAACAAATAGACCTACAGGTATAACTCTTTGGGTGAGGTAGCAGGTTATAGAGTGTAGACATCAGCCAATCAGGGTGTTATACATCCTGATTCTTCAGTCAACTGCATCTTCAAGGAATTTTCTACTTCTTCATGGATTGTATTTAAAAGTGGACCAGACAAATTTCGACGGGAAGGTGGAGTGTAGCCTGGTCTTAGAGTCTCTATCATTTCAATAAAATACTTAGACTCTGCACATAGAAATGGAATATTATTTGCATAAAAGAATTTGGCTATTTTGTTATCAATGACATTTTTCTGCAAAGTAGTTGTTGTCATGCCAAAATCGCTTACTTTCTTTTGAATTTTTCTTTTTTTCATCTGTAATTGTGTCAGTGGTGGTGAGGATGAGTCTGGATCATCTGAGAGGTCTATGTCATGGCAGTATGAAGATGATGTACTGGCAGTATTGTCAGTCTTGTTTCTTGATTCCATGTGTT
The DNA here is from genome assembly GCA_023014485.1 of Bathynomus jamesi. Classification (NCBI taxonomy): domain Eukaryota; kingdom Metazoa; phylum Arthropoda; class Malacostraca; order Isopoda; family Cirolanidae; genus Bathynomus; species Bathynomus jamesi. Next base: position 1,427,565 of record JAJOZX010000167.1, on the reverse strand, counting down.
TCAAACATTTCATTAAATGCATTTTTATTCGCTCTATTTTATTACTTATTTCATTACTGCAATGTTTGCATCTAACTTTACTAGTCCCATCAATAATATTGACTTCACTCCATTCATGCCCTGATTTTCTTCCTGATCCAAAGGTCTTTGGCATTATTTAATGCAGTTATAACTTCAAACAGACTAATTCTGTAGGTTAGTAGTAAAGATAAATATGCTGTTGCCAGTTTGTTTTATTTAACTGTGAAATAAAAGAAAAAATATTCAGTAATATGAATTAAATAGATATAACTAGCTGAATTAAGTTCCCTTTGGGAGCTGTAATTCATCTACTTCCAGCAGAAGACACAGGGGCCTGTCTTCCATAGGAAGTATAGCCTAACAAATAGGATAATTTACCACACCAAATTTAGTTCAAATTGGTCCATGTTTTCCAAATTTTGTTGTGAAGCTCAATCTGAGAAAATAATAACTTTTTATGCTTAATTGCCTGGAAGGCAACCTTTTTGCTAAAAACAAGACAAATGTTATATTAATAGTGTACGGTACAGTACAGTATTATTATAAAAATAAGAATAGGTAGGTCTAATATGAACTACCATATGGACATATGAAAAAACCCAATTTTACCCGTGTTTTTTCAGGTTTTAGGTGAAAAAACCCGAAAAAACCCACCTGGGGTGGGCTTTTTCAAAAAAAGTGGGTTTCTTGCCAACCCTGGGTCACTTACAGAATTGGTCAATATATTCATCTGTATTCAGTTCTACTGATTCAAGATTTGACCGATCTGTATTGGTCCACTTTTTAAAATTTATGATATCAATGAAGTTGTTTGTAAATATGTCCAGTAGTCTGTTTTTTAAATCTGATGGATCTCCACATTGTTCACATTGTCTGAGGCAGCATTTCTGTGAGGCAGGATTGCATTCCATAAAGGCAACACAATGACGTACATTCTTAATAGGTGTGTCATCATTTGCAGTTAGTTTTTCTAATTCAGCTCCTACAAACATAAGTTTGGCATTCTGATGAATTGTACAGACACATACTGAGTGAGTTCCTGTTGCTCCAGCAATAACACACTGCTTTGGACGCAATTCTGCAAATTTACTGAATCCCACCTTAACCAAAGGATTTCTTTCTTTGAAAATATGATAGGCTTCTTTTAAATTGCAAAGTAAAAGATGCTTTTGCAAATGTATCCTTCCTCTTTCATTGTCAATGATACTACAATAGTCTTTCTTTCCTGGCATTGTTCTACTGATGTCTTCTGAAAGATAAAATGCTTTAATAGCGTCAACAGTATCCTGTTTAATTCTTTTCCCACCCTTTGGATTTGGGTCTGAAAGGACACCTTTTTCTTCAACTATTTTTTTAGCAATAGATGCTGTATGCCTTGTTGTGTTAAATTCTGAAGCAATTTTCCTAATGCTCCAACTTTTGGGCAATACAGTGAGGATTTTTATTTTATCACTTCTTTTAGTATTTTCATTTTTGAATTTTTCCTCGAGTTGATTTATTATTTCTAAACAGTCTACATCTCCAGATGGCTCCTTAAATTGTGAGTCAGAAATCTCTCTTCCTGCAACTGTTTCCATTCTCTTCTTAACTGTCTCTGTCACCTTGCTTAGTTTTTTAGCTCCATATGACTTTTGCTCTACAAGCTCTCTCTTTTTTAGGGGTGATTCACCAATTGAAACAAAAGAAGCATTCAAAGTACACATCTCATGGTTTTGCTCTGAAGTTGATGCATCACTATTGTCAACATTTTCAATTTTCTCAAGATCTTCAGGTGGTTCACTACTACAAGAAGAATCATCATTTATGTCTGAATTCAAAGTGCCTATTCCTTTCTCAGGCAAGGACTCAAGATGTTCTCTACACTGCTTACAAAGTCTGTGATGTAGTGTTAAGTGCAGATCGGGAAACTTATTTACAAGTTCCTGTGGTACAATTCTCAAACTCTTCTTTTGACACTGACCTTTGTGACGCAGCAAAGGATCCGCACACTTCTGTTTCAGTTTTAAACGTTCCATGTTTGTACTCTGAAATCACAAAAGCACAAAGAAAATCCTGAAAAGAAAACAATGAACAATGAACAATTAATGAATTAGCTATTAAATAAATTTTTATACATGTATTTAGTAAAAATAAATTAACTTTAACTTTAAGTCAGGAGTCAACTCTGTAAAGTTGACAGTACTTATATACTAGTTGGGCCTTTGGATCAGCGCTACTCCAGTAGATTTGGGGCTGTCGAGGGGTTTAACCCTGGTTGTCTTTTAAAAGACTTCTTTTGGCACAGGTCACAAAAAGGTTTTTGAACTAATAATGTTAAGTTGAACTAAGTCTTTACTGACACTATATCAGAACAGAACTTTTAAATAAATGAACTGACAAAAAAAATCTAAAATTGAAGAATGATGCCAACTTCATTTATTTTTAATACATTGAACTAGTTATCAGCCACTTACAGCTTCTTGGGATTTTGTTGTACATGACAAGGTATTAATGTAAAAAAAATTGAATTTTTTAGAAGGTATTTTTTTTTTATTCAAGGTCAAAGGTCAACTTTTGAAGGGATTTTTTTATTTTTCACAGTAGAGATATTTAACAAGAGACAATAAACAAGGGGCTACTAAAGAGCTTTAAAATGAGACCAAAATCAATGCTCTAGCTTTAATAGTTTTTTAGTTACACCGTTTTGAAAATAGTCATTTAACGCAAAAAAGGTCAAAATGTCACAACTTTGTGACCTTGTATCTCAGTAACCAAAGGTCAGTCAGCTCTAATAATTTGGGAATTTAAGTTTGGCATGTATATCTGCTATTGTGCCAAGTATGAGCAAAATTGAAAGTGGTGAGTGCAAAAAGTGCCATTTTGTGGCTGAGTTGACATGGAATGACCCTCGGGAGTTCATAGTAACAACTCATGCTTTCATACAACAATCTATGTGACTTTCATGAGAAAATAAATGCTCATTCCTATTAAGAAAAGGCTCTTTTTCTTATCTGACAAACATTAGTTTTAAGTGTGCACTTAAAGATGTTTGAGGAACTCAACCCCCCCACCCCCTCCCCTACCTCCTTTGTGTCAGAACATGTACCGTACTGATTTGTGTCTGTTTGTAGCACATGTGCTTAGGAGCTCCTGTCTATAACTATAGTGACAAACCTAGAACAGAACTTTTCACTTTGCCCCACTTTCCCATATACAGGTATACTCTGTTATTCATAGCTTTGATATTTGTAGTGTTGCTTATACATAATATATTTTTTGACACCAAATTCTGCAATTCACAAACCCAGCTCCATTATTCGCAATTCAGCCTGCTCCTAACGCAGCATAGCATGCCTGTATCGCAGGCCATTATTCAAGAAAAGGCATGGTCTTTGTGGTGAGATGTGAGGAAGGAAGTTTGTGAAGGTGAGAGCAGTGGTGGTGAAACTTTCAGTGCGAGTTGGGATGGTTTGACCCCAGTTGGGAGTGGTTTGAGAAAATAAAAGTGCAGTACAGTATGTTTATTCTTTTATTGATGTTATTCATAACTGACTTTGCTAATACAGGTCTGTATTTGTGTTTTACACTACTTGCGTTTATGTATCCAAACATCTTACCTTCTGAAAAATGGTCACCAGAATGCATCCCCTGATAAAACGTATTTATATGGGAAAGAATGATTTGTTATTTGTAATGAGTCTGAGGAACAACTCTTGCAAAAACTGAGGTATACCTGTATATATAATGTTACACACAGACCATGCATTAGGGTGCCACTTATTTGGGGTTTTTCATCTTTTGGGAATTTCTATCAGGACGGGCGCATTTCTGGTGTCATTCCGTCTAAAAACATTGTGTGTAAAATATTTTTAAAATATAATAATAATTAGAACTGCCTCAATGAGGTCAAAGTTTATACTTTTTGTCGAAAAGTACTCATGGCGTTCTGTTATCATGTCAGTTTTCGTTTCGATAGCTGCTGTAGTTTCTGAGTTGAAAAATGATAACAGACAGACGGACGGTCAGAGTCATTGGTTTAGTCTTCCGCACTGGTGTACAGAAGACTAAAATGAGGTATTATACAGGGTGTAACACGAGTTTATCCAAATATTGATACAGGTGAAAGAACATGTTATTCTAAGTAGAAAATGGGTTGGGACGAGTTTTGCCAACACTAACAGTGTTTCATTCTCTTTTTCAGTGAGTTCTGAAACGACGTGATGGCTTTGGCAACAAGATCTAAAACAGCAGTCTATCTCCTGGGGACCGTGGACCACAGCATCACAGGAAGCATGCTGCCTACGGGAAAGCAGGCGCTTCAGTACTTTTTCCACCTTCACCTTGACGTCAAGAAGCCGATCAAGGAAGCAGCCGCTGAGACAGTGACCGCAGTCAAGGAATTCTGGGAGCGGTCCCGTATTCCTACGCAGAAAGACCAACGCGCAAGGGACAAGGTTCTCCGAATGTACGAGAAGTGGCGGGCTCTGAACAAGAACTCGAAACGGCGCACTGTGACCCAAATCAGGAACGAGGCCGAGTTCCTCTCATCCCTTGACCGCCTCTTCGACATCGCACACGAACAGGCGATGTCGATGATCACAATCGAAGAGGACAGGGAGTTCCTGACGGGACAAAGGGCCGAGGTGCGGCGCGGCCGCATCTCCTCCACACGTGACATGACGCTGCACACTGAGGAGGAGCGTGCAAGGAGACAGGAAGCGGAAAGGAGCCGCCGGCAAGATGATGAAAGGGCGAACAGAGAGAGCCGAGAAGAACTCGTCGAACTGGCATCGAGCTCTAGCTCAGGTGCAAGCAGCCCGACTCGGTCACCGACACGGCGTCGTCGCCGAGAAGAAGAGGAAGAGCTCTCTCTCCCGGGCCCGTCCACGTCGAATGCAGAAGCATCTACGACCCCTTTACCACCCAAGCGATTCCGTGTGTCGAAAAAGATGATCACCCCTGATCTCTCCGCAGCGATGGATCGGACGAAACTTACCGACCGAGAAGGTGTTTTTTTGCTGTCGGCGGCTGCGAGGAGCTTGGGCCACGACCCTGAGGAGCTGGTCTTGAACCGCGAATCCTCCCGCCGCGACCGAGCAAAGTTCCGTGCTATGGCAGCAGCGGAAATGAAGGCAGCCTTCCATCCTACTGTGCCGCTGACCGTTCACTGGGACGGGAAAATCGTACCAGCGGCTGACGGAGGCCCTGCTGAAGATCGCCTTCCAGTTCTGGTGCCTGGGGAGAACGTCGACAAGCTTCTGGCTGTGCCCAGCCTCCCCGACGGCACCGGCCGCGCCATGGCGGAAGCCGTCCTCTCTGCCCTCGAGGATTGGGACATCAAGGGACGGATCTGTGCCCTCTCTTTTGACACCACCGCCTCAAACACAGGACTCTCAGGAGGAGCTTGCTATATCATTGAGCAGAAACTAAAGAAGACAGTGCTTCATTTGGCTTGCCGCCACCACATCCACGAACTGGTGTGCGAGAAGGCATTCACGGCGTGCCTCGGTCCCTCTACTGGTCCTGACATCCTCCTGTTCAAACGATTCGCCGCCCAGTGGGACTTCATCGATCAAACCAAAGCGAAGCCCTTCGAGGATGGAACCATGCCGCAGCACCTGAAGGACGCCTGCGACGACCTGCTGATCGAATTCAGCTGCCTCCTCGACGGTCAACATCCACGTGATGACTACAGGGAATTTCTGGAGCTCTCTGTAATTGTGCTGGGCGGTCCGAACAAGCGGGGTGCCCGGTTCACTCGTCCTGGCGCCTTCCATCGCGCGCGCTGGATGGCAAAAGTCATCTATGCCATCAAACTGTTCCTGTTCCGGGAACAGTTTCAGATGTCGTCAGGCGAAGCGGCTGGAATCCGGCGATTCACCATCTTCGCCGTGTCCATCTACGTGACGGCCTGGTACAAAGCGCCGCTCCCGGCAACGGCCCCAGCCGCGGACCTCGCGCTGCTCAAGGCCCTCGTCTATTATCCGGACTCAGCGGTGGCCAAGGCGACGGCGACAGTCTTCGCCAGGCACCTATGGTACTTGAGCGAGCGCCTCGTCACCCTGGCCATCTTCGACGAGGGTATCGACTTGGCGACAAAGCGGGAGATGATTAAAGCGATGGAAGAAGAGGAAGGATCGGAGGATCCCCCGCGGCGTATCAATGTGGACCTGTCCACCGCCTCAATCGCCAACAATACATTGGCCAAGTTCACAATGACTACATCAAAGGAGTTCTTCAAGGTTCTGGACATCAGCACCGCCTTCCTGCTCAAGGATCCGGAGGAGTGGCGGACGGACCCAGCCTTCATCGCCGCATCCCGCCGAGTCCAGGCCCTTCAAGTTGTCAATGACTTCGCGGAGCGCGGGTGGCGTTGATGCAGTCTTTCAACCTGGCCCTTACCAAGAGTGAAGACCAAAGGCAGTTCCTCTTACAAGTGGTCGAGAAGCACCGCTGTGACTTCCCAACCGCCCGCAAGTCCACCGTGACCTCTGCAAAGTAGGCAACAATGAGAGGGAGATGGGCGCCCATGATACCCCCCCCCTTGAGGGGCTAATACTCGAGTTGAGGGGGACCTAGAGTTGAAAGTATGAAGTCCAGTTATATGTTTTAGGTCAAGATTAGTAGCTTGAACAAACTAGAAGTGATATTTTATTTGCTAGAGGCATAGAACATCATGATCTAAAATTTCTACTTTTCGAGAAAATATACAAACTTTGACCGTATTGAGGCAGTTCTAAATATTGTTTTATTTCAAAACTATTTTACACACGATATTTTTTGACAAAATGGAACCAGAAACGCGCCCGTCCCGATAAAAATTCAAACTTTCGAAAATAAGTGTCACCCTACCATGCATGGAACAAGGAACTCTTCTGGGAAAATTAGATCCACTATAGCCTGAATAAGTAACAGTAAATGACAAACACTATAGTAGCTTTTGTTTTTCATGATTGGAAGCGCAATGTGAGCAGTGGGTTACTAGCAAAGAGACCCCTAAAATATAGGTACCTTCCTGCACCAGCTATTTGCTAGGCAGATAGGACCCAGCTTTGGTACAGGGTCTAGGGTTCAGAGCTGCCAAGCTTGCTACATTCAGAACTTCAATATACATAAGATACTTGTTGCATTCACTATTGTATTTTTAGGCTAAAACCAAAACTTAAACCTCAACTGGAAAATTTGAGCATCCACTTTTCAAGGCACTTAACATGTCCATTTAATGTGCAACAACTCAGAATAGTCCCCTGAGAAACTTTTATGTTACACACAGACTGTGCACGGAACAAGGAACTCTTCTAGGAAAATTAAATCCACCCATTGCCCACATTTGGCTTCCATCTTGAAAAAATCCTACAGTATTTGTCATGTTTGCATGACTATAGTGGATCCTGACTATAGTGGATCTAATTTCTCCAGAAGAGTTTCTTGTTCCATGCACAGTCTGTGTGTAAATAAAAGTTTCTTAGGTGACCATTCTGAGTTGTAGCATATATATATATATATATATATATATATATATATATACCAGTATATATATATATATATATAATATATATATATTATATATATACTATAAAGTGGGGCAATTGAGACCATTTTTATCATTTCATGATTGATGTAAACAAAATAAAGAGTTATTGAGTTTAAATCATTTAATGGAATTATATGTATATATTAGCTAATTACATAAAAATTAAAGTATCATACAAGTTCATAGTTAATCTTGGCTCTGTAGTAAACAGTTTTGAAAATTTGGTCTCAATTGCCCCCAGAGATGGGGCAATTGAGACCAAATTTGGACTTTTTAAAAAAAGTGACAAAAAACCTGTTGTAATAAAAAAAATACAATCGCAATTCCTTTTATAATACTATTTCTAACATAATACTATATTATACTATTACTATTTCAGATATCTTAACATAATTTCTGATATAAAACTACCATGTGTTAACGTACAAGTTTATTTCCAAACATTCTTCATTACTACTTTGTTTTTGTAAGTGTCATGCATTTTCATTTTCATCACGATGTCCTTCTCCTCTGTTAATGATACATCACTTTCCTCAGGTAACTTGAAGGCCACACAATCTTATATATGTTTACTTGGTCTCACTATTTCAGTTTTTCTATAATATTTGACAATCCATGCATCGCCATCATTTTCAGTAAGCTTACCTACATAGTGATAGAAACAAAACTAAAACGCACACACAAAACACCCACCATCCCTGACTTCACGGCAATCCATCAAGATCGTAAGGGGGGTGGACTCATCACTTACATACGTAAAAGCATTAGCTACACTGATGCTACCCAAAACATTACAAACACAATCCAAGCAGATAACACGATAGAAATACAGGCAGTAACATTAAAACACGTGCAAACACACACCACACTAATCAACATTTACATCCCACCAGATAGTTCACCTCAGGTGCCCAATTACAATCCACATCACAATCTGGCCTCTCTCACTAATGTCATCTTAGAGGAACTTCAATGCAAAGACACTAGTTGGTACCTGCACAACCAAAGCACCAGAGGCGCCAACATAGCCACACACTAAACAGCCTCTTCATTCTTAACAATACAGAAGAACATACACACATACCACATCAAGCAGGATACTCAAACTCCTCCCCAGACATAACGTTCTGTTCCCCCTCACTAGCAACACATACATAATGGAGAACAGAAAAACAACTGTCATCAGACCACCTCGCCCATCATCATTACAACACATTCTACACTCTGCCCCAACAGCCTTAGGCACACTTACAGAAATTACAAGAAAGCTGATTGGGAAAGTTCAAAATACAGACTGAGGAACAATTCACCACATTAAACAGCACACCCATCATAAACATCAATACAACACTCAAGACATTTAATCAGATCATCAATAATGCAAACAAATACATACTGAAGGGCAACATTAGGAAATACAACCAAATTACACTAGAGAAATAGCCACCTTATAAGGCAACGTAACAACTTCAAATATAACACACAAACCCCACACAGAAGCCATAAAACAGCAGATACAACAGCTCAACACAGAAATAAACAACAAACTCAAAGAAAAACAAACAGAAACATTCAGGGAATTCATAACAACATTAAACCACTCCACAGATACATCCAGGCTATACAAGACTATAATGGCATTACCCACTCTAACAGCGGCATTCACACCTCACACGCGGCTATCTGTCGCAGCCAAAATAATATCCCAACATACACACAACAAGCTAACATTCTAGTTAATCACTACGCAAAGATAAGTCACTTAAACAGAGACAACAACCAGAAACATGCAGACAGACAAACAGCCAGACACAGAAAACTACAGACTCGACACAACCATTACACCCTTCAATACAGACAGACCACCAAGATCATCAAAAACATTAAGAATTTGAAGGCTACTGGACAGACAACATATCTAACATACACCTTAAACACTTGGGCCCACAAGGAATACTAGCTCTCACAAATATCGCACATATTCATACCAACACTGTATTATTCCTGACATATGGAAACAAGGTAAAATTATTACACTACTCAACCAAACAAAAATCCAACAGAACCAGCTTCCTATAGACCCATTATTTTACTATGCACACCTTCCAAAGTAACAGAAAGACTAATCTTACAAATCACCAACCCATACATTCCACTGTTGCCTACTCAACATGGATTCAGACCTCACCACTCAACCATGACATTACTCACTAACCTCACGCAGCACATCATGGATGGCATCAACTCCAGATGACCAGCTCAACGTACACTATTAGCAACAATAGACATTAGTAAAGCATTTGATGCTATCCCACGCTTCCCTCTCATAAACAAAATACTCAACACAAACATGCACAATAACACCAAAAGGTGGCTGAGCAACTATCTTTCAGGAAGATACTCACATGTCACATTTAATGGCAAGTCATCCAAAAACAAACTTTTTCCGAACGGGGCCCCTCAAGGCTCTGTTCTCTCACCAACACTCTTCAACTTATACATGCATGACATTCCAACACCCATAGATAACAAGCTTACATTATCATCATATGCAGATGACATCACTCTAACATCCACCCACAACAACATTGACACCGCTACAAATAACCTACAAACATATATACTGGTCAAAAAAAGAAACGCAATTAGCTTGCATATGGTGTAAAATTTAAGTTGTTAGTGGTATTATCACAGTTTCAAGATTATGGTTAAATGTTTGTTCAAATCTTTTAAAGCCACTTAGTGCATGTTTTTAAACCTGACTAATCCCGGCTAAGGCGCCATTTTGTTACAAACAATAAACAGAGATTAAATTGAATGTATTCTTTATGAAGGCATGCATTTTTTTCTTTGACTTCACAGAATACACACTGCCCGTTGAGAAAACCAAACTTTTTCCCGCGATTGAGGCATGCCACGACTCTCAGAGGTCAACAGAGGTCGTGCCTTGGGCATGTTGGATGCAGGCATGTCTCTGTCCAAGTTGCACAACGAATGCATGTGCATCCCAGCACAATCTCTAGGCTTGTTAGATGGTACAATGCCACAGGAAGTGTTCAGGACCTGCCAAGACGTGGGCGACCTCGTGTGATGACCCAACGCCAGGATCGCCACATTGTACTGCAGCACCTGCGTCATCGGCAGCGGAATGCTCGTCAGACAGCCAGAGAGACACCTGGTATCCACAACAACAGAATTAGTGACCAGACTGTCAGAAACCGACTCCGTAATGCAGGACTCGATCCCGCAGGCCTTACAGAGGTCCTTTTCTCACTGATGCAAGAAGGCAACGACGCCTGCAATGGGCCTATCAGCACCGTGACCTATCGTGGGCCTATCAGCTCTGACTGCCCAGCGCTACAGGGATGAGATTCTTCACCCACATGTTCTTCCATTCATGAGGCAACATCCAGAATTGGTGCTCCTGCAACAGGACAATGCCAGACCTCATGCAGCCAGGATAGTGCAGGCGTACCTGCAGGGACAACAGGTGCAGACCTTACCATGCCAGTCTTCAGCCCAGACATGTCACCGATAGAGCACGCATGGGATGAACTTGAACGGCGAGTTCGCAGATGTCAGCATCAGCCGCAGAACATCAGGGAACTGACCAATGCAATTATTGAAGAGTGGAGGGCCATCCCTGTTGCTTTCCTGCAGAGACTGTTGAGGTCGATGAGGGCCAGACTCCAAGCCTGCATTGTGGCTAGGGGTGGCCATACGCGTTATTGACTGTTTGTTATGTTAAAGAATCATTTACTATATACTGAGTCCTCATGTTTATTAATAAATCTCAAAAAATGCGTTTCTTTTTTTGACCAGTATATAAACAGTATACATGACTGGCTCACACACAATAGACTCAAAGTAGCACCCACAAAATCAACCATCACCTTGCTTACAAGCAACACAAAAGAACACCAGGTAATTCCACAGCTTACACTAAACATCATCAACATTCCACACACTCACAGGACCAAAATACTTGGGGTCACATACAACACATTATCTTTTGCAAACCACATTCAGGATATTAAAACAAATGTACGTCAAGACTTAACACGCTTAGGGTACTAACAGGCACAAACTTTGGACACCAGCAGGAAACAACATCTCTCATATACAAACAATATATTTGCTCAGTTATGGACTATGCTAGCCCATGCTGGGCACCCATTATCTCAAACACACACGTAAACACCTTACAGACAATACAAAACAATGCACTTCGTATCATTACAGGATGTACTCAAACAACACCAATAGAACACCTGCACACACAAACAAAAATACTGAAAGTTAGGGAACATTTAGACATGAGGGGAACACAATTCATGGCAGCAGCGACAACTAACCCACAACACCCTTGCCACTATAGGGTCATTCTCTGTCAGATCAACCAGTGCCTAACACCCTCATCTCTCAGATTTTGCTGAAATTTGGTTTATAGGGAGTTTGTGGGCCCTGAATCCATTTCTGAAATTATAAGGTCAATCCGACCAACGGTTCAAGAGATATGACCTCGGGAAATTTGAGGTCACTAACATTTGGCGACCCATAACTTGGGTAATAATGGTCACAATTATATAAAAAGTATATATATTTAGAATCAGAAAACGACAAGGAATCCAAATATGCAAGTTTTAGAACTCTAGGTTGAAAAATAAAAAAGTTACACTGTAACCAAAATTTGAGGTCACGATTTGACCTCTGGGGTATCAAATGAGAATTTTTTTTTTAAATGTAAAAAATGAAGGCATAGGCATTGGCTATTAGAATCAGCAAAAAAAGTTTGTTAGTATTTTTCATGTAACTAACATATAAGTGAACACCATATTCATAAGTTGTGCGTCAATTCTACCTATTTTTTCACACTTAAGCTCATAATTTGACCTATAGAAATTAAAATTACATTTTTTTATAGATATAAAAACAAAGGCAAAAAATGTAAAATTGTATTTCACTGCTAATCTACACTGGCAATAATAGTTATAATAGTGAAAGGGGAAGACCTACTTAGAGGATTCATGTGCTAGCCTAATACAATTTTTGCATGCTCGATGCTCTCATCAATTTCTTTTTGTGGAAAAATGTATTGAATTCTGCTGCCTCCTCTTAGGGTAGGACAACTCATTACAGTTAATATATGATGTCCTGGCACTGCACATGAATCCTTGTTTGATGGATAATAATATGCACTTGATCCTGATGACCCAGAGGGATGTAGAAAGTTCACAGTGAAATCATCAAACTCTTCACAATATTCCTCCACAATTCCATACCAAACTTGCATGTCATAAATGCAGCCAACATACTCTCCTGGTTTGACACATTTTAGGTTACCAAGCATTGCAGGTTCATTAGTAAAATGACTTTTCTTTATTCTTTTCTTTTCTCCAATGCCACTTGAAATGGGATACACCATCAGTTCTTCCTTGTTTAGGGGAACAAATCTATGATATTTCTGAGTTCCAGGAATAGCCCTACTATCCTTGAATCGATGTTCCAACCGTTCTTCTGCATCTTTCAAATCAGCTGTAGTTACAAAGAAAAAATTTATCTTCTTGCTCAAGTTTTCTTCACAAAACTGAAACATATGTTCTGGTGTAAGAATTTGCCCCTCTGTAGTTCTCTGCAAACTGGCACGAGCAGTAGCTCTTTTCACTGTTCCTCCAATCCCATCACATGCATTTTTGCCATGGGATGTAGCAAAGAAGTGCCATTCACAAGACAGACCAAAATCCTCTTCATGGTAACAGAGATTTGTGAAGTTGTATCTGTTCTTATATTGGCCAGCACATCCATCTGAGAAATAGTGCACCTTCTTCAATTGTGGGCATCTGAATTTAACATATGTCATAAGCTTCAATATGAATGAGTAAACCATTATAGTGTTGTGTTTTAGTGATGCAGATAAGAAACACACTAAAATGGCTAAGTTCCTGGTCTGCAGATGATCTATAATAGATGACAAAAGGGTGAACTGTACACTGTGAATTGTCCCAGTGAAACCCTTGGGCAGCATCCTGGACAATGAAAGAATAATTCTCAGAGAAATCACCTACTATAACTACCTTGCTCTGAGGTGGTAGTGTTTCTTTCAACTGCTTGAAGTACTGTGATTGTTGCTGAGCAACAAAGTGATGACGAACCATGCGGGATATTTTCATGCTTAGGGATGATAAGTATTCATGAAGTGGCTCCACCTTATCAACCATTGTACAACGGTCAACAATCACCCATTGCTTGTAAGATATTTCATTTGGAGCTGATTTCACACTGTCAAGTAACTCAAGAAAATCCAGGACACCCTCTTCTCTTGGGCAATCATTGCAAAGTTGCATCATGCAAGTCTCTCTCTCTGTACTGCAGACACTGTAATCCATAAGATCCTTGTATGAAAGACCTCTTTCTCCCAATGCAGCCAGCTGCAATTTTGGATTTTGATGGTATGTGCAGACACACAGAATGAGTCCCACCACTACCGGCAAGCACACAATATGATGGCCGTAATTTTGCAAATGTGGAAAATCCTATTTTGGGATTCTTTTCATCATTTTTATATAGTTCAAACATCTCTCTTAAATTCCCGAGGACCAATCGTTTTTGCACCTTCATTGCACCTTCAGCACTGATAACTTTCACGCAATCCTTTTGGCCAGGACACATACGACTAACCTCTTCTGACTCATAGAATCTTCTAACTATATCTTTGTGTTCTTCAGATATCACTTTTCCTTTGCTCATTAGTGGAATCTTCGGAAGGATTCCATGTTCTGATTTAAGTGAACAGCTTCTTTTCACCATGTATGTTGTAGTTTGAAAGAAACTAGCTGTTTTTTCAATTGTGTATGGTGAGAGTGTCAATATTTGTAGTTTGTGATGGTGACATTTGCTCTCCAGGAATGACTGTTTCAATTCATTCATTAATTTGTCTAGATTTTTTCAGATTTAGTTTCAGGTTTTGAAGTATCACTTACCTCCTCGGTAATTTGAACACCATAACTGAGTTCTAGCCTCTCCTTCAGGTGTTCTGAGCAGATGATAGCTTACCATGAGCCTTGCGCTTTTTCTGGCTTAATGACAGCCCTTCTGAAAAGAACAGAAAAAAAGGTTTCACACACCTGAATATTAGTAATTAAATATTAATTATAGTACCTTAAATGCTATATAATTGGCTATATAGTAGATCAAACAGACCTTGTAGTAAAGTATAAGTTATTATATTAATTTATTACTTACTTTTTTTAACTGGTGTTTGGTCCAGAAATGCTAGAACTGGTTCAACTGAAGTTGAAGGATTTTCCTTTATCAAGCAATCACTGTCATTGTCCAGATCTTGAATTGAAGAGATGTTACTCAAGCCACTGATAGTAGATGATTCATTTGAATCCTGCTCAGACTCGTTGTTTTCAGTGGTACTAAGTATAGTGGGGTTTTTCATTATCAGTGTCCAGCAGTTCACACACAACAATGAGTCTTTTTTCACTCTTCCAGCACATTTTTCAACAAGTACATCAGTCACTTTTCTAAGATTGATTGTTATGCGTTTCTTGTGTTTTTGAATAGGGTCCTGGCAGTATTTCAAGTGCCGAACCATTGTATTTTGATCTGTAAAGATATAGGATTTACAATTAGGTAATATATATTTTTTAGAAAATATATAGCTATACACACTTAATATTTTAGGCCTTGATAGTCTCTGAGGCTCATTAAAACACCATACCCACCAGCCACCCACAGTGCTGGCTGGAACTGTACTAACCTGTAGACAAGGAATTTTGCAACTATCTGTGTTGATTCTGTACTTAGACAAGTAGCAACATGTTTCAACAGGTTTGTTTAGGCTACATGTGAGCTTAGTCTTCCCCTTTCACTATTATAACTATTATTGCCAGTGTAGATTAGCAGTGAAATACAATTTTTATTAAATTCTTGGAGCTTGAGGTCAAATTGATAGCTAAGATATAAAAATTCCTTGAAATGACAAGCAATTTATAAATATGGTGTTCACTTATAAGTTAGTTACATAAAAAGTACCAACATAAACAAACTTTTTATGATTGTTTCTATTAGTCAAGAACTCTGACTTTGTTTTTTATATCTATAAAAAATGTAATTTTAATTTCTATAGGTCAAATTATGAGCTTAAGTGTGAAAAAATAGGTAGAATTGACGCACAACTTATGAATATGGTGTTCACTTATATGTTAGTTACATGAAAAATACTAACATAAACAAATTTTTTTTGCTGATTCTAATAGCCAATGCCTATGCCTTCATTTTTTACATTTAAAAAAAAATTCTCATTTGATACCCCAGAGGTCAAATCGTGACCTCAAATTTTGGTTACAGTGTAACTTTTTTATTTTTCAACCTAGAGTTCTAAAACTTGCATATTTGGATTCCTTGTCGTTTTCTGATTCTAAATATATATACTTTTATATAATTATGACAATTATTACCCAAGTTATGGCTTGCCAAATGTTAGTAACCTCGCGAGTGACCTCAAATTGCACGAGGTCATATCTCTTGAACCGTTGGTCAGATTGACCTTATAATTTCAGAAATGGATTCAGGGCTCACAAACTCCCTATAAACCAAATTTCAGCAAAATATGAGAGATGAGGGTGTTAATTTCAATTTTTTTTGGTTGATCTGACAGAGAATGACCCTAATATATGTACAATCACACACCGACACCTCGCACCATTAAGGTAACACCAGAGAGACATTATAACCAAATACTCCATTCCATACCATGCCCCACAGACATCACACAGTACAGAAAACACATACACACACACCTAACCCACAAAGCACTGACATGACTCAGTCCAAATGCGGTCCTAGGTGCGAAGCCACCACCCATTAACAGGTCAGAGATCAGCCTGAGCAGATTGGATCGAGTTAACTTAGCACGATTCCGATGTGGACATCACCCCAACTTACTAACATATAAACACAGACTAGACAGCTCCATAGATGACACCTGCCACCTGTGCCATGACACACCACAAACAATTGAACACATTATGACAGACTGTACCGCTCTAACACAACATCACTAGTGCGCTGAACCTCTGGTCCACTCTGAAGAGGGTGATTGGTTACCTGTGTGCTGCTGGCTTGCTCGATCAGGGTGGGCTGATCGGCTAAACAACAACATAGTGATGAGGAACTTTATCTCTAAATTTCATCAACACATAATCTCCAGCAACAAGATTTGTTACACTATTGTCTTCCTCCTCCTCCCATTGTTACACCCTCATCCTGTACCTCAAAGTCATTGTCATCAGTGCCACTGTCAGTGTCCTTTTCAGAATTGGATTCCATCCTCAGATGCCTAGCAACAGTTTTGCATTGTACTCCCGAAGAACACTTTGACCAGATGGAACATGGAGACTTTGACCGTGGGTAGATCCTCAATGCCTCACACTTGTCTCCTGCTTTTCTTTCAGATAGGACAGGAGATCTGGACTGACAAATTCCCTTCCTGAATAATCAGCAGTATCATCCTTTGAGTTTTTGTAAAACATGTTCAGAATTGAAAGGATATATCCAACAGGCTTTGAATCCAGCCTGAGAGAGAGTACTCCATTTGTCATCCATGCCCTGCATTAATTTAAGAAGAACCCTGGGTAGGCACCATTTTGGTAATGTCATGAGTTTCTCCTCTCCTTCCATTTTGTTATGACTTTCCTCCACACAGTCTTTAATGGACCATACACTGCAACATCTAAAGGCTGCAGGCTGCAGGAGGTGTGTGGAGTTAGGTGGAAGAAACACCAATCTGTTGTTGTTTTCCTCACATAGTCTTACTACCTCAAAATTAAGATGTGAAGGCAGGTTATCTCCCAGCACAATCATTACCTCATTGGCAGGTAATTTACGAATGTATCGTACCGCTACCCTTTCAAACCAGTCCATAAAAACTTCACCATCAAACCTTCCAGACTTGGTGCTACTATAAAAGGCATTAATGGGTCCACCTCTAACCCATGAATCTTGTAGGCGCTCACCCTTATACACGACATATGGGTCCAACACCTCGCCATTAGCAGTTACGGCAAACATAATGGACATTGAACTTTTTATGGTGTTCATGATCCATTCTGCATGTTTTATTCCCTTTCTAAATATTTGTAGTTTTCTCTTTGGATCATCCGTAAGGTTCATCTCATCATAATTGATGATGTTCACTGGAGGTACACTATCAATTGACACTTTTAAGTTTCTGAAATACTCTGATACAACAGATTCAGTCACAGCAGCACGTTTACGGCTGATGTTCTGACACATCCGAGAGGAGAGCAGATCAGAATGCCTCTTCAGGAAACCATATGCCCAATCAATCCCAGGAAGGTTATCCTTAAATTCCATGATAGTTCATTGATGGTGGTTAAGATGATCCTGAATAAACATCTGCATGTCGTGGATGGTGAAAGCCAAACCAAAGTCACCTTAGAGCTGCTAGATTCAGGCCTATCGACATCTCTTCACCTTGAAGGAATGCAGTCTTTCGACCAATTTTTTGAGGCAATTTCGATCTTCCACTGCATCTTTGCTGCAATGTTTTAGGAATTTTGAATATGACAGCAGCCAACCATTGAGGCATGCCTTTGGAGATAACTACTAGTGCCCTAGCTACATCATCTTCAGAGTAATTCATATGGCCAGTGTTCTTCTTGGAATTACGCACCATCCTGGGAACAGCAAAAGCAATGATTAATAATAATGCACCATAGCCTAACTACTCAATTTACATGAACTAATTACTATAATATTATACAGTACCATCAAAGTAAATAATCAATATTATTATAAACAGTAATGCTATTACAATAAATAGATACAGTATAGAATTAATATTATTATTAGAAAATTAATCCTGCAAAACATTGTAAAATAATGTACATTTGGTCGCAAGAAGTATTGTACAGTACACTTGGTCTCAATTGCCCCAGTGGAATTAACTACCATTAACTAATAAACTACCATACATAATTGCATTTATGTTTTCATTAAATGCTTACCTTGGAGCTGGGTCTCAACACAGAGAAGGTTCCAAATTTCTAAATGGTATAAATTTTTCTGTATTGGTCTTAGGATTTCAAAGAGTAACAATCACCTAAAACAAGAAGACAATATATTATATACTTCAGATAATGTGTACATTGATAACAGATCATTAAATTAAAACATATAAAAGGTACACAAGGCATTAATGCTACATTCACCACAAAAAAAGGAGAAACCTTATATAATTTTGTTTTTATTAATATTTTTGTAGAGGAAGGCACTTTGGTCTCAATTGCCCCACTTTCCTAGGTTTGATTCCTGGGAGGTACCTCATTTTTCATTTGTTCGTTCTCCCTCCTCATCTTGTGCGGAATGCTCTTCTACACAAGTGTCGTTCTTTACATTAATTATACTGTGTGTTGTTTGCAGTTAAAATCAGGGCTGTGGAGTCGGCACATAAAAAACCGACTCTGACTCCTCAATTTTTTGTCTATCCGACTCCGAAGGTATATTAATTCTAAATCTGCTATGATGATAATTACACAAGAGGCATTTAATCACCATCACGTGAAGCATCATCATCTGTGGTCATTGTTACGGTAACTTTGTCTGTAGTAAAGAATCTTGTAAGTGGTGCTTGTCGTTCAGTAGATTTCTGATCTTTTGTTAACTTTGAAGTAGTTGGAAGGTTTTTATTACTATCTTTCTCAATGACAACTTCTAAAATTTTGGGATGGAAACACTGCAAATGTCTCTTCAAATTTGATGCTCTGGTTGGTGCATTTTTATCAGAGCCAGTAAAACCACTGATTTTTGCTTCACATAATTTTTCATCATCATCTTCTATCATACACTGACACACGAAATGTTTCCCATCTGTGGTTATTGTAAAATATTAAAAAACTGCAGACTTTGTTGGAAGTGTCTTTGCCATTGTGAAAGGGGTTTTAGACTTGAAAGTTAAAAACTTATGAAATTTAGAAAGAACTCGAAATTAAATAAGCATTAAAAATAAAAAATATTATCTGAAAAGAAAAAATGAATTAATGGCATTAGTGTCTGAAATGGAAAACATTGTGTTTATTATTTAAGTGGTTTAACTACCATAGCTGCCAGTGATATCACACACAAAAACATATTTTATTAAAATTTATATTGAGGTCGGAGTCGGTACATTTTTACCAACTCCGACTCCGACTCCAGCACCACCAAAATTGCTTCCGACTCCGACTCCACAGCCCTGGTTAAAATGTATATATGTATGGCATGGGAAGGTGCCCCCTCAGGGCATTTGATTCCACTTGTATGTAGGAGAATTACGACTTCCGATTGATCAAGGACCTTGGTGTAGTGGATAGCATATCCGACTGGCAATTGGATGATCCCGGGTTCGATTCCTGGGAGGTACCTCATTTTTCATTTGTTCATTCTCCCTCCTCATCTTGTGCGGAACACTCTTCTACACAAGCGTCATTCTTTACATTAATTATACTGTGTGTTGTTTGCAGTTAAAAAATATATATACAGTAGACTCGCAACTTACATGGATTTTTCTTACGCGGTTTCAACTATACATGGGTTCAAAGGACTTCAAAGGATTCCCTACGATTGACTCTGAAGTAAAGGACATCGTGAAGGTGGGCAGGGCTGTAGGCGGTGATGGGTTTGAAGACATGGTTGAGCAGGAAATTGAGGAGTTCATTGAAGGGCACAGGGAAACTCTGACTGATGCCGAGTTGGAGGAAATAGTGAGAGTGGACAAAGGTGGTGGTGGTGGTGGTGGTGATGATGATGATGATGATGAACAAGAAGAGTCAGCATGTTGGGATATACACAGAGGTGGGCAGGTCCGAGTTCCAAAAGGACCGAATTCCAGGAACTCAGTCCTTTTTAAGGACTGTGAGTGGGAAAGTCGGTCCTTTTCTCAGTGATGACCGAAATGAGGAGTGACAGTCCATTTTTAAGCAATTCCAGATGGTCCGGTCCGGATGGTCTTTTTTTGTGATTTTAGTGTGTTTAGTGATTATTTGAAGTTATAAAGAAGATGGATCGTTTCCTCCAGAAGACTCAGAAAGAGACTGAGACTGAACTGAAACTTGTTTCAACACCTGGAGGAGACGAAGAATCTACTGATGTTAGTGCTTCAACTTCAAGTCACGCAACTGGAGCTCCTAGCGGAAGAACTGAACCCGGCAATCCCTGGCCGTACCTGGACAAATACTTTGAATACCTGGGCCCCAAGGGTGAGCAGAACCTGGAGTACAAGTGCTTGCTGTGCCTGCCGAACAAGAACATCCTCTCAACAAGCAACAAGAGCCAAATTTTTCACTTATATATAAGGACCGAGGACCGAGTCATTCCTAGGTCCTATCTTCAGAAAGGACTGTCGGTCCAGTTTGAGGCAAGGACCGGGACCAGGACCATCGGTTCTTTTTGAGGCCCAGGTGCCCACCTTTGGATATACACAAGTTTAGTGAATTGTTCCAGGTGGCCAAGCACTTGAAAAACTTAGTGTCTGAGTATGACCCCTCTATGGAGCGCAGCATCAACTTCTCACAAGGTCTTACAAGCCTTATGGCTCAATATATGTTCCAGTAGCTTAAGGAACAAAAACGACAGCTTCCCATCACCATGTTCTTGAAGAAAACCTCACCATCAACATCATCAGCAGATCAGCCAATGCCCTCAACTTCTCGCAGTGACCTTGAGCTGCCCACATACTCCCCTGTATCATTATCTGAGCTTGATGATCCCCCCTCAGTGACGTGGGAAGGGGATGAATAAGCTCAAAACAACAACACCCAGAAACGCCTGTCTCCATAAGCTCATCATTCATAATTGTACAGGTATGTTATACTTTATATGTACCGTACGTATAACAGAGTTAGAATATATAGTGATTTAAGGGCGATTTAGGTGATTTTTTTTGGTTTCTGACTTTACGCAGTTTTTGACTTTACGCAGTTTTTGGCTTTACGCGGGGTCCCAAGAATGTAACCCCTGCGTAAGTTGTGAGTCTAATATAAGCACACCGGACAAAAAATTAGTCGCCCCTAATAGCACCGATAGTAGGAAGTTCAAGGTCACACAGAGGGCACTGATGTAGCATTGGTGACAAGTAGCGGTGACGTAGCACACAGGATCAGATCTGTTTCGTGAGGTGGTGAAGAACAAAGTGTGTGTTGGATATAGTCTGCAAAATGGGTCGTGAGGCAGACGTTACTCAGTGGCAAAAAGGAGCCATCATGTTTGGCAGAGCCCATGGACACAAAATGTCTGAAGTAGCCCAATTTGTTGGTGTGTCAACGCGTACTGTCCAGCGAGTTTACAAAGAGTGGTGTAGTTCGCAATCAACTGACAATCGACGGTGTAACTGTGGCTGGAAAACAATTCTCGACAATAGGGGCGCTGCCATGTTTCTCGTCTAGTAACTGCAAATCATTTTCAAACCAGAGAACAATTGCTCCAAGAAACTAATGAGGTTCTCCAGCGACCAATTTCCGAACAGACATTGCGACGAGAACTGCATGCGATGGACATCTGGAGCAGGGTACCACGGAGGAGGCCGCTGTTAACAGCAAGAGTCACAAATTGGCACGTTATAAATGGGCTCAGAGGCACAAAAACTGGACTGCGGCAGATTGGAAACATGTAATTTGGTCCGATGAGTCCCGTTTTTGTTTGTTCTCCAATGATGGGAGGCGACGAGTACATCGCAGGTCCAATGAAGCCTTTAATCCTGAATGCGTCGAAGGTGTTGTTCAGGCTGGAAACAGAAAGTGAAGCGCAGGACTCTGGCGGAACTTCGGGACCGGCTGATGAACGAGTGGCAGCAAATCGATGTTCAGTACATGCACAACCTCGTAGAGTCTCTGCCTCGCCGGATTCGTGCGGTTATCAAGGCCAGAGGCGCCGTCACACGTTATTAGGTACATTCTGAGAGGGTGTGACTAATTTTTTGTCCGGTGTGCTTATATATATATATATATATATATATATATATATATATATATATATATATATAATCAGGGCTGGGGTCAAATAGTTCCACTTTGCAACTACAAATACAAATATGGTAATTTTGGAATTTACAAATACAAATACACACTTGGAGCTTTTTTATTTGGCATATACAAATGAGTTTCAAATTGGCTAGTTTTGACTTCTATCAATTAATTATTTCTTCTGGGACTGCATTCCAGCCAAATCCCACCCCTGAAATGAGCCCAAAAACCACTAAATAGCAAAGTTTTTATAACACATACACATGCACACATTCTCACATTCTCAGTTGATCTCTACTGTACGAAGGAAGCTTAACTCAGTAGGTCTTAAAGGATGTGTTGCAGCAAAAAAGCCACTTTTAAGGAATGGAAATAGAGAAGAGAAGAAAATATGCTTTGGAACACAAGTATTGGACATCTGAGACCTACTGAGTTAAACTTCCTTCGTACAGTAGAGGGATCAACTGAGACACCTGTTGTTTTTTCGAGATCTGCTGCAAGTGAAGTGCTGGATTTGTGTCTGTCTTGAAGGGAAGTAATCTTTAGATATTGTAAATCAGTTGGAGAAAGCTTAGAAGGCCTCTCTAATCTATGATGACTAACTGGGGGTTCCATTTGATTTCTGATGAGCCAAGATTGTTTTTACACCAGTTTTGGAAACACCTGTAGATTCACTTATTTTTCTTTGACTCAGTCCCTCACCATGCAAATGTATTATTTAATATCTAATCTCATCAGAAATTGAACTCCTCATTTCTTAAGCCTGTGAAAGAAAAAAACAGCATGAATTAGGATTATAATGAGAAATGTTTTGGATAAATTTGTTTTACAGAATTTAAGTGAATATGTCAATACATTTAATTGTAAATACTGATATAACAATAGCTTAGGAGCACTTACTGCAGATCCATCATCAATAGTTTGCTAGATCTTTAAACACATGTGTTATAAGTAATATAATAAATCTCAAGTCCAATTTATGCAGACTAGAAGGTCATCCAGCTAATAAAACTTTATACACTTAAGTAATAACTTAGTTATATGTTAATATGAACCAGAAGTTCTAGTTAATGTGTATTTTAGTATCAAAACCAATTTTCATACAACAGATTATCTAATAGTTATCAGATTGACAGTGGTCTCATACTTTTGCACGGTACCATACAATATGATACAATACTTACACATATACTGTATATGATATGATATATACTTATGCAT
The DNA here is from genome assembly GCA_023014485.1 of Bathynomus jamesi. Lineage (NCBI taxonomy): Eukaryota > Metazoa > Arthropoda > Malacostraca > Isopoda > Cirolanidae > Bathynomus > Bathynomus jamesi. The sequence continues at coordinate 1,403,784 of JAJOZX010000167.1, read as the reverse complement.
ATGATACGATATGACACTTTAGCATTTGCAGCTTGCAGCAACATGCCCAGTAGCGTCTCTTATATGACTGGCTAGTTTATATAAAGTCATCTTTCTCATGCTCCTCTGGATTATTAGAGTATTTTTATAATGATGTTTTTTAACTTTTTTTTTCTTTTTTTTTATATACTATATATATATATACAAGTTTTTATTATTTATACTTCTTGTTACAGTAAACTTTTGAAAGAATGGCACCCTCGGGGATTGGGTGGTGCCATTCTTTCAAATTTTCCATTATTGTCAAGTTTTTTTAGGTGGAATAAATAGGAAATGGACATGTATATGCTGCCAGTTTAATCACAGTTTTGCTGAAATGTAAATACAGAACATGTTACAAATGATACAGAATAAAAAGGACATGTTTAAAAAAAAATATTTGAAAAAAAAAAAATGATCACATAAAGTACATACTAAAGATAGATCACAATGATCATATCAAAACACATTGTTTAATTCTCTTTTAACAGCTCTGCCTCTGTTGTTTCATCATGATCGATTGTGGAAGTTGATGGAACACTTTCTTGAGAATTCATAATTTTTTTAAGAAACTTTCTGATATCACCTTGTTTGCAGCTTTTTTTTTTTTTTTTTAAAGCAGTTTTTTTCATCATGTGCGCATGCATAACTTCTTGCACGCTAAAGTTTGGATTTTGTTCTATAAATGATAGAAGAGTTTCTATACATTTATCGGCAACAGCCCAAGATATCTTTTCTTTTTGCAGTTTCTTCTTCAGTGGCATTTTGAAAAAGCTGTGCTTTTCAAAAGTGCCATTCTTTTGAAAGTTTACTGTATATATTATTTTACATGCAATATTACTATTAAACATTTATTGTACAGTGATTTAAAAGTTTTTATTCTGGTAAACTACTTTATATATGATTTTTTAAACTTTTATCCCCTTAACCGCATTTATATTATGAGGAGATAGTTCCAATCTGCATGATTTCACATTGCATGAGCTTTTTCAGAAATGGGAACCCTCATGCAGGTCTGGTGATCACTGTACAAATGCTTATTTGACCCTAGCCCTGATATGTACTGTATAATGTATATGGTCATCCTTTATTTTGTGTTGGCCCAGTTTGCATCTTTTCATTTTTAAGTCATCAGTGATTTAGGGAACATTTTTAGTTTGCAATGTTTTATCTCATCCCAACCACTTGAATTCCCCTCATGTGGCCAAAGTTTCCAGAATGTTCCCACGTGCCTGGGTCATGACTCGGTATTTCTCACTCACTGAGTATAAAAGAACGTCTGGGACAGCATTCGCTCAGTATTCACCCATCTGTCCAGTAAAGGTCTCACTCATCACTCTTAGTTTACTACATTCTTTGTTAAAGAAAAGAACAATGGCTGAAAAAAGAAGTTTGTTGTCTTCTGAAAATGGTTCATATGTACTATTGAGTTTTTATATCCAAGAATTATTGCAGTTTTCTATGGGGAAATTATTTTTGTCTTGGCTTTTCATTTTACATTGTGGTTTTCAGGAATGCATCCTCAAAGCAAAATGAGGGATGACTGTATTTATACAGGGTGTCCCAGAATTAACTATTTCAATGAAATCAGACAAATTTTTTAAAAACACACTTTTATTTATGTTTATCATGTTTAATATGTGTTAAAAATATATAAATTTCTAAATTTTTTTCATAATTTTATTTTCATAGTTTTATTTTCATTCTCTTTCAGAACCCTATTAATAATGAATACACAAGAACGCATCTTTGTTGTAACATCCCGTATCAAAGGAATGCAATGTAATGAAATTAGAGAAAAATTTACAAGAAGATTCCACAGAATGGGTCCTACAGACAAAGCGATTCGTGAACTTGTGAACAAATTTAAAAGAACTGAATCCGTACACGACGAGGTGGGAAGAGGATGCCCAAGGACAGCACGTAACAGTACCAAACAGGTACGACAATTGTTTGAGGATGAACCAACAACTTCGGTTAGGGAGGCCTGTCGAAGACTCAACATATCCAAGACAACAGTTCATAGAATCTTGCGTTCGACACTGATGAAAAAGGCTTATCACATTCAAGTAAATAAAGTTTTGACTTATGATTTATAAATCTATTTGTTTTTGTATCATAATTTAGTAATAAACACAAAATTATGTCAGTTTTTATTAAATTTGTCCGATTTCATTGAAATAGATAGTTAATTCTGGGACACCCTGTATATTAAAATACAGTGGGCCCTCATTGTTTGTGATTAATTGGAACCAAGAAAAATGTCACAAATTATGAAATTGCAAAGAAGAAGATCCATTTTCAATGTAAAATGGCTAATTAGTTCCAAAAGCTAAAGATGGCAGTGTAAAATATCCTTAAAATGCCAAAAAAGTTTTATTTTAATAAAATGATTTGCATCAAACTAATAAAAACCAATAATGTTGCTGTAATATTACATAAACAACGATATTTTCCATAAATAAAACTTTTTACTGTATGTAATATAAAGTACTATTATTACATAAACAATTATGTAAAGCAATAATATTTTATAAACAACTAAATAACACACTAAATATAATAAACTGGCGTTGAAGAGCACAAAATGACACAACCTCACTCAGTGAAAGAAAGTGTGACTGAGCCTGAGTCAACCTGCGTGGGCAGCATTGCAGATGCCATGTGACAAAATCATAAATTTGCGGAGTCAGTCATGAATTTACTAAAACATGGTAGTAAAATGGGTCATCATGAATTTGCGAAATTGTGAACAGAGAGCCTCACGAACGATGAGGGTAGGTTAGGTTGATTAAGGTTAATTGGGTTTGGTCAGGTTAGTAATTAGGACCCTATGGACTTTGTTCCAGAGCATTTTCAGGATAATAAAATTTTAGTCATTTGCGAAACATGAAGCGACTTAGGCCTATGAAGGTTATCCAAGTCATAAATAATCTAAAATTAGTTATACTTTATAATAAAAAATTTTACTAAATGTCAGTTTCAAGCCTAATAATTAACATGAAACTAGTTGAAATTTAGTAACCTTTTTAATAAATACAATTTTTGTTTTTAACATAATTGTGAAATTACTGTATACTATTTATTTTATTTGATTTGGCCCTTAAGGTTTAGGCTTTACTGGGCTCTTAATTAAAAATATAACAGATAGAGCTATCAAAGTAACCTACGTAACTTGAGCTAAAATATATACAGGGTGAGTCAAAAGTCTCCATACATAGGCAAAATGGTCACTTTATTATGCAATTGCTTGTAAGTCACAAAATATGCTCTATGTGGGCACCATTACACTAAATGCACATACGGATGCATTCCCCCAAGTCATGGCAAACGCGCGTTAACATGTTGGGTGTTATGCATGCACACGCATCACAAAACACAGACCACCTAAAGGAATGCATTTGTATTTTCACCTGGTACACCATGGCCTTCAAGTGCCCCCACAAGTAAAAATCAAGGGGACTGAGGTCTGGGGACCTTGAAGGCCAATCCAGTGACCCAGAAACTGCTGATCCAGCCACTGGCGCATGCAGATACCGTAATGGGGTGGCACCCCATCTTGCTGGAAATCCCCCATCCTCATTCAGCAGCGATGGCATGACTGTGTCTTGCAGCATGTTTAGATCCATTTTGGCATTCAGATTGGTGTCAATGAAAATAGGGCCAACAATTGTGTTGCCCCATATCCCGCACCACACCATCACTTTTCCAGCGCCTTGCATCTTTGAGAGACTCATCCAGTACGGGTTGTCATCACTCCAATAACATACATTTTGACGATTTAACCTCTTCATGAGCATAAAAGTTGGCTTATCTGAAAACAGGATGCCAGCCAAGAACTCTGTGTCTTCATCCACTTTTGTTCTTGCCCATTCACAGAATTCCAGCTGCCTGTCCGGGTTGTCTTCACTAAGATACTGCAACATTTGCATTTTGTATGGATGCCATCTGTGCTCTTTCATAATGCGGATGATACTCCTTTGGCTGACACCGCATTCTGCAGACATCCATTGAGTGCTTTTTTGGGGACTCTCTGCGAATGCTGCCAGCACCATGGTCACTGTGCCTTCATCGGTGGCTGTTTGTGGATGGCCACTTCTCGGTTGGTCTGCAACACTTCCAGTCTTCTTGAACTTCTCAATGAGTTTGGCAACAGTGTCTTGTGTGATGTGTGTGTCCTGTTAAATTTCTCGGCAACCTTGCGACAGCTTCCTGATCCTGCCAGAAGAATGATCTCTATACGCTCTTCTTGGGACAAAGGCATCTCAGCACATCACCTGCAAAAAAATAAAAAATAAATAATAATAATTTATTTATCATGACCATTTTGCCTATGTATGGAGACTTTTGACTCACCCTGTATTATTTACCCAATTTACCAACTGTATTTTTCATTCATGCAAGCATCCAATTTCTTCTTCAAACTAAGGAGCTACTATTTACAACATATGGCAAGTCATTCCAAAAATTTACAAGTTTACAAGTCTGTTTTATCCCCTGAAGTTGTATCTAAATTGTCCAAACCTGAAAACATTTTGAATATCTGTATCATATCTCCCTTCAAACAATGTCTCAAAATTAAACATACCCAGTTCCTTTTGAGCTTTCACTGATTCCAATCTTCTTAAGCTAAGGCTAAGCTTTGGTTGCCCTACATTGCACACCTTCAAACATATATATATATATTGTGCCTGTAGTGAGGGGACCAGATTTGAATGCAGTATTTTAAGTGAGGCCTAATGTAGGAATTATATATAATATCAGCAGATGGCTTCCTTCCTTGTTCAACTATAACATTCCTTTTAATAATACCTAGCCTTTTATTTGCTTTGTCTAGCCTCTAAGCACTGCTTAAGAAACTTCAGACCACTACTAACAAATTGCCAAGATCTTTTTCCTCCCTACGAGGACCTAATCTTAAGAATGTAATTTTGTCTATTTTTTTTAACCAACAAATATGTATGGAATTGATAGTGGCAGACTTCATATTAATTTATTTTTATCATTTTCAAAAGATTTTATACTTTCATATCTTTAAAAGCAATAAGTAAGCTTCTGTGTGACTTCAGTAAATTTACAATTAGCTACCAAATGAATAATCCAACAGTTTGAAACCTCTGTAAACCTCTGTATTAAGATGTATTGGCTTTGGATTCCAGGTAAGCTTCATTCTATTTTGGTAAATATTGAATACCAGTTAGTATTTATGATGTATTAACATTATAGGTTAAGTTAATTTAACTAAGCTATGTGCAGCACTTATGGAAGTTACATTAAAGTACAGTATTTAATAATGTAATGTGAGAAAAACTTCATAGGCCTACATGAGTTAGCCTATAACCTGTTAAACTTGAATATCAGTCATATGTATGAGTATTTAGGCTAGCTAATGTATATTAAATAGATCTACCATCCATAGATTTTCTTGGTCTTTATAAACTTAGAAACTAAATTTGAATTTTTTGTGTAAAATCTGTTACAAGTATTTATTTGCAGCTGTTGCATTACTCTCCATATTTTTCCTCGTCTTGTGTTGGTACTTTTTCTCCGATTATCAGTGCTTTCCATGCCCTTGTCATAGAAAAAGGTAAGGTGCCCAAAAATTAATTTCAGTACTTTCCCATTATCCCAGACCCCAGGATATCCTCACTTTTATGGTCCTAAATTCTAACTAATAATGTGACAGTCCTAAATTATATAGAACCAAATTTTTTAAATATATTAATGATTGGTTAGGTCGTCGTAATATTTTCGTTAGTTTTAACAAAAATATCACAACTAAACCTAACCAATTCTCAACTTGATTTTGAATATCTTGATTGGCAAGTGTTAAAAAAGTCTGGGGTTCAGGATAACAGGAAAGTACCTTAATTTCTGTTAAGGACAGTGTGTTTTATTATTATTAGATTATACTGCATTAAAATTGGTTTATTTTTAGGAGGTGCCATAAAATTACTGAATTATGGCTTTAAAATTAAATAAATGGAGAAATGAAAGAATTAGAGAATAAATAATAATTGAATTAGAATTTTAATGTTTTAAGAATGGATCCAACTTACCTTTAGGCATTGTACCATTTAGAGTCTACTGTTGTATCCTCTACTGTAGTACCACTTATGTACTACAGTTTTATAAGTAGGTGCAGTAACAGACGTACAATACAGTAGGCAATACACATTCTGGCATAATCTAACTGGACCTAATTTGCGGGACACTTATGGATAGAATATTTAATTGACCAAATGTTCCATGGCTAGTTGTAGATGTTGGGGATAGGCTTATAAAAATAATTTTATTATACAATAAGGATTAATCCAATTTGTCTTAAAGAACATATACTAATTATTTAGTAACTTGGCTACAGTATTAGTATTCTAATTGTGTTAAGGTAAAATATTTAAATATGTGACACAAATATAATATGGTATTGGGTAAATATTCCCCACAACACATCACCCGAAATTACATACCAGATAATAATTTTCCGATGTATTGTAGTGTGTTTAACGGAATCTGCTATCCATGTTTTTGTGTAATTGAGCAGGTTTTGAGATAAATAATTATTTTTAAAAGAAATGTATACTTATCTCAAAAGCTGCTCAATTTCACAAAAAAAAAAAAAAAAAAAAAAAAAAAAACGAGAGCAGATTCTGTTAAAATGCCTCAAAATATTGTACATCATATGAAATTACATACCAGGAAATATTTATTTCTTTTATTGTAACCTAACTTATAAAATTACTTTTTTTGCTCACTTACTTGTATAGGGCATAGTCAGTATATTACCTATTACAATAGAAAATATTTCAGCCTTTTCTATAATTATACTCTCTTCCACAGTTTGGACTTAAACAAGTTTTTAATATCACGTCTTGATTTGCAAAAAATCCAAAGCTTTATTTTCATCTAAGGCAACGAGACAAATTAAGTGTTCAAAGTCTACTTCACTACCTACCAGTACAGTTCATGGTCACAGAAACAAAACAATTATTTGCTGCCAATTTTGATTAGATAATACATTAGATATTAATTTTTTGTCTTATTAATATTCATTTGCCCAGTGTATAAAATATTTTTTAATTATTTTTTACAAGAATTCTAAATATACTGTTTTTCTAAGGTTTAAGTGATGTGTTCTGGAGAATATTAACCTGATATTGGAGTTGAGTAGTGAACATTGATTATTAAAAATTAATGTAAAATTTACACTATTATTTAAGTATCTTATCCAGTAGAACATATGCTTAATTTGGACAGATCTGTAAGGTCTGATGAAAATTTTGCTACTTCTACAGACCTAATAAATAAACATTTCACAACATGGAAAATGATATTCAGATACAGTAGGTATAAGACCCATAGTCATAAAGGTATTGTAGATCAGCACACTTTTATTTACAATTCCCTTTAGATATGGAAGCTCAATATTGCCTACAACCGACCCTGCCCTTTCTGCCCCATCAGCTCCTCCTTCCACTCCTGAAGACAGTCCAGTTGTTCGTTTAACCTATGGAGCTAAGAAGCTACACAATATTGTTTTTGAGGAGAATGGCATTCCCACCCTTGATTTGCATGGCATGACTGTCCTTGAGGCAAGGTCAGCCACACAAGGTTTCCTGCATAGGCAGAGGGCTTTGGGGTCTTCTCATATGCAGGTTGTGACAGGCAAAGGCCTGAACTCTGAAGACAACACACCAAAGATTAAGCCTGTCGTGAGAAACGTCCTTATTGGAGAAGGACTGACATTTAGGGAATCTTGCAAAGGTGGAGCCTATTTGATATACCTGTAAATGGCTTTGACCTGCTTTAACAGTCGTACAATGCAACCTCGAGAATCTGGATTTGTAAAATCTGGTTCCACCAGTTGTCCAGAAAATTTTCTCAAGATTCCAGAGCTGTCTGACACCTGACAAACCCTCTGAAATTTGGAAAGAGCGGTAGTAGTTCACAGACTTTCCACTGGCATTCGGGGGTTAGGGTTGTTTCTGGCCTGCCACCCTGCCATTTTAGATGTACTTGGTTCTTTGTCCAGTATATTTTACATTTTTGTACTTTGGAAGTGGAGACAAGGAAGATACTTGGTCAAGTAAACCAGTTATACTCTTTGAGGCCCTTTTACTATTTTTCATGTCAGGTAAATATTTGCCATATGCCAAATATGTTTAATTTTTCATTTTGAAATCCAGAAAAAGTTTGGTCCCAACCATTCTGATTCTCGAGGTTGCACTGGTTTTAATAACATAATCTCATCATGTTTTAAGAGGTTTTTTTTATATTAGAATTATAATCTTTTACAAATTAGAACACTATATCATTTAAAAGGAACTAAACTTGTAAATTAGCTGAGCTCCTAAGGGTCTGGAGTAACTTCTTACCCTTAATCCTAGAAATTTTTTTGAGTTACAGACCATTAATTATGCTACTTTTTTCTTTTTTATAAATTTAGGAAACCAAAGTTATTTTGTATTTTATGTAAAGATGTAATGAATTCTCGAACTGATGTATAAAATTTAAAATATTTTGAGAGATTTTGATATATGTTTGTGGAGTAAATCATTAATATTATTTGATAGAATATGTAAATAAGTCTACATGAGTATAGTTAAATCCAAAGGTTAGTAAGTGGCTGATAACAAAAATTTACAGTATTAAAAGTAGGCTACACATTGATAGGAAAGCAAATTATATATATATATATATATATATATATATATATATATATATATATATATATATATATAAATCGCTCCACCAAAGTTTGAACCCGCAACTTCTTGAATAAAAATTTGGGGCTAGTCACTACATTTATGGCACATCAGTGTTGCACAAGATTGATTACTTGTCCTCTTCACTCCTACGTGGAGCATAGGGCGTCAACTGTGCTTCGCCATCGGGTACGGTTGACTGCTTGGTCGTTGCACAAGATAGTTTGAATTAAATGCTGGTCATTACCGGGAGTGCCGGAGGGTTGAAACGTAAAATGCCTCTGTTCGCGAAAATGTTACGCGTTTCCTCAGTTGTTTAAATGTATGACAGGTTGTGTCATAGTATAGTGGCTAGCACCCTCACCTATTCAAGAAGTGATGGGTTCGATCTCAGGTGGAGTAAGTTTGTGTGTGTGTGTATATATATATATATATATATATATATATTATATATATATATACTGTACATATGTGTGTCAGAGAGAGAGGTTTAAAGGAGATAAAAATTCATCTCTCAAACAAATTGGCATCTAATAGCCAGATTCATCAGGTTTATGCTAATTATATATATGAGTTTAATTAATACTTAGATGGCAATTACTCCAGATTTGCCATTTTGCATAACAAGTTACCTTAAATATTTGTTCATTTAAAATATGTAAATATTACTTCCATACATGTTTAAAGGTATGCTAGTAATTAATTATATAATTATCATAAACTTGATGAGTCTGGTTACTAGATGTTGCTGAACGTTTATGCTTAAGTGTGTATATATATATATATATATGGGATGAATTTCACAAACACGTGAAATGAATGAATCATTCCAAGGTCTTTTGTGTATTCAGAAGTACACCTCATCAGGGGATGTACTTCTGAATACATGAAAGGCCTTGGAATTATTATTTTTTCCTTGTAGATTTGCATCATTCATTCATTTCATGTTTAATTGTTAAATTCATATATATATATATAATAAATAAAAGTTTTGCAGGTTTCATATGCTATATTTATTTCCTTAACCCTCTAGCGCCGACTGGGTCGAATACGTACCATTTCAAATATACGCATTTAGACTTAACCCTACAAAAACGTTCGGCGTTAAAGGGTTAAATTGTAAGGTATAGATTTTAGTGGTATCAAGGAGTCGAAAGATATTAAGAAATAGATTAAGGAAATTGCCTTACTGAAAGACCTCAGGTATTGAATATAAAAACTCTTTATTTCATTACTAACTAATGTATAATTTGTATAGGTCATAAATGGTAAAATTGAGGTTTATAAATAATAATAATGTGAAGTCAAGGTTGCATATACTTTTCTTGGGCTTTCAAATGTACTTTTATGTGCCATAAAAACACAGTGCGCGTTCCTCCTGTTCTTTTTCAGTCCATTTGTTGAATTCGGTGTTTGGTTTGCTCGTCTTCACGCACAAACATCACTTGAGGATGACATTTAAATTCATAGCATAAAAACTTTGTTAACTATTTATTTCTAAGCAATTTTAAGTTTTGTTCCATCACTTAAGAAATGTTTGAAAAACTTCCAAAACTACATTTAACTCTTCATCATATATAATTTGGTTTTATTTTATATCGATGTTCAGAATACTTTCCATTTACTACTAAGATTCTCTTAAAGCATTTTAACCTTTTTAGTACTTTGCATTATATATATATATATATATATATATCCCAACAGTATGCTATAGTAGCCTTTGCAGGGTTAATAAAATTAAAAGACTGCTAATAGGTTAAGGTAATGTTTAGGGACCATCAGTTTCGTATAAATCATTACTTAGGGTTATGTATAATTTATTAAGCTATATTGTAATTACGTGTGTGCAGTTATCGTAGTAATTAACAGCCATAAATTATATTTTTCTAAAAGTTCTCAAATGATTAAAAAAAAAGCTTTGCTGCTATTTGGTAATCCTAATGTAAACAGTTCTATCACTACGAAGGTGGTTGTGTCATCTTAAAATCTATTAATGGTGCTAATAATAATAATAATTACTAGTAGATACCAATTCTAAGCATTATTCAGCATGTGTCAAAATCATTATTTTTAAGCGACACTCTATTTTTCACTTTTTTTTGGCTAAAAAGTGATAATTTACCCTTTCTTCGTTTTTAATTAAAAACGCTTCGCTTCGAAAAAAATACATGACAGATTGACATAATTAAGCTGTGATTAGATTCCTTCCATTCTGAGACAGCTCTTTCGTGCCCACTTTAGTCAATTATCGTCGTAGAGTCTTTTATAAAACACTGCCTTTTTTTGTATATTGCATTTAATAATAAAGGAATTTATATGAATTATTTTCTAAGGCCAAATTAAACCTATTTTGTTCATGTTGCATGATCAGCTTCAGAGTTTTTCAACTTCTTTTAATTCAAAAATTCGTTTGCATTTTTATTTGGTTCGTAGGTCCTAAGTTGTGATTTCCTTTATAAATTACTAAACCATGATTATTCCTTTAATGAATTAGATTTTAGTTAAGGTAAATTTAGTTTTATGCAATGTTCCTATTTTTTATACCTTCCCATAATTCGAATTTTCGGTTTACGGATTAAATTCTGAAAATTTCTCGAGTTAAACTCTCTTCAGTTTTAAAAAATACTCTATACACATCAAACTGCCTTTTGATATAAGATTTTTATATTTTTTTAGAATGTTGAGCTAACTTTAGGGAAGTCTACTTTCTTCCAAAATATTGTGTATAATGTTTGTACTTGTTGCGGTATGATGATTCAAAATTATTAACATTTACACGTTTAAAAATTTTTGTCACCATTATTGGTCTTCTTATATGCTCTCAAACAGTTCCAAGTAATTTTTGTTCATGAATAAAAAAGGAAAATTTGTAAATATTTTGTAATGTTTGTATCATTAAACTATTATTTATTTATTTCTCTTTCAAAGCTAACCTTTATTATTACCTTGAGACTTCTTGGTGAAAGTTTTATTGACTCATTTAACCGGGCTACGGCGTGGTTAATGTAACACCGCTTCCCGTCGATCAGCGAAGTTAAGCGACATTGGTTGTAGTTTTTTCAGTGCAGGAAGGAGGGACCAGCAGGGGGGAGGGGGAAGAGAGCCGAAAAGAAGGTCCAAGGTTTTCGAGATGCCTCGACACTGTATTTGAAAGATTAGAAGTCATAGATGAGGAAAATTGTTCAAGAGTTTACCAGTTGGGTAGATGAAAGATTGCAAATACCGATTAACCCTTGCATTACGGAGTTAGAGAGAAAAGGAATGAGACTCGAAAGTCTGGTATTGCGTGCTCTCCTTAAAGGAAGAGGCATGTAGTTAGTGTTCAGAAAAGCGATTTCCGATGTAATAGCAATAGTAGAGAGAGTGAGTGAAGCAACACTGCGGCGAAAAGAGGGACTGAAGACAGAGGCGGGGAATCGAGACGAAAAGCCTTTGATTCCAGCCTGTCAGGTAGAGCTGTGGGTTGAGCCACCCCACTTACGAGAAGCTTGCGCCATACAGGGATGAACAAGACCAACTGAGTGAGGATAAAGAAACTGCAGAGCCAGTACAGCACACCTAACCTCTTAGAAGCTGTTTTAGAGAGTACATGTGGTCTTTCTGGGAAAGATCACTAGAAAAAGAAACGCCAAGGATATTAAAAGAGGAGGAAGGATTGAGTTTTGTATCGTTGAAGGTAAGGGAATAGTAGGGTGAAAGATTGTGACGAGTAGACAGATGAAGGAACTGAATTCTTGAGGCATTGAAAGCCACGAGGTTTTCTCTGCCCCAATCAGAGACAGTGATGTATCGAGACGACCGAGACCTAAACGCCCGAGACGGAGACCAGAAAAAAGGTCTCGAGACCATTTGCAATTTTTGCACGTATTCAATATTGTGTAATGCCTAATTCCTAAGCTCTGTATTTCACATTCACGAATAAAGATTCTAGAGAGGTTATCGAGTGACAACTGAAGAATTTACTCATAACTTGTTCACAAATTCATAGTTTGACATTTTTCAGCAGTTAACTGCCTACTTCAAACAAGATAAGTGTTCGTTGCATTTGAGGAACATCAGTGATGTAGTCGAGACCAGAGAAAAAGAACTGGAGACCTGTCTCGAGTGATACATCACTAATCAGAGATAGTAGAAAGATCAGAGGTCAGATGCACCATAGCCATTCCACGCGAATCATGGAGTGATTGATGATAGGAATGCTTTGTGAAGCGGTTGGAGAAGTGAGGAGTGGAATCAGCGGCATAGGAGTGGACAGGACAGGAAGTGTAATTTAATAGATCATCGATAAATAAAAGGAAAAGAATGGGTGACAGTGCAGAGCCCTGAGACGACCACTATTAATAGCTTCAAGAGAACAACAGTGGCCACCTACAACCGCAGCTATAGATCGGCCAGAAAGGAAATCAGTGTTGAAGGCACAGATAGAAGGATAGAAACCGAAGAAGAGCAGTTTGGAAATTAAGGATTTGTACTGGACTCTATTAAAAGCTTTTGATATGTCTAGCGCAATAGCAAAGTTTTCATCGAAATCCCGAAAGGAGGATCTACAGATCTACAGAAGCGAAGGCTAACAAAGATCCTAGAGAAAGGAAAGAGGAGAATAAGGGGTTAAGTAACAAAACCTATCATTCTTGGGTTAAAATTCATTCAGAAAAAGAGAAAGAAAGACTCCCCATCATCATCCGCCGGCCACTGCCGACAAGTCGGAAAAATAGTCGAAGAGAACAGGAAAGGGGTGAAACATGAAAAGAAGTAAAATAAGAACGCATACAAACCATGCAAACACAGTCTTAACTCACTGTCATACCATGCAAACTACGGACATCAAGTAAAGAGAGTTACAGACATGCAAGTAAAGAGAGGATAAGAAAAAAAAAAAGTGGGTTAGTTTACGCTACGAGCTGCATCTACGTTCGTGTTAGTCTAATTTTTTTTTTTTATTATTGCTGGCATCACACGCTGGCATGTCACAAGCTGGCATTATCGTCAACAGACTCATCCTCGACCCCCTCAGAGCTCCTATTGTTAATTGTTTTTTATTTTAAACGTTAATATTTTTAAAATGCCTATCTAGACGGTTCTTAAACATATTAACGCTGGTAGAGTTTACGACGGGCGCGGAAAGATTATTCCACTTATCAATTACTTTAAACGTAAAGAAGTTTTTAGCGATATTAGTAATGAAACGTCTGCCACGCAACTTAAATCCGTTATTACCAGTATTGCTGTTATCGAAAGTGAACAGTTTGTCAAAATTTACGTTATCGATTTTATTAACGATTTTGAAAACTTCAATAAGCTCCCCTTAATCTAGTTTCGAGTGAATGCAAGTCTAACTCTTTAATCCTATCTTCATAAGGCTTGTTGCCCAATGAAGGAATTAGTTTCGTGGCACGACGTTGGACCCTTTCTAACCTATCAATATCCTCTCGCAAATACGGGCACCAAAACTGAACGGCATATTCTAAATGAGACCTGACTAGGGACTTGTAAAGGAGCAATATAATATTCTTCGATTTAAATTCGAAATTACGCGCTATGAAGCTTAACATCCTATTAGCTTTTGCGCAAGACTCCAGGCACTGGTTCCTAACTTTTAAATCCTTAGATACGCGTATGTCTAAATCTACTTCCTCGTCAACGCTCGCTAACTCTCTATCATCCATCGTGTACGTGTAATTATTGTTACGAGAACGTATATGCAAAACTTTACATTTGTCTACGTTAAATTGCATCTGCCACTTATCCGTCCACTCCATAATCCTATTTACATCACCTTGGAGCCTATTTCTATCGTCCTCGTTAACAACCTTACCGCCTATTTTAGTACCGTCCGCGAATTTTGACACGTTACTAGTCAATCCTACATCTATGTCGTTAATGTAAATTACGAATAGCAATGGGCCTAACACTGAACCCTGTGGGACACCGCTACCTACATCCAACGACCCTCTGTCTCCTAGCACGAAGCCATTCCTCTAACCAGTTAGCTACCTGACCGCGTATATCGCGCGCTTTAACCTTCGCAATTAATCTTCTATGCGGAACTGTATCGAACGCTTTTTTAAAATCTAAATAAATAACGTCAGCCGCTCGATGCCTATCGTATTCAAGCACTATTTCGTTATAAAATTCTAACAAATTGGTTAAACAAGATCTATGGCGTCGAAACCCATGCTGACTACTATTAATCAAATCGCGACTTTCTAAGTGATCGATGATACGATCCCTAACTACAGATTTCAAAAGTTTACCGACAATTGACGTTAAGCTAATGGGCCTATAATTGCTAGCTACTGTGCGGTTGCCTTTTTTAAAAATGGGTGTGACGTTAGCTAATTTGAAGTCTTCAGGAATAATCCCCGTTTTGAGTAACTGATTAAAAATCTTCGTTAAGGGGCCCACGATAACGTCTTCCAAATGTCTGGGATAAAACTCGTCAGGGCCTAGAGCCTTGCTAACTTTTAGCCTATCGATATAATGCGCAATCTCACCCTCGTAAACAGTTATTTCATCCAAAATAGTCTCACTACTAAATGGAACGATATCTTCCACGTCGGGGACATTACTTACGTCTTCTATGGTAAAAACTGTCGCAAAAAAGTTATTGAAAATGCCCGCCATCGCCTGAGCGTCAGAAGCCAAAGCGCCGTTAACATCCATTAGAGGGCCTATGTTATCTTTTATCGACTATATTTTTGCCGTTCGTCATCACCATGTCTGAAATATTGTCACCGCGTGTTGGTTCGGTAACCATCTGTCGTAAAAAATTATCTTCCATGAACTCAATCAATCTCAAACCCTCCTCATTACCAGTAAAAGTCTCGTAATAACCACGTTTCAGTGATAGCAACTATATCGTAGTTGCCGTTATAAATTATCGCCTTAAATTCGTTTAATTTATTTCTAATCCTACGCACGTTACAATAGAAGACGTTTAAGTTATTTTTTACCACGGGCCGGCGTTTTAAACTATTTTTCCCGTCGGGCCCGCGTTCCCTGGACCCACAACATTTAAGAGGCTTTGACCTATACAGCTTTCGTACGTTTTCGTCAATTAACCTACCTAGCCTAGCATTACCCATTTCATTAAAATGCACCCCATCTTTTATAAAAAGGCTAGGATTACTGAATTCTGACCACTTTACGAAGGATACATTTTCCTCAGCACAAATCTCTTCTAATTTAGTATTCAAAAATATCGTTTTAGACGTAATAGACAGCGGAGTAAACAGCAATAGTATAATAGTAACATCCTTTGCAGACGATACAAAGATCAGCAGAAAAATCAGCGATGTACATGACGTGGAGGCCTTGCAGAGGGACACTGTTAGAAAATCTAGAAGAGGAAGAACCATTGTTGTCCCAAGGCGATACGATGACTAAGCTGATTGATGCAGCATTGCTTGTATATATATTAAGTTAAGGTGTATATATATCCATCTCATAATTGTAAGGTTAGTGAAAAATTAAATTAATTAGAGCTAGCATTTTTGAGCTCTTGTGGCATCATTGTTTGGTCACACTGTTGGCATCATTTTGAGACGCTGCGCGTCTTTTCTACTCGTTTGTGGAAGGTCGTACGTAAAGGTGTGGTTTGATAGAGAGCTCTCTTGCAATTCAGTTTGGTTGTTTAGATACATGATTGTTGCATCGTGCAATAGTCCAGGTTGCGTTGTTGTTGCAAGGTTCAGAAAGAAGACCACAAATAGTACCCTTTTGTTTACCTTTTAAGTTCATGTAATTTAAGGTCTAAGGTAGGCCCGCATCGAGTCAGCAACCCTGAGGTTACCCTGAGGTAGGACCTAATAGGATCTCAAATCCGTAAGTTTTAATTTAGCTTAACTTGGGCTTTAGGTAGAACTTGCCCTTTAGAATTTGGCCGTTCACGGCTCAGCTGGGATTTCGAACCCGACAAATAAATAAAATAACATGGTCCTTCGAACCGGATTTCTACCCAAGACTGAGTCAGTGACCATTTTTCGGCAAAGTTCTGATTGTGCAAATTGTATCCCAAGTTAGGCCTAGACGGGTTGAGTATTATTGAGTTAAGGTCCCAGGGTAAAAAGTTTGGTCGCCCAATTGCGAAACTTGGCCAGTCGTCTGTCGTTTTTTGGCCTACTTTTTTTCCGGTTTGGTTAATTTTGGGTTATTATTGAATTAAGGTCCCAGGGTAAAGTTTGGTCGCCCAATTGCGAAACTTGGCCAGTCGTCGGTCGTTTTTTGGCCTATATTTTTTCTGGTTTGGTTAATTTTGGGTCATTATTGAATTAAGGTCCTGGGGTGGAAAATTTGGTATTCCATACTGGTGTTTGGTTAGTACCCCACTCAGCAATTCAGTTTATTTGAAAGTAAAATTTGCGTTTGATCAGTTTGGTTAAGTATTTCTGCCAATTCAGCTCATTTGGTATTGAGCCCAAGGGTTGTTTACATTGAAGATGAGTGCATCTGAATTGAACAAATTTATAAAAAGGAGAAGTGCCTCAAAGGTCTAATTACAAAGGTCATTGCCACTATAGATTCTGCCATAGAGCAAGAGGATTTACGCTTAGTGACTGCGAAGCTTGCCATATTAGAAACTAAAAAGGTTGCTCTAAGTGAGGTAAATGTTAAAATTGAGGCTCTTATAGAAGAGGATGAAATAGAAAATAACATAATTTACTTTGAAGAGATTATTGATGATATGACTAACGTAGGCCTCCGAGCAAAAGAGTTTAGCAGCTCAGTACAGTTAGAGACCAGGTCTAATAATGAAACACAACACTCAACAAATGATGCTTGTGAAGTTAAGGTTAACAGATCTGTAGTTCAATTACCGAGGCTTGTACTCAAAACATTTTCTGGGAGTATTCAGGAATGGCAAGGATGGGCAGACAGTTTTCAATCAGCAGTTCATTCTAGTCAAGTGTTAAGTGCCGTGGAGAAGTTTAATTATTTGCGGTCCCTCTTGGAAGGGGAGGCAGCAAAGACTATAGCAGGATTAGCATTAACAGAGGCTAATTATAATGTGGCTTGGGATATATTAAAGAAACGGTTTGGTAAGCCAGAGATCTTAATTAAAAGCCACCTCCGTGCACTTTTAACTATACCTCCTGTTAATAATCCTAATAGTGTCAAGGAGTTACGGCAGTTATATGATGAATTTGAAATTAGAACTAGGTCTCTGGACAACTTGGGTGTAGGAATGGAAAAGTATGGTATAATGTTGGTTCCTACACTGGAGTCTAAATTGCCTAGCTCAATTTTGCTTGAATTAAGTAGGGGACACTCTGCAGAACATGTGTACATCCCCCTTCAGCAGATGTTAAGTCTTTTAGGCACAGAATTAGCAAGACGAGAGGGAGTTGAGTTTGCACAGTGGGATGGTAAACAAGAGGACAAAGGCAGGCACAGCACCAAAGTTTCCACAAAAAGGAATAGCCCAGGTACAGTGTCAGCTCTACATGCCTCCTCTGAGAATAAATTAAAGGGAATCAAGGAATGTATATTTTGCGAAGGCAACCACAAGTCATATAAATGTGAGGTGGCTGAGGCCTTACCCTTTGAGGAGAGAAAGGACAGGGTAACTAAGTCCACAGCATGTTTTAAATGTTTTTTGAAAGGTCATAGAGCAAGGTTTTGTAAGTTTAAAATTTTGTGCAAAAAATGTCATGGTAGGCATCAGCCATTATTGTGTGAAAACACTCTTAGTAGGCCTACCCCAGAAGTAGAGACATCAGTGGCACATGCCACTGCTATGCAAGGGAGTAAAAGTAAAGGGGGATTATTGCAAACAACTGCAGCCTTATTAATTGGGAATGAGGGAGAAGCTACTGTAAGAGTGTTGTTTGATAGTGGTAGCCAGTGTAGTTTTATGAAGACCAGAATTTCCAGAAAATTGAAGTTTAAAGAACTTAAGAGGGAAAATTTAAGAATTTCTGGGTTTGGGGGTTCCGTTCAAAACCGAACCAAATTTAAGAAGGTAGAAGTTCTGGTTAAAGGGTTGTTACCGCAAAGTCCCACTATCAAGGTCCAAGCTGTAGAGATTGAGGAACTTTGTGCTCCAGTCACTATTTGTTTAGATATGGCATGTGTCCAAGAATTGCAAGTTAAAGGAATTAATTTGGGCAATAATAAGTTTGAGGGAACAGAAGATATTAGTCTTTTGATTGGAGCTGACTATTATTGGGACTTCATCACTGGTAATATTGTCCGTACATCTCAAGGCCCAGTAGCTATTGAAAGTAAGCTAGGCTGGATGCTACATGGTAGTTATTGCAATGAAATGGAAGTTAAGGCTCTCTTTGTTAAGATTGAGGAGAACAGCCATGGTCTGGAAAGGCATTTGAAAGCATTTTGGGAACTTGAATCTATTGGTATAAAGGACAACCAGGCAAGTACAGTGAACAATGATGTTTTAGAGCACTTTGAAAAAGGGATTGGGTTTAGAGATGGTTGCTATGAAGTTGGCCTACCATGGAAGGATTCTTGCAAACCCGGTTCAAACCTTCAGCTAGCTAATCGGAGGTTGGAGACTTCATTGTACAGGCTAAGAAAAAATGAGGAGTTGTTAATTGAATACGATGAGGCCATCCTAAGTTATGTAAGGGAGGGCTATGCTGAAAGGGTGCAAGGTGAGCTGGTGAGCCAGGAGGCACATTATCTGCCACACCATGCAGTGGTACGGCGAGACAAAACTACCACCAAACTGAGGGTAGTTTTTGATGGCTCAGCCAAGGACAAAGGTGGTGTGTCCTTGAATGACTGTTTGGATGCTGGGCCAAATTTAAATGCAGATTTATTTTCCTTGTTACTGAGATTCAGGTTTGGTAGAGTAGCATTGACTGCAGATGTGAAGCAAGCTTTTTTGCGGATAAAGTTAAAACCAGAGGACAGAGATGCAGTAAGGTATCTGTGGGTGGATACGAAAGACTTGTTGGAAAATGAACCTAAGGTTCAAGCATATAGAATGAAGTCAGTGTTGTTTGGCCTCAGCTCTAGTCCATTTCTGTTGGCAGCTACTATGCAGTACCATTTTAAGAAATATTCTGAAGTCTATCCTAACACTATTGAACACATAAGGAAAAATTTTTATGTTGATGATTTGCTATGTTCCGTGGATAATACAGAAATGGCTAAACAGATATTCATGGAGGCTAGAGCTATAATGAGGGAGGCTGGCATGGAGCTCAGAAAATGGCAGACCAATCATTCGCAATTACAAGAGTTTATGAGTCATTCCTCTGTAGTACCTGATGCAGCAGAAAGTATTGAGGATTCTGGTATTAAGGAGTTGTGGGCAATAGACGCAAAGGTGCTAGGCATCGTTTGGCAGCAAGATGATGATTTGTTTACCTTCAATGGGAAATCTTTAGTAGAGCTGGCCGAGAATGAGACAAGGTGGACAAAACGTACAGCTCTTAGTTTGGCTTCGAAGGTCTTTGATCCTCTTGGATTCCTGGCTCCATTTGTGATAAAGTCAAAAATTTGGTTTCAGAGCCTCTGGGAAATTGGACTTGGTTGGGACCAAGAGTTACCTGATCATATGGTGGTAAGGTGGAAATATTGGTTCAAAGAATTGGCACATCTTGGAGACATTGAAATCCCAAGATGGTACTTTGGAGAGTTGAACAATAGTCCAGACAATTTGGAGCTGCACATCTTTTGTGATGCAAGTGAGGAAGCCTATGCGACTTGTATTTATATAAGAGGAAGTAAGTTGCAGGTTGGTTGCTGCAAAGAGTAGAGTAGCACCTTTGAAAAGGCTTTCTGTTCCAAGGTTGGAATTGATGGGTGCTGTTATTGCTAGTCGGCTTGCAATTACAGTGCGAAAGTCTTTGGCCCTCTATGAAATTCCAAGCTATTATTGGACAGACTCCACTATAGTTTGGCACTGGTTAAGAAGTCAGGCAAGGAAATGGAAACCATTTGTTGCCAATAGGGTGGAGGAAATTCAAGCGCACACAGATCCCAAGCAATCGAAGCATTGTCCAGGCATCCAAAACCCCGCTGATTTACCAACACGAGGAATTTCGGTGAAAGATCTTTCACAATCAAGTTTGTGGTGGAATGGGCCAGAGTGGCTAAAACTTGGAAGTGAAAACTGGCCTTCTAATCAGCCTATTGTAGGAGAATGCCAGGCTGAAGAAGCATGGGTGAGTGAGGTGAGAAAATGCGCTGTGAACAGTTGTCAAGTTATGCAGCAGGACCCCATATTGAGGCTTGAGGACATTAGCAGTCTGAAAAGATTGTTAAGAGTGACAGCATGGATATATAGATTTACCAACAACATTAAGGGAGAAACAAGAAGGGAAGGAATTCTGAACAGTAATGAGATTCAGCAAGCCAGGAAATACTGGGTGGTATATATGCAGAAGAAAAAATTTGGTGGAGAGAGAGAATTGCTCACCAGCCATCCATTACAGGTTCTACCAACACATTCTGCGCTCAAGGGTTTGGATGTGTTTTTGGATCAGGATTTATTGAGAGTAGGAGGTAGACTACAGTTTTCTGGGCTTCCAGAGGAGAAAAGACATCCAATTTTGCTACCTTCTGGGGGGCACTTTGTGGACCTTTTGATCCTGGATACTCATCATAAGCTGTTACATGCTGGAGTTAGAGAAGTGATAATAGAGATTAGACAACAATTTTGGATTCTCAAAATTAGACAAGTAGTGAAAAAGGTCTTGCATAAATGTGTGGTTTGCAAGCGTTGGAGTGCAAAGCCTTATTATGAAAAGGTGGCTCCACTTCCAAGAGAACGGTGTGTCTATACTGCCCCATTTGATGTAGTGGGAGTAGACTTTGCAGGGCCAGTCTATGTGTATGAGCGAGCGGAGTCTAACAAAGGTTATATATGTCTTTTCACCTGTGCTACCACCAGAGCAATCCATTTGGAGTTGGTAAGCAACTTAAGTAGTGATGTATTTCTTTTGGCATTTAAACGGTTTGTGAACAGAAGGGGTTTCCCAAATAAAATCATATCGGATAATGCAAAAACCTTCAAAAAGGCTGCAAAGGAACTCCAAGAAATTTGGTCCTTGCTAAAAGAGGAAGGATTCCAATCCTACTTTTCACACCAAGGGGTACAGTGGGAGTTTATTGTTGAGAGAGCACCATGGTGGGGAGGATTTTGGGAAAGGCTAGTGAGAAGTGTAAAGTGTCCATTAAAGAAACTTTTAGCTAATGCTCATTTGAGCAAAGAAGAATTCTCTACTGTTTTATGTGAAGTAGAAGCAATGGTGAACAGTAGGCCTATCACTTTTGTTTACAACAGTAGGCAGGATGCAGAGCCATTGACACCAAATCATTTTCTTTGTGGTAAACGATTAACATCAAACCCCAGTGTGCCAGAAGACTTGCAGCCCATCCAGAGCACTCAAGGAGAGTTAACCAGACGGTTCAGGTACCTTGAAGAGCTACAAGATCAGTTATGGAAGAGGTGGCAGATGGAATACTTGCCAGAACTCAATTATTACCCATCAGGCAAGGTAAAGGGCTCCAATGCAAATTGTATCAAGGTGGGAGAAGTGGTAATGATTGGGGATGAAAGACCAAGGCAATGCTGGAAGCTTGGCATAATTGAAGAGTTGTTTGTTGGCAAAGACAATTTAGTTAGGTCTGCACTGGTAAAGACTTCAGGAGGAAAGTTAGAGAGACCTATACAAAAACTCTATGCTTTAGAAATCAGCAAAAACACAGATAGTCAAGATGAAACATTTGAGTTACAGCCTCATGAAGAAGGCTTGGCTAACCTTGCAGAAGGTAATGACAACAATGCCTCTTCAGTGGGGAGTGTTAGAAAATCTAGAAGAGGAAGAACCATTGTTGTCCCAAGGCGATACGATGACTAAGCTGATTGATGCAGCATTGCTTGTATATATATTAAGTTAAGGTGTATATATATCCATCTCATAATTGTAAGGTTAGTGAAAAATTAAATTAATTTAGAGCTAGCATTTTTGAGCTCTTGTGGCATCATTGTTTGGTCACACTGTTGGCATCATTTTGAGACGCTGCGCGTCTTTTCTACTCGTTTGTGGAAGGTCGTACGTAAAGGTGTGGTTTGATAGAGAGCTCTCTTGCAATTCAGTTTGGTTGTTTAGATACATGATTGTTGCATCGTGCAATAGTCCAGGTTGCGTTGTTGTTGCAAGGTTCAGAAAGAAGACCACAAATAGTACCCTTTTGTTTACCTTTTAAGTTCATGTAATTTAAGGTCTAAGGTAGGCCCGCATCGAGTCAGCAACCCTGAGGTTACCCTGAGGTAGGACCTAATATGATCTCAAATCCGTAAGTTTTAATTTAGCTTAACTTGGGCTTTAGGTAGAACTTGCCCTTTAGAATTTGGCCGTTCACGGCTCAGCTGGGATTTCGAACCCGACAAATAAATAAAATAACAGACACGAACAAAATATACAAATGGTCAGAAGACAACATGTCATTCAACGCCGAGAAATTTCAGCTCGAGATATGGTAGAAAAGAAGAACTTAAACAGACTGCATATTATGCTCCAGATAGACAGGAAATTCAGAGAAGCATGAAAGCGATTGATCTCGGGATAATAATGACAGATGATGCGAAATTCGAAACACAAAATCAGATAGCGATAAATAAAGGAAAAGAGAGTCGCCGGACAGGTTCTAAGAACGTTCAAGAGAAGGGACAGGACAGTAATAATTCCCCTGCTAAAAACACTGATTATACCAAAACTTGAATACTGCTCAGTTTTGACGTCCCCATATAAAAAGGAAGAAACTAATAAACTAGAAGAAACGCAAAGGCATTTCACAGCCAAGATTGATGGCTGCAAAGAACTCAACTACTGGGAAAGACTACGTAAACTAAATCTGTACTCACTGGAAAGAAGGAGAGAGAGGTACATCATAATCTACATACAGGGCCGGCCCTAGGATTGCTGGCGCCCCGGGCAAGCTGAACTTCGGCGCCCTTACAAGTATAATTTTAAAATTTGTTCACTGAGGAAAAACTACAAATGTAGGAATAGAGAGTTTATTACAATTAACGATATTCACTCAAAATACAACTAAACATTCTCAAAATGGAACCATGTATGAAAATATGAGAGAGTGTGTTGCCACTTTTGTCTGCGGTAAATCCACAAAAAAATGTAAAAATTCCACAACGTGGCAACACTGATGAGATATTAAAGGATGGCAGCGCTGCCAGGCGTATGTAATCTACGCGGCCACATCAACCCATGTGACATGTCATCCCATGTCGGGCCAAGCTGACCTTAGCTTTACTGGTAGTCTGGTACTAATGCTATTGGCTAATATAATGTCATAATCCTTGAAAATTTGACTCCACATCAGGAAATTTTCACATTTGACTCTTTTATTTCATTTCATTTATTTTTCTATTTTTCCCTTTGTATTTGGAAGATCCCAAACACATGACGTGGCGCCCCTTAGCACGTGGCGCCCCGGGCAACTACCCGAGTTGCCGGTACCTTGAGCCGGCCCTGTCTACATATGGAAAATGATCGAAAAACTGGTACCAAACCTAAAACTAAACCCAATTAC
Organism: Bathynomus jamesi; assembly: GCA_023014485.1. Lineage (NCBI taxonomy): Eukaryota > Metazoa > Arthropoda > Malacostraca > Isopoda > Cirolanidae > Bathynomus > Bathynomus jamesi. The sequence goes on along the minus strand of JAJOZX010000167.1, from coordinate 1,379,536 downwards.
CATTCAAACAACACTGGAAAATAGGAAAGGCAGAATGTGTAGTGTTCCCAAATTAAAGGCCCGACAAGGGACCTCCTCAACCCTGAAGGAAAATAGCTTGGTTGTCAGGGGGCCAAGACTTTTCAACCAGCTTCCTAAGGACCTCAGAAACGTAACGGGGGTCAAAGTTGAAGTCTTCAAGAAAAGACTGGATGCCTGGCTCAGGACAGTACCAGATGAGCTGGGCGTGCCTGGCTATGTACGGTGGAGAGCGCAAGAAAGCAACTCGCTCCTCCACCAGGCCAGACCTAGAGGCGGGCCCACCAGCTTGACCTCCGTGTGAAGAGAGACCAACGCACGAAACAACAAGGTTAATCCTAAGACCCAAACCGTGCATAGGAGTAATACCTAGAACTAAAGACCTATCTGACCTCGCCTTTAGGGACCTAATTAACCCCCTATATCTCTCCAAAAGGTCAGGCGCTCTCGTATCGGGCCTATACGAGTCGTTGCCCCCTACCATCGTCACCAACATCGAGTGACGGGAGGCAACGTCAATCCTATCCACTTCGTCTCTAATTCTGTCAACCCTGGCCCCTGGGAGACAGACCCTCCTCCTCTTGGTTGGATGCCGTTCAGTGAACTGTGTCCATATGTCGCACTAAAGAGTCCCCAATTAAAATAGTTTCCCCCTCATTCACGTCCCTTTCTAAATGGGCGAAAGGGTTCGAAACCTCGATAGGGGGTGGGTTCCTATCACCTAACGTACGCGGAAGGAAGAGACGAGGCAGATGGGGGTTTCCGTAGACGGTCAGGTTGCGAACGAGAAACACGAAGAATGTCAGCGAATGTGACATGTTCTTGAACAAAACGAGCACGGACCTGAGCTCGAGTCTCGGGAAAAGTCGTACGCTTCTTGGCTTGAGAATAACGACTTCAAATTCGAACTTATAAATAATACATGAAGCTGAGGAAACAGGATGGTTACCACCACAGTTAATACAAGAAAGGGTGTTAGAACATGGTACACCATGGAAATCCTGGCCACAATGAACGCAGACACGAGTAGATTGGCGACAACGGGAACCAGTATGCCCGAATTCTGGCAATTTAAACAACGGGTAGGTGGAGGAACATAAGGCCGTATATCAAAACGAAGCCAAGCATACCAGACGTGTGCTGGAGGCGACAGCCGGTCAAAGGTCAAGCACAGGCGCGGGATGGGCTGAAGACAGACATTAACGCTTCGTAAAACGATGTACAGAAGACACCTTCCACTCTACAAAACAGGAGCGGAGGTCCTCCTCCGAGACGTCTAAGTGTTGAGGGGCATTGATCGTACCTTGGCAAGAGTTCATCCTCGATTCGAGGACGCAAGACCAGACAATCGCCCAAGATGGAGATCAAAGCCAGGGTACCACTCTGTTCTGGAGATCGAGATTTGATTAGTAAAGACCCATCACGGAGGCCGGAAATATCCTCCCGAGAGACCTGGGCAGAAGCCACAAGACTGCGAAAGACCACAACACGATGGGTAAGCAAAGAACGAGAGGTGGTCGGTTTAATGATAAAAAAGGCCCAAGGTCCAAGGAAAGGGTCAAATGAAGGTAAAAAGAAAAGGAGGAAAAAATAGGAAAAAAAAAAAAAAAAAGGAAAAACAAAAAAAAAGAGGAGGGACGGGGTAAGAAGGAGAAAGAAACATAAGCAGGAGATCAGCCGGGTCCCCAGACGGGTCCAATGGTCCACGAAAGCAGAGAGAGCTCTTACATCAGAGGAGATGCATTCCCACATTGGCCATAGAGGGATGCGCCCCACAGCTCTGGACAAGAATATGGGATGTACGCTTCTATGCCTCCTCCGTGATGCGTTCAGCACACTCAGAAGGGCCCCGGCCACGGAAGCAGTAATCATTCCATGGGAAATCATAGTAGTACTGCCCAAGGGCCTCCTAATCAGAGACGCCAAAGACGTCTCCTTTTGAGAGGAGGAGGAGGAGGAGGTGAGAAATAAATCCAGAATGTTGGGATTATCTTCAAGGCGATCGGGCATAAGAGTAGGGTGCTGTGCAGTCAGGATTCAGGATAGATAAGCTGTAAGCTAGTTCACCAGGGATGTCAGTGAAATGGGAGAGAAAGCCGAAGGTAGTGGTAAACATTGAAATCTCCTAAAATGGAGATTTCAGCAAAAGAAGTGGGATAGAATGTATTCCACTTTGGAAGTAAGATAGTCGAAGATTGGCATGTAAGCCGTAGACAGAGGGTATAGAATTCGGAGGATTCAAGTTCGGGAATACGTGAGCAAGTTGGGTCGTTGTGTACATATACATAACATCCATCTTTAGAATGAAATTACGTTTAGAGAAAGTAGGAGGGTACAGAAAAAGGGTTGCTGTCAGCCGTACCAGACACCCGAGTTTCAGTAAGGAAGAGAAAGTGAGGTTTAGACGAGTGGTGGTGGTGGTCAACAGATTGAAAATTTGAGGAAAGACCAGGAATGTTGCAGAAGTTCATGAAAAGTGAATTAGGCTGAGGCTGAGAACATCTCGAATCGTAGTAGAACCAGCTCCGCTGCCCGGGTTTGCGTTCCTGGTATCGGCAGCGGGGGAGCCAGAAGTGGAGACATTTATGGTCTCCACCCCAGGAACTCCGAAGCTCTTCTAGTCGATGTCATTTTCTTTTTTCTTAATTTGGCAGATTCTGTACGTAAGAAGAATAGTAAGAGAAATGTGCGTGTAAGAGCATGCTGGACTGCTCACATTGTAGATGACAAGGAAAAAGATCAGCTGAGGAGGAGTGACAGGAGAAACGGGAGTTCCAGCACTTCCCTGGTCAATTGGTGTCTACAATCTCCTCCAACATGGGGACCGTCCTCGGATCCCACCAAGCCATCACATGACCTTTATAGGGGTTACGAAGGAACTAACTCCAATCATTATTATCATTATTATTATTACTATTATTGAACGAGAAGTTGCACGTGCGCCGCAGGTGGTCAACATTGTATTGATTATTTTATTGTGCTGGATCCCTTGTATGGTTTTTGGATTGCTGCCGTAAGCAGCTTTCAATTAACTGCAGGAGAGAAATCTACTGGTGACGGATCATGAGAATTTCGTTACATATTTTGAAATTCTTCTATCGCCAATGCACGATTGAATGTAGCTCACGTTCCTGTCCATGGCGTGGTTTGCACCTTTTTATTCATTAAAATCTAATAGATTTACCGAATATGGCAAAGTTCTCATCTATGTTAGAGATTCCTTAGGAACAAAACTAGGACACTTACCTCTTCCCCTTGTCCAACGTTAGTCCACATATGAACACTTGCCTGTTGTACGATGAACATTTTCATTTTCCTATATTCACCCATTTTGTTTAGCGAGGCATTCCTTCAACATGTTCTTACCTATTTACAAGGTTACTATTTCAGGAGTTGTTGCTCTTAATAGACATACACCTCCCTGAATCGTGGGTTCTTCGCGACGACGTTTTCAGCCGGTAACAATGCCAGTGGGAAGACACGTCCAGGAATTCCCTGAGGGCCGTAAAGATCTCGGTTCGTCCGTGGCCTTCCTCCTGCCAGCATGACCGACATTCCGAAGCCGCTCCGGTGCGTCTGCGACACACCCACCTCACGCACGGCACTTTATGACGAGGGACTCTGCCCCTCTCATGTCTTTGCAGCATTTTCCTCTCCGTCCCACATTCTTGATTTGCCCCGCCCGCGCAGTCGCACGCTCCCGACTCCTCCCCTTTTGCCTTCCAGGCTCTGCTCACTTTTCTTCTTGTGTTGGGCGACTCCAAGTCTGTACCAAAAGACACCCTCTTTCCTTTTCTCCGCCGAACTGGCTCATTTAATTGGGACTAGAATATCTCGCTCTCCTCGCCGTTCTTTGTGCTCTTTCTCCCAATCTTCTCTAACTACCTCCTTCCTCGTCTTGCCTTCTGCCCTTTAGTTCTCTGACCGTTTCGGCGCGAAATGACACCGGCAGTCCAGTCGAAGCGCCGGTGAAGCGCTACTATTCTCCCTTTCCTTGTTCTAAACTTAATATTGACGAAGTATTATTTTATACGCTATGAAGAACAAAAAGCTTTAGTTTTCTGGAATTTCGAGTTCTAATTTATGAAAGTGGTTCAAGCAGCAATTAACCAACTGGAAAATTGTTAAGACTGGAGCTGATCACGAGCTTGTACGCGCGTATCTTCAACGAGGTACCGACCTTTTTAAATCCATCTGAAAAATTAACCAACCTAACCTTAGTGCCATTGAGCTGAGAAGAGGGAAGGGGAGATAAATATTTCTGGCGCAATTGGGATGTCAAAAGACGTTTTCTGTTGCCATTAAATAGAGGTACATGCTAATCTGGGCTAACCTAATCACGACTAACATCTTTTTTCAAACAATTTTTCTAGTTTTTATATTTTTGATGTTCCGAGATACCAAGCGTGTTACAAAAAAATCACTTCGCTACATCTGTGAATTATCGCACACTAACTCCCTTATGCACAGTTGTAACCCACCCACAACCCAACCACCTTGCAATACTTTCACTAAATCTAAAATGCTATGATCGTTAGTGTGTTTAATCGAAGTAACTATAATTCAGTAATGAGTGCATCTATATCTCGCCTCAATTTCTTCAGTTAATTATCTCGGCAGTGATGTGGCAAACACTTCGCAAATTTCTGGATGGCTTCTAATGTTCTCGCATCTCCATCGAATATGGGCAATATTTTTTTGCTCTCATTTCGTGGTTACCATTCTGCATCATGCTCCACAACTGTTCTAGGAGCGATTCCCAACCGGTGGTACGCACACCTCTTTCAGTACGACTAATGATAATTAAAAAGTAATAGTTGAAGACAAACACCTCAGAAAAGCAAGGTGGTTTGTCGAGCTTAAGAGGTGGAATTCCTGTTCTATGGGAGTTAAATCCTTTTATAACTTCAGGATTCTCTCGACTAATTTCTTACATCACACCAATGAACACTTCCTGTCTGAATGAAAATGCATCCGGTGCAGGAATTAATTATCCCAACACTAGGTACCATTAATACCACTTCCATACATTTTCCGCTGTAAAACGTACCTGAATTTCCACAAATTCTCCAGGTCCATATCCGAACATCCATCCTCAAACACCAACATTTATATGGCCGCGGTGGTTACCGTGAAAGTGTGTTTGCCTCAAATCATCTGCCTTTTCTCCTCCAGCAAGATTCGCAATATGTATATAAGGGGGTGAAGATAATCACCTACAAAGGAATTGACGACGGCTCCAGCAACGAAAAAGGCTATGGTCACTCAAAACGTTCTCGTGTCACTGCAGACCACTTCCAAAACTAGTCCTCTTCGGACAAATACTGCAAAGCAAACTCATTTCTGTTTAGTGAAAGCCGGTTTAATAGCAGTTTGACGGGGAAAGATCCCAACTTATGGAATCCACTGTTGACTAACTGGAATGCGGTTTAAATTCATTTGGTAGTGATAAACTGATTCAAAGCAGATCTCTTCTAACGCGATTGTTACGCGGGGGCGACCGGACCTAAGCCGCGTTTCAGTACAGAGTTCAGTTTCGTACTAATATAACCAACGTCTGTCTTGACATCTAACCTTTCAGCAATATCCTGGACTAGTATGCCAGCTTCATGCAAGGTTACCATAGCTTATGTCTTGGGTTGTGCTGCCTACTGACTTTCTAAAATTTGCAGTACCGTACATCATTATCGTCTTTGCAGTTTGTGATTAACAAAATATTTAATACATTTCAATTAAGAAAAGTTAATGCTTACCACTACACAGACGTCAGTCTGCTCAAAATAACATCTTGAAAAAGCACCTCCAGCAAAGGGTGAAAATATTTCGCAGTCTTGTACATACGAGCCTCCGCCACCACTTTCTACTTATCTGCACCTGATGGCAGCAAACACCGTGACAACGCACTAAGTTCGGAATCGTTGCATCCAAGTAATTTTACCGCTTACCTAGTGGAATAACGATTTAAAACGAGGAAGAGCCAAAACAAGGCCAGTATATAACAAATATTTTATTTTAGTCTATAGACAGTAACTTGATAAAATAAAGTACTTTTATAACAATGACTTATTGAAATTTGACAATGATTTTTCAGTTAATAAATTCAAAACTATTTTTAATATATAATTTAAAAGTACAGCTCATGCTAATTATATTTAAGCTTAATACATTATGAAAATATATGAAGAATATACATAGAATAATAAATTGATTATCTGATAGCCATGGTAACTTAGTTCATAATAAAATAGTGAACTTCTAAACAACATGTACGATAAGTATTTTTAGCGTTAATTTAACCTCGATAGATAAATTTTAAATACGAAAGAACGGTTACATTCCTACAGTACTGACCTAACTTTCAACCGCTAATAAGAAAACTTAAGAAAATATCAAATAAGAAGCGACATTAATTAATGCATAAGGAGTTAGTTACTGACAATTCTCCCGCTAACTGAAGACCCAGAGAGAGCAGCGTCGTCACGAGCGCTCAACAAATAGTTTACATTCTTCCACGTAAATACCATTCAAATAACCCTATTTACAATCATCAGTCAAACCTTTTAACCCGAGTGTTACTCGTGATGACTCGCTCTCTCTGCTAGATTAAACCTTTCGCTTTAAAGCTCCTATTTATGACTAGCTATTACAAAATGGAAAGGAGAGAATGAGGCTACAGAACTTGTCTGACATTTTACAGTTTCAAGCATGTAAGTGCTGCTAGTAATTTTTAACCGTCTATAAACATCTAAGCTGATCAACAGCTCTTATATATTTGTGCAATCTAAGGTTACGATTAACTAGAATTTTCTACATATAAGCCTCGAGTTAAGACTGGTTATATATTTAATAATTATCATCCTTGAGTAACTATGATTGGATACAGGATCTCCTTTAAATATTTTTAAAAAAAATGAATTAGCTAACTCTCTACTAAACATTAATACACGATTCCTTGTAAACTGTCAGAGAAAAGAAAAATATGGAACCAAGTAAATAACGACCTAACGAGTCAAGAAAAAAATAACCAAACCCATTCCGAAGTAACAGGGTCGCATTTAGCCAAGAATTTCACATTTGCGAGGGGAGGGAGTTACGCTCCCTCGCAGCTCATCTAATCCAGCAATCATGATGCGAGGCGTCCAACTTGGCTAAAGCAACCTATGGCAAAAGTAACTAAAATCTTCTTTCTTCCAGATACAAATCCACGTTAAAAAAATATGATCCTATTGTTATATACAATTTTTTTTTTTAAGTCATTTTGGGGATGCTGGAATTTATATACACTGCAGTTTATCCACAAAAATAAAAAAAAATTAAATAAAAAATCTCTCATTCTCTTGCAGTTTCTTTCAAGCATCCCCAAAAGGATTCGCTTCTTTTTACAATATTTACAAATTAAAATTAACGACCCATTTCTCCCTTACGGCAGCACTTAGAAATGCGCTAGCGAGATACTGGAACATGTTGAGGAGTGTATATTGAAAAGAAAAAGCGCAGCAATAAAATGCAAATTTAGTGAACTTTAAAAACTTAAATACCGCTGCTAACTATTGGGCTTAATCTGCACCATTTTACTGAAGCTAAAGAAGCTGGGAATGTGACACGGAAAAGTTCGAAACACCCTCTGAATCCATTAACGAAAAATGAGAACATACTAAGTGCGTACAATTTCTTAAATACCACATGGACGGTAGTCTATATCTATAAATAAAATGGATTTTTCTTAACCTGAGTAGCCTAACTGCTGTACAAGAGGCACAAAATACATTATTAAAACATTTTAAATATACAGGCACATCCTTTAACGAGTGTTACATCTATAAATACATAATTAAAATATATAGGCATAAACATTTGTGTACACATCTCTAAAATAAATCAGACACTAATGGCTAGTTCTCCGATAACTGCAAACGAGAACACCAGTAGTATCTAGTCAGGGCTGTAAGCCATCGATAAACAGTCTGATAAATTTCAAATTTCATCAATAGATAAATCATTTATGACTAAAATCAAGAGAAAGAAAAGGAATGAACGAACGAAATAAACGGAAAAATCAATTGCTGTTCTCTCTTACACATTACACATATTTAGGAACATTAGTCGGAACAATAAATTTCTGAGAATGGTTCACGCACATAACGTGACCAGACAAATCTCTCTGCTCACATGTGCAAAAACATGCAGGGTCAATCCCGCTTACAAGGTACAAATCTTTGGACGCTCCTAGTTTTGCGGGCGGCGGTACCTGTAAATGTGCAGAATTAATAGCTTTGTTCGAAATTCAAAAAGGGGATGGGGGTGAAGAACAAAACAACGGCAGTCGTACAACTTAAGATTATTTTAGTACACATTTGAACTACGAAGGTTATATCAAAGAAAATGCCAAACTACCAGTACTTAATATACGTACATGGTATCTTAAGATTCTATCCAAAGAATTACATAATTTAATTAATTACACTACTGTGCTATGAAGTGAAATGGGAACATTTTGAACACTTTAGCCATTTGGGACACGGTTCCAAATAAATGCATTTCAAATGGATTAAGAGTTTTAGTGTATTTCCTATTCAGTAGAGACCTTTCGAACATCCTGTAGTTCTTTTAAAGACTATGGAGAAAGTCCGTTATAGTTAAGCGGAGAAATACTGAAAAATTCTACACACGACTTTCCGAGAGTTTTGAAGCCTAAATCATATTCTTTTTGTACCTCTTTGTTGAAAGGACGCCCTTGATTTGCCGGACCGACATGCAGCGGGGTAATCGTACATATATAGTCAGGCCCATTTGGACTACTCAGTGGCCTTTTGTCGTGATAGGGATTTTCGAGGGACCTATGGAATAAGCGAGATCACGTAAACAATTTTATGGTGATTGAATGACTAGTTTATATACGACTAATATGAAAAGTCTCCGAGATTATTATTATTATAGTTTACTGTGTATGCTATGTACAGTTCGTTCAGAAAGTCTGCGAGCTTTTTTCACTTCTTACTGGTAAGAAAGTTTCGCGACTAGACATTTTGGACGGACTGTAGCATAGGTTACAGAAGTCGGGATACATCGAGCCGCGTGGCCCACTGTACTCTCGACTTTTGTAAACGACTGCAGAAAATCCACCACAAGTTCCTCACCTTCGTTTTTCCCTGTCTTTGTGCACGAGTATATACATCGCGAAGAGAACGAAGAAGACTAAAACGATCGCAATGCAAGCGCCGCCTGCAATCGACGCCGTTTCTAGCAGCACTCTCTCCCTCGCGGGCAAGTAAGACCCATCTAGGTCCTTAAACTCGCACCGAGGTCCCATATAACCTTCCGCGCATCTGAAATAGAGAGAGCATCGTTAATAGAGCGTATAGACAACGACTCTTACTCGATGAAGTACAAGCTATATGAAGCAAAAGCGCCATTGATCAAAAATCAACTCTGTCCGATTTATTAACCACTTAAAATTATTTGGCACAACAACAGTGCAAGTCACTTTCGGGTTCAACTCGCGCTCAATAGCAGTGAATATGCTAAAATCCAAAACGAAGCCTACACCCCTTACCTACCTATCTCCCTTTAGTGGAGGGTGGGGGAGAGCGGGGAGAAAAATAGTCCGTAAAACAAGGTACAAAAATTGAGGTTAAATTAGATATGATTTAGATAATTAGATATGGTACCATCTACCAATGATAAACAACCCAATAGATAAGGTTTGTATAAGCCATTAATGTGTTGATTTGGATTTGAAACTAACACGGATTCTTTGCAAAGTAATTGCAAGCGTGTTGGTTTTCAAAATTCTATGACTTTGGAGGTCCGGTGCTAGTGTCTCCGAGCAACCGATACAATGAGCAAACCAAGCAACCAAACCAACGTATGACTGATGATGATCTACTCTGATACAACTGATCAGAATTTTCTAATCTAAGTGAGAGCACGATTCAATGATGAATCATTAAATTTACAGAGGCTCAATAAGAACAAATAAATTTTGCAGGACAGATAAAAGATTAGTACGATCACGAACTTAGTTATGGAGAGTGGATTAAGCAACTTCCTAATCGAGAAGTATCCTAAATACGGGAAGGAAAAAGGAAATAGAGCAGCTGGGCTCAGTCATTCATCGTGCCCGGAGGCATTTCGAACACCTGGGAAGGGAGGGGAAAATTGGATCAGGGACCAAGATCACAGACTCCCACCTAAGATACTAAGCAAAACTACCACAAAAAGGACACGAAAATGAAATCCGAAAAATGTGGGGAATTTTTAACCGAAGACTAAAAATGTTTATTTCGCAGAGTCTATCTTCAGTAAGAACGCTCGCATACGTAAGGCGTTTCGTGTAGTGTTCATACTTTAATGACGATCGTTGTGAGGAAGCAAATACCATCCCGAATATTCTAAATGCCTCTCTATTAAGGCATTCCCTTTCCTTCCTGTTACCAATCCTACCGGATCTAGTAAGGATAATTTCCTTCCTTTTCACTATACATAAAAAAAGGATTAATTTTTAAATTTTAACACTAAAATAGTTTATAAATAGTTCAGTTATTTACGTTAATTTGTATTACTATTATGGTAGTAAAGCCACGATAATAAGGCGCGATTATTGATAGGCAATTCTTTAGTACCAGTAGAGCTTAATTAAAGAGGTATTTACTTATCTTGGACGTAATTTTTTTATTCACAATCGTTATGACGAAGGAATAACCACCAATATAAAATACAAACCAAAACTTAAATGTTTTTGAACATTTAACCCATTTAGTTAATTTCACGGTATTCAAATTAAAATTTTCGTATTCAAGTTTGTATCTTAGCATTGCTCGAGAAACTACATTTACAGGTACTAAACTTACAATTTTTAAATTTATTTGCTCGAAAGTTTAAACTTTAAAACATTGTACGCTAAAACCAACCCGCCTTTATCGTAACTTTACATTCTATTCATCGTTTACTATATTTAAGCTCCAGTATTCAGAAAATATTTGTCAAACAGACGAAACTTTGGATATTAAAAATACAAACCCATCTTCATTTCACGCGAGTTTAATCCTAAATAAAATATCGGTTCGGAGAAAAAAAAATGGGGGAAGGCACGTAGAAACTATCGTAAGCTTCTATAATACATACTGTATATATAAATATAAAACAATTACGGCTTATCTAAGAACACTTTAAAAACAAAGCTCAGAATTAGGGAAGACTCAAACGCAACCCAATTTTGAGTGTGTTTGGATACAATAAAACAGTTTTTCATTCCCATTCTCACCAGCTCATTTGTCGTAAAAAGGAAGGCTTGGACCGACTTTCTCCCACGCTTCGAGGCCTAACTGTTTGATGGCTCTCCACGGCCGACCAAGAGCAACGAGTTCCCATAGTGAATGTAGGATAGCGAATGCATACAAGGGGGATTTGAGGGGGGGGGAGGGGGAATCATTCACTGTACATGGTACAGTTTCGGAATAATGTTCATATAGAAAATCTAAAAACAGAAAATGACTAACGTAATTTTTTTTGTACATTTATTCTTTTCGGCGACAGTAATAAAAAAAAAAAAAATTAATTAATTTTTTAAGCATTATAGAAATTGCTTCTGAACCAACTTTCAGAAGTTGTACGATCTTTATCTTTACTTGACCAACTTCATATACAAGTAAACGCTTAATTAGTAGCACGCAAACCTATTTCCAAATACTTCAAGTAACATTTCCCTGAAAACAAAATGAAGTAACTGGGTCAAATATATTATTTGCTTTGGAAACGATAAAAATTAAGTAGAATGTTTGTAAACGAGACAATAAGGCCTAGTTTAATGTCTGACATGAAAAGCTTCAAGAAACTACGGTAGAATAAGCCTATAAAAATAAATATATATATATTTTTTTTAAGGCCTATTTAACCACAATATAAAATGTAATTTTTCCAACCCAATTCACAAGTTAAAATTGCGTCATTACAACTGTAGGGGGGAAAAAAAATGAAAAGACCAAAGAAAGATGGGGGTAACTTTCAATAGAAACACATTTTATACACACTATTACTGAAGTGAAGAGCAACTACAGTCAGTACGAATTCCATGTATAATTTTGAAACTGCATGAAAAGAAAAATTCTTCCCCCCCCCCGTCCTACCTCGGGGCTTAAGGGTGCGGAATACGAAAGACCTTTGAGGTCTTGAAGGAAACAACCGAGTAAATGGAGGGTCAGGGCTATCCAGAAACGCGAATGAACGAGGAAAAACGAGCTATCAAATCCGTACACTAATACCATACTTTAAAACTGAAATGTAACCAATTCTCTTAACGAGCTATTGCGAAAAAGATAAGTAATTACGGGCATTATTAGACCTACATAGAACAATTTACTGTCATTAATGCCGCTCGTTTAATACGCGCTTAACGGTAATGTAGTTTGGTATGCGCTCGTACTTAAATGTCAAAACTGTAATGAACAATTTACGTCTTCTAACTCAAATTGAGCAAGACCTCTTTAAAACGTTAAAATCCAATTTCAGCTTAAAGTACACTTCACCCGGTTTTTGGACCTGTATATCTATATGTAACCACCTAATTCCTCCGCCATTCATTAAGAAACTTATTCTCTAAATGACTCTACAAATGTTAGCCGAAATTTAAAAATTCTTAAAAAAATGAAAATGAACGTAAACACGGATTAATGAAGGAGAAATACGTGCAATACAAGGTAATTTTAAGATTATTTCTAAATTTCGAGCATTGTGCAGGAGGGGGAGACAGAGGAGGGTGAGGGGGCAAGACTAAGAAGGATTGGGCGCGGCAAGAGCGGGTCAGAAAAGACCAAGAGACACGAGGGCAAAGGTCAATTAGGGTCAGTGGGGCTTTCCGCTGAGCGACTGAGGTCATCGTGGCACGGTGAAATGCCATACACAACTTTTAATAGCGTTACTCGCTGCAACAATAAAGTATTTATCGAATAGGGACTACTACATTATTTGATACAACCGTTTTATTATAAGTCTTACGACAGTTTTTAGCTATATTGCTTTCATACGAATAATAAATAATCCTTATATTCTGAAAGGTTACCAATCAATTTACACTTTAAACAATTTTAGCTACCTGTACAGAATGGAACCGTATTCGATACTAACCCATAGCTGGGAAGAAAGTAAAATTTCTACCTGGCCCTTATTCCTTAAGCGTACCGTAATAAATGCGTTTTCTAAAGGATAGTAGAATTGACCAGCCCTGACCCAAATGAGAGCTTAAACTCTCTCTCCCTGAGACACCAACGTAGACAGTCAATGGTAAGCGGTTAAAAAATGAAACACGGTTTATTTCTCTCCGACCTTTCGGTAGCCGCAAAACCACACAGATCGTGCGTCTCGCTTTTTCGTTCAGATTACAGTATTCTGCTACAAGGAGAGTAGAAGGTAAATGCTTTATAATTAGGAGCCGTAAAGCATTTAATAGGTCCAAAAATATTATTTAAAGTACTTAAAATTTTACACACACAGACACACTTTAAAAATTCGTTTACTATCTTTTTTTTAGTTACGACTTGTGGGGAAGTGGGGTGGGGGGTGATGAAATTTTTCATCGACGGAAAAAAAAGTGGCAAAGTCTTTTCATCTTTTAATTGGATTCCGCTTTCCAAAACTAAATGAATTATATGAAAGGGTGCCTTGAACAATCCTTTTTTCAGCTCAAAAACTTGAAACAAAAGATGGAGCAAAGAACCTGAACGTTCATAAACTCTACTGGTTCCGATAGTTTAGAGAGGGTGGTGATTTCAATCAGCACTCCTATCGGGGGCTCGAATCCCACTAGCTCCTCCTTCCCACACTTTATTGCCTTCACTTATCTTACTCGAGTGTGGTTGTTGCGCTTTAAACTCTTTCGAAAAGCTTTATTAAGGCATCGATATAAAATTTTACAACCCAAAATTGCAGTTTTGGTACGGCTGAAAATGTTACATAGTAAAGGACCAATCTGGATATCGGGTCCTGTTCCGTAGGCTTTATAAAGATGAAGCCAAGCTTCACCATTTAAAATAATCCGCTAGAAAGATATTCATAAAATATTGAATGTGAACGCCCCTGTTAAGTGTCGTACGTATACCATATTCTGTTAGTGAAAACGTGGCCAAAGATAGCTAGTTTATGAAAGTGCGAAATTAATGAGAACAAAGAAAAAGTATGAAATTCCAACAATTCAAGGTCAATTCATATAGGAAGTGTTGAATCTCTGTCCACAACTGTTTCAGGGAAAAAAAAAAAAAAAAAAAAAAAAAAAAAATCAAATCAAGCGTTAAAAAGAATCAAAACTGTGCGCATAATTTTACTGCAAGAATTACAACTACTTCCAAGTTAATAATGCATAGAGGTTAAACAGGCAACAATTTGGCTTTCCCAATTTCACCAAATTAATATGCTTAGAATAATTAAACAAATACTGACAAACTTCAGGCCTATTTGTTTTAATTAGTTTAGTTTACTTTACTAAAGTCTGCTACACTAGTCCAGTAATAAATGGTGAGAAAAGTGACTAGCCTATTTAAAAGAACTACAAAAGGTACCTACACCATACAGTGGAAGACTAGTAATTATAACTGTTGGATAACTAACGGAATTAAGCTATAGCTATATATATATATTTTTTTTTTTTGGACCAAAAGACTATATCTACTCTATAATTACGAGTGGGAAAGAAAAAAAAAAGAATGAATAAAAGCAGAATTGAAGATGGGAAGGACAGGACGTCATTGGAGAGGCGATAACTCGATATGACAGGCGGGTGGAACGGAATAAAAGCGCTCACAGAACCAAGAGCAAAATACAACAAAGGTGCGGACGGAGACAGTCTGAAAAGAGCCTTCGGGACTGGGATTAAGTTCCTTTCCAATGCAAGGACTCCCTTCACGACTAAAAAAGGATTCTTTTAAACAGGCCTATTTGGTCATAAAAGAAGGAAAAGAATGGCTTTCCATTTACCGCGTTACCCCAACCAAAATTCCTTTCACAACCTAATACAGACTCGCGTATGATTCCATTGAAGGACAAAACTGTTACAAAACGAACCTACTACACGATTCACCATCAATAGAAAAAAAAAAGATTTAGGTATATTGAAACGGGAGCTCGAGTATTAACAACAGATTTTCTGCAGAGTTAAATCTGAAATAGCTGCATACTTTCAGTACCGACTGAAGCCTTCTTTCGTCAAATTGCTAAATTAGGTGTTCTCGTAAGTGTGAACTTTAAAAGAAAAATTTACTTTTAAAACAGCCAACGTCAAAGATCAGTAGAGTCACACGAAAGACCAACGTTGTTATAACGAGACCACTTTCGTGATAAGTCAAACTTGTCAATTTTAACCTTAATTCGCAACTTCTAAGTTAACGAGTCTAGTTTGATAACTAAACCCCCCCGAGTTAAACTATAACCCTTAATACTACAATAAAGCATCCGTTCTCCGCACGTCTCATCAGTGGCCTAACTTACTCGCAGTTGTATAGGATGGCGTCTTGGATCTTCACTGTGAAGCAGGTGGCACCATTGAGGCAAAACCAAGCGGCGTAAGCAGGCGGACACGCGTACGTCTGGAATGTGACGTTGGGCCTCAAAGTGGGGGAGGCAGGTCGGGGCTTCGGAGTAGATCGTGACGAACAACTCTCTGGAAGGAAACGAGAACATCGATAGTATCATGGAAGTGACAAAAATAAAAGTACGCGAACAATTTACGGATAGATACTAGTAATTCATAGTACCGCAATACTGCATCCTACTTTTTCAATGCACCTTGATTATGTACAATAATCTTTAGTTTCCGCCCGAATTGTTCATTCTGACGAAGGTTGAACTTTTCGGTTCCCCTCCCTCCCTGAACCGACATCTTAACGTGGAATCCGAAGGCACTACCTTAAATCTAACTATGAACAACTCATTCATTTTAAGTTTTGAAAAATGCTAGAGATGTTTTTACTCGCCAAATCAGGTTATAGGATAAGACCTAATTTATGACCAATAACACTATAGGCCAGTACTTCGCCAGGGTCAATATGCGGGAGTTCACAACTATATACGATACAGCACCGTACCACATAGGATACTAGAGATTTATTGAAGGTTATCGTAAGAAATACAAAAATTCATTTTCATCGCATGAAGGAATGAATAAAATTTTATCAATATCAAGCCGTTTTTATGAGATGGGGCATAAGTTCATACTGCCATTTTAATATGATGAATAAATACACTACATAGTCATTCCAAGTTCCGACCCTTACTAAAATTTCTAAATACGGTGTATTATCGAGTGAATGACTCCATGGAAGCTTGTGACATTACGCGGCGACTCGCGTGAATGATTTCACGAGCGCTTCGTCAGAGAAAAGATACGAACACAGTCACGGATGGAGAAGAATTGAAGCTAGCGTCAAAACCACTATCTGGGGCGTTGTTGCAATTGTTTCCACAAACTTACGAGAGGTAGCGATTAAAAGCGTTGCAGTAGTCCCTCAACATGTTACGTAGCGGGAATAAACTGTACAACTACAGTATTTATCTCTGGTCTGTGTGTAGAAGTCGATACAATATATCGAGCTATCAAACTTTATTGCCGATAAAGTGGTAGGAAAGATTCACGACAGAACTTTCCGAGTACTTAACTATATCAAATTACATCTCTCGTGGTCAGAGTTTAAAAAAAAATACATTCATTCAAGGGTTTACAATTAGGCCTATATAACAACTTACTACAAAACTAGAGCACGCGCGCAAGCACACAAAATATTACAGTAGTTCGATCTCGATAACGGAGTGGTTACAAATTCTCGATTTAGCAGTGGTTGGATGTTGCATCAAAAACTGGGATTGTGGCTACCAACTACAACCACACATCGCATCCAGTCAAAGCAAGTTGCCTCAGTCTCTGTTAGCCACAAACTCAATATCGGAGTTGCACTTCGCTGCCGCCGCCAAATTACGGGTGCGTCGCCTCACTAAAGCCAACAACAGGTTCTCGATAAATAATTACATTCGAACTCCTATTTTTCAGAGAGAGACTGCCTCCACAGTAATTAAGTCAAATAGAAAGGAGCAAAAGCGCGGGTTCGATCCCGCGAACACGGCAAATAGTCTTAAAAATGGAATTAACTCTACGAACAAAATCATAATTCTTTAATTGTTAGAAAGAAGAAAATTTACAAATCATAAACGTTAGACCTACTTTCGTACTTTGAAATGTTATATGTACATAATTGTGCGCGCGCACGTACATGTGTAAGTTACGGCGAGTGTTTACGAGTTTACTCACTCCAGCGCGTACACGGATCCTAATTTATTTTTGTAATTCCACTATAGGCTACGCGTTCCAAGTTACGGGGACCTGGAAGTAAATTTTGTGTTTAAAGTTGCAGTATCATTTACCGTTTCGTACGAAAACAATTAAAAGTTATATTTCATACAAGGAGACCTTATTCCCGCGTATGTGTACACGCGCCACTTAAGTGAAAGTAAACTTGGTTTCGCTTATTAAGAGGCAAGACTAAACGCCACCTTTAAAACTAAAAAAAAATTACCTTTAAAAGCAACTCCTGACTTCGACAACAAACAATTTTCAGAATTATAAAATTCGCGACACACCGGTGACCAAATATGATACCGACAACTTAAGGAAATATTACCAATTTGCACGTACGTCTTTAGCAATTACGTAAAAACAAAAAACAAAATCGTCTAAGAGAAAGGTGCTAAGACTAAACATTTCCTGCCCGTGCAAAGTCTCGCATCGACAACGCGTAATCAGTGAGTGTAAGGCTTCTTTCGCTCGTATACCTTAAAGGGCGCTAGACACATCGGATGAGTCGCGATAGCATTCATCGATTTCACAGACGAATGAATGGGTTCGGCAACTCTGGAGGTGCTGCTGCTGCTGCTGCTGCTGCTGCTGCTGCTGCTCGCCTCATCTTATTCTAAATTTAATCTCATTCACATCTCGCATCATTTCGTAAACTTATAAAATAAACCTATCGCAACGACCCTACTACGCGTAGGTGAGCGTGCCCCATCAGTTTATAAAGACGGAAAAAATTACGTGAAGAAAACCATTCGTTCGTAGTACCATAAAGATGTTTGTGTTTAGTTATGACAGTAGCACCACCAAGGTAGCAGCAGTCGCGTAATTCAATGTTCAGAGACCGTTGTGTGTGTGAGGGGGAGGGGGGGACTGTGTGTATAATCTTCGCACCACTCTGGCATAAATCAGGCAACTTCCCCTTGCAGAACAGATGTTTTTATCTTCTCGGAGGATGTGGACGAGAGGAAACAGAAGGTGAAGAGACTAAGGAAGTTAAAGGTCTCCAACCGGATGCACGAATGAAGGAGGAAAAATCAAAAGAAATTGCTCATGCAGTTATTAAATAAACTCGCATATAAGTAATTATGAAGTTACGTATAACTTTAATGAATAACATTTCTTAAGGAAACTCAAACCGATTTAGCCTAAATCAAATTTACATTTATGACTACCGTATCGCGTATCAAATCGGTCTAAATCAGCGGGAAAAGTCTGTCTGAATAAGCTTCACTTCCGAATTAAAATGGTCAATTTTTTACAGTCTGTATAAACATTCCTTCATTCGCAAAATATTCCTAGTGTTCCGAAACAGAATTAAAAAAAAAAAGTGATATAATACGGCAAATTACCGCTTCGCCTATAAAATAAAATAGATTCACTCGCGAAAATGGTGGAAAATAAACTTGTACAAATGAGGAAGCTTAATTATATTGTAAATGAAAATTGCTTTCACAATCTGCAGTTGGCCCTAGAACAAGGAAACTAGCAACAGCGAAGTTTCAACAAAGACACATTGTCTATTGTTATGGAGATTTAAAACCAAAGGGTCACATCAATTTTCTTCGTTAAAGTTTTGGGGAGGAAAAAAAAAAAACCATGTACAAAAACTCCTCCGTTTTAAAAAAGAAAAACTTCCATTTAAATAGGATGCCGGACTATTTGTGTGTATGGCGAGCTTTGGCTTCCCTCGGGACTAAACAGAGGAAGAGAAAAATTAGAGAAGCAAGCGAAGGAAAGGTCCTTCGGGGTCCTTCGGGGTCCTGCAGGGGGATACCCCCCCCCCCCCCCGATTCCTTACCTCCAATTTTAGACGCCCAGCAGGTTTTCCTTTGAACTCTCTGCCAATGTTTAAAAGTTATTAAAATAAGGGACATCTTACGACGATGACTTTAATTAGATCATTACGAAGCGTGTGCGCTATATAAAACACGAAAATATGCCTCAAACCAAAGTCGGCAACTAAACTGCCTACCATTATTGATATATTAAATTACGCCTTAAAAAGCTTATGTTCCTAATATTAAAATTTAACAAGGAGCCATAAAGTGTGTGCTTTACAATGAACTAGAATGAATAATATTGCCGAATTTACACTCTTAAAACCATTATTTGAACGCCCGAAGTCCGTAAACAAACTACTGATATTTACGTACTCTTCTGTTAATGCCCGGAGGGTAGGGAAGCGCAGGGGCAGCCACCCGTGGCACAGATAGTTCGAGTTTTGGTGGAGGAAACAGGAAATGAGCCAGATAAAACAGACAGCATAACTAACCTGCTCAGAGGCAGCTGTGACAGCCATTCTTGGCTCTTCCAATTGCAAAAGATAGCAAACGTATTTAAACTTAAAAGATTTTGGGTTACATCTCGTGGTTCTATTCTACTTTCAAAATAACGTTGAGAAACGCCGAAATATAACCGTAACTTCACATTGGTGTAACGCTGCGTGGAGTGACTAAATAAACCACAAGGCCTCTTATTAGCAAGAGGCCAGAAACCATTTTGAAACTTAACACCTCGCACGTGGATGTAACAAAGCACCGAGGAACGGCCAACTCTGAAATGAACGACCCCAACTAACAATGCCCGTTATAAGGAATTAGTCACCCCATATGACCAAGAGTATCGTGAAATCTTTAAAATTAAACCAAAAAATAAAAAATAAAAAAAGATATCCAAAGCTGAAATGGAGAACCAAAATGCTAATTCCTGCCCACCACCCTCACTAAATATTGGCAACTGACAATTAAAGAAGAGTCTTAGCAAATTTTTGTAAGATACGTTTCAGACCTAAACGAAGGGTGTAAGGTAATTCTATTCCTTTAATTCGAATAAAAGACTTGCAAGTAGAAAGTATTCATCGGATAAACATTTTGACAGTTGACCCACAAACTTAATTTTATTCGCTTCTACGAGACTATTTCAGAGTCCTTTCTCCGAATGAAAATGAAAACTTTCTCGTTTAGGATAAGCGCCGTGACACCATTTGCACAATTCCCTCGATTTAAAGGAGGCCGGGGAGGCCGACCTCTTCGAGCGGTTCTCCTTTCCATTTTCAAAGTTGCGCAGTACACGGCAGAGAAACTTCGAGGAGGAGGTCGCAGACGACGAAATAAACGTAGGAGGGAATGGGCGAGGGAGAAGGGCGTCTGTGGGAGGACACGAGTGACCTCGGCTTTCTTTGGCTTTATAAGGCTTTAGATCGACCTCTCCGCAATAGGAAAGTCTCTGCAATTTAAAAAAAAAACTTCCAAAAAGACTCCAATTCTTTAAGAAAAAAAAATCAGGCGAAAGACAAAAAAAAAAAAAGGGCATCTTACATCGTTGATGGAATCAATTCTTAAAATAACTCTTTTTCCTTTATCAAAGCGAACCCCGTAATCACTAAATATATATCCCTTAAAGAAAGGGGTGAATTTGATACTATTAATGGCACACTATGTTCACTTACTTTCCATTAATTTAAAGTCAGAGACGTCGTAAAGGAACATTTCAACGTGAAAAATCGACGATCATCATCATCTTCCCCTCAAGCTCCAATCCAAAGATTCCACACAACACACTTGGATAAAAGTTTCTACAAATTCAACCGTTTATGGGAATGCTATCCTACGAAGCATATGGTGCGTAGGTATTGAAACCTTCAGACGTTAGCGTCCAAGAGTCAAGGTCACACACACACACAAATCCAAATTGAAGTTGGTACGCTTACGAGAAGCATTATATTCGGTAATATTAAACCAACTAGGCTTAAATGCAGCTATTTCAGCTTTACGAAATGCAACCAAAAATTTTATAAAAGCACTCAGTTAAAAACCTATGCCGTACCTATAAAAACTACATGTAACATTTTGCAATTGCTGAAAGATTTTATGCACGAGATACGGTAACTAATAAAGTACCAAGTTACCAATTTTAATCGAAATTCTCACGTAAGGGCAATGTACAGTACAAGCTTAGTTCAGCCGTACGCAATTACAGATAACGATTAGAGCACGAAGGTCTAAGAAATAAACCCTTCTCATAGGTACGGGTCGACCCTACCAGAACGTCAATTACGAAGCAGACGCGTAGGTGGCGCTACGAGAATAAAAGACGGAAACAAAGTCTTCAAATAAAAGTGAAAGTGAAAGGAAAAATGTTGAAAGTCAGAAAAAAACAATTAGAAAAATAAAATCATTTATTACCAAATAAAAAACCAGGCGTTATAATACATTACGTACGTACATAAATACAAGAACAGGCTCTTATTTCGACTTTGAATCAAATTTAGCTAAGCAAGACTTTTGGTAGGCCTGTCTGTAAACACAGTTTATTACATTTTCTTAAGTGATTGCTACAAGGTTCCCAGCACTTCTTGAACCTATGCGACTGTGGTCTTAAGTAGGCCAAACATACGGTACGAGTAGGCAGCCTATAACGTGCCTCATTTAATATATGGAAACTGAATCGCCCTACGGTACTAGAGTACGGTAAGTAAGCTACTGTAATGTACAGTGCCGTATTTCTTAATACACTCGCAAGTAGATAATCTCATTACGCTACATACATGATTACGTCCGCTTTAAAGTAATACAAATAAATATATCAAATTCTCAGGGTGTTCTTCAGTGCCACTTAATGAAAAATCTTCCCCTTTTTTCCTTCATCTTCCATCCCTCGAAAAGGGGGCGGAAAATGATACAGTGATGATAGTCTATCAGACATCGAAGGATTATCCGACTCCAATGAAGGCGGCAAAGTGCAAGCAGCGAATAGGAAGGAAGTCGCGCCAGAGACGTTGAATGATCGTGGATCCTGTTCACTCAAGCCCTCTTTCAAACCTTTCTTGATTGTACGCGACAACACACGAATAGGGGCCAATCGCCAGTTTGTGTGTGTGTGTGTGGTGTGTGTGTGTGTGTGGTGTGTGTGTGTCATATATACACAATCTACCTGCATCTATAACTTGACAAAACTGAAGTAAAATTGTACTGTATTGGAAAGGTAACCTCGTCTGAATAACATAGCCAAGATGAGGATGCGCGGCAACCTCTTACGAGACGAGCCAATCGAATGGCGGCGGGGTTACAAGGGGGGAACACTATCAGATTGAGCCGTAACACAATATTTTAGGTCAAGCTATTTGACTACCACAGGTAGCGAAAAAGGAACGATGATGAAGCAAGAAAGTCATAGAAAAGAATACCCACAAAATAATAACCTGCGTGGGCGAAAAACAACAAAAGGTGGGTGGAATAATTTGGCTTCAAGACTGGCGCCATTGAAAATTTGCATAGTTGGAAAGAGAATGGAACTTCATTAATTATTCTCGAAATTAAAAAATAAAATAAATACGTCTAATTATAAGCAATCAACGGGTAATTCGTTCGCGTTATTATATTACAGTAAGAGTCAAACACGAAGGCAATATAAAATCTAATAGTCACACACACACACAATTCAACTGAATTATCTTAATCCTAAAACTGGTTCATCTACAAATTAAAACCAACATAGATAGATCTTGGGCACTGTCTCAATCGAACAATAATG
The DNA here is from genome assembly GCA_023014485.1 of Bathynomus jamesi. Lineage (NCBI taxonomy): Eukaryota > Metazoa > Arthropoda > Malacostraca > Isopoda > Cirolanidae > Bathynomus > Bathynomus jamesi. The sequence continues at coordinate 1,356,657 of JAJOZX010000167.1, read as the reverse complement.
TAATATATTAAAAATTTGGATATTGGAAACATTAATACCAAAATAGATTCACTTCACTAGTCTCGCTGAACCACAGCAAATTAAAAAAACTTCACTACACTGCAAATGAAAATGTCCCAACAGAACTCGATATAGGCGTATCTTCGCGTGTAAACTGGCGGACCACCACATGTAGTGTACTAAAAAAATAAAAATTGCGCAAGAAATCCAATCTTGCTCGTATCAAACTCATTTTAACGTCAATTCCTGCTAATCTTAACCAATCCCCATTTTCCATCTGCTCCAACTGGTGCCTCTCGAGTTTTGGGAATCCTCAATATTCTGGCAACCAGAATCTGAAAGCGGCGAACGATCAGCGATGTAAAGGAGTCGCAGCCTTATTAAAAGGGCGCGTAAGGGAGATTTTAGTTCAAAAGAAAATAGTGAATAAGGAAAGTATTTACTCAGCTTAATGACTCCCTGGGGAAAGGTGTCTTCGAAAGTCACCAAGACTATAGATGATAGTTTGGATGTAGAGAAGATAAATTTAAAACAAAGGTGCAGATAAATTTAAAACAAAGGTGCATAACCCGAAAATATGTCGACAAGAGGAGCTTTGGCAATTTTTCTATTTAAATGTATTAAATGAAGTTAAAAATAAAGTTAGCCAAACATTTTAAAGTTACGAAATAAAATTACTACGAGCGGCATTAGAGTATTTTGTGAAATACAAAATTCAGGATTCTAAGCAGGTCCTAATTTAAAGTGTAACGGCAAAGGTCACGTGACGGAGAAGAACCGCTACGGCTTTACGCGAAATCCGAACCATGAGTCGTTGCATCTGAAGGCGGAGGACGGTCACCCATCAAATAACAGACCCAGCGCCGTTTAACCTCACTCATAATTTAAAGGAGTACAAATATGATATACCCAATAGAAATTTACATCTTCAAGAATAAGCCCACTTATTGCTCTGAACAAGTACAGGAAGAAGGGACTATCTAGTAGGCTTACTATGGAATAAATTAAAGTTTGAAGTTATTGAAATTTCCAACGCTTCACAAGTACGTCTACACCTATAACCTTTACACAACATAGGGCTCGGGGAATTATAAATCACGAGTTTTTCAGTTTGTTCATGTAGCAATTGCCCCTAATTCCAATTGCGCCTTACGTACGCCTCTTGAAAGATGGATAAATGGTCACATTAAGACTAGCAGATCCTCTCTGCGTGTTAAATTATTAAGTGAAACTGTAGGCCTAAGTGCCCACTTAAGGTCGTAAAACCATTTGACGAGTTTCCAGATATCTTAAAAGTGCCATTTAGAAAAAATGGTTATTATCGACCCTGGTATTAAGTTGAATTACAGCTGCGTTAATCATGTACATAAACTATAAAAAATACATTGTAGATACATACAATAACCTATTTGATTAGTCGGTTGTTATTCTGCTATTTAGCCTATATATATGGTGCTGTACATTATCTGTAGCTAACTGTAAAACTAAAAAGCAGGTTTATTAAGACTACGTGTTAAAATAAAAATAAAACCTATACAATTTGGGCAATTTGCCCCAACCTCGCTGAGCGTAACAACTGATGAACAAATTTCCTGCCTTCTTACCACAGTAACCTTTACCACCAAAGCCGCCCAGGCGAGCTTCAACATCCGGCCTCACCCTCAGCCAATCATCTCCTCCCTTCCTTCGGTGGGAGTCTGACAAATGGCGGTCATTTCACATTCCCACTAACAATTTTCAGAGCATAGAATTTGGAATTCTATACCAGACCGGTAAAATAAAAAAGTATTTCAAAAGGTGAAATCCCCATCAACGTTTCTTCCAATATTTTTCTTGTTTTAGTACGATAAAAGAAAATTTTCCAAGATAGCCAATGCAGTCTCGCGATATAGGGAGAAGACAAGAAATATGGGTCTAAAAATGAAGAGGTCGGGAAGTCGCGGCCCCGGACTTAGAAAAGGGCAAGCGAGAGTGCACTTTTGATAAAGCAAATCCCGAGCACAAACCCAAGCTGGTTATCAGTTGTCCAAAACGAAGGGAAAGTAAGAATTCTTTTCAGATGACAAAATTTAAAAATTAAACTTTAATACGCATGCATGCAACACTAAATTGTACGTCACGTTAAATATAGTCACTTTCTTTAATATAAAAAGATGCACGAACAGAGTTTCCAGGTAAAGGCTGCAAATATAGGCCACTATATAAAGGTCGCTGAGCTAAATATGAAGAGCAGGCTTAATGGACTTTTGCGAATATTTTTCACATTTTCATTAACCAAGGCCTAATGAACCACCATATCCAGGCAATATAGTACCGCATTGTAAAAAGCTCGAGCCTAAACAAACAGGCTTACAATGATAATCTTGACCAAATTTGGCTCAATTTAACTAAAGGTGACGTTATACAGTGCAGACAAACCAATCAAATAATGAAGTTTCACTTTTATATGAAATTTAACACATTTTAATACCAAACGCTCAAGCAAACTGAACATTATAACAGTATCGTACTTATCTAACTACGATACTAAAGTTACTTCATACACAAAGGCTAGACCTATAGCAATTTGATACATCTGAAATTCTACCAAACCTGTTCTGACGCATTTCATGTTCCTAGTTTAGTAAGCCAGCGGCCGGGGCTCAGCAAGTAAGATTCCCTCTACGCGAAGACAGAGGTCGGGAGTTCGACTCGATGGTGGTAATAATAATAATAGGCCTAATCCAGGAGTTAACGCAATAGGCCGCATTAGTCTCAAATGAGCGCTATGCCAGTTTCTGGCCTTCCTTCAATAAAGGCTAAATCGGCAACTATTACAAGTAAACAGTCTTCAGATTTTGCGCACTACGTCTGCTCTCTCCCCCCAGTTCAATGGTCAATGTCCTCCTTAGAACAACGTTAAATGAGCAATACGACTGAAAACACGAGCCTCAAGCCTATAAAGGACGGCAGATATAACCGTGCGAGTAGGCGATAAGGTAAGCGCATACCATATGTTGCGACCAGTAATCTAATAATATATATACTGTACATGTAGAATATTGCATATAATTGAACGTACTAAGTCATTCGTACACTTTCCTATGACAAACATAGGAAAAGAATTTTAATCACGCATTTTTAAAGTCTCAAAACAAAATTCATCATCAGGCCAGGAGACATGAATGAAATACCGGTTGGAAATGGCGTTTTCAACTGAAGAGGTCTTTCAGATACATTTCGACTGGCGAACGAGACATTTGGGCAGTCCCGGCCAACAGTTCTCGAAGAGTAGACAATTGCGAGTGTGTGTGTCTGTTCTTATTTTAAAAGTATAACTAAGAAACGTAGGAAGACAAGACGGCACTTGCCGTGATGGTGCCATGCATTGGCACTGTGCCCGTCTCCCTATTAAAGATGCAAACACGTGGAGGCGTTTCCACCGCTGAACCCCGACTATTTACCCGTCTTAAATTCAAATTAGAAGGTTGATGCACTTGAAATTTAAACAGAAAGGAATGAGGAGATTACGTCGTTTATTAAAGACTCTTAAAAGATTAAAGATAAGTACCGGAGTCTCTTCTATATACAAAACATGATAAAGGACCAACTTTGGGAAGTCAGACAACTAAAAAAAGCTCCCGGACGAGCTAAGAAAAGACTGACATTGAGCTTCGTACCGATGTATCATTAGGACGACTCGCCAACACAATCTTTGAGAACTAAAACGCCTCGAGTTCTTCAATTCTTGTCGCGGAAAGTACAAAACTGACGAGGAGAAGGAATCCAGTCCGAGTTACCGTAAAACGACTGATCCCAAGATGATCAACTAAAACACGACTACTCTCGTACCAAGGATAAAGTTTAAAGGGGTGACAACCGGAAGACCAGAAGAGGCGGATCAGGTTACGTACAGACTGAGGGGTGAACGGTAAAATAGAAGAGAAAATCCAACAAGGACACCTTATTAAGTTTTTCAGCCGCGCATAGACCCTGCCACCGAACTCTTTAGTACATTTTCAGAAAAAGTTGCCTAGACTCGAGTTACTAATTGGTATTACTGTCTCATTTTATTTTCTTCGTGACCGTAATAAAATTTAAGAAACAGGACCAAGTCATTATAACGATTAGTAAATTTTTTAGGCTTTAAAAACTGTAGCGAATTTTCACCGAAACTATACATTAGTAGAACATACAAGGTAATCGGCAGTATGAAAAAGAATGGAGGTGGTTTTAAGTTTTGTATTTTGAGATGTTTAGCGAGTGGAGCAGTGGTATGAATCCAGTGCGATATATATTTACAAGTTTGGGAACATTTTCATCCTACTTCCTACACAGGAATCGGATGAGACAATGAAAACTCAGTAATAGATACTAGGTAGACTTTTGACTAATAATAATAATAGTAGTAGTATCGAAGTCTTTCGCTCGATCAGGCAGGAGTGATCGGACCACCTGGCCAAGGGAGAGAGGATAGAATGGCAGCTCCATTTCCGCACGGCTCCGATCGTACCGCATGACGGGCGCCACCTGCCAGCGTCACGCTCACGTCGTTCGTGGGCCTTGGCGAAACGACGCAGACGAGGTGAAAGGGCAACTCAGACAACTGACGCGGCACTCACCATGCAACTCTACGGAAAACTGCAGCACTTGAAACAAATGCCTATACAAAGTCAATAAATCCGCGGAACTCACCGACTTCAATGGAAGCGTGCGTGTGTGTGTGTGTTTTAAATTTACTACCTATCCCACAGTTCTGATGCCGTACAGCCGGTTTCAAAGTCTGGCGAAACCATTTCTTGTTGATAAATATAGGTAAAAATAACACGGGAGTTTCACAACCGTTTTGAATCGACTGTACACACAACTCTTGTAAGCGTTATATGTAAATTGCGATATGACTTTTTTTTATATTTTTTTTTATGGTCCCCAAAGTAAAACGGGAGTGGAACGAAGATTCGAAGCAGTTCTTTACTTGATTGAATCCCAGTGTTTGGGTTCACAAGTCAACAGAATCGTTCGTTCACGCTTTCTGGTTCTACCCTCGACTTCGCGCACAAGGAAATCAGAGGTCACGTTTGGAAACAAATGTTAACTTTTTCGCATGCCAGCACCCTGATTTTCAATTGCCTCGCTGTGACTGTACCCCAATGCAGTTTGTTAGCGAGAAAGTACCCTTTCAAAAATGGCTTTTTATGAAAAAGATTAAGGCCATTTCGGGCCCATCTCAGCATGATACCGTATATAGAGTTCGCGTTATAATTAAGCGGATGGTAGACGAGACTGGAAACGATTAGCGAGTTACAATTAATTAACGAGGGGGGGATTCGAAAACTAAAGCCAAGTGGAGAGCGTAAAGTGTCCCCAGAACGGGAATGCGATTCTAAACGATCCAATTTAAATCTGATAATTGAATTTAAAAGTAAAAATAAGAAAACCTTACTTCCCTCTCTTCTTGGCTTTAATTGGAGACCACGACGTATTCGGACTCCGTTTAAGACTGCTCGTTAAGTCAATTCTCCTCTTATGAATACCACCAACCCAGTAGCATTTAGGGCTAGGCCTAATGTTTTTAAAACGAGCTAAAGTCGGAAACAATCTTTCAACTAATCTTTTAAAGTTCCTTTAAAAGCAACATAAAAAAAATTGGCATAATAGGTAATCAGGAGTTAGAAGAAAAAGGAAAAAAGAGCAGCCACCGAAATGTACGTTTTTGTTTTGAAACTGCTTCTAGTTTTTAAAATCACTTACACTTCCAACACAAACATTGTATTTTCTGAAAGAAGTTCCCCTACAAAAAATGTACGAAGGCAAAAAAAAATTTCTAGTACTGCTTTTTCTTTGAATATTTTATTCTTCTGTGACAAAATGTCTAAAACAAAAAACCCAATCATTTTTTGCTTTAAAAAATCTCTATGCGAACTTTTTACCGAAACTGTACATTTATTTATAAATAAATAAAATAAATAAAATAAATAAAATAAATAAATAAAATAAAAATCTGTCTAGAAATTTCTCAATTCACAAATATTGAAATAAACTAATCTACAAAATTGACAAAAGTAAATAGACACCTTGGGTTTTTTCCATATTTTTTATTTTATTAGTAAATAAACATACCGAATCACTATATTTAGAACAGTGTCGCTTTCCCCTTTGCATTATGTAAAGTTGACAACACGTTCTGGCATTCCATTGACGAGCTTTGCCATTTGCTCTTGAGGACAATCACCGTAACGTCTATTTTCTTTTGTCAACCCTCTCTACGCAAATGGACGTCTTAAGAAAATTTGTCAACTGACTGCATTTCCCATTAATACACCTATCATGACGCGTTGAATATAGTCATATACGAGCTTTGACTAGAACGTAATTGACCGTTCATAAATGTAGTATTAAAACAAGGTCAATGTTTTTAATATTATCGGGAAGCAAAAATACGAGTCTGCTGGCTATAGCTACCCTCTATTAGGCCGCTTGACTAAAAACTACATTTATATAATTTCCTAGAGGTATCGTATCAGAAGGTAAAAATTTCACGGTAGGATAAAACTTAGTCTACTGGTACTGTAAATATATATGTTCATGACTAAAGTAACCCAACTCTAAGGGTTCACTGGCCATTTTTTTTTTTTTTTTTTTTTTTTTTTTTTTTGCGAAATTATTACAGGCCTTCAGAAAATAGTAAACTATACTTCATTTGGTTATTTAAAGAAATAGAGAGTTATATACGCCCTATATCGTAGTCTAATTAATAGCTTAAATTCAAAATCGAGTGTACTATATACTTTACGAGAAAATTTAACATTACGATCCAGTACACAATTTTTAAACTAACCAATTAGTCTTTCAGTCAGTAACATTTGAGAACATTATACACAATTTTAATGGGAGGGTTGCTCGAACTCAACACCAATGATTTTGCTTCCTCGTATACCGAAGCCTTAACCATAGTCAGGAACCTTCAATTTACTAGCATTGTTGGAACCATGGGGGCTACAATCTTACAAAATTGCGCTATAAAAAGTCTAATGAAACATTGTATTTTATATTTAACAACTTTTAATATCTCGATTCCATAATGCTTCCTGACGAGGGTTAAGTAGTTGTGTAAAATGAAGGATGCAGGCACTTACCCGTAACTCTGGCAACCGAGGCGACTAGAAGAAGAAAGGCGATAATGGACGTTTTAACAGAAGGCCTTATCGATGGTTTCGTCCAAGATGGTGCACTGGGGCTAGAATGCTTTCTTTTAGAAATTCTAGAGATGGGTGGGCCTGCCCCGCTGCCCCTCACTCCATCAGAGAGGAGCCTCCAACTGGAGTTAGTGTGGCACTGGGTCCAATTAAAATTTGGTTTTCGACACACCTCACTCGAATCAGAAATGTTCGACCCGCAGGAGTCGCGATACGAAGGCACACTTCTTCCGCTCTCTAGTTCCTTTATAGCGCTTCTAAACTCTAGGTCTTCCGACACAGACCCGTTCGACTGTTGCACGTTCGTCCTGCTTTGATCACCTTCGCATCCCCGAAAAGAGCAACCTGGGAATAGAAAGAGAATGAAATCTTGCATTAGAGCAAAACGGCACGATACACATCCCAAATTTCCATTTATCATTTGCATTTAAAGAAATTTTAGTAAGCGTATTTCAAACAATGCTTCCTCCTTGCTGGGGGTCTTGCAGAAACTGCGATAATCAAATAGTCTACTGTGTATGTCGTCGTTTTGAAGGGAGCTGCCAAACCAAGATGCTTTTGCCAACTTACGTCAGATTTCACCATCTTTACAACCAAAAATTTATTTACGAGGAAATACCCGAAACTTATGGTAAACTCGATCAATTCAATAAGCCCTAACTTATACAAACAATGACCTAATCTTTAATAGACTAATTAAACTAAGGCAGGGCCTACCATACTGGACAAACAAAACCAAAGATCTGGGTCTATCCAATAAGCCTACTCATAGATAATGAGTCTTGTGTTAAAAATCATTTCGTTACTTCAGAAATAAAGTCAAGATACAGTTAAGTAGGCTAAACATTTCATTCTATCAGGCTCTGGGTTTCATCCCGAAATGATAGTGAGGGCAACTGCTCTCTTGCAAACAAGACCTATATACGGTATATCAACAGGCCTTGCTTATAAAAAGACCAATAGAGAGGCCCAATTAACCCTATATTTGGCAGGTGGTAGTCTGCACATGCCTTGTCTAAAAGTCGAAATTATAGACCAATATTTCTTACGTGAATTTTATCAGTGACTAACGGAGCGACCCGGCGTTGCCCGGGTGGAAGTTGAACGCTATATACATATATGCCCGGTTAGGTCAACCGAATGTCCGGTTAGATTAATTGTACGCCCTTGACGATTGGTTAGGTTAAGACTTAAGTCATGATATTTTCGTTAGTTTTAACGAAAATATCACAACCTAACCAATCGTCAAGGGCGTATACCGTAAGATGGGGTAACTGAGCCCTACTAAGTTTAAGGTAAATTTCGTTTATAACTGAATTTTTTCCATAAATTGTAGGTATCTGCCTATGTATTAGTACATAAAATGTATGGAAAAAATAACGAAATTTATCTTACTTAGTAGGGCCCATTTACCCATGCAGGTGCCCATCTTACATTAGTTGACCTAACCGGACATTCAGTAATTTTACCGTAGGTTTCGATATATATATATATATATATATATATATATATATATATATATATGACCTCAGAGGCCAACGCCACATCGTTGTTCTTCCCCGACCTCAGTTACCACTATTGCCGGTCTCATCCAAATCTGGCGAGTGGTTTGGCCGGCCACGAGAAAAAGTTCGCAGGTCACTATCAAACAAGTATAGATTAATTAAAAAATTAAACTCTTAATTACCGTAGCATACCGGTAACACTTAACGCCTACGTAGCCAGGATCAGTTACTTTTCTTAAAACTATATTAAAGCTAAACTGTATAACAGCGTATTTCTGTTCTTATAAAGCTAGGCACATTCGCATTCATAACACTCGATACCATTAGATCTAGGCTCCAATATCTACCGTATATAGTTATTATAGTAGGTACAAGGTAAGCTACCTATGGAATCTGCCACTCAGACTAGAGACGAAGAAACAGTTTGGGTAAATTACTAAATGCACTACAACTTAGCGGGGTTATGAACTTCCAATTCTAAGATGCTATTACTAATGGGGCTCTTGTCATTGTGATGAACCTCTTAACGGGGTGATAAGTGCTGAACCTACATCGCTTAAGATATAAGGAGGAAAAATAGGTCAATTTCACAATCTCGAGACCTACGAGCCTAGTTAATGTCTACTTTAATTTATCGACTGGAAAGTAGGCCTCAAAAAGGAAAAAGAAATGTAGGTTTAAATTCTCTTGACTAACCAACCGAACCATCTTAATTTAATATGGCGTACGAACTGGTTGCTCTAACTCGGGTTTGAACTAGTCATAAACGTGGAATCTAATAAACCACAAGTTCATTAAGGAAGCCCGAAACCACTAAGGAAATCTTTTTCGAGTTTCGTAGCAAACTAGAAAGGTCCGTTTAACTATGAAGCCCGTTTAGGTAGATCTAATGGAAATGGTGTTAGATTCCTTAATCAGTTTCATTCCCTCCCTTCCCTAACCCCCAAAGAAAATAAGATGCATTCGTAATGCGAAGGTGAGAGGTAAGAAAAACTTTCTCTGGTAGTTTCACCTTCTGTCTTTCCTGTTTCTGTCTTGGCATCTGACATCACATACTGCACGACTCATCTCTTCTGTAGCCCTTAGCAGCTGTAATTCCCCAAACATTAAATTACGTAACCCTACCTATATAGAATAAACTCATACTGTAGGTTATCCCACCTAGGAAAATGCGTACGGTATTGAAACTTTAAATGTGTTCGCCTATGGCCCTATACCTTTCTTTAAACCTGCACAGTATCATACCTGCCCTTATACTTTTTGACCTATTGATCCTTAATGTGGAATATTTTAATTATATTTAGGTTAACCACAGGATGAACATCACTTTTACTTTCAAGTGCCTAAAAATGTACCGTTACCGGTAGGCACTTAGTCTAACAGACTACCGAAAATCCTACAAAATATGCCGTTGCGGCCTACATTCTACACACTAAAAATACTCAAAGCGGCGGCATGTATTACGAACATTAGTAACGATCCTTTGGGTTAACATTGCGGGATACAGGCTTAATACAATTATCAGACTTGCGTGCTTAGCTTTAGGCCTGCAGCTAGGCTACGTTTCAATTTTAATTTCAACTAAAAGGAACCATACAAAAACATTCCCAAAGGAATACAAATGCTTAAACGAAAACGCAAGCGACGGTCATATATATCAATTTGGCAAGGCCTACCGTACACATTATATTTGGAAAACAGCCACTTAGGCCTATCAAGTTTACCCTAGTCAGATATGTGATCCAAATTTATTTTATCAAATTTGCAAGGTAGCAATTATTCAATCTTTAAACTATTTACGAAGCTACAGAAGTAGCCAACGTTATATGGTGCAGGCCTTTTTAATCACAGCCAGAATACTGGACAAAAACTTAAAAATGGTAGGCCATAAAAATACACGGACTAGGCTTACCTACACAATAATTCGTTTATTTACATCCGTATACTCCGAGTTGGTGTATGGTTGGGGCTTGCCTTTCCTTCAGGCCCTACTTAGTAAGCTTATTACAACCAAAAATTGCCTATTGTACTTGGTGTAGGCCGGTTACGACAGCTCGAATATCTTACCTATAATCAAATTAGTCCCTACATTTGGTTTTAAAGTTAAATCCATTAGGCGTAGTAGGCCTAGTGCAATCAATGCCTGGAGTTTACCAAACTTTAATGAAAATGATAAATTAGTACCATCCTAAACCGAGAATTTACAGGGGACAAAATGCGCTCCAAAAGCTACAATTATTAAAAAAAAATAAGCCCACCTAAAAAAAAACCTGAACTAAGTTATGTATAAATTTAGTGGAAAACTTTTACCATTGCCTAGTTAGCCCTGCTATAGTACACAGTTCATTTTCGTTCAGATTACTAGTTTCACATGCTTGCTTTTGGCCCTGCATACTTAAACTCCGACCTGTGTCTTTACAAGCTTTGTAAACTAACTTACCGTAGCACATTGCCTTTTTTTTGTCCAAGGTCCTAAAATGCTCAGCAATTACTAGGGCCTATGAAGCTAGTATTTTAGACTTAGGCCTACGCTAACAGTGCAGCACCTTTAAGAAAATGAAACTTACATGATAGAGGCCTAGGACAAGATTCTGTTCTAAATACTCCACTTAGTTTCTGGGAACACACGTGGGTAATCAAAGTGAACCAGCTGTTCAGACCTCTCCATCAGCTGCCGAGTTTCTCTCCACAAGGTATCCATGAAAAACTGGCCACCATTAGGATCACTAGTATTTTTAAAAACTTCGCCTGGTTTATCATTATGCTTTGATGATTTACGACTGCGACCACACATTAAGGAACGTTGAAAAGGTACATGAATTTGCGAGAAAGACATCCCGACCAAACACCGTCAGGATAGTTTCATTTGAATTTTTTACTTTTTTCATATTAAACGTGGGTAATTATTAAAGTTTACATTACTGTATTTATGAAAACCTTCATGCTTCAATTTTAAGTATTTAATAACTCATTTTAAATAGTTCGCATATATTAGCCTAAGTTATTCAGACCTATTAACTAGCCCCCAAGCCAAACACGTAGGCCTACAGTATACGCTTAAATATAAATTTAAACGGCGGTTCGATGAATTTAGTTTGATCCTAGTAGTTCAGTATTAGAATTTATAAATGCAAGTTTTATTAGTCTAAACCGGGAATAATATAATGTATAACTTAGGCTTAGGTCTAAAGTTAACTTTTAAATATTGAAAATACACAAATTCACATACTTTAAAATCTTTCAAAACATTTATAACTGTACAGAACTTTTAAGTAAATGCGTTTCTCTATTTAAAATTTGTCACAAAACAATGAATACCACGGTACCTAACTTTATTCGAAGGTACAGGAAAGAAAACACGATAATTTTTTGAGCTGTACCTCCTCTCACAAACACAGCACAACGCCATCTAACACCGAATTTGTTAATGTTTCGATTGAGAATGGGATTGGCTTTTGCTACGGGTAGTATTAGCGCAGTTGCCAGCTACTAATTATAAAAAGTAAAACATTCTTGTTAAAAAAAAAGACTATGAAGATAGTTACAGAATATGGTGTTAACCATTTCTAATTTTTTATAGTTCATACTATAATCTTGAACTATTTCCGTACCTTACGTATAAGATAACAAAGTTTAAGTAATAAAAGCCTGGTAGTTCATAAACATGTGGGATCTAACGCTCGTACCTTAAAAGTTCTATAGAAATTAATGCATTATATGTAGTCGGCATTTTTTTATATTTCGTGTTATTCATAACTTGGAATAACATGCAAATTAAAACCGTAGTTTTGACAATGTGTATATTTGTGTCCCATATGTTCAAATTTACAGAAAATGATTTAAATTAAAAGAGTAGCGTTTAAAATTAAAGGTTATTTTAAATGACGGAATACAGTGCATATCAATTTCACATAATATTAATTTTAAAACACACCGACTATAGTTACCAACAGTGTTTATTACTCATATTTATTTATACCAGTAATTGTTGATCTGGATCAGCGAGTAGCCTGTAAATTAAATCTTTTATCCTAGTTTCAGGTCAAAGAGAGAGATTTAAAGAAGAACTGTCTTTCATAATTCAAGAATGAAAATATCTTTGCTTTGATGTAAAAATACAATATCGTTTATCTTCACTAAGTTATCCTTTATTATCTCTATAACGAATCGGTCTTTGTATAGAACATTCAGTATAAAAAAATCAGTTCCGGTGTGAGGTGTGAAGTGCGATATTTAGAGGTAGGCCTACAAGAGTCAAATTAAATTAGTTCCTACCTTTAATTAGTATTTATGCAGAGCGTGGCAAAACTCTGAAACCGACTTTAAAATTTGATGAAAGATGTAACTGTATTTATTTATATGTAAATAAATTATTAAATTGCTTACATTCAACTATTCTTATACATAAAACGGATCACCTGAAGATAAGGGCCCCCAGCCTTCGTTAATTAGCCTTATAAGGTTAACTAACGAAAATATCACGACTTAACCTAACCAATCGTCAAGTGCGTACAGTTGACCTAACGATTGGGTAGGTTAAGTCGTAATATTTTCGTTAGTTAGCCTTATAAGCTAACTAAAGAAGGTTGGGGTCCCTGATCGTCAGGTGATCCCATAAAACCTATATGTAACTGAATTTCGATATATATATATATATATATACAGGGTGTCCCATAAGTCCGGCATCATAGGAGAAATTCATATTTTCCTATTTCTACAAACCATAATTCATATGCTCGGGATGCCAATTTCCCGTCCACCATTCTGTTCAGTGACGAGGCTGTTTTTTATGGAAATGGTGAGGTAAATCGACAGAACACCCGCTACTGGTCTCAAAACAACCCTCACTGGTATACCTCTTCAAAGGAACAAGGTGCATCTCGGGTGATGGTATAGTGTGGCATTTGGAAGGATCGCATCATAGGTCCCCTCTTTTTCGATGAACATGTCACTGGAGACACCTACCTACGTATGTTCAAGGAAGAAGCGTTTCCCAGTGTCTTGAACGAAGGAGGAAATTTCCCAACATGGTTCCAGCAAGACGGCGCTCCTGCACATTACAGCACCCAAGTAAGGGAATACCTGTACCAACAATTCCCTGGTCATTGGATAGGACGTCGAGGGCCTGTGGAATGGCCAGCTAGAAGCCCGGATCTCACGCCACTAGATTTTTATCTCTGGGGCCACTTGAAAGCGCTGGTATACGCAGAGAAAATTAGGAGTGTTGAACATTTGCGGCAGCGCATTATTGGGGCATGTAACACCATTACTCCTGACATCATTCACCGTGTGCTTGCTGACTGGGTATCACGTCTGAATTTGTGTATTGAAAACAATGGTGGACATATTGAGCACGTTCTGTAAATAAAAGCTTTTGTTTTGCCTTTTTTTTATTTTTCCTATGATGCCGGACTTATGGGACACCCTGTATATATATATATACACTTTATTATCCAAGCTTATATATAAATATATATATATATATACACAACCTTTGGTTAGCTTCCGCCCGAATTGTTCATTCTGACGAAGGTCAAGCTTTTCACTCCACCTTAGACCTACAGTTTAACATGGAATCCGAACCACGCCCTACCAGCAGCACAGTCTTAACCACTAGGCCACCTATCTACCATTTATCTACCCATTTATCTACCACCACTTTCTTTTTGTGTGGAAAGATGAACAGCTGGGTTTTGCTGCGCGCTGGCTGCCGTCACCGGGTCTCGAACCCGGGGCCGATGGATTCATAGTCAGCGACGCTAACCACTATACCAGCGAGACATATATATATATATATATATATATATATATATTAGTGGTGGACCGGATATCCACATAATTTTTAACATCCGCATCCGCACTCTTGACTGCGGATGTTATGCGGATATTACCTCTAATAAATTATGCAATTTACAATTAAATTAGTTTATAAAGTAGCTTATAAGGCCCAGTCATGCACATTTCATGTAAAGTATTAATTATTAATGAACAAATAAATATATAAACCTCAAAATATAAATACCTGGTAACACAGAAATTGAATCAAACTTGTTTCATTCAATTTTCTGTGGCTGAAACTCTTGAGAAAGTTATTATTTTTATCATAATAAAAACATTACTATTAATTTTAATTATTATGCATTGCCTGCCACAATAGTAATATCACGAAATTTGAAAAATTATGTCATATATTCATAATTCTATATATTGATAGATTAACTAAATATCCGCATCCGCGGATATTGAAATTAAAGATCTGCATCTGCAGATGTTGAAAAACTGACATCTGGTCCACCACTAATATACATATAATGAATAAAACCACGAAGGAAAGGAAACACAGAGTGATGCTCAAGCGCTTTCGTCTAATGACATCCTCAGGAACACTGAAGTAAATAAAGAGTTCAAGACTATATATAGGTTACAAAATATATATATATATATATATATATATATATAGAAATAAATATTGTGGGAGGAGCATACAAATTTGTAAGGAAAACTACCAATTTTAGCACTTTGCCCGAATTCAACACAAGATCAAATGGATTGTTTACAACCAATTTTATAGATAATGCCTGAATTATTGGTATGGCTATTTTTTACTATGATATTTTTCACAATATTGTTATATAGTACATTAATATTGTTATTAGTACATTAATACTACATTAATATCCAAAAGTTTAAGTACATTAGCAATGCCTAAAAAGCCCGGGAAAAATGGAAGTACTAAAATATTCTTTGACAAAGTGCGAGTGTTATTATTCACACGATAGAAGGTTCGTCTTGCCTTGTTAAGACAAGATTCCATAAACGCAGGTGGGTAGCACAGATCACATCCAATACCGTTGATTTTTTCCAATTCGGCATCGATGTATTCCAGACTGACGATCCTAAGAGCGCGGAGAAACATTGAAGAAAATATGGCCTTCTTAATGGGGGTGTCATGTCCAGAGTAAAAGTGTACGTAGGACAAATTGTGACCTTTGTGTTGAATTCGGGCAAAGTGCTAAAATTGGTAGTTTTCCTTACAAATTTGTATGCTCCTCCCACAATTTTTTTTCTATATATATATATATTATATATATATATATAATATATATAATATATTATTTTTTTTTGGTAACCTATATATAGTCTTGAACGCTTTATTTACTTCAGTGTTCCTGAGGATGTCATTAGACGAAAGCGCTTGAGCACCACTCTGTTTCCTTTCCTTCGGGGTTTTATTCATCATAAATATTTTTCACGTGTTACTTTCGTGAAATAATTTTCATATATATATATATATATATATATATATATATATATATATATATATATATACACTTTAAAAAAAATTCTTTCGGCGATATATGACAATCTATTAACAACATACGAGTTCTGAACATTGATTTTATATATATATTATATATATATATATATGCGCCTCGGTGGTGGTGTGGTTAGCGTCGCTGACTACGAATCCATCGGCCCCCCGGATCGAGACCCGGTGACGGCAGGCGGCGTGCAGCAAAACCCAGCTGTTCATCCTTCCACACAATAAAGTGGTTGGTAGATAAATGGGTACCCTGGGTAGCCTAGTGGTTAAAGACGCTGGGCTGCTGGTGGGGCGTGGTTCGGATTCCACGTTAAACTGTAGGTCTAAGGTGGCGTGAAAAGCTTGACCTTCGTTAGAATGAACAATTCGGGCGGAAGCAAACCAAAGGTTTATATGTATATATATACACAACTAATTACCAATGTTCAGGACACACATGTTAATAGATTGTCATAAATAGCCGGAAGAAAAGTTTGAGTTTTTCAATACATATGTATATGGTCAAATGAAATTCTAAAACTGTAACCTCACTTATGATTATAAAGTAATCCACTATTTTTAATCAAACTACAAGTGTCAGTGTTTTGTTATTTTTCGTTGCCAAAGAATAACTGTACTTGAGCCCCAAACGGACTTTGGTTAAATAATGATTGCCATTTGGTATAGGAACTGAACTGTCATCTGTTATTCACCCGTTCTCTATCTTTCTCAAATATTTAATTAATAAGGAAATGAACTGATAAGTTACAGTATTTGATTTCAAATTACGCTCGAGTGCCCCAGTTTACATCATAAAGGTATAAATAGAGAGGGCTTCCGAAATGTCAGGCAGAGATACGCTTGCTTAGGAGCTTTTATGTAACAACCCTCGCGGGTTATTTTATCTAAATCGCTATATTATTCCTTTTAGTTGATAATGCTTTTCATGAGTGACGTCATTAAGGATATTCTGATATGACAACCAATGACGTCAATGATGATGTCGTCCAGAGTTAAGGAGAGCAAATATGTGGTTCGGTGTTTGTTTACTCTGATTACGAATGTGATTCAGGGTCTCTCTCTCTCTCTCTCTCTCTCTCTCTCTCTCTCTCTTAAAGCTTATATGATTTTTTTTCACCTTCATTCTAAGCCCAAATGTTATTTATTCTCATCATTGCTCATACTTTAGAAAATTTACTATATCAGTGCTTATAATAAAAGCTGATTGAGCAAATTAAATAATTTCTTAAAACTTCATCAGGGAAGGGTCATTGAAATAACGGTGTCTGTTGATGTTGTTGTTGTTTTGGGATTTAACTCTGATGTTTTGTCTGTAACTGGATGTGGAAAGTAACCACGCCAAATAAAGCGCCATCTGTGGCCAACAACATTACGTGCCATACCTCCATTCTCTCTCTTAAGACGTAATTACTCTTAAGTGGAAAATGGTATGTATATACGGTATGCTTATATATTATCCATAATTTTGGACTCTCCGATATGCAGTTTTGTCCCAAATGATGATAACGTTTGGTTTGTTTAACCTTCTCAGATCGTAACTGCAAAGGTCGTATGACGAAAGGGAACTACAGTTTTATGCGGGATTCGGGCCACTACCCCAGAAAGGGAGACCCAGAGGGGTATCTAAATCGCTGAGATCTGAACTTCGACTCGAGATTCGAACCCAGGACTTTCAGCTTAACAGCTGGTCGCTGTATCACTAGCTATAAGTTATACTGTGGTGGGTTGTTGTTTCGCACTGAAAGTAATATCTTTCTCTTTAGAGATTCCAACTCTGAACTATTGGGTCGCGAATCGGGCGCTTTAACCACTAATTCCATTCCTCCTTCGCGAGCATACACGGAGAAAAATCTGCATTCAGAATAACTAAATATTCGCACGCTATACCAAGTAGTTAATCCAATTGTACTATAGAGTTAATCCACTTATAGACTACATTTGTAATCTATAAGTCCGGTGTCATAGGAAAATTTATTTTAAATTAAATTTACAAAAGTTATGCATTAGAACAAAAACAAATGTTCAAATTGATGTCTTGTTTTGGGACCTTTTTTTTTTGTTGCAGGTAGAATAACACGCCACGCAATGGCTAATATAGAAATAAATAAGGAATAAGGAACTCTTCTGTGAAAATTAAATCTACTATAGTCCGAATAAGTAATGGTAAGTAATAAATCCACTATAATCCGAATAAGTAATAGTAAATGACAAACACTATAGTTTTTTCTTTTTCATGATGTTAGCCCGACGTGGGCAACGGGTCACTCGTAAAGAGGCCCCAAAAATATAGCTTTCTTCACCAGCTATCTGCGAAGCAGATAGGATCCACTAGAGTGACTAGATCCTATCCCAAAGCTGGATCCTATCTGCTCGCAGATAGCTGGTGAAGGAAGCTATATGTTTGGGGCCTCTTTGCGAGTGACCCGTTGCCCACGTTGGGCTAACATCATGAAAAAGAAAAAACTATAGTGTTTGTCATTTACTATTACTTATTCGGATTATAGTGGATTTAATTTTCCCAGAAGAGTTTTTTGTTCCATGCACGGTCTGTGTGTATTATATAATATATATATATATATATATATATATATATATATATATATATATATATATATATATATAATTTTTTATGATGGTTTTGAACGACGGTTCAGGATTGAACTGCGGTCGACCTCTCTGCAACATCCCGCCTCATTTGCGGGATTTAGTGGAGGACAGAATTGGTTTCCGCATGGCTAGTCAGGGACTTTGCACAAGAAACCGTGCCCCAACTGTATGCCCCAATGTTGTTTACAAATACACGTGCGACAGCTGTAAGGCTGCGTATATTGGCAGCACTCAACTCCAACTGGAGGTGCGCCTTTCTCAACATTTGGGCTTGTCAGTCCGTACCAACCGTCCCCTCAGTAGCCCTCCACAATCCGCAATTAGAAACCACAGTAATGAAAACGACCATCCCCTTCACAAAACTCAGTTTGAAATTTTAACTAGATCCAATAACCTTACAGAACTCCGAATTTTAGAATCTTTGTACATCTATAGAAACAAACCCTCCCTTAATAATAATAGCTCATCCTACAAATTACGACTCTTTTGACAACCAACCGTGTTTCACAGATATACCCTTTCTAATCCTCTGACCACCTAGTGTTCTCTTAGACTTTGCCAAGTATGGAGGTGGATGTAAACATTGTGTATTTACCTATTGAGGTAATTTAATTTTAGTTTTTATAGTGATGAAATTTAATTTAATTTTAGTTTTTATAGTGATGAAATTTAAATGTTTTTAATTTTGTATTGATGCAATTTTCATTTTGCTTTAAGGTTTTAATTTTAATGGTCTTAATATTGTATTGATGTAACTTTCACTTTTCAATTTTGTTTTAAGGTTTTAAGACTTAACTCACTGATGATGACAAAAGATTTGTCGAAACGTCTGATGTACAAATAAATGAAAATGTTTGCCGTTGTGTTGATCCTTCTTTTCATATATATATATATATATATACAGTATATATATATATATAAACGAGTTATTTAGGTAAAGCCAGTGTGTAATTTTTCTTTCATTTTTGTTGAAATATTATGCCTTGTTGAATTTCCTCGTCCCGCCCGACCCTCGGGAACCCTTCCAGCGCACCCCTTAGACCCTCCCGCAGCACCCCGGCTGGGAAACACTGCTTTGATGCAATAACTGTACTTTTACATTCTCATTATTTACCTTTTCGTTCGTGTTTTTTCGTTGTTCGGATTGTAACGAATAATTTGAGCACAGAAATGATTATATATATATATACGTCTGGTGATATATAATATATAATAATATAATAATATATAATATAATAATATATAATAATATAATAATTGTATTATATATCACATAGCCAGGTACACCCGGCTCATCTGGTACTGTTCTGAGCCAAGCATCTAATCTTCTTTTGAAGACCCCTATCATTACATTAGTCGTGATCCGTAGTTCCTTGGGCAGCTGGTTGAACAGTCTTGGCCCTCTCACAACAAAACTATTTTCTTTCAGGGTTGACGATGTTCCCCGTCTAGCCTTTAGTTTGGAAACGCAACACATTCTTCCTTTCCTTCTTTCAGCTGTTGTTTGAATGGTTATAAAGTTCAAAGTGAGATTAGGGACTAGTTTTTTTTATTATTTTCCATGTGTAAATACAGTAATAGTGTATCTCTCTTTTTTTCCTTTCCAGCGAGTATAAATTTAATTCATGTAACCTTTCCCAGTAATTTAGTTCTTTGCATCCATTGATCTTGGCTGTGAAGCTTCTCTGAATTCCTTCTAGTTGACTAATGTCTTCATTTTTATATGGGGATCAAGGGCGGCGCTAGGTTTTGCTAGGCTTCGCGAGGCCGGGTGCAAAATAACTGCGGGGCCGGCGGTCAGTATTCGGAATGGGCTTTTTTTAATTGATGTTAAAGGCAATTTAAATCGCAGTTCAAGTTATAATGATTAACATAAGAAAATTATAATAAGGTTTATTGTATAATTAATTTACATACAATGGAAAGTGGGTTTTAGGTCCCACAAGGCCACAATGCTTTCTGTATCATGTGATCTTTCAGTGTTGTCAGTGGGATAGCCTAAGTGCGAGGCCGGGTGCAGTGCACCTCCGGCACCGCCTAAAATCGGCCCTGATGGGGATGTTAAGACTGAGCAATACTTCAACCTGGGAATGATCAGTGTTTTCAACAGAGAAATCATTATATTCTTGTCCATTTTTTTAAATGTTCTCAGTATGTGTCCAGTTATTCTTTTTACTTTGTTTACTACGCTTATTTTGCGTTTCAAATTTCGTGTCATTGGTCATTATAACTTAAATCTTTTGCCCCAGGGTTCCTCTGAATTTCCTGTCCATTCGGGACATAGTATTTCATGGATTTTAGTTCCTCACTTCTTCCACATCTTAATAGTTGAAATTTCTCAATGTTAAATTTCTGACCAACTGTGGATTCTGTTCATGTCCGTTTGTAGAGATTCTATATCCTCTGGGCTCCTTATTTTTCTACTAATTTTTGTGTCATCAGCGAAGGATGTTACTGTGTTATCAATGTATTAGTGGTAACTTCATCATGTATATCATTTAGCATGATTATGAATATTAATGGAACTAATACTGTTCCTTGTCATACTGAGTTATGGACCTCCGACTCTGATGAAGATATTCCTTGGACTGTAACGACTTGCTGCCGCTCGCTAAGGAAATTATATATCTATTTTCCTTCTTTTTCCATATATTTCAGTTTCTATGCTATGATTCCATGGTCACACTCGTCGAACGCCTTGGCAAAGTCCGTGTATATCACATCATAGTTTTCATTGTTTTCGAATGCATAATTGGTGGTGTTACAGTATTCCATTTGGTTGTGATTGGCACGCTCTTTCTGACGGGAATCTATGTTGGTTATCATTCAATATACACTGTGTATATATATATATATATATACAGAGGGTTAACAAAAGTAAATAGATACCACAATGATTGTCCTCAAAAACAAATGGCAAAGCTCATCAATGGAATACCAGAACGTGCGTCAACTTTACGTAATGGAAAGGGGAAAGCAACACGATTCTAAATATATTGATTCAATACTCTGTTATTATTATTTATTGACTTTTATTATCAACTCAAAAACTATGAAAAGAACCGAAGGTGTCTATTTACTTTTGTCAACTCTCTCTCTCTCTCTCTCTCTCTCTCTCTCTCTCTCTCTCTCTCTATATATTATATATATATATATATATATATATATATATATATATACTGTGTGTTGTGTGTGTACATATACAGTATATGCGCCTCGGTGGTGTACTGGTTAACATCGCTAACTACGAATCCATCAGCCCCGGGATCAAGCGATGCGCAGCAAAACCCAGCTGTTCATCCTTCCACACTAAAAATATTGGTTGGTAGATAAATGGGTACCCTGGATAGCTTGCCTAGTGGTTAAGACGCTGGGCTGCTGATTGGGAGGTCGTGAGATCGAGTTCAGGCGAGGACTTTGTAATTTCTGACCGCCCGTGGTGGGGCATGGTTCGGGTTCCCGTTAAACTGTAGGTCTAAGGCGGAGTGACAAGCTTGACCTTCGTCAGAATGAACATTTCGGGCGGAAACAAAACCAAGGTTTTATATATATATATATATATATATATATATATATATACACACGAGGGTAGGCCGAAAAGTAATGCCTCCACTTGAATAATTCTGGATTGTGTAGAGGTAGCCAGATAAAACCTGTTTTGTCTTGTAACTTGATATCCCCACCCTACTCCAGATTGTGTAGAGGTAACCAGATAAAACCGGTTTTGTGTTATAACCTAATATAGCCTACACTCATTCTACACGTTGGTTCAGTATTGATTACAATGGAAAGGAGTAAAGACGTTCGCTTCAAGCAACGTGCCGTAACTGATTTTTTGACCGCGGAAAGTGTTGCTCCCATAGACATTCATCGACGAATGCAATCTGTGTACGACAAACAGTATGTTGAGGTGAGTACCGTTCAACGTTGGGCGAGGCAGTGTAAAGAAGGAGAAGCAAGGCAAGAAGATTTGCGAGACAAACCGCGAAGTGGAAGGCCTGTAACGGCAACCGACGAGTCTCATCGGAACTACGTTGACAAACTGATTCGTGGAAATCGTCGCAATAAACAAAATGAAATTACTGCAATGCTCGATATCTCCAAAGAGCGATTGGGACACATTATCAGTATTCTCGGTAACGGAAAAGTCTGCGCCAGATGAGCACTTCGCATGCTCACTGCCGAGATGAAAACTGAGACTACATTTGCCAAGAAAATCTGCAGCGCTTCGAAAATGAAGATGAATTTCTGCACAGCATTGTGACAGGAGACGAGACGTAGGTCCACTATTATAACTCTGAAAATAAACGGCAATCCATGGAATATCGGCACAAAAATTCACCACAACCAAAAAAATTCAAAGTTAAAAAATCGGCTGGAAAAGTGATGATCACTGTCTTTTGGGATATCAGTGGTGTTGTTCTCGAAGACTTTACGGAAAGAGGGATAGCGATCAACTCCGCACTTTATATTGAAATTTTGAAGAACTTGAAAAAACGGGTCAGGAGGGTTCGCACCCACAAAAACGCTGTCATTGTTCACCATGACAACGTACGGTCCCGCACCAGTGTTCAAACGCGAGAAGCAATTGAGGATCTGCAATTCACCGTCTTGCAGCATCCACCATATAGCCCCAATTTAGTACCATGCGATTTTCACCTCTTTCCTTAATTAACTTAAAGAACATCTCCGTGGAAATCGCTACGAGTCCGACAAAGAAGTTAAGACCGCTGTGAAATTTTGGTTTCGTAGTCAAAGCTCCGAGTTTTACCAGGATGGATTTAAAAAATTCATTTATCGTTGACGTATAAATGTATCGAGGTAGAGGATAATTTTATAGGGGAGTAAATGTATCATTTTCAAGAATAAACTCTAAGGCCACGCTTCTCAAACTAGGGGTCGCGTAAATATTATTGGGGGTCGCAGAAACATTTGAAAATATTATTTTTTTCATAAATATACAGTGTTAGTACCTATTGCTTTTACGACATTGAGTGAAGGGTCGCGAAAAAATTTGTCTGATCCAAAGGGGTCGCGAGTGAAAAAAGTTTGAGAAGCCCTGCTCTAAGGTACATATCTGCTTTTGTTTCGATAAAATCCTTCAACCCGTTTAAAATTTATTTGAGTGGAGGCATTACCTTTCAGCCCACCCTCGTGTTATATATATATATATATATATATATATATATATATATATATATATGATGAAAATAACCACGAAGGAAAATGAAAACACGAAATAGTGCTCAAGCGCTTTCGTTTAATAACATCCTCAGGAACACGGAAACTATATGTATATAATTTGTGTACGGTTCCAGAAAAAAGTTGACCTACAAATATAAAATTCTCAGAAATCATAAAAAATTACCAATTGGTAATATTGTGATTTTCTTTTGGGTATCAGTAACAAAAATTCACGAAGAAACCCTGGTTAGTAATTTTTTATGCTTTTTAGAAACTCTATGTCTTTTAGGTTTCTCGGGGAATTTTTTTACCTAACCTGACCATTAATATATTTCAAACTTTACGCAACATAACACAATTATAATGGTGAACGAATTAGTAACAATTCAATTTATTTAAGAATAATACAAAACACTTTTGGAATTGAAACAGTTATAGGCTAGGTTAGGTTGGGTTGGGTTAGGTTAGGTTCAGTGTCTGACAAGTTTCAACCCAATACGAATTACCTTGTTTAACCCAATGGGTTAAAACTTGTCGGAAACACTTATATACAATACAATCCAGACTCGCGTTTCCCTAATAAATTGAGAAGATAAGGAGGATTTGTTTCATGGAGCGCGAAATAGGACTCGGTGTACGTATATATATGAAAAGATAAATTTTGGGGCATTTTCCCACGAATGGAGATCCCGATATTGTTAATTAATGAAAGTTGTAAATTAGATAACAACGTGAAAAAGGTGTGCTATATATTCACCGTGAACGAGTTATACAAGGTAGTAAATATGCCTCGCGTATGAAAGTTGTTATAAATGTAGTAAAATTATAAAGGTGTATATTTTTAGCATGAGGCCTACACTATAAAACGTTGTGTGTGTGTGTGTGTGTATATATATATATATACCTTTGGTAACCTTTGATTTGCTTCCGCCCGAATTGTTCATTCTGACGAAGGTCAAGCTTTTCACTCCACCCTTAGACCTACAGTTTAACGTGGAATCCGAACCACACCCCACCAGCAGCCCAGCGTCTTAACCACTAAGCCACCCAGGGTACCCATTTATCTACCAACCACTTTCTTTTTATTGTGTGGAAGGATGAACAGCTGGGTTTTGCTGCGCGCCGGCTGCCGTCACCCGGTCTCGATCCCGATGCCGATGGATTCGTATATATGTTTTTTTTTTTAAATTTATTTAATTAGTTTTAGCATTACCTTGATGAATATTGTACTTTTTTATGGGATTTGTCTCCTGACAATAATATATTATTATTATTATTATTATTATTTTAATTTTTAATTTAATTTATTATTTTATTATTATTATTTATTTATTTATATATATTATATATATATAATATATATGAGAGAGAGAGAGACTGTCTAGTCTACAGAATTTAAAGCATTGCCAAGTGAATTATTCCATTAAATATTTGTTCATACAGTGTATATATAGCCAAAGCAGCAATTAAGGTAGACAGACAAAAATGCCTTCATAGGCTTGCTCATAATATAGCTTTAATTAACTCTCTCTCTCTCTCTCTGTTTAAAAATAATTATAAAAACCACGTTTAATTTATCACTTCCTCTCTACAGTACAATACAAGAACATAGCACCTCTTAATTCTTTAGAGGTACAGGAAATTTATACATAATATTGAAAAAATGTTATTTTGAAAAATCACCAAAGTGACAGTTATGTGTGTGACCATTTATATGAAGGCAATTTTCATACGAATATTTTAAAGATGTCTGCTGCCTCTGAACCACGAGAGAGAGAGAGAGAGAGAGAGAGAGAGAGAGAGAGAGAGAGAGAGAGAGAGAGAGAATGTACAACTTTATGCACCGTCATTTGTGTAGAACCGTCATTTGTGTAGAATAAATTAAAGAGAGGTTCAATGATTTAAAGATAAATAACACAAAGAATCCTCACTTTTTTAAACAAGATTAATTTTTAACACTGATTAAAACATTGTTTATATATATATTTATTATAGAGTATGAATGTTGCATTTTCAGGGGTCGCCGTTGTGTCTGAAAAGTGACTTGGACGTAAAACCAAGTACATGAAATTAGGGTTATTTCCCCATATTCACTGGCTCCGCTTTTGGGATTGCTCGAAGTGGGAATAATTGGAACGTGAAAGAAAGAGAGATTCTAGATTTGGGAAAATGTAAAAAGAGACAGTGACTTAATCGCGAATTCGAGAGATAGTTTCGATGAAAAAATAACGCTAACTTAAAATGGGGAAATCCTGTGGATCAATCTGAGAATTGACTCGTTTCATATTTTCACTCAAAGATTTCTCATTCGTGAAAGAAAGACGAAATGGAAATGTAACCGAGTGGAATGAAATCCATTTTCATATTATATATATATATATATATATATATATATATATATTAGGGATGTACCGAATACTAAAATTCACCGAATAAATACTGAATATTCAGTGCAAAACTATTTGGCCGAATACCTAATATTAGTTTTAATTGGGTTATTAGGCGTCGAAATGTAAAAAAATTGAATAGAATTCTTATCTAAACCGCCGATTTTCATGAAAAACCCCCTGGATATTAATCTAAAAGAAAGAAAATTGAAGAACACCTTCAAATTTCACCTTCTGTATAGCAACACGAGTGAAGTAAAGTTCTGGGAACGCTAATCAGGCGAAAGATTCCCAACACTCTTAGTACTCGCTCGCAAGTATCTCACCACGCCACCCACAAGCGTACGAAGTGAAAGGCTATTCAATTCTACGAAAAATGTAATTACTGACGCACGTACGAGTAATCGTTTAGCTCCTGATGCTGCTGAACGATTCATTTTTTCCATACGATAATTTACTTGTTTTAAATTTCTATTATTAGGTTTTGTTTTTGTGGTAATTATTATTGCTGCCTGTTTATTTTTTTTTGTAAGGTTATTACTAATTAGTATTACAATACCAAATTCGATTTATTTGTAATTATTCTTTGAAATAAAAAAATACATTTTAAGTTCCAATTCTTAAACCACATTATTTACCCAAATTATCAAAGATTCGGTATTCGGTTAAAAACATAAAAACCAATCCGTCGAATACCGAATACCCAATATTCGGTACATCCCTAATATATATATATATATAAGACATATATATATATATATATATATATATATATATATTATATATATATAATATATATATCGGTATTCGAAGCGAGTCAATTGAAATGCATAAAGAATTTAAGTTTTTAAAATGGATTATAATATAAATTACACAAAACTGAGACAAAATTCTAAAAATAAGTTAAGAATTTCATTTGAAAAGCAAAAAATGTTCGAAGTTATTTTGTTTTTAAAATTTTTAAAATGTTTTTTTATAAAAACACGTTTTATCTTTTATAAACATGTTTTTATTTACTAGTATATAACGATATAAAATTTGATATTGTTTTTTTTTTGTCTCGGAATTATTTATTGAATTGTTTATGTACATTTTTCCCGAGTTTTGTACTCTGTGTTCGAGACACACGTATTAATAGGTTAGGTAAAAAATAGAAGAAAGGTTTCGCCACTTTACTCAATGCACCAATCCGCCCGTATGAGTAGCTCGCAGTATCATTGCCGAGTAGGTAATATTCAGTCAAGAGGGTCAGAAACTGGTACAGCGCTCAGGCCAACTAGTGCGGCCCATTGGTCTAATTCCTGATTTATTATTATTAGCATCATCGGGATTCGAACTGTGTCTTCATTTCGCTTATACGAAAACGGTGTCTCACTAAGCTACGGACGTTGGCTTGCTGAGTACATAGAGGGGTCAACGTACTGACGAGACTCCCGTACGTGGCTCATCACCACTGGACGCAACACTGTTATATGGGGCTACACCATAACACTGCTTCCCGCTAGATCAGCGAAATTAAGCAATGTTTCGTCCGGGTAACAGTTGGATGGGAGGTCGTCCTTTACGTTTAGAGGATGTAGCGACCCGTGGTTCGGATTCCACGTAAAACTATAGGTTTCCTCCGACATATGATCTTTGATGTGAAGAAGGTTAAACAGGCGCAAGACATATATATTATTAAACAAGTTACAGGAATGTCAGTCACTTAACGCATCTACAGACATTTTGTCCACGGAACATCCCATCGACATTCTAATAACCTAATTTAACCTAAACTAACCTAATCTAATCTAACCTCCAAATATGATAAAATGATAACGTCCATGAAATTTAGTTGAACTACGATTAAAGCTTCATTTTTCAACATAAAAAACATGGATTCGGTATAATTTAAGATTTACGACAATTAATTATTTTATTAAAAATAATGACCTAAACCTAACCTGATCTAACGTAACCTAACCTAATTTAATATTGAATAACTTACCTGAGGTGTAAAACTTATCGTCCTGAACTTGATATTTAGCCAAAGATTCTTATCAATGCTTGCATGCAGACAAACGGACATTGTTGTTGCTGTTGTTTAGGGGTTGTTTAATCTACATCGACGGTGTAACGATTGTGTTTTTATAAACGTTAATATATAATTTACTGTTCTCCATCCATATTTACGAGTATTTTCTTTCTATCAAGGAGAATTAAGACAGCGTTTTCCTAAACATTTATTAAGTGATAGTTGTAAAATAGGGGTCGAGCTTTACAATTAACAGTTACTTTAACTCTGTGTGAGAGAGAGAGAGAGAGAGAGAGAGAGAGAGAGAGAGAGAGAGAGAGAGAGATATGATTACTATTACTTTTTATAATTTTGCACTGTAATTTTAATACATTTTACACCCACAACCCATAACAAAAGGAAAGAATCGCTGATTTCTTAAGCAAAAATACCAGGGACTGCTGCTCTCTGTAGGTATTCTCATAGGACCGACCCTTCTATAGGCGTCTTGTATTTGGTTTAAAAGAAGGCTGTAATTGCAAGTTTTTATATGATCGGTAACATTTTAAACCACTTAATTATTCTTTTCCAAGTCACTTTTTAAGCTTATAAAGAGTTTGTTTCGTCAATTAATCGTTATACGCAAGGATCATTTTATAACATTTTAATTAACGATCAAATTAATTAACAAATCATATAAAATATAATCATATGAAATTCCATTTACGCTGAATCTGACCCATCTATATCGTCGCTACGGTCTTCCATCCAATTACAACCCAGAGTCAATGTCGCTCAACTTCGCTTATTTTTATTTTTTTGGCGACATGGCCACGACGGTAACCAAGACAAACGAACAATGTCTGTCGCAAACTCATAATTGAATCAAGCATTTTTTTTTTGTTAAACGAAATAACGATCATTATTACGTAATTTTTAACTTTATTATTACATCATTTTTACGTTATTTCGACTGATATAAAATGGAACAAAAACACGACGATTTTCGTCACTTGTTAATAACAATTGAATAGAAATATTCGGTAATTATTTCCTTCCCTCATCCTTCAGATGGTAAAAAAGCAGCCTTGTGCCATCAACACAAACTCTCATGCAAGCACAAAGTTCTCATGCACACTATGACAAGTCAAGGACTGAAATAAACATAGAGGTTAATATAATATATATATATATATATATATATATATATATATATATATATATATATATATATATATAACTTGTGACAACACTTTTGGCCACAGGCAGTGACAAACATTTCGATGAGGAAACTATAATTTTTCAATTTTCGTTGAAGTAAATTCAATTTCTCCCGAACGATAAACAACCTCCGTTACGATATATTATATTATATGAAGCCAATTTCTTAGATATAAACCCATGGAACCAGTGTACAGTACAGGATATATATATATATATATATACAGGGATATTCAAATTGATTCATCCGATTTCAACTGAGAATACTTCTGTACCTATCAACCGTGCATCAACTGGGCATACACCACATGAAAGAGGAAATCTCCGAGTTTTACAAGATCACCACGAGAGGGCTCCAAAGTCAGGCCGTGGCCTAGCCTAGCAACAAACAGTCAGTGTGAAAATGGCGTCCGCACAGCAGAAGGCGTTTTGTGTGTTGCAGTTTTCGAGCTGTAAATCGGTAGTCACAGTGCCGATACCTGCCGATACCTGCCGATACCACCGATACCACCGGTGGATCTGTTCTGTAACGTCGATGAAACTCACGCTGCACTGTGACTACCGATTTACAGCTCGAAAACTGCAACACACAAAACGCCTTCTGCTGTGCGGACGCCATTTTCACACTGACTGTTTGTTGCTAGGCTAGGCCACGGCGTGACTTTGGAGTCCTCTCGCGGTGATCTTGTAAAACTCGGAGATTTTCTCTTTCATGTGGTGTATGCCCAGTTGATGCACGGTTGATAGGTACGGAAGTATTCTCAGTTGAAATCGGATGAATCAATTTAAATAGCCCTGTATATAACCATTGGTAACCTTTGGTTGACGAGTGTAACCTTTGGTTTACTTCCGCCCCGAATTGTTCATTCTGACGAAGGTCAAGCTTTTTACTCCACCTTAGACCTACAGTTTAACGTGGAATCCGAACCACGCCCCACCAGCAGCCCAGCGTCTACGCCACCCAGGGTACCCATTTATCTACCAACCACTTTCTTTATTGTGTGGAAGGATGAACAGCTGGGTTTTGCTGCGCGCCGGCTGCCGTCACCGGGTCTCAGTCCCGGGGCCGATGGATTCGTAGTCAGCGATGCTAACCACTACACCACCGAGGCGCATAACCATATATATATATATAATATATATATATATATATATATATATATATATAACTGCTTGGATCTGGTATTCACGAATAACACGAATTTAATCACTGCTATAAAAATAACACTAACAAATATCTCAGACCACAGCATTATTGAAGTATCCACTAATATAGCAGGAACACCAAAAGAAAATTCTCACACTGAAGAAAGAAGCAAACTTGAGATTTTTAATCTAAACTCTAAGACTATAAATTGTGAAGAAATCAGACCCAATATAGCACAAATAGAGTGGAAAACAGTCT
This sequence comes from Bathynomus jamesi, assembly GCA_023014485.1. NCBI lineage: Eukaryota > Metazoa > Arthropoda > Malacostraca > Isopoda > Cirolanidae > Bathynomus > Bathynomus jamesi. Next base: position 1,325,856 of record JAJOZX010000167.1, on the reverse strand, counting down.
TAGAGGATAAAACAACCGAAAAATGCTAATAACCTTGGAAGAAAAGGACGCTGGAGATCTTAGAAAAAAATATGTTCCGAAAGTACGGCCAAAGAGAAAGAGAAACTATTTCGAGAAGCAAAAGCAAACACTACTCCGCAAGAGAGGAAGAGTAGCCACGAAATTAATTAAATGCACAGACAACACTACCAAAAACGTGATACAAGTAAAATTGGAAAGTATCGACAGGGAAATACAAGTCCTAATTAAGGACCATTCAGGGAGAGAAGAGAAAGATGCGGTGAAAACATTAAGAGACAACCAAAAATACTTCTGTAGCTTCGCAAAAAGAAAATAAAAACACAGACCACAGTCGCACCCTTAAGGAAAGAAAATAATGAGCTAACCGATGATATAAAAGAAATATATGAAATATTGAGAGCTCAATATGAATCAGATTTCAGTACCCCAAATAGAGACAAAGCAGTACCTGACAGAAATACCTTTTTTGAAGAGAAATTAAATGGAGAATGTATAACTTACTTTTTAATTTACCACAGAAGTTATATCGAAAGCTATAGAACAAATGAAATCACATTCAGCTGCATGCCTAAACAAATGGAATGCCTTGTTGATTAAAATCTGTAAGAACGAAAGAGCTATAACTCTTTATTGGATATGGAGAAGATTCCTGGACACGAAGGAAATACCGAGCATATTAAAAAGATCGAACATTGTTCCTATATATAAAGGGGAGATAGGTCTCAAGCAAAGAACTATAGACCAGTGTCACTGACATCACATCTTACTAAAATATTTGAAAGAACAGTCAGAGAGAAAATATAACATTTTGGAGACACATGGAAGAGTCAATGAGAACCAGCACGGATTCCGATCAGGAAGATCGTGCCTGTCATAGCTAATAGAGAACTATAACAATATTATAGATGTACTTGAGAGCAGTGATAACTACGATGTAATATACACGAATTTTGCTAAAGCATTCGATAAGTGTGATCATGATATAATAGCACAAAATGAAACCCAGAGGAATAACAGGCAAAGTGGGAAAATAGATCTGCAGCTTCCTCAGGGAACGGCACCAAGCCGTAAAAATCAAAGGTACGAGTATATCATCATCAGAATCAAAAGCACGCTGAACAGTATTAGACACACTCCTGTTCATTCTATGATAGACATAGACAATGAAGTAGACCACAACGGTATAGTAACATCCTTTATTGACGAGACAAAGATCAGCAGAAAAATTGGCCATGCAGAAGAGCTAGAAGATCTACAGAGGGATACAAACAGAATATACAAGTGGTCAGAGCAGAAGACATATATATATATATATATATATATATGGAATAACATGCATAAGTAGGTTTTTTTTTCTGAAACAAAATTTCCCCTTCATGATTCGAACTCGGGGGCTTTTGGATAGAAGTCGCGAGCGATACCATCACACTACGACAGGACATAATCTATTATATATTTAAACAGCCGAGGAAACGCATGACGCTTTCGCATCCAGAGGCATTTTATGTGTTAACCTTTCCACACTCGAGGTAATGTTTCATATATATATATATAATTATATACCGACGTACGTGAAATAAATAAATGATGCAATTCCCACAAGGAAAAAGTGAAAAGCGATTCCAATGCCTTTCGTATATTCACAGTACTCCACTTCAGGGAATGCAGGAAAAAGGCAAAAAGCCATAAATGTACAGCGTAAATAAAATAGTTAGGAAAGATTAGGAAAAAAATGAAGCAATACTGTCAGCTAAATAGTAGATTCACGCCAACGAATTTTTTAAGTTCAAAACCCCGTCCTTAAAGCCGACATGCAGTTCCAAATGTGACATTTGTGAAAAGCCAATCTTGGCTTTTTAAGCTATTTTAAGTCGGCTTTAGGCGCGGGGTTTTGAACTCTAAAAAAATTCCTTCTTGCGAATCTTAAGGTTAGGTTAGGTTAGGTTAGGTTTAAGTTAGGTTAGGTTTAAGTTAGGTTAAGTTAGGTTTAGTTGAGATTGTCTATTCGAAATGTTATGTGACATTTGAAAAGCCATGTTGGCTTTAGTGGCGGGCTTTTGAACTCGCTATTTGGTTACATAATGTAATAATCGTTCAACGTGTATTAATATTTCAACGTATTGAGATAAACAGAGCTTTAATTTTTTAAACGAAAAAAAAGCTTATCCAGCTACTAAATTTGAATTGTTTTGGGACCATGGGCGTCCGCGTAATTTTTTTCCAGAGGGACGGGGTATCGTCGTTTTTTGTCGTTTAACACAGTTAGCTTAGCTAGATTGTGCTGATAGGATCCTAGTACAGTATCTCAGAACATCCATACGTTGCGTTTTCTGGTTTACCTAAATCGGGGAAAAGAGAGAGAGATCGCGTTGTGCTGAGAGAACCTTGGAATTAGGTACACAAACATCTTTATTCCGAGTAAGGCAAGCTGAATAACATCTTAGCCTATTTATACAAATTTTATCGACAGGTCCGATATATAAATTCAAACAACGCTATAGTAGTACCTTTCGGGATTTTCGCCAATCGCCAATCACTTGAATTAACATAAGCGTTTTTATTTCGGTCGGATCGGTGGGAACGACCCAGCACCGTACATCCGAGGTTAATAAATTCAAGGCGGCAGTTTCAATCGACAACGTAAAAATTCCGAAAAGTAGTAATTAAAGGAAAAAGATATTTTAACAAGAGGTTAATTTTATATGTTCCCGAACTGTTAGTGAAATTATTCATTTAAAAAGTATATTGTAAAAATTGTCAGCATATCGGCAAAAATAATAAGGAAAAATATATATATATAGTGAAATATGTGAAAGGCATTTCACTTTACAACTAAAAATTAGGCTTATAGGATCAGCGTGTGCAAGCAAAGGCTATCTATAGTCAACTGGTCCAAGCTCACATTATAACATACAAATAATTTCATACAAATTATTTTAAACAAAAAATTTTCAGCCGGTGAGACCTCAACATTTACTTTAAGCTCACGATTCACGAACCATTTAAATTTTGAAAGCAGCTTCACAACTTTTGACTCACCGGCTTTGAATGCAACGCTCATAATTTTGATGGCGGGTTTTTTTTGTTCTTTTTTTAATGTATGGACTAGTTGTCTTTTTCAAGGTTTCACAAAAGCATGAAATTTTGTACAAGCGTGGTTTGACTACAATCTAGATATAAGCAGGCTTTGATTAGGGCATATCCGTTTGCTATAAACGAAGTTTACAGTTCTATACAGTATCACTATGTGTTGTAATAAGAAAATATACACCCAGCTATATATTTGTGCATATCTTTGTAAATAAAATGTTGAATTTAACTGAAACAAAGAATATTCAAGGGGGTTTAACTTATTAAAATTATCTTGTCTTTGAAGGACAGTCATATTATTCAAAGTGTGGTAGCCCAAGAATGAAGCTAGAAGAGAGCAAATGTGAAAATAGAACTGAAAACTCTCATACCATACTTACACTCAGGCACACCGAGAGGGTGGGGATACCGTGGAAAAATCCTCTGGGCCCGGAAAGAGGGAGGATAAAATCTAAAAACATTAATAAAGCAATTGATTAAATAACAGAGAGGATATATATATATATATATTAATACTATAAACACCCAGGAATGTCTGTCAGTCTGTCACGCTCGAAAAGAGAAGAAGATTCTTGATATATATGGGCGATATTTGTATTTTAATGCATTAGAAAAAGGCGTAATGAATTCTACTTTTAATTATAATTTTAAAAAGTGTAAAAAATATTTGCTTTTGCGTTCAGCTTTGAGCCGAAATTTAATCTGCGGCTAAGTTCAAAAATTTACCAAATGAGTTCTTTTTATGCACTTTCATACTGGTGCTGCAACCATTACAGAATAAACATTGTATCAAGATTTGTGAAGCTTAAGATTTTTATGGCTGCATTCTTTTCTATAGTTTTATTGACTGAATAATTGACTCCCCGGTAACTGGGGGGGCCTGCGGCTCCCCCAATTACTGAGGCCAAAGGCCCCAGCACCACGGGCGTAGCTAAATGGGCCCGTAGGGCCCACTTTAGCTAATATATATATATATATATATATATACACAGTGCGTTCGAAAAGTCTCTCCGCAGTCAACCAACACTTTACAAAAAGTGTTTGACAACAACTGTAGACGAGTTGCTCTGTGCCTGCAAAATGGTGGAAAACACTTTGAACAAACACGGTGTAAAATCAAAAGGTTATGTAATAAAATTACTAAATCATGGTTGAATGAAAACATTGTAGTTTTTCAATTTCCTCTGCGTTTAACATAGCACTGCGGAGAGACTTTTCGAACGCACTGTATTATATATATATATATATATATAATATATATAATGAACATACATTTTATAGAGATTATCATAGTCAAACTGAAACAGATAAAATATTATCTGCGGTCCACAAATGCCCAAGACCGACTGAGATCTGGGAACCATTGTAATTGAAAGCCAGTTAGCCAGTACTTTAAATTTCATCAGAATCATTTACTACTTTGCTAGAGAGAAGGCAAAGAAAGTACGCTTCTAATTATGAAAATCTTGCAGTAAACAATTGTCTTGCCTGCATGGACTGGTACTGCATTTATAAATTGTATGGTGATAGAATTAATATAATTGATTCGAAAAATAAAATGGTAATTTTCTTCCGAGTTGTTTATTCATACTGTATGTTTTGAATAGTGACTTGGACATATAATCAGTTTGCTTGTTATGTACACAAAAAACATTCATAATAAAATACTGACCAAACAGGGGAGCCCATATACCAATCCTTCCCCAGGGCCCGTGGCACCTCTCGGCGACCCTGCTTACACTTATAAAGGTGTAAAGCTTTCGCACAAAAATAGTATCAGCAGTTAAACATAGAAAATACAAATTTCTTCTTCCTCCGCCAGTCTCTGCTGACAAAGTAGTAATGAAAGAAGAGTTATAGAAGATGGGAGGGGAGGCGGGGTAGGAAACATAATGAAAAGAATAACCTCGCATACCCAATTACGCATTAGGGGGTACAGAAATCAAATGATAGTTTGAAACGCTAGACCCCTTAATCTAATCTACACCATGCTGTTTTCAAGGATTTGTTTTTATGTAGAAGGTAGTATAAGCTAAGCTTTCATACTGTAACAAAGTATGCAAATACATAGCAGTAGTACTGTATTTGATATTTCTGTATTTGTAAACATTATTGCAATACTTTTAGAAATATTTCCTTTGACATAAGAAATATCTTCATTCTTTTTTATATTTACCCTTTCAGAAACCATTACTTAAGTACTATTATTATCAGTATAATTATTTTTCATGTTGATAATCTGCATCACATCACATAGCCACATAACCTTGTTTTGATTGGTTATTACATAAATGCCAGATATCGCCTTAGAATTTCGCCACTGATTTTCATTTGTCATGCACGTGGAATAAATGAGGTATAATGATGAAATGGTTATTTTTTTCATTTCTTCCTTCGGTAGTTTCTGAATATCACTTTAGTATATATATACACACAATAAAAAATGCTATTACTTATTACTCGAAAAAGTCTTTGATAATGCGTGGCAATATACAATATTAAGAAAGTGCGATATTGGCGGTGCATTCAATATAGGACAAAATGGCCTAGGGCATAGGCCCCTATTTTACAAGTGACTTAGACTTGGCTATCGGGCCCAGTAATGTCTGGTTGTTGTTTGACTTTTACTCAAGTGTAGCTTATTTTTAGTAGCTATAGTAGCCTTATGAGCTCACCCCGTACACTGTATTATTCATTCTCCGTTATTACAGTATTTGTGCACGAGGTATAGAGTTACCAGATTTTTTTTTAGGATGAACCGGAACCAATTTTGCATGGGATTACCACAAGCAAGTGTTTGAAATTGTGTGTGTGCGTGTGATACATTAGATTAATAATATAATGCTAATTTTTTTTTGTAGTTTCAATAATAGTTGAAAGTGGATCAATTCCTATAGCCAAACGCAAGAAGTAAGATGAACTGCTGTGGAACAGCAAAGAGGCACTTCACTTACCGTTCAAATACTCATATCATTATCATCCGGTCGTGTTGTTCAGCGTTCAAATTATTTCACCGGCTATTTACATAATGTAACAATCGTTCGACGTGTATGACACTGTTTCTTAAACGAAGAAACTTCTCAGATGTGGATTTTTTCACTTAAATTGTGCATTTTTATTTGCAGACTGCGGATCGGTCTATAAAGAATCCTTTTCAGTGGGAGAACCTTCTTAAGTATGATATTTAGAGGTCAACAACTACGACTGCCACACAATTAACATTTACAACTAAAGCTGCAAACACAAAATTGAAGAATTCAACATGTGTAAGGTATTAATATTGTCATTATTAATTATTAAGTCTAGAATAAGTACGATTTATTAAATTTTGCTTTATATATATATATATATATATATATATATATATATATATATATAAACTCGAAAGCGGCTATAGGTTTCTCATTCATGTTTCGCACTTCATGAAAAAGCCTTCATAGCTTGTATCAAATCGATGTATGGAGGTTATTTTTTGCTTTTCATTCAGAATATAAAAATGACCGTCAGAAGAGATATAGGGTTATCCGTTTGAATGGTGCCTTAGTGACCAAAGTTCCCAGATTGTCATGGACGGCAATGAAAAAGGCACACGTAAGCATAAATAGTGAGCGTAAAGACGGAAGACAACCTCATCAAAATCTGACTCCAGATAGGCTCTGGAATCGGATTTTGATGCAGTTATCCATCGCTTTACGCTCACTATTTGCTTGTACCTTTTTCATTGCCGTCCATGACATTAACAGTAATAGTCTGCAACAACGATCAGGCCTGCCGCGATCAAAATAAATAGAAGAGGATTGAAGAAATAGGATTTGGTGCAGTAGGCTTCCGTTCACGCTCTTCATTTCGTAAAAATGATGTTTTGTCATGTTGCTTCACTGTTCTTACCGCTCACTATTTTGCTTATTTGATGCAGTTTAAACTCTTTTATTTCCGTCCAGAACTTAACTTGGTAACATTCTTTCACTGACTTCACCAAATGTGTGGACGAAAATGGGAAACGAGTTGGTAACGTCAAGTGTAAACAAAACTCAGGCCCACCCCTTGGAACTACTTTGTAGTTCAAGAGGTAAGGAAAGGCCTTTCGTTTGGACACTCATTACATTACATTTCATTTAGAAAACATGAAGCTACTCGGGCTTATCGAGGTTATTCAAGTAATTATAAACTATCTAAAGCTATATTTTATAATCACATTTCGCAAAATGTTATTTTGAAGTCAGCTAATTAACAAAACTTTACAGAGCTACCGAAGTAGCCTACAACTTCAACTAAAATATACACCATTTGCACAGTTTATAAACTCTTTCATCCATGAAAGCGTCCAATTTTTTTCTTAAACCTAAGAAGCTACTGTTTACCATATCATGTGGCAAGTCATTCCAAAAATCCACTACTTTATGACGAAAATATTTTCGTACATCGCGTCTACAAGTCTGTTTTCTAATTTTCTTATTATGTTCTCGAGTTCTTCCGTCAGATTCTAATAAGAAAAAGTTACTCGCATCTAATTTGCCCAAACCTAGATTCAAAGAAATTTTAGAGAATAATACAATGTTGATGTATTCCTTCTAGAGCTGTTAGGAATAACAAGATTAGGAGACCTTTGTGGTGGAAATATGGTAATAGTTCAGTGGCGTAACTAAGCATACGCATTATATGCACGTGCGTATAGTTTTTTAAATTTTCGTAACAGATTTACCGGATAATACCTTTTGATTTATATTATTCTACTAAGAATCTCTGCATTTCGATTCTACCATTTTATACGAACATGCATACGTGTTTATGCACAACTTTAGTAAATCAAAACATTCTCACAATAACAGTTGGTGCGTGCCTTATCCCAAGGCAAAGTCGTGTCACTAGTTCTTATTACGGCATTAATAGTAATATGCGAGAATTGATTTTTTGTATATCACTTCACAGCTGCGCATTAATAGGCCTATGTGAAAACCTGAAATATTGCAATTAACTTCGATTCGCATTAATTAATAAATATTAATTACTGCATATTGCTTTTTATATAATTGATAATTGCTCAATACCTAAAACTGTATTTCAGTCATCTTTTAATATTTATTCCAGAATTATTGTTAAAATTTCAAATTATATCTAGTATTTTATTTCATTCATTTGTATTTAATTTATTTATATAATTATTTTATTATTTATTAATTTGTTTATAAATAAATTATTATTTATTCATTTGTTTATAAATAAATAGTCTTAATACACTTTCTTGTGACATTTGCTTTATTTAAGATTTTCATAACCTCGTACGTATACTTTTTGAATGTCTGGCTACACCCATGTAGTTAAAATGATTAAAAATAAGAAATAATATAATCAGAGTTTAAAAGTAGTAATAGCCTTGTGGACTTGGATAATTATAGGTAGTTAAGAAACAAGTTAAATAGCTTGATTAGGAAGAACAAAATGCATAGTGAATAAATCGAGCTAGAAATAGCAATAAGGATCCAAAGGAATTCTTTAGTTTCTATAAATAAAATAATAAAAAGCGGGATAAGATTAGCCCAACAGAACATGATGAGAGGACATTTGAAAATGAATAGGGTTCGAATATTGTTGGTAATTTTAATGATTATTTTAGCTCTGTTTTTACGGAACAAAATTTCAATAACTGATTTTAATTCTTTAGACTCTCTAGAACTTGGGCATTCTTGATAAGATTCATATAAGGAAGGATGATGTTAGGCAAGTGATTCATACAATGAAGCCGAATAAAGCTGCTAGATTAGGTAGACCAGCCATGAGTGGATCCTAGGGTCTTTGTTGGTCTGAAACATTATAACATTATAACATCTGATAATATATATCCTAGGTTTCTCAGAGAAAGGAAGGATAGTTTAGGGCAGTGGTTTTCAAAGTACGGGTCGCGAAACATTACTCATTGGGTCACTAGGTGTAGAAAACTCTTTCCACGAAACAGTTATTTTGAAATTAATACAAGATAATTATTTGAAATTGGTGCATAAAACGGACTACCACATTTTTATTTGGAAAGGCGTCGAATATGTCCAGGGCCGGATTTTCCAATAGACAACATAGGCCATTGGCCTAGGGCCCACCAGTAACTGGGGGCCCACTGGGGACCTCCTACAATCCCTTGACACAAACAGTATCATTGACAAATTTGCCATAGAAAAAAGCAGGAAAAAGTCATTTTGAACTTCACATAGTTGTGCTTGCAAAATTTATTATGCTTCAGTTTCATTGTATTTTTCCATTATTCCTATGTGTAAGATGTACATGATATGGAACTTGATTTACTTTGATGTACTTGATATGGAACTAATTTGATTAAAAATTATTAATGTGTAATGTATTACATTATGTTGTAATTCTTTTGCAAAATTTATTATGCTTCAATTTGACTGTATTTTTTTCCATTATTCCTTTGTGTAAGAATAAGTTGTACATGATATAAAACTAATTTGAATAAAATTATTGATGTGTTACATTATGTTGTAATTCTTTTTTTTTTTACATTACAATATTACGATATATATATATATATAATATTTTTTGGGGGGGCACTGATAAGGTTTGGCCTAGGGCCCACAAGCAAGTAAATCCGGCCCTGAATATGTCTGAACATTAATTGGGTTAAAGCTAGCATGTATTGAACTTTGTGATTTTATGAAAACACTAGTCAGAAGATATTGCTTTGGGTCGCAAGGATAAGTGTTTTGCTTCCACTGGGTGGCGAGGAAAGTTTGAAAAACACTGGCTTAGGGTAATGACACGATTATCGGTTTGTCACTAATATCGGATGCCCTCCACTAATTTCAGTATTGCAAACTTTTTCCAGGTCAGTTGTTGATGAATACCCAACGAAAGATGTGCATAGACCCTGCCCTAAGTTTTATGAAGGTAAGAATAAAACATTTTCTTTTTTTAATCTAATTACTATGAGTGCGGTGATAAACTGCACTAAAACTTTATACGATTCGGTTGCCAGGCATGACGAAAACAAAATAAAAATCATAAATTCCGCCAGTGAGAGTTAGGCCTGCCGTCATTAGGACGGTTCACGAGGGCTTTAAGACGTGTTTAGTTGGATCTTCAGTGGATCCTTCAAATGGAAACTGTAGGTTATGGCGAAACTAAAAATTATATACCTTTAATTGTCAGAGATTTTAGATAAGGGGAACATAGTCATTTTGAAGATAATAAACCATAACAGGCCTGGGTATATAAATTTTAAACTGTCATCCAGAGGTAAGTGCTTGGGTGCCTGAGCGGTAGCGTCTACAAAGGCTCTATGTGACAGAAGAAGAGATTAGGAGATGGTTTAAAGATTTGAAAACTTTTTTAAGTTTAGAAATAGGGCTAAATCTAGATGATTTCCTTTCACCAGAAAATAGTCATCGCATTTTTAATTGCGATGAAAGTGGATTTTCCCTCGCACGTACGTGTTCAAAAACAAAAATTCTCACAATAAAAGGGACGAAGAACGTGTATAGTGTAGGGTCAGGTAATAAAAACAGATCACGGAATTAGTTTTCGCTGATGCCAAGGGTGAATTTTGCAAATCACTTGCCATCTACCCAGGAGAATACTTCCGCTTCAACTTTTCAGGTGTAACTCCTATTGACTACAACGTTGCCTCCACTCCAAATAGGTGGATCAATTCTGAAACATTTTTTGAATGGTTAGCCAATAGCCAACCTATTTTATCCTGAGGTAAAAAATTGCGTAACTTTTCCCATTCTTTCTCCTAGATGGGCATTCATCCCACCTCAGTTTAGCAGTTACCTAGTTCTGCAAAGGAAAAAAAATGTAGTTTACCCCCTTATGTTAAAAATACGATGTAGCCACTCGTGTATATATTTGGTCCAGTCAATGGCTCTTGGAATGCAACCCCGAGGATTTGGATAACAGAAAATCCTAACACCGCAGTGACCAAGTCAAACTTTAAGAGTTTTTGATCCAGACTAGAAAAAGTTTGCAAAGATTGAAAATGTGGTTTCAGGCTTTAAGAAAACGAGCATCGTTCCTTTCAACCTGAAGAACATGAATTTCTCTAAAATAAAAGCTAATGCCTTGGAGATTCATGGAGCAAGGAAATACATGCCAGTTGCTGAACTAACTAACTTGAAGTGGCTTTGTTCATTTCGGACACAAATTTTACTCATCAGACCAAAACTCAATTCGAAAACATATGCTGAAAGGTCTGACGTAAAAAACACTTCTTAGAGGTGTGAAGGCGTTATAAAGCAATTAGGAAAGCCATTGATATACTCAAAATTACCAGAATTGCTTAAACATTGTTTTAATCAGCCATAACCTTTATCTCAGTTAACGAGCATCATTCTAGCATTAGTGGACTCAGATTCTGTGTCAACCCCATCAGAAAACAAGGTTCCTGCATCAAATGTTCCAAATAGTTCTACATCGCCAAGATCACATGGGTACACTAACTCCGCTCCTCCAACAAATACTCCTAAAGGAAGTCAATCTAATGATCCGGAATCCAGAACATCAACTTCGACAGCAGGAGCACCAACTGGGGGGAGGGGGGGGGGGAGATGCAAGACGTAAGCTGTCATATACTCAGTATGATATCCCCCCATTTTTAAAAGATACTTAAAACTACCAGACGAAATACTAGAAAAATGCCATTAGCAAATGCCATTAGCAACAACTGAATAAGAAGGATCGAGTAAGTCCGAGTCACGAGTCCAAAATGGTTCTGGCGAGTGAGTAACAACGGCTCAACTGACATGGAAAAATAGTTAGTTTGAACTTGAGCACAAGACGTTCTGAGGACTGGATTAAGTGCAGCGCATGTCCAGACTAGCTACATAAGACTTGTGCTAATGTAGATTTAACTAAACTAAACGAGGACATTCAAAATTTAAATTGGTCATGCCAAGAATGTCAGTAATGGTTGTATTCTATTTTCATTTTTGTGAGGAACTATTTTATTACGAAATCATTTTAATTTTTTGCAATTGAGAATTTAAATATTTTTATAAATTTGTAAAAAAAAAATCTTTTATACTTTAAAAGGATAATAAATTTATAGAGAATGCCAATTGTACGTTCTCCATAATCATATTTACTATGTAATAAAAAAAATACCAGACTTCGATACATAAATGGTGCCACAAAATATAAAATATATACATATTTTTATATCTAACATCTAGTAAAATTTGTAAAATCAAAAAACATCCGATAACTGTATATCTGATATTGGTGAACCATCCGATAATATTAGAAAATCAATAAAAATTCGTATGCATCTTTAATCCCAAAAATACCACAAAACCTTTAAAAGAAGAATGGCGTACAGTCGTAAACATGGGACCTAACTGTGCGTATTCACAGGATACAAACTTTTCAAGTGATTAAATATATCTTTGCCACTATAAATAGGAGTAGGTATAAAGGTATCCGATAACCGTGTTATAATCCTACCTTAGGTTAATATGCTATAAAATACATGACCCAAGATACTAGTCAAATCTCTACTTTTCTAGTGGAATTTAGTGTGTTCTGTTCAAATCTGACCTTCATTTCTTGCGCAAATTTAATTTAGGTTAGGTTAGGTTTTGGCAATTTTGACAATTTTGCACTAGAAAAGTATAGATTAGGTTAAGCTTTGGCAATCTTGGTAATTTTGCACAAAAAATGAAGGTCAAATTTTAACAAAACACACAAAATTACACTAGAATTTGACTAGAATCTTGGGCCATGTACTTTACAGCAAAATTACCCTACCTTACTTTGATAAAAGAGGTTTGTGCACCAAATGAATAGCGATATTAAATACTTAATACTTGAATAGAAATATTAAATACTTAATTCCAAGTCTGTCTTAGTACAACGCGATATATCTTTTTACCCGATATAGATAGGGTAGCTAGAGAATGCGTGTGGTTACACTAAAATATCTGCACAGTGCACACTAACAACACGATCTAGCTAAACTAAATGTGTTAATCAGAGTAAGTTGGACCAATGTTCACCTGGGACGTTTACTACAGCTCATCTATACATTCATAGTAGATATATATATATATATATATATATATATATATATATATATACACTGTGATACATTAATAAACAAAAGGATAGGTCTTAGAATCAAGATGACGTCAAAGTCTGAAAGATGGTAAATGCCAGCTATATAAAATCACGAATGTTATACCCCGAAACGATTCGGTTTGTATAACCGCATAAGCTTTTTCCGTTTAAAGCTGTGCTTATCTTGATCCGTGATGTTAATACATGTTAAACGATTATCACGTGGTGTAACCGAAATAGCTGGTGAAATAATTTGAACGTTGAACAACACAACTGGATGTTATGAGCATTTGAATGATAAGTAACGCGCTTTCTTCGCTGTCACACGCTGATCATTTTACCGTCTTGTGCCTGGCTATAGAACGTGCCTCAGTTTTCTCAATACTTAATGTTTTCAAATTTTTTACATACTTTGCAGTTGTCGCACTGCATGACTTGGCGATATTGAAAATTTTTACGTTGAAAGAATTATCGTGCAGATAGAATAGCTTTTATTTCTTGATTTTCAGATTGTTTTCTCTCTCACTATCTATCTATCTATCTAGCTGTATATATATACTGTGTATATATAATGAACAGGAACACCAGAAAAAAAATAAACATCCTTCAAGGTTTAATCAGTACCAACGTTTCGGAATGCACTTATTCCATCTTCAGGGCTAAAATAATAAAAACAATACACATATAGATACAAAGTACAAATTGCAAATGCAAGTTAATTAATAACAATTTAAAATAAAGTTAAAATTCTAAAAAGTAGCTAGGAAAAAATATAAAAGTGTTAAACTAAACGGTAAATAGAAGTACCATTAAACAGGTAACTTAACCAAAACATAGCAGATCTACCGATGATTCATCAGAATTGAGGTCTGGTTTTAATTTATAAATGAACAAAAATTTCATAATTTTAAGCTTAAGGTCAGAGCTTCCGGCAGCAAGTACCAGACTGTGAAATTGGGTGGTTATTGTTGTGTGCATGGTTGCTTATGAGAGAATTAGATGGTTTATCAAGAGGTAAATTTGTACGGACCGATTTACCGAGATGTTCGTAAATACGAGATTTTAGGTGTCTTTTAGTTTTACCTATATACGACCCCATACAGTGGTCACACTTGTATTGATAAACTATGGATGACTTCAGAAGTGTAGGAATAACATCTTTGTATTTAAATAAGTAATAAATCGATTTAGACGGGGGTGAATATAATTTTTATACATAGTTACGGGAAAAATTCCTTGAGCAATTTTAAAAGTTTTTTCTAATGTTAAAATTTTAGGTTCCCATTTAAGGTAAAGTGAAATACACGATATCTTTGGCAACTGTAATTATGTCTGTAGTTGTGGGGTTTATTTGTCTATTTAGGGTTCTGCCTATTGTAGTCTCCACCAATCTAGAAGGGAAATTATTCTTGGTGAGGAGTTGTCGGATGAAATCTAGTTCATCGTGTAATTTAAAGTAATCTGAACAGATACTGAAAGCTCTATTAGTCAGAGTCGAAATTAAATTTCGTTTGAAACTTAAAGGGAGAAAGGAAGAAAAGTTCGTAGTAAGACTAGTGAATGTCGGCTTTCGGTAAACAGAAGTTTCAAAAGGGAATTCATCTACTGTATTTACCTTTTAGTTTTCATACTTTTACATATTCTTAGCTACTTTTTTATAATTTTAACTATTTTAAATTTTTATTAGTTAACTTGCATTTGCAATTTGTACTTTGTAGCCATATGTGTATTGTTTTTATTATTTTAGCCCTGAAGATGGAATTAGTGCATTCCGAAACGTTGGTACTGATTAAACCTTGAAGGATGTTTATTTTTCTCTGGTGTTCCTGTTCATTATTAAATTGGGTTTTCCACGCCGTCAATCAATAGCCGATATAATCACCAAACGCTATGGAAGACCAGCATTGCATATGTATACAGTAGAAGACTTGAAAAACTTGACTACAAGGCTAGAAAACTTCAGTGTGATTTGCGGTTCCTTACTTGCTGCAGAAACTAAGGTCTGATTCCTGGCTCCTTGAGGTTCAAGCTTAGTAACTTTCATTTACAAATAAGTGAAACCTATAGGAACTGTCAAAAACGATTACTTGATGCAGAAATTAAGTTTAAGAAAAGGCGCAGTAATGAATGTAATAGGGATCTTGTCAGTCTACTTGTAACTTTAAGTCTCTGGTATCTGGTATAAATTCAACACATCTTTTGAACGTCATTCAGACGGGTAATTTGAAATGTATTGCAAGGGTGAATTTTGTTCAAAACGGGAAACTCCAAAGAGTAGGATATAATACAGTTAATAATCTAGCAGCTAATGATCTCATTTTTAATTATTCTTCTAAAGTCCTCAGTTATATTAAAAAATCTGCCATTTGTAAAGGCCTAAAATTCTCTCTCTTACTCCAAAAAAGCTTAATTTTTATGATTATTTCCTCAAGTTTGAGTTATTTTTTAAGAACCTTTTTAAACATTCATACTTTGACCCACATAGTAAAGGTTTTAACTTTTTATTTAATAATTTATGTAATTTAGCTTTTACTTCATTCATTTTATGCTTTTAACCCTTGTGGCAATAGACCTAATATGGAGGTGGAAGAGTTTCAAAGTCTAAGAAATCTGTCTTCGGACAAGTCATTGGTGGTTACAAGACCAGACAAAGGTAATGGCTTTGTCCTTTTAGACAGGAATGTTTATGTCGATAAAATGTTAGATATTTTGGATCGCCTGAAGATCAGGACCCCCAGCCTTCTTTAGTTAGCTTTATAAGGCTAACTAACGAAAATATCACGACCTAACCTAACCAATCGTCAAGGGCGTACAGATGACCTAACGATTGGTTAGGTTAGGTCGTGATATTTTCGTTGGTTAGCCTTATAAGGCTAACTAAAGAAGGCTGGGGGCCCTGATCTTCAGGTGATCCAAATATTTTACAGTCACAAAAAATCGCAAAGCATAATAAGTTAAGTTGTCCATAAATTTACATTTTCTCGACTAGCTAATCTCTAAATATTATAAACTATTGTAATGTAACTGTAATTGGTTGTGTAATGTCTATTTTTGGGAAGCAGTATGTTAAAGTGATTAACACTGGGAAGCAATATGTTAAAGTGATATACACTGGGAAGCAATATGTTAAAGAGAGGTTCCTGTGAAGCAATATGTTAAAGTGATCCGTTTTTTTCAAATTATTTGTTTCTGGATCCAGCCCAGGGATTATGTATGGACTTCCTAAAATACACAAACCTAATTGTCCACTTAGGCCAATTTTATCGGCACTAGGAACTTTTAGTTATAACCTCTCAAAATTCCTGGTCCCCATACTATCTATCACCTATAACTTATAATTTATATACAGCACGGGATTCTTTTTCTTTTGTTAGAGAAATGACCACTTGGGTGTATCATGCTCAGGTCGAATATTGAAAAACTTGGAATTTCAAGATTGGCAGTATGTATTCCTATGTAAAATTGAATTTTAAGAGGGGTTCGTTTACTGCAACCTTTGCGAAAAATCGCATTTAAGTGTTCAAAATTGCACTTTTTGTCGAAAAATGGGATTTTTGGCCAATTTCAAAGACTTGGTAGCCTCAAATGACCTCCATATGTTCCATATTGTTCAAATACACCCTTAAGCATTTCTAGGGGCAGGCTTGGACCCATTTAAGATCAGCCAAAGTGGTTCATAACCCCTAAAATAACCAAAATCACCCAAAATGGCACAAAACTAAGGAATTGTATGATTTTTAGTCTCCTATACACCCCATTTCGCGGCTGTTCTCTTCATCAGGCAGAATATTTTTGCCCTTCTTTCTTGGTCTTGCATTTTCTTTTTTTTAGAAACACCTCCACCAATTTTTATTTATTTTCTTTTCGGCATCACTGAGTGTGATGGCAGGTGTCCCCACCTTTCCGCAAGCTGCTGTGACTTTCAACCTTTTTTTTGTAATTGCAATTCTTCTTTAATATTTGTATAAGTCCCTCCTCCACCCCCCCAGTTTGTAATAATATGCTGGTCAACTGAATGTTTTGAGATTTTTTCTTCTGAAAGCATCTTGATTTGTCTAGCAGGTCTTGTAGAGATCTAAAACATTTTCATAATGTCTTGCTTTGACTTGAAAACTGGCAACAATTCTCTGTGATCGATCCTAGCACGAACAAAACCATATCTTCTCTCTTGCCCATACACTGCATGAGCTGCAGCTGAAACTTCCTGGACTGCTCTTTTACAGCTTTGAGTGTGAACTGAGAAGTTCTCAACTTCAAGTGGAGACCTGAGAAGCTCCTCAACTTCTCCTCTTGACATCTTACAAGTGAAGAGTGGCTCATACAGTTTCTCCTTATCCCAATTAATCAGAGTAATTGGAGAAGTGGCATCAAAATTCAGTTTAGGGTTTCTATGAGTTCTCAGACTCATGTCTCCATACTCAGACTTACCTCTGATCTTCTTGATCATCTCAACACCCCATGCCCTCTCCTCATCCTCACTGCACAGGAGAGAGGCAATGAGGTTCTCACTGTGAGCATGATATGCTCCACGAACTATCACATGAGTGATTATGTTCCTGACTTCAGAGGTCTGGCTTCTCAGCAGTCCCAGAGCGGTCACAATATGGTGTCCATACCTCATGTGGTGCTTCACCTTGATCTCAAAATACATCTTGAAGTAGAAGTCCAGGCAGAACTTCAGCAGCACCTCCGGCTTCTTCAATACCTCCCCCTTCAGACCATGTTGCCTCATCCACAGCATCAACAGAGCCTCACCTGTAGTCAGCCAGCGTGATTGATTCAGTGGCCACACTTCAGACCAGCAACTTCCTTGTTCAAATCTCCTGTCTTGAGAGCTTTGATCAGTAGGTAGCAGTTCTTCTGGTCAGTGCTAAGGTTCTGTACAATGTCTTCTGGCAGTTCAATTATATCTTCTTCTCCTGGCAGAGCCTTGAAGCTAAAGTTGACAGATATGTCATTGATCTTCTCCAAAAGTTTTCCTATTGGGCCACTGAACCCAGACTTGTGCGTGTAGGGACCATCAAGCTTGATGATCATGTGCCTGAGGCTGAGTTCATTAATATGCAGCTGGCATATCAGCCAGTGACACTTGTGACCTAGCAGTCTCTCCAAGTGAGTGATGGCTCCTCCATCAGGTCCTGTGTTTGTGTTGGTGGAGTCACCACCAAGGACCACAATAGTATCTTTAGTACCATGAGCACTAATCCACTCAAACAGAGCCTGAGCTATCTTCAGTGCAGGTTTCTCATTTCCTTCAGGTTCCTCTGGTATATAATGGAAGAGATACTTCCCCTCAGGTTCCCTGGTAACACTATAGTGCTCTTCAGTTGTAATATCAGGATGGAAGCGGCCAGTTTCTTCATTGTACCTCATGATCTTTGTCTTCTTATCTTGTTTTCCATCAAAGAAAATTCCCTTGATCTCCTCTCCCTCTGTCCTTTTTTCCAGGGCCTCCACCGAGGCACCTATTACAGACTCCTTGCCCGTCCACATCTTCATCCTGTCAACAGCTAGATATGCCTTATCAGCAGATAGATGGCCACCTTTGATGAGATCTTGCAAGAAACCAGTTGCAATGGCTGCTGCAGGAGTGTTTGCCACCTTGAACCTGACTGCAGCCGCAGCAGTGCTTGAGATATCCATGTAGTTCCTCCTGGCAGAGGTGGAGACTTTGCCAGTGTTGACACTGGAGCTTGTGCCTGGTGCAGTACTGGAAAAATCTGTGTCAGCAGTAGGAGCTGCTCTGCCTGAAGACTCTTGCAAGGAAGTCACTTCATCATCATCATCACCATCATCAGCTCTAAGCAGTAGCTCCTTTTCTTCTTCCTCTTTTCTGTTTCTCTTCTCAGCTGCCTTCTGTTCTTCCTCCTTCCTCTTAGCAGCTTTCACCTGCTTCACTGTTTCCTTCACATCAACAGATGCCATCCGGAAGCCAGAAACTTCTGAGGTTTTGATCCTCTGGTAATGGAGCCACTCTAGCTCTAGCTTTGGAATCTTCTGAGGCAGAGGACAGTCACAGTTGACATGAATTCTAGCAGCACAGCCAGAGCAGCCAGATGTTTCAGTTCCACAGAGAGTGATATCATGTCTGCAGGTTGTTATGTCAAACAATGTATCAAATTCAGATATTCTCTTCTCTCTCTCTGCAGCCTTCACTCTGCCATTCACTAGGTCAATCATTTCATTCCACCTGACAAGAATCTTCCTGGCAATGGATCTCTTGAATGATCACAGGAGGAGTGAACTTGGCATTGCTTTTGCGCCACTGTGCCAGTACCAGTGATGCCAAGTCCTTAGCCAAATCTTGCAGAGGGTACTGAGCTCTCTTCATATCATCCAGAAGCAGCTTCTCTTCCTGGAGGAGGATTCCTCTCTGAAACACAGCTCTCCAGGTTGGAACTTCTGTGGGAAATAACTGCTTGCCTGGACCCATCAGATCACTCAGCTTTGAACCAGAACTTTTTCTGGTCTTTCGTCCTTGCTTAGCCATGGTGGCTACACAATCTTCACCAAGCTTTGTATCTGAAACATAGAAAATTATCACAGTGAAACTCTAGTAGCCTATAACAGCTGTTACAATGGTTTTGTTTGGTAAGAAACCAGAAACCGGTTTGTTTACATTTGTACTACAGTGCATGTCCTGCACAGCTTTTCTGTACATAACCAGAAAACGAAAATGTGATTTTTAGCAAAAAGTGATTTTTAGCAAAAGTTCAAGAAAACAAACCTCTCCTAAAATTTAATTTTACATAGGAATACATACTGCCAATCTTGAAATTCGCGCTTCAATGAGCATGATACACCCTAATGACCACATTAAACAATAATTCGTACACAATGGCTAGCTTCGATGTAAAGTCTTTATTTACCAATATACCTGTTGCAGAAACTATTCATATATGTATTGACAATCTTTTTAGTAATACTGATACGGTGCAGGGTTTTAATAGAGGTCAGTTGAAAGAACTACTAAAATTTTCTGTGGAAGACCTTATATTTACATTCAACGGTGAATATTTTAAACAGATTGAAGGTGTTCAAATGGGTCTGCCCCTTGGTCCCACCTTAGCTACCGCTTTTCTTTGCCATCATGAAGTCAAATGGCTGAATGAGTGTCCTTCTAACTTCAAACCAGTTTTTTATAGAAGATATATTGATGACACTTTTCTCCTGTTCAAATCACCAGACTATATCCCTTTGTTTGGTAATTGTTAATTCCAAGCACCCTAATATTGAATTTACTTCGGAAACTGAATCTAATAATTCTTTGTACTTTTTGGACATTACGATGACAAAAACTAATTCCTCTTTTGAAACTTCCGTTTACCGAAAGCCGACATTCACTAGTCTTACTACGAACTTTTCTTCCTTTATCCCTTTAAGTTTCAAACGAAATTTAATTTCGACTCTGACTAATAGAGCTTTCAGTATCTGTTCAGATTACTTTAAATTACACGATGAACTAGATTTCATCCGACAACTCCTCACCAAGAATAATTTCCCTTCTAGATTGGTGGAGACTACAATAGGCAGAACCCTAAATAGACTAATAAACCCCACAACTAGAGACATAATTACAGTTCCCAAAGATATCGTGTATTTCACTTTACCTTATATGGGAACATCAAGTTTTACATTAGAAAAAAACTTTTACAATTGCTCAAGGAATTTTTCCCGTAACTATGTATAAAAATTATATTCACCCCGTCTAAGTCGATTTTTCACTTATTTAAATACAAAGATGTTATTCCTACACTTCTGAAGTCATCCATAGTTTACCAATACAAGTGTGACCACTGTATGGGGGTCGTATATAGGTAAAACTAAAAGACACCTAAAATCTGGTATTTACGAACATCTCTGTAAATTGGTCCGTACAAATTTACCTCTTGGTAAACCATCTAATTCTCTCATAAGCAACCATGCACACAACGATAACCACCCAATTTCACAGTCTAGTACTTGCTGCCGGAAGCTCTGATCTTCAGCTTAAAATTATGAAATTTTTGTTCATTTATAATTAAAGCCAGACCTCAATTCTGATGAATCATTGGTAGATCTGCTGTTTTGGTTAAGGTACCTGTGTAAGGTACTTCTATTTACCTTTTATTTTTAACGCTTTTATATTTTTTTCCTCGCAACTTTTTATAATTTTAACTTTATTTTAATTTCATCTATTTACCTTTTAGTTTTAATGCTTTTACATATTCTTAGCTACCTTTTTATAATTTTAACTTAATTTAAATTTTTATTAATTAACTTGCATTTGCAATTTGTACTTTGTATCTATATGTGAATTGGGTACTTTCCTGTTATCCCGGACCCCAAACGTTTTACCAAATATATCACGACTTAACCTAACCAATTGTCAAGGGCATACAGTTGACCTAACCGTATTTCTTGTATGTCCATAATGAGACTTTAAAAGATTATTAATAAAAACAGAAAAATTGGTGCTTTCCTGTTAGGTCAACTGTATGCCCTTTACAGTTGGTTTGGTTGTGATATTTTCGGCAAAAAGTCTGGGGTCCGGGATAACAGGAAAGTACCGTGATTTGTTTTTATTATTTTAGCCGTGAAGATGGAATTAGTGCATTCCGAAACGTTGGTACTGATTAAACCTTGAAGGATGTTTATTTTTCTCTGGTGTTCCTGTTCATTTTATATATATATATATATATATATATATATATATATATATGGTAGCGGTTTTAGGTTTTATTATTAGCGACTGGGAAATATTTTTCACAAATGGTGTCTCACTCCCGGTGATGAATCTGGGCAGATTGCTAGACGTTTCTTATCGAAGTTACCAGATTGGGCTAATTTGAAAATCCTCTCGCTACTAAATTTTCACTTTGGGCTACGTGCTATCTTTTGGGCTAATTTAAAACGTCAGTAGGCTACTTTTTAAGTGCATGCCAACTTTTCTATAATAAATGCAAAACCTCAAAACACATTTACCTTATTAGTTTTATTGAACATTAACACTGATTAATAGACTCGCACGAAATCTATATCCATTTTATTTTCATAGCTTCATACAATAATGAGGAAAACAACGGATACAGGAGGTGGGGGGGGGGGCGACTAGGAGGCGGGTGTGATATTAAAAACTTCAATGGTTCCCACTTAATGTGTATACTAAATTTGGTGCAGATTACCTTACCCGTTTAGGTGTGTATAAACGAACAGACATCATCATCATCATCCCATATATATATATATTACCGAAAATTTCGTACTTGTAGAAAACGTTTTGTAAATTCTACATCAGAATATTACATCTTTGTACAAGCAGACATCGTCTTCCTCTTCATTAGTGTAAGAAGACTGTAAATTAAATTATAATATATATATTCATGATAAATACACTTTAATTTCACGAATTTGGCGAGTTAGACGGATACTTAAACAACACAAACAAATTATTGTATTTTACATGTTATATTGGGCTATTTTTTCCCAACTGACGCTATGTTTTGCAAGTAGTCACGCTACTTTTCATCACACATATCTGGCAATCCTGTTCTCATCTTCAAGCATCGTGACCACCTCAAAGAGAATGTGAAATGGGCTCTTGGCAGCGCTGAACGCTTCTCTTAATGCTCATTTTGCTTTTAAAGCGAAGTACAAAGTGATTGTTTGTTGAGGCCAATTTTTATTTCCCGAAAGCTCGCCCATGACGGCTCAATGGAGTTCGCAAAGGAGAGATCCTTCCCTTCACTTAAATCAAATGCTGTAGAATTTGATTCCGGCTTAGATTAATGATAACGGGGAATATAAATCTGGATGAGAAATTAATTATGTTAAAAAGATGCAAACACTATTAAAAAAGTCCGGTTTAAAGTTAAAATGTAAATTGAAAAAGTTAAGAGGGAATTCAAATATTTCATGAGCATGAAAAAACTCGCTATTGAAATTTATTTGTATTTAATTTAGCCCTTTAGCTTTCGGCTTCTCTCCTCCATGAGTATGAATCTGTATGAACGGGAAAAGATATCACAATTAATATATTTCTCAAAGCGAAAAACATTGGTTCATGACTTACTTGTAATGTATCTTCAGGTTGGACAGTGCCAGAATGAGAGTCAAATTCTAGCGCCATTCACTGTACAGAAGGGAAATGGGACTCTAAAGAAAAACGTAAAGCGAGTCAAGCTAAAAAAAAAAACTTTCTAACAAAATTTAATTTCTTAGAAAAAAAAACTTTGAACTAAAACGCAAAAATGCAAAAATGTTTTCAAAAGACTTTCACAACATTTTGATATTTTGTTATCTGAGCTTTATTTTACAATGTTAGGAAGGAGTATATTTCCATTTAAAGTGAATACAATCGCATCATTAACTCGATGGCGACTCAAGACCAGCGAACAAGAGGCGTTCTTCGCTTCTAAGAGATTCACTGTTGCGGTGTCACAAATATAAAAATCTCTCTCTCTCAGATGGGGTAGTGACGCTGACAAGCGAATTAACTGGGGTAGGACCGCCGGTAAATGACTTAAATGGGGTAGGGGCCGCCGTCAAGTGAATTAGATGGTGTAGGCTTTGAGCGACAAGTTAACTCAAAGGGAACCTCTGACAAACGAGTCTATTCGAGCAGTAGCGAAAGATTCTGTCTGTATAAAGATATCCGACGCCGTGTCTATCCCAGTTACACCGTCAGGAAACGAAGCCATGCGAGAGTGGCGATAACGTTATAGGGATAACTGAGAGTTGGATACTCGCATCTACATGAGACTTTGAAGGAGAGTTTCAGCTTAGGGGTTACAAAATGCTTCACGAAAACAGGACACACAAGGAGGGCAAAGGTGTAGTTCTTTACTTTAAGGACTATATGTACCCTGTGAGGAAACGCCTCAACTCTGCTTGCAAAATCATTTGGGTCCAGCTTAATTTAGGAAATAAGTCTCTGTACATAATATTAGTATATAGAAAACCACACCAGTCTGCTGATTTGGATCACGAGCTCTATGATACTCTGGGTGAAATCATAGAGGGGAAATTAGCTTTAATTGTGGTAGGATAGATTGGGAACCTAAATCTGTCGATGTCTAGGATAACGTAACGGGCTCATTAATTTTGGAGATGATCATTTTGACCTAGTGGGTGAGGGAACCCACAAGAAGGAAACAATATATTAGACTTGATATTAA
Organism: Bathynomus jamesi; assembly: GCA_023014485.1. Classification (NCBI taxonomy): domain Eukaryota; kingdom Metazoa; phylum Arthropoda; class Malacostraca; order Isopoda; family Cirolanidae; genus Bathynomus; species Bathynomus jamesi. The sequence goes on along the minus strand of JAJOZX010000167.1, from coordinate 1,301,527 downwards.
TTAATTACCAAAGACAACTTGATATTTGATCTGGTTATCTGCGAGCCCTTAGGCGGCAGCGACCATAACCTAACCCGTTCTAATGTTAAGACACCGGTATCTAAATTATTAAATTCCACTCAGCAACTAGACTTTCGAGTGGCTCATTTTGATGGCCTCAAAGAGAGTTTAAATGATCTACTTAATGTTAGTGAACAGCAGCATCACGGATAATATTTGGTTGACATTTAAAAACGAGTTCATGGAAAGATAGAGCTCGTTTGTTCCTCTCAAAACTCGGCCAAATACCTCCTCTTGTGACCCCAAGTAGTTCAGCAACGATATTAGCTCTAATATAAAGGAGAGAAATAAGGGTACGAACAATGGATTATAGGCATAAACAAAACTTTAGGATCCTTCGGTGGCGTGTAAAGACAGATTAGAAAAGCAAAACGTGCAGAAGAACTTAGAGTTGCTTTGTCTGCAAATCAAATCCTAAAGAATTTTTTAGACATGTAAACGGCAAAAAAACAATTAAAAACAGCATAAGTTCCATCAAGGATGAGACACAGCAAAACGTGCTGAGCAGTTTTTTCGTGTTAGTTTCTACCAAAGAGGCAATCTCGAACATCCTTGCAGCTAAAATTCTCATTCGAGGAGATGATGCAAATTTAGACAGTATTGTTTGTTCTCGAGATGAAATACTGCTAGCCTTGGGCAAAATGAACATCTTTAAATCCCCTGGTCTGGACAAATTCGCTTCTCGAGTCCTTAAAGAGGTAAAGGAGGTCGTCGCTGACTTTCTTGTCCATATCTTTAACAAGTCCCTTGCACTGGACAGGGTCCCAAGGGACTGGAAGCTGGCCAATATGACTCCTGTCTTCAAGAAAGGACACAATGAGTTACCCGGCAACTACAGGCCCATTAGCTTAACATCTGTTGTAGGCAAGCTTTTGGAATCAGTAATTGCTGTGAGAATGGTAGATCATTTGTATTTGCACACCCTTTTAACTGACTCCCAGCATGGTTTTCCCAAGCATAAATCCTGTCTGACTAACCTGCTGGAATTCTTCCATAACATGTTTACTGACTAAGATCGCTTCAGGTCAGGAGATGTAGTATATTTGGACTTCAAAAAAGCTTTGACAAAATGCCACATTACTGGTACCGTGGCCGCATGGATTGAACACTGGTTCAGCGATAGAAAACAGCGGGTGGTAAATGCCCTAAATGGTGAGGCATCAAGGGGGAGCATCAATAACAAGTGGGGTCCGACAGGAGTCGGTACTCGGAACGCTTTTATTCGTTATTTACATGAACAATACAGACATTGGTATATTAAGCACCATGTCAAAATTCGCTGACGACACCTCGCCATACAAACACACACGTAATCAGGATCCCGTGACGGTCCACGGAGAAGTAGATCGCGTACGGTGAGCCGTTTTCGGTAGGCTATGTCCGATTCTCGACATCCAGGTGAATCGACACGCTGTCACGCGCAAAAATTCGGCCACTGGCGGACATTTCGCTCTGAAAAGTCGACGACGAACAGTTAAGATGAAACGCCAGAGGAATTGCTTAAAATTTCGGCCCCAGAAGGACCGCACTGAAGACGAGGGTTTACTCTTCGCCTTACAAATTAATAATGAAATAGATTCAGAGTATCGAAAAAGTAATTACAAATGCTCGGACTAAACTACTTATAATCATAGAGAGAAAGGCAGGAGACTCTTTGAAACTAATCATCCTTCATCTGATCAAAATAAGTTTTCATGAAGTTCCGTCTCGTTCAAAGTTTCTAAAATGAATCCCACATTCAACCTACTTTCATCGAACTACGCTAAGATGGAGAAACCAAACTAAACTTATTTTTCTAAGATAAAAAGATTAAAATTGGTCAGGGAAAACGAAAATGGCGCTCCATTACTCATTAACTCCAGTTACTCATTCACCTTCATACCCTTTCATCTCACGCGAGACCTTCCTCCTCCTCCTCCTCCTCCTCCTCCTCCTCCTCCTCCTCCTCCTCCTCCTCCTCTTCCTCTTCCTCTTCTCACTTTCACATTCACACATTTTCTTTAACTTGCGCATTAACTGTCTTTAAAAAAAATTTATATTTTCAGCCACAATAACATCATTACTCCGAATTCTTTAAAATCTAATTCCATCAATTCCTTCTCTTCTCTGGTTTCAAATATCAACATTCTTCACTTTCACCCGTCATGACCCGTACTCATCATACACTTTTTAAAAAACAAACACGTCATTTACATCATTTTCAAGTTCCGTTGACTTACGTCTCTTTAAATACCACATCTTTAAGGTATCAAAAGTTATGTCAAAAGTTCAGAAATTTTTTTGTTTTCACTTCGAAAGTTTGACTTCAAAATTGTAACTTTTCACACATATTCTCTACACAATTTCATAAGCTTTGCGTACCCCTCGTCGCAAATTACCCCAAGAAAATAATTATCTGACAACTCTAAACGTCCATACGTCATTCCCACTCCCTTTCCAGCTTGAACGAGTTAAAAAAGAAAAGTTAATCAAAATAGAAGCCATTTTCACGAATGTTAATCGTAATATATGGGAATATTTTTATAATGAACAAAACTCAAAAAGTACCCCTCTCCAAACTCAATATTCTACAGTCGCTACTTACCACTCGTATAGGGGTTAAGCGGGGGATCTCCTCTAAACCCCAAATTCCATAATTATCTAATTTCCATATAATTATTCAAAACTTTCGAAAATGCAACTTTTGTGAGAACCTATTATAGCTGTTTAAAAAATATCTTGCCTTACGTATGTATTCCACGCCCTCTTAAAGCAAATTTACTATGAAATATGAATATTGTTTAATTAGAAACTCCATTTGAAAGTTTTGTAAAAAACTTTAATATTATGTATACACGAAAAAAATATGTAACGCGCGTAAACCTAGAAAACACACTATAGGAATTCTAAATATAATGGGTATACGCGCCATATATACTTAATAGCAATGATAAACATTCCTAAAAATATATATATCCCTCTAAAAATTCGTTTTCTTTTAATAAATATTCCCCAAAATGGGGTAGAAAGGGGGTGGGGGAGGGGTCCGTGTAATCCTAAATTTTGAAAGCTATACTAAAAATTTAAGGCAACACACAAAATGAACTCCACCATCGGGAAAAGTCGAAATAACTATTTATCCGTCTTTTGGGTCTTTTGGGGAGGAAATATCCTCTAAATTACGATAGAAAATACCATTAGAAATCAAATAAAAATCTCGGAAAAACAAACTAACGTCGATTCTCGTTTAAATATGCCGAAAACGATACGTGAGTAGTAAAATGTATTCAAAAAAACATGAGCACGCATGTTCGAAATTATATATGATAATAATAATGATATATATATATATATATATATATATATATATATATATTACACATACAGTACAACACACATTATATATGTATAGTCTGTGTTTGTGTGTGTGTATGCGCGCGCGCGTAGGCAACTGGGCATAAATATAGGTCGAGTGTGTAATAATTCATAGATGCGGTAAGTTTTTCTTTTAGGGGGAACTATTTTGGAAAATTAAAAAAATTTAGAAAAATGAGAAATATTTATAATGTCGGAAGAAAGATATATTGGTTCTGATTAGGTTAGGTTACGCTAGATTAAGTTAGGTAAGGCTTGGTTAGGTTAGTTAGGTTAGGCTAGGTTAGATTAACGAGTAACCCACTATTTAATGACTTAACAGAAAATAACGTTCGAGCCCACAGTTGCGTCTGATACCCTTATCACGACCTTCTCGATTCAATGGCACTAAAGTTAGGTTAGGTTAAATCAGTTTTCTAGATACGTGGATTTAAAAAAAAAGTCAATACCTCGCTTATGCGATGTGTGTGTGTGTGTGTGTGTGTGTAAAAAAGGACGCTTTAATTGGTTTAATTAATATTGAAAATAATTTTTGACAAGTTTCTACGACACATCATTATTTTCACAGAACTTTAAAAGATTTTCATTTATAGTTCAGACTAGGCTAGGGTTGCCAGATTTTTCAAATGCCCATGCGGGACAAAAAATTTTCTGAGGTTTTTTTTTAAGACCAAATTTTTTTTCAAATTGAAACGATTTCTTCAACGGTCGCAACAAAGAAAATTAGACAAATTTTATTACAATAATATTTAACAATTAGACATCGTGAATAAATTGAAATTATTATACATAATATTGAAATTCTAAATCAATTCATCCCTAAAAAATTTGCTTAAAAAATATTTTTTGCGGGACATTTTAAACGTGGGATTTTGACGCGGGATTTTTGGATCAAATGCAGGACTGTCCCGTAAAATACGGGACGTCTGGCAACCCTAGACTAGGCTATCGTTGAATTTACAGTGCAATATGGTGTATTCTGCATTTTTTGTTTTTTATTATCGTTCGATCAACATGTACGATTTTTCAAATTGCTTTTTACATTTCCAGTACCTCTGAACCTCGTCATTAGTTTTTTTATTTTTGGTTTACCTAGGGATTTCACTTGCTCCGAATTGTGCTTTAAAATCACTTTGCACTTGTACAGCACTTTTTGTGTGGAAATAACGTTTGACACATTGAGCTGCGTATAGACTACGCCATCTTGTACCGTAAATTCAATGATAGCCAGTTTAAAACTTGGTACGTCTGGTAAGTGGTAACCTTAACTAGGAGCTGTTTGCGATAACTAAGAAGGTCACTACTCAACTGTTGTGAATTAAGAAATTTAATTTTTCTCTCGGTGGCCAAAGTAAATGTAAGTATGGACTTTATTTGGTATGCCTTCCTTAACTCTCTTCTTGAGCGGGTTAAAAACATCCTAAAATGAAGTTTTCGTGCATTTAGTCTATGGTAGATCCTAGATTGTTAATGGTATTAACGGTATTTGTCGCCATCTTGAATGGGAACAGGAAGGATACGATAGAAATACCGCGATAAATATAAATATTTTACATTTATCTTATGTATTCTCGATCAGAATTTTTAATGAAGTTACATTATACTCGTTTTCACTTAGGCCAAACCATTTGACGTACAAAATAAAATTCATCTCGTACTGCACCGTACATTCTATGAAAGAATTAAAAAATCTATTTAAATTTGTTTGAATAGAAAACTGTAAATCTATGTACGGTTCTCATGTACGAAGGAGACAAGTGATCTACAGGGTGGGCGGAAACTAGCTCCCTATTTTGGATTGGTAAAAAAATACGTATATTATCCATTTATTTCAGAAGAAATAATATGAAAAGGTAGGCATACATGGTAGGTTTTCTCTAAAATTCAATGTGGGCTCCAACTCTTTCCACCAGCTTCTGGAGCCGCCCAGGAATGGCGTCCACTGACTTTAGCAGGAACTCCGGCGGGATGGAGGACATGACTTCCCGAATTCGGTCCTCCAGTTCTTCCAATGTCCTCGGTTTGGTGCGGTAGACTTCTTCCTTTACCCACCCCCAAAGAAAGAAGTCGCACGGTGTCAAGTCGGGGCTCCATGCGAATGTCGCAGTCCTCGTCCGAGAGAGATTGGCAGTAATGCGGCTTCCACGCACGCCAGTTCAGCTCCTCCTTCAGCACAGTTCGCACTGAGTAGCGGGGGAGTCCACTTTCCCTAGCTGCCTGGCGAGTTGACTTTCGTGGACTCCGTGCGAACATTTCCTGAACTGCCTGCACCGTCTCCTGGGCCCTGGATGTCGAAGGGCGATCACATCTTCGAACATCTGCCACAGACCCCGTGGTCATGAGCTTCGAGTGGCAGTTCTTGATTGTTTTCGGGTCCACTTGGGCACGTGGTCCGTGAATGGCCCGCCACCATCTTTGAACTCGAACGACAGATTGCCAAACTTCGTACCGTGCCGCCAACTGGGCACGCTCCTGCAGTGTTAAACGCTCAGCCATGTTACCCTTCAATCTGAAATGAAAAAAAAATGAACGTTACAATTGTACCACTTTAGAGAACACAAAGAGAACACTTTAGAGAAAAAAAGATTACCGTTACAATTGTACCACTTTAGAGAACAAACCATAACAATATAACAATACAATCACAATTTATACATAATTAATATGTAATTTAAATTAGGGAGCTACTTTCCGCCCACCCTGTACACTATATTATACATATCACTTCTCTCATTTTTCCTTCCCATCACTGAAATATCCTAATCTGCTTTTTACAGCCTTATTTCTGTACCTACGAGAAAGCATCCCCTATTAAAAAAAATATAGAATCCTTCGGCTCGGGTGATTTAAATTTTTTTATTTTGGTCATTATCTTTCATATCTTCCACTCACTTACTTATTAACCCTTTATCGCTCGGAGGTCTTTTCCAGACTGAATAAAATCGATTTTGTCTGTCGTTAACCAGAACAAAATCAGTAAAGTACCACTATGCACTGGAAGGTTGCTCAAAAAAGCAAAATAGCTGAAGTTATTGATAGATTAAAAAGAAGTGGATAGATATAATGATAAGGCAGAGAGTGGATAGATATAATGATAAGGCAGGGAGTTACAAGGAGTTAAAAGGAAAAGAAGTACCTCAAAAGGCCTTGGGGCCCATACCGAGGAGGTACCAATGGCAACGGGTGCCAGGGAAAAATTCCTACGCCCTCAGATAGTGTGCAAGATTCGGTCTAACCTTTTCTTGAACTGATTCACAGAGGAACTGTTCACAACTTCTGAAGGTAGCCTGTTCCACGTATCACAGATCTTATAGGTAAAGTAATTCCCACACATACCAGTGCTAAACCGTTTCAAATCTAACTTCCAACCATTGTTGCGAGTTGAGTTATCATTCAAACTAAGCATGCTTCTAAAATCGACATCGTTGAATCCGTGTAAGAGCTTGAAAACCTCGATGAGTTGACCTCGCAGCCTCCGAGTTTCCAGCGAAAACAAATTCAGGGCGCGTAAGCGTCGATTGTAGCCCATATGCCTAACGGAAGGGATTAACTTTGTGGCCCTCGCCTGGGCTCGCTCCAGCCTCTCAATATCTTTCCTGAGGGTGGGCGACTAGAACTGCACGGCATACTCCAGGGGCGGCCGAACTAGGGAATTGTACAGAGAGAGCACAATTTCCTTGTTCCGAAATCGAAATTGCCTCCTGATATAACCCCACAGCTTCTGGGCTTTCTTTTTCCACCTCTACGCATTGTTTGGTAAACTTAAGGTCGCTGCTAATTAGCACACCCAAGTCCTTTTCCAAATCAGTCCCCAACATGGAGTAGTCCGACTTGGGATTGGCGTAGCCAATGTGCATAACCTTGCATTTACCAAAGTTAAACGGCATTTGCCATTTTTCGGACCACTCTCCTATATTACGTAGGTCTGCACATAGTTGCTCGATCGCCTCGGGCATTCCAACATTGGCCCCAAGCTTGGTGTCATCACCGAATTTGGCGATCCTACTGGCGATGCCAGCGTCGATATCATTTATGTAATGAGAGAGAGAGAGAGAGAGAGAGAGAGAGAGAGAGTTACAAGGAGTTACAAGGAAAAGAAGTACCTCAAAAGGCCTTGCGGCCCATACCGAGGAGGTACCAATGGCAACGGGTGCCAGGGAAAATTTTGTGAAAGTTTATTTTTCTTTCAACTATCCTAGCAGTAGTAGAAAACTGGATTGAAAAGTAGAAGGCTCTCTCCCCACCCTCCGCTCCCTCCCTGCCAGAGGCAGGTACGGAAAAAGGTTGAAGAAAATACCTTGACCCTGGAAAAGTAGCCAAGGAAATTTTACAGGAAAGTGGAGAATATATAAATAGCTCTATATTTAGTTTGCTCACAGAGACACCGTGCAAGCGAACTCCTGCAGAGTTTTCTTATGTTTTAATCTTAAACTATCAACGTGTTAAAGTAATTCCCACATATACTAGTCCTAAATCGTTTCAAATCCAACTTCTAACCATTGTTGCGAGTTGGGTTATCATTTGAACTAAACATGTTTCTAAAATCGACATCTTTGAACCCGCGTCACGTAAGCGTCGATTGTAGCCCATATGCCTAACGAAAGGGATTAACTTTGTGGCATTTTTCGCCAGTTTCCAATCCACCTACCTACTTCCCCACCAATACCCAGCGCGCGCACTTCGGCCATTAGCCGGCGGTGAGGTACCTTATCAAAGGCCTTCTAATCAATCGCCCTACTCTTATCATACTCACTCAACATGACGTAGAAAAAACTCGAGCATGATGGTGAGACACGACCTATGCCGTCAAAACCCATGTTGGAGTCCCCAAGTAGCTTGTAGGAATCCAAATGGTCAACAATCCTACTCGCTATTATCCCCTCTAAATATTTACCTACAACTGAAGTTAAATGGTGTTATTTATAGAGGTTCCAAGCCTCTCTTTCCACGCATGAGATAGCAGTAGCGTCCTAATCGTAACAGTAGAGAAAAAGACAATACTAAAAGTTTTTCTTTTTTTTTTTGCAGTCAGAGGAGAACATCCCTAACCTAAGCTAAAAGGACCTAAAGGAATTGGCAGCCAATTTCTATAGAATCCCACGACTCGGGACCGGAGGGCTGTCACACCCCGAGAGAGAGAGAGAGAGAGAGAGAGTTACAAGGAGTTACAAGGAAAAGAAGTACCTCAAAAGGCCTTGCGGCCCATACCGTGGAGGTACCAATGGCAACGGGTGCCAGGGAAAATTTTGTCTTTCAAACTATGCTAGCAGTAGTAGAAAACTGGATAGAAAAGTAGAAGGCTCTCTCCCCACCCTCCGCTCCCTCCCTGCCAGAGGCAGGTACGGAAAAAGGTTGAAGAAAATACCTTGACCCTGGAAAAGTAGCCAAGGAAATTTTACAGGAAAGTGGAGAATATATAAATAGCTCTATATTTAGCTTGCTCACAGAGACACCGAGCAAGCGAACTCCTGCAGAGTTTTCTGAGGTTTTAATCTTAAACTATGAGTGTGTTCTGTACTTGTCTAGCCTATTTTTTAAACAGATTTACACTTTGACTGGAAACATCCTCTGAGGGAAGTTGGTTCCAGATATCAACTATTTTACAGGAAAAGAAATTTCCGCAGACTGAGGTCCTAAATGTCTTTACACACTCAAATAGTGTGCAAGATTTCGTCTAACCTTTTCTTGAACTGATCCACAGAGGAACTGTTCACAACTTCCGAAGGTAACCTGTTCCATGTGTCACAGATCTTATACGTAACGTAATTCCCACACACACTAGTCCTAAACCGTTTCAAATCCAACTTCCAACCATTGTTGCGAGTTGGGTTATCATTTAAACTAAACATACTTCTAAAATCGACATCGTTGAACCCTCGTAAGAGCTTGAAAACCTCGATCAGTTGACCGCGCAGCCTCCGAGAGAGAGAGAGAGTTTAGTTACTGTAGTTTCACTTTCACTTTCCGCCTTCTGACGAAGGTCAAACTTGTTACCCCATCTTCGACCTACAGCTTAACGTGGAATTCGAACCATGACCCACCAGGGAAGTCAGAAATTACAAAGTCTTCGCCTAGACTCGATCTCACGACCTCCCGATCAGCAGCCACTTAACCACTAAGCTACCCAGGGTAATGATTTATCTATCAAGCAGGTTTTTTTTTATGGAAAGATGAACAACTGGGCGGGCTCAGCGCCGCCTACTCTCGTCGGGAATCGAACCCGGGTCGGTGGATTCGTAGTCAGTGATGCTAACCACTACACCATGGAGGTATATATATATATATATATATATATATATATATATATATATTATATGCTAACCACTACACTACCGAAGCATATATCATATATACACAGTATATATATATATATTATATATTATATATATATATATATATATATACTGTATATATATACACGCCCAAATTCCATATAATGAGGCGAAGACTCTATATAAATCAATTGGGATAAATCAATATTTTTAATAATTTTTGTAAACGCACGCTATGGTAATCTGTCTTAAAAATGAGAACCATTTATTTATATTTTTAAATTTTTAAATTTTTAAATATTGGATACATAATTTAGACAACCTTTCAAAAAGGTAAAAGAAGTATATATAGACCTATATACTGTATATAAATATAAATATATATATATATATATATGGGATATATATATATATATATTATATATATATATATATATATAATATACATATACATATATATACACACAGGCCCGGATTTAGCTATAGGCGAACTAGGCGATCGCCTAGGGCCTCGCGCCAAAGGGGGCCTCGCTCAAGCCGTTTTGCGCGTTCTGTTCAAGTGATATTAATGATTTAGAACTCTATGAAGAACTTAAAGTACTTTGCAGGTTTATACCTGAGAAAACAGATCTCGGAAATGCCCTTGTTTATATAGTGCAAAAACAACTAAGTGAGATTTATCCTAATGTTTATGTTGCACTTCGAATAGTATTAACCATCCCAGTTACTGTTGCTTCGGTTGAAAGAAGTTTCTCGCGTCTCAAACTTATTAAAACATATTTGTGTTCCACCATGTCTCAAGCGAGATTGCAATCATTAGCTATGTTATCAATAGAAAACGATATAACAAATTCATTAGATTATTCTCAATTAATTGAAGAGTTTAGCTCGAAGAAAAGTGGAAAAGCATTGCTGTAATATTCAAGGAGCATCTGAACCAAATATTAAAGCATTAATATTTAGCCTGATAAGTCGATCGCTCACTATTATAAAAAATTAAATGTCAACAAATCTTGATTCATATTATAATTTATACTTATTTGTATGGTTTATTTATATTTCTTATACAATTTCCATGCGTGATTATTTTGGTTTGGTTTAATTTTTAAGTGCTGGCATAGTTCTGTCTATGCGGGATTCTAATATTGCTGGTATAGTACCGATAATTAAGTCCATATTTTCATATATATAGGCCAAGGGCCTCGCAATTTCTAGATCTGCCTAGGGCCTCGCAACTTCTAGATCCGGCCCTGTATATATATATATATATATATATATATATATATATATATATATATATATATATAAAAATCCAAGATGTCTTCCAAATGTAAACTATAAAAGCTAATTTTCTAGAATATGATATCGGTATTTTAGGTTCGTAAAATTATGATATTTCCTATAATCCAGGTTCAAATGCTGTGTAATAAATCTGCTCAAGGTCTCTTAAAAAAGGAAACTGCTTCGAATATATTATATATATATATATATATAATATATATATATATATTATATTATATTTTCTTTAAATTTCCAAATGTCTCCTTTTTTTTTTTTGGTTTACGATTTTCATTTTTATTTTGTATTTTTTTTGGTGTTTCGTGTTTCGAAGGAATCAATTTCTAGCTCGGAAAAATGTTAATGACCCTTTTACGTAATTCGTGTTTTCGCTCCTTCCAAGTATGTGTGATCGGAATTTTGTGAAACTTTTTTTTTATATTATTTTTTCTTTTTCTTGTTTTTTTTTTTTTTAAATTCGTCTTTTTATACCATTTGTTTTAGTATATTCCTCTCATATATTTTTATTTATTAGTGTTAGAATTCCATATACCGCTTCAAAGAAGATCGTCATTCTCCATTTTTCTAAGAAATGTAAAATCTATACGAAGTTAAATTGCTCTTATTTCGTTCGGGAATATTATTTTTACTGGCTGCTATATATATATATATATATATATATATATATATGTGTGTGTGTGTGTGTGTGTGTGTTAGTTTAAAAAAAAAATTTAGCTTATCAATTTTTTTTTGTTATAAAGTGGTAATCGCAGCGTTCAATATCCACATGCGATTTTAGTTAATATTAACATACAGTCCTTTACTTCCAATATAATTTTTATGGTGGCCTCATGCAAGTGAATGATTTAACGCGCAAATAATGTATAAATTTTTTTGGTGCAGTATGTGTGTGTGTATATATATATATATATATATAAAGGAATACAAAGGAATACAAAGGACACGAAACAGCAACAGACCAGCTGGTCCCTCCGAGACTCTGTTTAAGAAGAAAGGTTAAAATAAGTACGAAAATTGAAAGAAAAGTGAAAGTTTTAAAGTAAAGCAGAGAAAAGAGGATAATAATAATAATGACCGGGGTTGTTTAATCTCCTTCGCAACATCTAAGATCATATGACGAAAGGGACCTACAGCTTTACGTGGGATCGAACCACGGGCCGCTATATTATAATCTGGACACGGAGGACGGTCTCCCATCCAACTACTACCCAGACCCAATGTCGCTTAACTCGCTGATCATCGGGAAAACGTGTTACGATAATGGCTACGACGTATTCCAGAAAAAAAGAGGAAAGAAATTTAAAACTAAAGTGAAAATTTTAAAGTACAGAGGAGGGAATCCGAGTGAAAAGTCTACAATATTTCTAGGCGCTAACAAATGCTTCCAACTGGCGGTTTAAGGCGAGATAAGCATCTAGTTTCTTTGTAAACGATTCGATAGAATTACTTTGAACTATGCTGGCTGGCAATCCATTCCACAAATTAACTATACGATTGAAGAAAAAATGTTTAGCTTCGTTAGAATTAAAATGTTTACCTACTAAATTCAGACCACCACGGCGAGTTCTGTCTGCATTCCTGAAGGTGAAATACTTTTTCGCGTCGACATTATCAAAACCTTTAATTATTTTAAACACCTCCATTAAATCTCCTCGAATTCGCCTTTTTACGAGTGAGAATAAATTTAACGTTTCTAAACGGGCGGCTCATGATTTGTTTCTTAGTCTAGGAATCATCTTAGCAGCCCGTCGCTACACTCTCTTCAATCTGTCTATGTCCTCTCCAAAAAATTGGGACCAGAAGTGAACGCAGTATTCCAGGTGGGGTGTATTAAGGATATATATATATATATATATATATATATAATATATTAGTGGTTGGTGGTGCAGTAGTTAACACCGCTCACAATGAACCTACCAGCCACGGGTTCGAGTCCTGGCAATGCCAGGCGGCGCTCAGTTCACCCAACTACTCATCCAGCCATACAAGAAATTGGTTGGTAGCTAATTGGGTACCCTGGGTAGTCTAGTGGTTAAGACTGGTAGGTCGTGATATCGAGTCCCGGCGAAGCCTTTGTAATTTCTTATTTCCCTGGTGGGTCGTGGTTCGGATTCCACGTTAAGCTGTAGGTCGAATTTGGGATTACAACCTTTGTCAGAATGAGCAATTCTGGTGGAAGCAAAACCAAGGTTATCAATATATATATATATATATATATATATATATATATATATATATATATATTTGTTTATATCTCGTGGGGAATGAGCGCTTTGTTTCTCTCTGTATTAATATCGAAATAAGAAGGGAATGACTTCTCGGTGGTTCATTCTATCTGCACCCGAAAGTGTATAAAGTATCAGTAAATCTGTGCATATAAATTATAAAGTGAAATTCATTGAATGTGAGAAAGTGCAATATCGTTTACACAAGTTAAAATATATATTCAATCACGAATACGATAGTCATCCGAGGAAAAGTTTGGTAAAAGGCAGGTAAAAGGTTATAAAACCAAACCCTCGTGACTGACTTATACTCATAAAAAAAAAAAAAATACGTGTCTGTGTGTGTGTATTGAGCGATTACGTAATAAATAACATGACCATGAGTCCAAATTCTCATCTATTTTGCAACTTATGTAATCTAGCAACAACCGAAAACGAAGCAATCAGGTGTGATTTTTTATCAAAAATTGCGCGACTTTATATGACTTGGGACGGTAGGAAACTATCCCTTGTATCGAACGCGAAACAAATTATGGACATCATATTTCTGCGTGACTCATGTACGGAGATCGTAAACTTGTTTGCGATTTTTAAAGAAATGGAAAATACGAATATGAATACGATAGACAAAGCGAGAATAATGGGAGGAAAAGATGACCAGACTGTCCCGAAGGAAAACGGTGTGGATGAGAGAGAAACAAATGAAAAGATAACACGAAAAGAAGACGCTATTGTAGAAGAAAGAAAAGGAACAAGCGCACCCCTGTGATGTGGTGAAACTACCAAACGAAGCTAATGATAAAAAGACGATAAAAACCAAAAACGTTGAAAATATCGTATGCAAATATTATGCAAAAGGACATTGCAGATACAGGGATGGGCAATGCATCTATGCACATCCCACTTTAATGTAACTTCCATTACAAAAATAGATGTTATAAATTATAAAAAAAACTACGAGTTCCACCACCTTAGTATCTGCTAAACTTATGCAAGATACGGGAGATGCAAGTACGGACAAAAATGCCGTTACCACCACCACCTTCAAAGGAACACGACAGGCAAACAGGGTTACCAATTTTTCGATGCAGCCAACACAATTCGGCTAAAAACGTTGAAAATATCGTATGCAAATATTATGCAAAAGGACATTGCAGATACAGGGATGGGCAATGCATCTATGCACATCCCACTTTAATGTAACTTCCATTACAAAAATAGATGTTATAAATTATAAAAAAAACTACGAGTTCCACCACCTTAGTATCTGCTAAACTTATATAAGATACGGGAGATGCAAGTACGGACAAAAATGCCGTTACCACCACCACCTTCAAAGGAACACGACAGGCAAACAGGGTTACCAATTTTTCGATGCAGCCAACACAATTCGGCTACTAAATATCATACATTCAACAAATACAAAGACAATTGTTAAATACGGAGATCCGAGAGCCGTACAGAATGAATACAGAAAGAAATTGCATTCGATATTGGGACAACATGTATCGAAACAGATAAAGAAGGGAAAATTCTCGGAGGATCATGCACCACCAAAGGACAACGAATCTGAACTACACAAAGAAGAAATTGGAAACGAAAAAATAAAAATCCTAGCCAACAAATTGGGTCCAAAACGAAACCACTCCCTGGACAAAGTCACATACCTGAAAGGACTCGTGCAAGAAACAAGAACAGACTTTACATGCCTCACGGGAACCTATCTAAAGGACCGCTAGACGAACTGTGAAAACTGAGAGTTTTGTATCGACAAAAAAGAAGTACAAATTGACAACTATGACATACTCCGAGGCGATAGAACAGTAAGGCGAAAAGGAGGATGTGCTATTTATACACACGAAAAACATACTGCAAAAATGACTATAAGTACTTCAAACAACTACGTAGAATTATTAGCAGCAAAAGTTGAAAAATTAAGCATGGTACTAATTGTACAGTATATATATACACCCCCGAACACTCCAACTACAAAATTCTCAGATACCATTACAGAGGTTAGGAACTGGATGAGAGCTAGACACTTCCCAACCCCAAATATTATTCTCTGCGGTGATTATAATTGCCCATTTATGAAATATAAAACGATAGGAAGAAATATATGTATAAACCAAGACAAGAGGCACACGGGAAGACCAGGAGCAGGCAAAAGTGCTGCTAGCTCTAGCTGATGAATTTATGTTAACGAGAAAAAACGGAAAATACAAGAAAAAATAACTGCCTAGATTTGGTATTCACAAACGACAGCAACCTAACTGATAAGTGATAACATAGAGGTATCTCCAACTACAATATCAGATCACAATATTATTGAAATAACAACCAATATAAAAGCAACAGGGAGGGAAAGAACACGCGCTATAGAAAGAGGCAAATTCGAAATTTTTTAATTTTCACTCCAAGATTAAAAATTGGGAAGGTATTTCATCCAGCATGAAAGCAATAGACTGGAGAACCATCTTTAAGGACAAGACAACGGAAGAGATGCTAATAACCCTAGAAGAGAAGACGTTAGAAATTGTGGGGAAAGAGAAGTAGGTTTGAGAGACAAAAGAGGTCAATGTTCCGCAAGAGAAAAAGAGTGACTGTAAAATTAAGAAACTGCAAAGACAACAGAAAAATATTAAATGATAAACTGGAGAGTATAGATTGCGTCATACATGGTCTAATTGAGAACGATACAGAGAAAGATGAAGCTACAAAAGCGATAAAAGTTAACTCAAAATATTTCTATAATTTTGCAAAAAAGGAAGAAAAATCACGCGACTATCTGGACCTTTGAAGAATGAAAACAATGTTTGGAGCAAGTGTAGTTTACGTCCCCCTGACGCAAAAGTGGATACAAACTACACTAGGTCAAAGGTGGGGAACGTAAACTACACTAGGATCTTTAGGAGACATTTTTTAAATGAATCCATCAAATAAAACGTTAAAACTAACGAAAATATTACGACTTAACCTAACCAATCGTCAATTTATATATATATATATATATAATATATATACATTTTAACTGCAACCACGCAGTATAATTAACGTAAAGAACGACGCTTGTATAGGAGAATATTCCGCGCAAGATGAGGAGGGAGAACGAAACAAATGAAAAAATGAGGTAACCACCCGGGAATCGAACCCGGGATCTTCCGATTGCCGGTCAGATATGATAACCATTACACCATGGGCCTCACTCGATCAAATGCCGTAATTCTCCTACATACGCGCAGAAACCAATGCCCCAAGGGGGCACCTCCCGCATGCCGTACATTATATACATTTTAACTGCAAACACGCAGTATAATTAACGTAAAGAACGACGCTTGTATAGGAGAATATTCCGCGCAAGATGAGGAGGGAGAACGAAACAAATGTAGGAGAATTACGGCATTTGATCGAGTGAGGCCCATGGTGTAATGGTTATCATATCTGACGACAATCGGAAGATCCAGGGTTCGATTCCCGGGTGGTTACCTCATTTTTTTCATTTGTTTCGTTCTCCCTCTTCATCTTGCGCGGAATATTCTCCTATACAAGCGTCGTTCTTTACGTTAATTATACTGCGTGTTTGCAGTTAAAATGTATATAATGTACGGCATGCGGAGGTGCCCCCTTGGGGCATTGGTTTCTGCGCGTATGTAGGAGAATTACGGCATTTGATCGAGTGAGGCCCATGGTGTAATGGCTATCATATCTGACCGGCAATCGGAAGATCGGGTTCGATTCCCGGGTGGTTACCTCATTTTTTCATTTGTTTCGTTCTCCCTCCTCATCTTGCGCGGAATATTATCCTATACAAGCGTCGTTCTTTACGTTATATATATATATATACACAGGGTGTCTCAAAAGTCACTATCTATTTCGGTGACATTAGATTTTTTAAAAAATGCTATGCTGGCATAAAGATATGTACTTCTGGTGCAAATTTGTGTATTTAAAAAAAGTTAATTGGTTTATTATCTTGACATGCTTGAACAATTCCTCGAACCTCAACTCTTACAGATGGCATTCTTGACACAGTAGTTTTTCAGCAGGATGGAGCACCGTGCCATTATGCAATAATTGTACGTGATTATCTTGACAGACGCTTCCCCGGTCGCTGGATTGGTCGTGGAGGAACACAACCATGGGCAGCACGTTCACCCGATTTAACACCATTAGATTTTTTCGCCTGGGGTTTCATTAAGTTTAAGGTGTACACTGGTAGAAGAATTAGTGATGTAGCCGAACTTCGAAATCGTATTACCGATGCAGTTCAGAAAATAACACCTCAAATGCTGGAAAGTGTGTTCCGGGAAACAACTTATCGCTTTGAGCTCTGTAGAGACACTGATGGTCGCCATGTGGAGACAGATAAATAAATAGCACTAATTCTTTGTGGCACTTACTTTGAAATAAATATATTTTTCATGTCTTAAACCAGTTTTTCGTAATTCCCATTATTTTTCAAAATAGATAGTGACTTTTGAGACACCCTGTATATATTAAATTGCGATTGGTTAGGTTAAGTCATAATATTTTCGTTAGTTTTATTTGATTAGGTATACGCGGACAAAGTTGGGGAACGCAAACTACACTAGGACAATGTAGGGGAACGTAAACTACACCAGCACCACAGGGGGGGGGGGACGTAAACTACACTTGCTCCAATGTTTTAATCGATGATCTAAAAGAAGTATCTGAAATATTAAGAGCTTAGTATGAATCATTTTTCAGTATCCCCAAAACGGATCACTTTAACATATTGCTTCCCCAGGAACCTCTCTTTAACATATTGCTTCCCAGTGTATATCACTTTAATATATTGCTTCCCAGTGTTAATCACTTTAACGTATTGCTTCCTAATATTTAGGATAAGGAGTACGATAAAAAATGTTCGGATCACTTTAACATATTGCTTCCCAAAGCATTCGGAAACAATATGTTAAAGTGATCCTCCTGGGAAGTAATATGTTAAAGTGATTAACACTGGGAAGCAATATGTTAAAAAGAGAAAGGTTGGTTGGTTAGATAGAGGTTGGTAATCTAGGCTGGGGAGAGATCTTCAGGTGGATCATATATATATATATATGTATATATATATGCCCGGTTAGGTTAATTGAATGCCCGGTTAGGTCAACTGAATTCCCGGTTCGGTTAAGTGAATGCCCGGTTAGGTCAACTGTACGCCCTTGATGATTGGTTAGGTTAAGTCGTGATATTTTCATTAGTTTACCGTCAAACTAACGAGAATATCACGACTTAACCTAACCAATCGTCAGGGCGTATAGTTGACCTAACGGGGCATTCACTTAACCTAACCGGGCATATACATATAATTATATTTAATTTTAAATGATTTTAAATACCTAAAAATCGTGAAACTGGCGTTCATACCCAGACTATTGAATCTTACTGGAACAAACATAAATACCATTTAAAGAAAATGAAAGGATGCAAAAAGGAGCTACTCAACTCGTACTTGTGGCAAATGATGTGGCGTGACCGATTCTTGCGAAATCCATTTTTTACTTTGTGTGACCATATAGCGCAACAATTCTAATAAAGTTACTTTCAATCTAATATTTTAACACGTTATCATTTACTTTTTATGCCTTTACTTTATTAAAGCGAACATTTGGAT
This sequence comes from Bathynomus jamesi, assembly GCA_023014485.1. Classification (NCBI taxonomy): domain Eukaryota; kingdom Metazoa; phylum Arthropoda; class Malacostraca; order Isopoda; family Cirolanidae; genus Bathynomus; species Bathynomus jamesi. The sequence continues at coordinate 1,282,682 of JAJOZX010000167.1, read as the reverse complement.
CACTTTAACATATTGCTTCCCAGGAACCTCTCTTTAACATATTGCTTCCCAGTGTATATCACTTTAACATATTGCTTCCCAGTGTATATCACTTTAACATATTGCTTCCCAGTGTTAATCACTTTAACATATTGCTTCCCAATATTTAGGATGAGTACGATAAAAAAAATGTTCGCTTTAATAAAGTAAAGGCATAAAAAGTAAATGATAACGTGTTAAAATATTAGATTGAAAGTAACTTTATTAGAATTGTTGCGCTATATGGTCACACAAAGTAAAAAATGGATTTCGCAAGAATCGGTCACGCCACATCATTTGCCACGAGTACGAGTTGAGTAGCACCTTTTTGCATCCTTTCATTTTCTTTAAATGGTATTTATGTTTGTTCCAGTAAGATTCAATAGTCTGGGTATGAACGCCAGTTTCACGATTTTTAGGTATTTAAAATAATTTAAAATTAAATATAATTATATATACTGTATATGCGCGGTTAGGTTAAGTGAATGCCCCGTTAGGTCAACTGAATGCCCGGTTAGGTCAACTGAATGCCCGGTTAGGTCAACTGTACGCCTTTGACGATTGGTTAGGTTAAGTCGTGATATTCTCGTTAGTTTTGACATTAAACTAACGAAAATATCACGACTTAACCTAACCAATCATCAAGGGCGTACAGTTGACCTAACCGGGCATTCACTTAACCTAACCTGGAATTCAGTTGACCTAACCGGGCATTCAATTAACCTAACCGGGCATATATTATATATATATAGGATCCCTGAAGATCTTTCCCCCCCCAGCCTAGATTACCAACCTCTTTCTAACCAACCAACCTTTCTCTTTTTAACATATTGCTTCCCCAGTGGTAATCACTTTAACATATTGCTTCGGAGGGATCACTTTAACATATTGCCTTCCCGAATGCTTTGGGAAGCAATATGTTAAAGTGATCCCCAAAACTGATAACCTAATAAACTAATTCCCTGAAGAAGAATTACAAGGGGAAAGTCTAACGGACTTTGACTTCACAACAGATGATATCACACAAGTACAGGAAAACTAAAAACACACTTGGCAGCAAGCCGGACAAATGGAATGCCACACAATGAAAAACTGCAACGATGAAATTGCTAAGCTTTGTATTGGATATGGTGACGATCACTCGATAGATAGAATTACGAGCATCCTGAAGAGAGCGAACATACAGTAGTTCCAGTATCGGCATAAAGGAGGAGACCGAGCCAAGGCTAAAAACTATAGATCAGTGTCGCCTACATCTCATCTCACCAAAATATTTGAAAGAATATGAAAATGAAAATGAAAAGGTTTATTGGCAGACTATAGTCCATATGACAAATATTATTAATACAATGACAGTTCATATACTAAGGATAGAAATATATACAATTGATTAGAAATAATACTGCATTGTCGAAGTTAAGTGGAGCTACAGACAGACGTTTTCGTACCAAGAAGTCCATAGCTTAGAGGATAAATGGCAGGACTCATGGATAACTTGGATGATCGGGTTGGTTGATTTTATTAATTTTTTGCATTAGACTGTGTTGAGCACGTCTTGTTACCTCCGGGAAGCTCGGAACATTGTGGGTAGCAAACATTTGCGAAGCTGAGCATCTCGGGGGTTTTATGTAAGAGTCTAAAAGACCTGTTGTATAGCAAATTTAGGGTTCTGCCAGAACCTTTTTTATAATTCATCCACAGTTGCTGTCCGTAATTATTACTGCAAAAGTACGAAAGAGAGTGTCTTTAGCTTCATTTGTACAGAATCGAATATTCGCTTTAGCACACAGGCTTCGAGATTGTTTTCTTATATCCGAGTCATCACTCAAGGAACTGGTAATAGTTTGACCCAAAATACTTAAACTCTTATACTTCCTCAATTACTTCACCATTCATTTTAAACCTTATATCAGCTGGCTGATTACAGCTTTTAGGATGAAATTGCATAACCTTAGTTTTGTAACATTAAAAAGAGTATCATATTTCTCTGCGAATACACTTCGCAGACTTTAGTAGCCGATCCGACCTTTAACAGAGGGACTTATTAACACCATATCATCGGCATAAACTAAGTTATTTATCTTTGTGTTATCTATACAACATCCCACTGTTGCCTCATTAAGTGAAGCAATTAATCCGTCGATATACACATTAAACAGCATAGGGGAGAGCAAGGAGCCGTCTCACCCAGCAAAGGAACCAAAACACTCGGATAGTACATTGCCCCACCTAACAGTGAAAGATTGGTGGGAATACCAAAATTTCAATAAATTTTAATATGTACATGGAAACCTTCCTGTCTTCTAGTTTTGCAAATAAAATATTGTGGTTCACCCTATCATATGCCTTACTTATATCTATAAATAGTTGAATTACTGTCAATGTATTTAGATATTGTATCTTTAAGTACATAGATACATAGGTCAGTTGAGTGGGACCTTTTAAAGCCAAACTGATTAGGAGATATCCATAGGAAATCATTTAATCGGAGTAACAAGAGTTTTTCTAGTAGTTTCGAGAAACAGGAAGCGACAGCAATAGGCCTGTAATTATTGCTGGACAGAATGTCTCCGTACTTATTTTTGACCAGGGCAAGATATATACCCTCATGAACTCTGCAGGGATATAGCTATGAGCAAGCATGACTGATAGGAGCAATGATATATGCAGACATACTACGTCATTGGCATATTTTAAGTGCTCATTCGATAAGTCATCTACCCCTGACGCAGAACCAGTCTTTAACTCTTTAATTAACCTCTTTACTTCAGAAATGATATCAAAGTATTTTCCCTTGTCCCTCCCACAATCGTTTCGCTGCAATCTATCTTAAGATTATCCCTACTCACACTGTTAAGAATGTTAGAATAGTGGTTTTTCCACAGCTTTGCAATTTCATCCTCCCCCGACACCCCATCGATTGTCGAAGGGAGAACATTTTTGACACCCGTTTGATTCTTAACAAATTTCCAAAATTTGTTATTATCGTTATTTATGCGAGCTTCACAGGCTTTTGATGCTCGAATAGACTCTTCCTGTTTACATCGCCTTATGGCCGCCTTATACTGACCCCCGACTTCTACACATATTCATTATACTGGTCCTAATCTGGGTCTACCATGAAGCACCACAAATCATAGGCGTCTTTCGATTCCCTCTTCAGAGGGGCAATAAAATCATTCTATCCAGGAATATCTTAGTATGATAGTTGTAAGATTTAATCAGGGGGCTTCCTGCTTCTCTTAACAGGGATATTATCTTAATATAATACCTATCTATGAGTTTACAGTGAGAATCATTTGAGCAAAGATTATTACAGGCAAGGTGCAAATTTCTAAATTATTAAAGAGGTACTTGTTCTGTCTTTGTATTCTATTCTCTGCTGCATTTAACATTGGACCATCGACGCGATTATTCTTACCTATTGAGTTCTTGTTAGTCGTGTTGCGCATAAATTGGTAACGTTAATTAATGTTTCTAATGGTCTATGATCAGAAGAAGGAAATCATGCAGAATATGAACTCTAACAATTCGATCCTTTAGATTATTACTTTGAGACAATGATCAATCCACCTGGTGGTACCACTAATATCACTTACGTATGTAAAATTACCACTGGCTACCCCCTAATACATCTACATCACTTATACTTAAATTGGCCGACTCGCACATGTTACCCATTCTACAAAGAATTCCGAGTTCACATGTGCGTTAAAGTCCCCCATTATTATACAGTGAGAATATTTGGGGTTATCTGATAATGACTTAATTTTGTACCAGCAAATCAATGTATTCATCTAGATTACTGCCGTTGTTGTATGGTAAATAGCAGTTTACAATTAATATGCAATCATTGTTCACTTGTAATTCAATGCCTAACAACCTTACATTATCGTTTGTTAAAAATTTTATATGTTTTGACAAATTTTTCCTTAATAAGAAAGCACACCACCAAAAGGCCTACCGTACATTAATTCATCCAAGTCTACTGCTGATGACGCATGGTACATAAAGTCTTCATGGATGGTAGAGAGGAATTTTAGATCTTGCTTAGGTAGCCAGTGCTCCTGCAGGAGTATCAAATCTGCACTGTCGCAGATTTTATGAACATTTACAGTTGAATTCCTCACTGACCTTACATTATATGAGACTATTTTCAACAAGTTATCCGCCATGACTGATAGAGAATTTATTATTAGTAAGATTATTATTATTATACACAGTACAACTTTCAGGCCCGTGGTGTAATGGTATCGCATCTGACTGGCAATCGGAAGATCCCGGTTCGATTCCCGGGTGGTTACCTCATTTTTTTCATTTGTTTCGTTCTCTCTCTCGTCTTGCGCGGAATATCTCCTATACAAGCGTCGTTCTTTACGTTATTTATACTGCGTGTTCTTTGCAGTTGAATGTGTGTATATATATATATATATATATATATATACTGTATATATATAATTATTTCACGAAATATTTTCATCATATATATATATATATATATGACCAAACATAGATGTAATATATAGGGACTTTGCTAAGCCTTTGATAAATGTGACCAGTGCTGTCCAACTTCTATAAAGCGCGGCCAAGATGTTGCCTATAATAATCATACACTGTTGGTTAATACGACTTAGGAACCGGCTGAATGTTGTTCTCCCTACTAGAAATGACAAAATAGGGAAGAAAATTCAGAAATGAAATTTGGCAAAAGTCCATTCCGCGGGCCGCCAGTTGGACAGCGCTGAATGTGACCATGGAATCATAGCACATAAACTTAGAATACAGGAATTACTAGAAAGCTGGGAAGGTGGATATTTAATTTCTTGACGCAGAGAACACAAAGAGTGGTGGTAAACGGAGTTAAATCGAAAGTCTCGGAAGTCGTGAGCTCTGTCCCACAAGGGACAGTATTAGCTCCTTTGTTGTTCATAATAATGATTGCAGATACTGAAGCAGATATTAAGGACAGTATTGTATCATGATTCGCGGATGACACAAAGATATGTAAGGAAATATTGAACGAAGGTGACATAAGAAAATTACAAAATGACATTGAAACATTATTCCAGTGGGCAGAAGACAACAATATGAAGTTCAACGAAGAAAAATTCCAACTTCTAAGATATGGTAATAACAAGGAGCTACAGAAAAAAGGGTACAAAACTATGCAAGCCAAACAGATAACACTAAATCCACAAGTCAGGGATCTTGGAGTAATAATGTCGTCGGATGCAGAATTCAGAGAGCACTATAACATGAAAATTACAATGGCTAGAAAAATAATGGAAATCATCTGGAGGAGCTTCCGCAGCAGAAAAGCAAACATCATGCTCAAATTATGGAAGAGTTTAACTTTAGTCCCACCAATAATTGAGTATTGCTCAGTACTCACAAGCCCATACAGAAAACGAGACATTGCGAACGTTGAAGCTATACAAAGGACTTTTACGTCTAAGATAGAGGAAACGGAAGGTGAATACTACTGGTCTCGACGACAATCCCTGGAACTCTACTCTCTCGAAAGAAGGCGCGAGCGGTACACAATAATATACGTATGGAGGGCTCTGTCCCTAACGTTAGAAATGAAATAGAAACAAACTGGAATGAGAGGAGAGGTAGATTTGTACGGTCCCAGCTGCGGTGGGACAAGGGGCCATGAAACGAGGATGGAAAATACCCTCAGAATACGAGGCCCAAAGCTTTTCAGTGTCCTCCCAAAAGAAGTGAGGAATCTCCAGCACACCGACCTGAATAACTTCAAGAACCAGCTGGACAGTTTCCTGCGCAAAGTCCCTGACCAGCCATGCGACGGCAGAAGATCAGACAGCAATTCCCACTTTCACCAAATCCCGCAAATGAGGCGGGATGCTGCAGAGGGGTCGACCGCAGGTCGATCCTGAATCGTTGTTCAAACTCACCTAAAGGAATCTAAAGTGTGTGTGTGTGTGTGTGTATATATATATTATATATGTATATATATATATATATATATATATATATATATATATATATATATATATATATATATATATATATATATATATATATATATATATATATGTGTGTGTGTGTGTGTGTGTGTTGTGTGTGTATTTTAATCCAATATATATATGCGTGGCTCTCTATATTGTTTTTCAAATCAATTTGTAATGTGTGAATTAACCCTCTAACGCCGACTGGGTCGAATTACGTACCGTTTCAAATACACACATTTAGACTTAACCCTACAAAAACGTTCGGCGTCAAAGGGTTAAGTTGCATGTAAAAAAAGCTTTGTTTTGGTACAAGCAACCTAAGCTCTACACACTGAAACGTAAATACTTAGTTATTTTAACTTAAACTGGTGTCATATAAGTTCCCAACTACTAACTACTTCAGATTACCATGAACTATTAACATTTTATACTATTACTACCAAGATTACTATTCATTTACTTTATCATGTTTTGGGTGCAGTTCTGACGATAAAAGAATATATACAAAAATTGTTTTTAGTTCCAGAAACACTCAAGTTATTAAGAAACTTTACTTAATAGTAATCTTAGTAGTAAAATAGTATAATCTTAATAGTACTCTAATAATCTTAACTACTTACAAATGGGTCGGAATTGGGTTAAAACTTGGATTAAAATTTTACGAATTTGGGTTAAAATAACTCGACAATTTTTTTAATGTATCGACAAATTCTCACATAAAAAAAGGCCATAAAAGAAAAATGTTCAATTTTCAATAGATTAAAAGGTCATAAATCAAGATTACAAAAGAACAAAAGAGTATTCTTGTACGAGGGAAGTTATATTTTAAACATAATTCTTTCAAATTACATTTGATATAAAAGTGATAATAATGTTTGGAGTTGTTTGACCTCCTTCGTAACGGCAAAGGTCATTTGACGGAGGGGACCTACTAGGCCTTTATAGGAAATCCGAATTACCTAAGGGTCGCTGCATAATCCGAAGGCGGAGCACGGTCGTCCATCCAACTACTTAAGAGAACTAACTAAGGTTAATTTTGCTGACCTAACGAGAAGTGGTGTTACTACGTAACCACGACAAAGAGTAAGTGTACTCTTATGTAATCTTTGCATATACATGTGTGTGTATATATATATATATATATACTTTATCGGCTTTATCGGTCGAGAGTAAATTATACAACCCACTTCATCATGGCAGTAGTTAGGCATCAGTTTGGATACAGAAGCACATATTCGATCCTAACTTTATGAAAAGAATTTCCTCGTCAGTCTGATTTTGATATCTACAATCCACAGACAACTTTTGTATTCGAGTTTTGTACCTTTTCGCTTTCACAGTTAAATCAGACGCGCATCTACTCCAAACCGAAGGACACTATAGGACGAGTGATGCACCACATTATATTTACAATACGTATTCACTTTTGCAATTATTTTTTTATCCTCGTAACTAAATTAGGCCTACAGTTTCTTCTGCCTTCATATACTCTGCGTTCTCAACTTTTTCTGGCGCGAGGCACCCCAATTCCATCTGTTCTTCTTTCGTGTCACTCTGGAGGAGTTTTGTATCAAATTATTTAACATCCGGTACCCGCTCCCATCTACAATACCACGTAACTTCAAAATGAATCTATACAGTTTCCGTATGGATGTAGGACGTAGCAAATTAGTAAATCGCAAATTAGCAAATCATTTGAAATTTCCAAATCTTGAGTAATTTTTTAATTTTCAATTACTTTTTTTTTGTAATTTTCATGAAATTTCGCGGCACCCCAGTTAGGGAACGCTGCCTCGTATTAAGATACGCGCGATTCAGAATTGCAGAAGCATCTGTCAAATAACTTCGTGTATGATTATTTAATCTCTGCTGTTTTTAAATTAAGTCGTTTTTATATTAAGTAAAGTTTGGACTCCATATACTCATGCAGGCTGCCGATTTTCAAGATTTCTTTCCGAATCTACTGTATATATATATAGTGTTTCTAAAGTCGCGCAACACAATATATATAATGTTATAGACAGCGGGTTGCACGACTTTAGAAGAACTCTGTGTGCGTATATATGAAAATGAAAATGAAAAGGTTTATTGGCAGACTATAGTCCATATGACAACTATTATTAATACAATGACAGTTCATATACTAAGGATAGAAATATATACAATTGATTAGAAATAATACTGTAATGTCGAAGTTAAGTGGAGCTACAGACAGATATATATATATAAAATATCCTACTACATAACAGTATTTAATATAGGTTCGTTTCAATTTGTTTTGTTTTATTCTGCTTTTCACCTGACTTCCGTCGGCGTACTAGTTCAACATCACTACCACACGTGTGGTAATTTTCTAATAAAAATGGTGGTATAATTTTACAAAATTACAAAAAGAAGAGGTTCTAATAACAACCCTTGAAGGAAACAGCATGTACATACTAGATTGGTTTACTTTTTTGGAAATGAGGTCTTCACTTACTTTAACCAACTCAACTTTTCATTTTTTCTGAATTAAACTTCAAACAGAAATTTGTCAAAGGGACTTTCTCGCCATTTTTCGCAATAATTAATAATAATACCAATAATGTTTGTTTTGGCTTATTTAATCTTCTTCGTAATGGTCAAGGTCAAGTGACGGAGAAAACCTATAGGTTTTCGTGGGATTCGAACCATCTACGGGTCACTACTTCATCCGAACGCAAAAGACGATCACCCACCAAACTACTGAATAGCTCAAGCGTTGTTTAAATTTAACCGGAAATGGCGTTGGGACGTGTCCACGACGTAGCCCAAATATTTCATCATCTCCTCATTTACACTGCGTATGTTTAGCAAGAAAAATTATCTAAATATTTATGGAGAATCTTTGAAACAAACGTGCAATCATAAAAAATATAAAAATAATTAAATCATATTTTTATAATAAATTATAATAAATATAATTTATTGCACATATTATTATTATTATTATTATTATTATTATTATTGGAACACCTCTTTTGGGTCATTCTGTATTTCACTCCACACGTTTGGTCATTTACGTTTAAACGTTTGCAAAATAACCTTCAAATGAGCCTAACCTTATTATAGTGTAGATATTACAAGGGAGGTTCACCAACACCATACATACATTCACTCAAAATAATCTATTTAATTTATTTAATATAAACAAAAACTTTGTTTGGGTTTTAGATAAACAAAGTACTGCGTTCAAAAAAAAAAAATTTGGTTTAGATTAAATACGTATAATGTCATATTTAGTTGAAATTTGGCTTCACTTCACGAGGGAAATTTAAAATAATTTAAATTAGGGTTGCCAGACGTCCCATATTTTATGGGACAGTCCCGTATTTGATCCAAAAATCCCCCGTCAAAATCCCGCGTTCAAAATGTCCCGCAAAAAATAATTTTTAAGCAAATTTTTTAGGGACGAATTGATTTAGAATTTCAATATTATGTATAATAATTTCAATTTATTCACGATGTTTAATTGTTAAATATTATTGTAATAAAAATTTTCTAATTTTGTTTGTTGTAACCGTTAAAGAAATCTAGTTTCAATTCGAAACAAAATTTGGTCTTAAAAAAAAAAGCCTCAGAAATTTTTTGGCCCGCAATGGCCATTTGAAAAATCTGGCAATCCTATTATTGTAAATATAATTTTTTATGTATTCAGTTTTGAAGTGAAATCATTTATTTAGTTTAAATTTTACGAAACAACCTGATAATTTGGAAATTTTGAACGCGAAACTTCGTCAGTCTGAAATCCAAACAAAATTAATTTGGTTTAAATTGAGTACAAAAAAAAAAAAAAAAATTTTGAGTGTAAATTAACACTTTTCACGAATCTCTCACCGTACAAATGGTTGACAAAATTTAATAGACACCACGATGATTGACCTCAAGAACAAATGGCAAAGCTCATCAATGCAATGCCAGAACGTGCGTCACCTTTGCATAATGTAAAGGGGAAAGCAACACGATTCTAAATATATTCGTTCAATAAATCTGTAATTATTTATTCACTTTTATTATCAAATAAAAAACTATAGAAAAACAGAAGGTGTCTATTTACTTTTGTCAATTCAGGGACAGGCGTATATGTTTAATCAAGATGGTGTAATACATCGTCAGCATGTAATACATCGCCAGCATTCTTTATATGATCAAAATTGCAGTGCATCATGGTTCTCTGAAGATGAGATGCAACTTCTTCATTCGGGTAAATGACACGCATTAGATGGGATCATTATTCATTGCGTCTTTCACATGCAAACTGATGTTTGCACGTCATGCCCATCCCATTAGTTACTGAGGGAAATACTTTACATGCGCGCGCACACACACACACACACACACACACATATATATATATATATATTTTAATTGGGGTTGTTTAACCTCCTTCGCAACATCTAAGGTCATATGACGGAGGGGACCTACAGCTTTACGTGGGATCCGAACCACGGGTCGCTACATAATCTGGGCGCAGAGGACGGTCTCCCATCCAACTACTACCCAGACCCAATGTCGCTTAACTTCGCTGATCTCCGGGAAGCAGTGTTACGACATCGGCCAATGTATATATATATATAGTTGCACAGGGTGTTTCACAACCGGTCTGCCATACTTTGGGGGTGATATCGAGTAAAAAAGTTAATATAACATAGGTGCTATTTCCAACCATTGCGGAGCTACGGACGTTTTAAGATGTGCAAACAACGAATCCCTGCTTTTGTGTAATTCGATAGATGGCAGCACTGGTGGTAGTTTCAGTTAACGAAGTTACCACTACTAATCCTCAGTTTTTTCTTTCAGTTGGTTCTAATCTGTGGTACGGGACACTGTTTTGCGCTAAGGTGAACAATCAAAATGAATCAACGGTTCACACCCGCTGAATACGCTGATATCCATTCTGTAATGGTAACAGCAGATCAGCAGTTGAGGAATATCAAAGACGTTTTCCGAACCGCCGAATATTGAACAGGCAAGTGTTTAGTGACACACACCAGAGATTAAGGGAAACAGGGACAATTGTTCCACGTAACCAAGAACATGTAGCACGACGGCCCGTTGCTGTGGAGGCGCGCATACTGGACCTAGTACAACGTAGCCCAACTACCAGTGTTCGAATGATTTCTAGACGAATTGGTGAATCCGCATCGCGTGTATGGTGAACCATACATGATGAGGGTTTGTATCCCTATCATTTGCAACGTGTGCAAGCTCTTCAACCGGATGATTACGATAAACGTGTTCAATTTTGCCAGTGGATGGTTATGCATAGCCAAATTCTTAATCGCATACTGTTTAGTGATGAAGCACAATTCATTCGGGATGGAATTAACAAACGATGAAATTCCCACTTCTGGTCCGCCGATAATCCCCACGGTATCGTTGAAGGAAACTTTCAACATCGACTCTCAGTGAATATTTGGTGCAGTGTAATTGGACATCAGCTGATTGGACCGTTCGTTTTGGAGCAACGATTAACTGCTGATATTTATCTGAACTTCCTGACGAACGAATTGCCGCTTTTGATGGAGGACGTGACCTTGGAAACGAGGCGCAGGATGTTCTTTCAGCACGATGGGGCGCCACCACATTTTGGTCGTCATGTTACGGATTACTTGAATCAGCGGTACTGGAATCGTTTGATTGGTCGTGCTGGTCCAATATCGTGGTCCCCGAGATCTCCGGACCTAACCCTGTTAGATTTCTTTTTATGGGGCCTTATGAAAGAGATGGTCTACGAGACCAAAGTACAAACGAGAGAGGAACTCTTGCGTCGGATTATGGATGCCGCTGCTTACATACGAGAACACCCCGAAATGATTCAATGGGCAGTGGACTCTTGTTTGGAACGAGCAAGGCTGTGCATTGAAAACCGAGGCGGACATTTTGAACATTTATAAGATGTATCTCTTAAAATGTAGAAATAAATACATCAGATTAATACTCTCGTTTATTTTCTTCCGTGCACTTTAAAACGTCCGTAGCTCCGCAACGGTTGGAAATAGCACCGATGTTGTATTAGCTTTTTTACTCGATATCACCCCCCAAAATATGGCAGACCGGTTGTGAAACACCCTGTATATGTACAGGGTGGCGGAAAAGTCAGGAACCATAGGCACATTTTATTAAATTATAATAAATGTTCGAATTGGTGGCCTTCCACTTGGACACACTTTCTGACACGTTGAATGCATGATGTTTGAACATTTCTTAACACATTGGTACTGATTTTAGCACACTCAGATGTAATTTTATCCTTTAGAGAACGTATGATTCTGGGTCGATCAGCATAGACTACCGACTTGAGATAGCCCCACAAGAAAAAGTCAAGAGGCGTGAGGTCTAGACACCTAGGTGGCCATTCGACGGGCCCTCGCCGTCCGATCCACTTGTTTGGGAATGTTTCATCTAAAGAGCTCCGGACGATGGTTGCGAAATGTGGTGGTACACCATCCTGCTGAAACCATATCTCCGCCCGTTCTGCCAATGGAATGTCGTTCAGTATGGGCACATTAGAAATGTTTGCAGCATATGCAGATATGTTTCACCTGTTACATTGCCGTCGAAAAAGTACGGACCAATTAACTGATCCTCCTCGTTCCTGAACGAGTTGGACTTTGTAGGGTTTGGAAACGATTTGTTGTAAGAATTCGTTGAATGGATCTTCTGGAGACACCAGTTTCCCGGGATAACTTTCTTAAGGACTTACATGGGCTTTTTTCGAGGTGATTGAGTACCGTTAGTGATGTTGCTGCATCGGTTGAACTTTTTGGCCCGCAACTACGCGACCGATCATGAACACTTCCCGTTTTTTTGAAGCGAGTGAACAGTTTTCCAAATGATGCCTGAACAACTGGCGGCCTCTCAGCTTGCACACATTAAAACTATCTCCACTCGTTTACCTATTGTCAATATCTGTGCCATAGGTTCAACAACAAATCTGAAAAGAACAAAGCACATTAAAACACAAATTATTAAAATGTGCCTATGGTTCCTGACTTTTGCGCCACTCTGTATATATTATATGTAGAAAGTACAAAAAACTTAGACCACATCAGATCCTTATAGCGTTTAATTTTTTTCCATGATTTTAGGCCAAAATTGATTAATCTCTCTCTCTCTCTCTCTCTCTCTCTCTCTCTCTCTCTCTCTCTCTCTCTCTCTCTCTCTATATATATATTATATATATATATAACCTTTAACCTTTGGTTTGCTTCCGCCCGAATTGTTCAATCTGATGAAGGTCAAGTTTTTCACTCCACTTTAGACCTACAGTTTAACGTGGAATCCGAACCACGCGCCACCAATAGACCAGCGTCTTAACCACTAAGCCACACAGGGTACCCATTTATCTACCAACCACTTTCTTTATTGTGTGGAAGGATCAACAGCTGGGTTTATATGTAGGGGCTATATATATATTAGTGATGTAGGTCACATCCGCACATTTTCTCGCATCCGCATCCGCACCCGCATCCGCACTTTGGACTGCGGATGTGGACCGTTGAGATAAAATGTCATTAATAAGCGGAAATTATCAAATTCTACTATATTAATAGAACTAGTTCATTGTGCGCAAAGTGATGCAAGCGACAAGACGAGAGGCTGTTCTTGTATGAAGTTACTCTCTTGCAACCTACTTAGATCCACGTTACAAAGCTAAGTTATTTCACCTAGTACATTAGAACGAGTTAAATCATCACTTGGCAAAACAGTTGAAGAGCTTCACTCTCTTGAATCTGTCGCTTCGCCACCCACCAAAAGAATAAAAGTTTCAGTGACAGAACCAACACCTTCAACAAGCAAATCTATCACAGAACCTGTCTCTCAGTTTCTTGAGTCAAACAGCAATGACGAGACCTACGCGATGTCAAAAGATGTAGTAAAAATGATCGAGAGCTATCACCAAGAAAAACGCCTGGCTGCATGTGACAATCCTATTAGTTGGTGGAAAAATACGCAGATATCTATCCATACTTGAGTAAACTTGCAAGGAAACATTTAGCCTGTCCTCCAACAAACGTACCAAGCGAGAGATTATTTAGCAGTGCTGGATTAATATATGATGAAAAGAGAAACAGACTGGCAGCAGAAAAGGCAGAAAAATTAATGTTCCTTAAGCATAACCTTCCTATAATTAAGTTTGAACATTAAATGATGAACATCTTAGTTTACTTTATTTTAATTACTCATTTATAAATATGCCTAATAAAACTTTAAACTTAATATAAATAGTTATCAAGCTAATTAAAGATCTCTTTCTATAAGGGTGGAGGAGGTTGGGGAAAGAGGTCGGTGGGGTGCATTTGAGTTGGGTTCACGTCCCGCATCCTGGTAACACAATTATGGTTTCTAATTGTGGCTGAAACTCAACAAAATATAACGAATTTATTTGCAGACGAATTCACTAATTGATTTCTATATTAGTTAGATGCTTGATATTATTTTATATGTTCAGAGAAAAGTACAGCAATTATTGTACAATTAATCAATTATGCTACATTATAGCTACAGCTCTCTCTATATAATAACTTATTACATGCGTTAAACACAACAAATCTCGAATATATCCTAAAAAATAACGAAAATGTAGACATCCGCATCCGCATCCGCGGATGTTGAAATCAAACATCCTCATCCGCATCCGCATCCGCGGATGTGAAAAAAATGACATCCGCTACATCACTAATATATATATAATTTTTTTCTTTGCTGATGCCTTTAATCCTGTTAACAACTGTACAAGTAAAGGATTGACAAAATGAATCCACATTTAAACGAACACAAAATATTCAGACACTAAAAAGAAGACTCGAAATTCGCTACTACTACTACTACTACTACTAATAATAATAATAATAATCATCATCATTACGGGGTGCCAGAAACTGGCACAGCTCTCTGTTTCGAGGAATACGGCCCATTGCGTTAAAATCGTATTATTATTATTATTTATTAATATTGTTAACCAGCGCCATCAGGAATCGAACCCCTGATATCGGCGTTTATTGAGAATCGGGTTTACTCACTGAGCACCACATATCCTGGTTTCGTATACTGAGCTAATGCCATTCTTTTGATGTGACAGTTAATCGACAAATTATTATGAGTTACAATGAAGTTAGGTTAGGTTAGGTAAATGGCTGAAACTGCCAGGCATTATGTAAAATGGTTAGTGTCTCATATTGACTTATTTATATATATATATATATATATATATATATATACAGGGCGTCCCAAAAAAATGTATACACACTTTAACAGCTGATAGCTCAATTGATGTTTCTTTCTTTCCAAGTTAAACCCATTAGAATTAATAATGGCAGTCAGACTAAGCTTTGAACAAAGGAAATTCATTCTAAAATGCTACTGGAAGTGTGAAAACGCAGTTGAAGTGCAAAGACAGTTTAGGAGGGAGTTTCAAACAGATCCACCAACGCGACTTACCATCACTCGAATTAGAGATAAGTTTGAAGCCGATGGAACTGTTCAGAATGTCCACAAGAAGCGTTCCGGAAGACCACGGACATCGACAAGCCCCACAAAGCAAGAAAGAGTACTGGAAACGTATCACCAAAGTCCAAGAAAATCTGTGCGGCAAGCGAGTCGTGAGGTAGGAATTTCAGAATCGTCTGTCCAACGCATTTTGAAGCGCTGTCAATGGAAAAGTTACATTCCAAGATTAGTCCATGCTATTACTGAAGATGATCCGGACCGAAGAGTGGAGTATTGCGAGTGGTACTTGGCACGATGTGGATGTGGATTGGACGAAGGGGTTTCGTAGAATACCCTCCGCGTTCACCAGACCTCACACCACTAGACTTTTTTTTATGGGGATACTTAAAAGACAAAGTCTACGCTATAAAACCTGCAACAGTCGCTGAATTGAGAGCAGCCATTGAACGAGAATGCACACAAATACCAAACGAAATGTTTCGTGATGTTTGCGATTCCATTGCTTCGCGTTATCAGCAGTGCCTGGACCAGAACGGACGTCAGTTTGAAAACAGGCGTTGACAAAACAATTAAATAATGTCTGTAGATTCTATTACATTTTGAAAATGAAATGTATTTTAATAAACACTGCCTTTATAATTATTTAAAGTGTGTATACATTTTTTTGGGACGCCCTGTATATATATATATATATATAATATATATATATATATATTATATATATATATATATATATATAATATATATATATATATATATATATATATATATATATATATATATATATAGGGTGTCCCATAAGTCTGGCATCATAGGAGAAATTCATATTTTTCTATTTCTACAAACCATAATTCATATTTTTCTTATGCTCGGGATGCCAATTTCCGGTCCACCATTCTGTTCAGTGACGAGGCTGTTTTTTATGGAAATGGTGAGGTAAATCGACAGAACACCCGCTACTGGTCTCAAAACAACCCTCACTGATATACCTCTTCAAAGGAACAAGGTGCATCTCGGGTGATGGTATGGTGTGGCATTTGGAAGGATCGCATCATAGGCCCCCTCTTTTTCGATGAACATGTCACTGGAGGCACCTACCTACGTATGCTCAAGGAAGAAGCGTTTCCCAGTGTCTTGAACGAAGGAGGAAATTTCCCAACATGGTTCCAGCAAGACGGCGCTCCTGCACATTACAGCACCCAAGTAAGGGAATACCTGTACCAACAATTCCCTGGTCATTGGATAGGACGTCGAGGGCCTGTGGAATGGCCAGCTAGAAGCCCGGATCTCACGCCACTAGATTTTTATCTCTGGGGCCACTTGAAAGCGCTGGTATACGCAGAGAAAATTAGGAGTGTTGAACATTTGCGGCAGCACATTATTGGGGCATGTAACACCATTACTCCTGACATCATTCACCGTGTGCTTGCTGACTGGGTATCACGTCTGAATTTGTGTATTGAAAACAATGGTGGACATATTAAGCACGTTCTGTAAATAAAAGCTTTTGTTTTGCCTTTTTTTATTATTTTTCCTATGATGCCGGACTTATGGGACACCCTGTATATAACAATTAAATTCAGAATATTTATGACTTATTTGGTCACTTCATTTTACTTTGTAACTTCAGGCCTCTCACTACTGCATTGATGATCTAAAGATTGTTTAACTAGTAATTAATTGGATCACCTGAAGATCCGTCACCCCAGCCTTTTTTAGTTAGCTTTATAAGGCTAACTAACGAAAATATCACGACCTAACCTAACCAATCGTCAAGGGCGTACAGTTAACCTAACGATTGGTTAGGTTAGTTCGTGATATTTTCGTTAGTTAGCCTTATAAAGTTAACTAAAAAAGGCTGGGTGACGGATCTTCAGGTGATCCAATTAATCTACATTTATTCATTACGTCATCAGTTACATGTGTAATGATTAATTTTTACTGATGATGTATCACTTCTGTACAACAGTATAAAAAAAAAACATGTTTTATGCCATATACAGGCCAACTATATATATTTATATATACTATTTATACTATTATATATATATATATATATATATATATATATATAAACAAGAGATGGAACTAAAAATTGTATCATTAATTCTATTAAAATGTTTGTTTATTATTATCGGCTAAAAGAAAAACAGTAATTATTATGCAATTAAAATAATTCATAGTGATCGCCGACTTTTTCCAAACTGATCAGAAGTCACGCGAGCGAACCCCGCTGTCAGATCCTTCGAAGGCCTGTCTGCGTGTCTTCCATCGACTTATGACAGCTGCTGAAGGCTTTTGTCCTGCCTGGGTCACCTTCACCTACTGTATATAGGGCACGTCTCGTGGTTCATCAAATGTTATCACCGATTGGATTTTGTGATATATGATTCATTGTACACAGATTCTCTTATACAAGATCTGAATGCTCTCTCTCTCTCTCTCTCTCTCTCTCGTTTACTTGGCAGTAATACTGCAACCTGCTCGTACCCTGAATGGGTGTTTGGCGGAGCGGTGTTTTGTAAAACTGAAGCTTTTTCTTTCTGTTATACTTTATCTATAAACAATCTATGCCCAAATATATATATATATATATATATATATATTGCAAACCGACAAAGAAAACGGATAAAGCTATTCTAAGCCCTTTTTCCTTGTGGGTTTGCATCATTTATTTATTTCACGTGTTTAATTGTGAAATTCATCCATTCTATATATATATATATATATATATATATATATACTGTAATAGAATGCCGGCTGCATTTTGCGCAGCAAAACCCCCTCTCCCCCGAAACACAACCTAAGGGAAGAATGGGAGAGGCAAGTGTGTTCCTAAAACCTTCCCTGGTTCTCCCTTAATGTGTAGGCCCTATACTAAATTTGGTGCAGATTACCCTAGTCGTTTAGGCATCCCTAGCCGTTTAAGGGGTCCCCTTCCAGTTCCCCACCCAGGGGGTGGGACTGAGAAGGGCGGGTGTGCTATTGAAACGTTTCTTGTTTCTTCGTTGATGTGTATATTAAATATGGTGCAGATTGCCTCGCCGTTTAAAGGGCCCCATCCCAGTGCTCCCTATTGGGGTGGGGAGACCTGGGAGGGGTATATGGGTTATTAAAACCTTCAATGGTCCTTCCTTTATGTGTATACTAACTTTGGTATAGATTACCCTAGCCGTTTAGGGGCTCCCTCTCAGTTCCCCCCAGGGGAGGGATGACTGAGAGGGGCGGGTGTGTTTCTAAATGTTTCTTGTTTCTTCCTTAATGCGTTTATTAAATTTGGTGCGGATTACCATAGCCGTTTAGGCGTGTATGAACGAACAGACCTCATCCTATATATATATATATATATATATATATATATATATATATATATATACATATATATACCTTTCAACCTTTCAAAGGTTCCGTGCGATGATTCCTCATTTCACGAAAGTCAAGCTTGTCGCCCCTCCTCTCGAGTTGGCGTGGTGAAGTAGTGAGTTGGTTTCTTGTACTCTCCACCTCACATAGCCAGGTACGCCCGGCTCATCGGGGATTGTTCTGAGCCAGGTGTCTAATCTTCTTTTGAAGATGTCCACTGCAACACCATTCGTCTTTGGGCAGCTGATTAAACAGTTTTGGTCCTCTCACAACAAAACTATTTTCTTTCAGGGTTAAGGATGTTTTCCACTGTTGTTTGGGGAGTTACAGGGTTCAGAGTAAGATTAGGGACTAGTTTCTCCATTATTTTCGAAGTGCAAATAATGGTGTATCTCTCTCTTCTCCTTTCCAGTGAATATAGGCTTAATTCGCCTAACCTTTTCCAGTAATTTAGTCCTTTGCACCCATTGATCTTGGCTGTGAAGCTTCTCTGAATTCCTTCTAGCTGTCTAAAGTCTTCTTTTTTATATGGGGATGTTAGAACCGAGCAGTATTCCAATTTGGGTATGATCAGTGTTTTCAGAAGAGGAATTATAATCCTATTCCTTCGTTTAAAGGTTCTCAGTATCTGCCCAGTTATTGTCTTTGCTCTGTTTACTGCTATCTTATTTTGTGTTTCAAATTTCGCATCATCAGTCATATCCTCTGGGTTTCTTATTTTTCTACTGATCTTTGTGTCATCGGCAAAGGATGTTACTGTGCTGTCTCTAGTAACGTCCTCATCTTTGTCAGTTAGCATGATTATGAAGAGTAGTGGAGCTAATACTGTTCCTTTTGGTGCTGAGCTGAGGACCTCTGATTCTGATGAATATATTCCTTGAACTGTAACGACTTCCCGCCGCTCACTAAAGAAATTATATATCCATTTCCCTACTTTTCCTGTTCTTCCCATATATTATGAGTCCATGGTCACACTTGTCGAACGCTTTGGCAAAGTCTGAGTATATTACATCATAGTTTTCATTACTTTCAAGTGCATCAATAATGTTGTTGTAGTGTTCCATTAGTTGTGATTGGCATGATCTGCCTGACCGAAATCCATGTTGGTTATCATTTAATTTTTTCTGAGTTTAAAAAAAAATCATAGATTTTCTGTCTAACTGTTCTTTCAAATATTTTAGTGAAATGAGATGTAGGCGACACTGGCCTATATTTTTTGGCCTCGGATCGATCTCCTCCTTTATATATTGGGACTATGCTCGCTCTCTTCAGGATGCCCGGTATTTCTCCCGTGTCTAGTGATCATCTCCATATCCAATATAGGGGCTCAGCGATTGCATTCTTGCAGTGTTTGATCAGTGTGGCAATCCATTTATCCGGTCCTGCCGCTGAGTGTGTTTTTAGTTTCCCTATAGTTTGTGTAATATCATCTGTCGTAAAGTCGAAGTCCGTTATACTTTCCCCTTGTAGTTCTTCTTCAAAGAACGCGTTTCTATCGCATATCAGTTTGTCAGTTTTTGGGATAGTGAAAGCTGATTCGTACTGAGCTCTTAATATTTCAGATACTTCTGGTAGATCATCAGATAAAGCACTGTCTTCTTTTTATGAAGGTCCGATAGTGCATGATTTTTCGACTTCCTTTTTGTAAAATTATAGAAGTATTTTGAGTTAACCTTTATCGCTTCTATAGTGTCGTCTTGTTTTTCTGTATGCTTCTCAATTAGTTCCTGTATGACGCCATCGATACTCTGTAGTTTATCATTTAATATTTTTCTGATGTTGTTATCTTTACAGTTACTTAATTTTGCAGTCACTCTTTTTCTCTTTCGGAACAATGACCTCTTTTGTCTCTCGAACCTGCTTCTCTTTCCTCTTTGTTGTATTTTTGGGACATGTCTTTTCACAATTTCCAGCGTCTTCTCCTCTAAAGTCATTAGCTTCTCTTCCGTTGTCTTGGCCTCGAAAATGGTTTTCCAATCTATTACTTCCATGCTGGATGCAACATCTTCCCAGTTTATAGCTTTGGAGTGAAAATTAAAAATTTCGAATTTGCTTCTTTCTGTTGTTCGTGTTCTTTCCTTTCCTATTGCTTTTATATTGGTTGTTATTTCAATTATGTTGTGGTCCGATATTAGAGTTGGGGATATTTCTACATCATCAATTAGGTTGCTGTTGTTTGTGAACGCCAAATCTTGGCAGTTGTTTTTTCTTGTTTTCTGTTATTTCTTGCATTAACATAAATTCATCAGCTAGAGCTAGTAGCATTTTTACCTGCAGTATATACACACACTATACTGTATATATACAGGGTGGCTCATAAGTCCCAATCGGTTATAATTAAAGCGAAAATATATCTAGCGCAGTGGTTCTTAAACTTGGAGGGGGGCATGAGAAAATTTCAGGGGGGCACGGGGGGGGGGGGTGTCAGTGAGTAATCGCCGGTATTGTAAGTGAAAAGAACCAGTACCATCCATCCCATTACTCATGAGTACTTAATTGTGTTACCTCTGTAAATGTTCTTAGAATTGTGTTGCGCAATAGCTATCTGTATAGTGTACCATATGAAATAAAATTGTAAATGGGAGAATGTCTGTGTTTCGTTTTTTTTATATCAAATAAACTTAATGAACTGTAATATTAGTGAATGCACTTGAACATCAGGGGGGGCGATGGGTCAGAAGTCAACTCGTACGGTAGGCACGGGACACAAAAGTTTAATAACCACTGATCTAGCGGATTTAATGCGTTTTTTTAAGATTTAAAAAAATAATCAATAAATATTTCTAAACTTATTATAAACGTTTTACTTTGTTTGATTTTTGGTATTTTCGCTTTAATTATAATCGACTGAGACTTATGGGCCACCCTATATATATATATATATATATATATATATATATATATATATATATATGTATGTTTGTGTGTGTGTGTGCGCGCGTAGGTAACTGGGCATAGTGTGGTCGAGTGTGCGATAATTCACAAATGCAGTGGGGTAATTTTTTTTGTGAGGTCACACTTTCAATACCTCGGAACATTAATAAATTTATATAAAAAATGTAGAAATATTTATATTGTCGGAAGAAAAACATGTTGGTCCTGATTAGGCTAGGTTAGTTAAGGTTTGGTTAGATTAGGTTAGGCTAGATTAGCGAGTACCTCACTATTTAATGATTTCACAGAAACGACCCTTCCAGCCCTTTGTCGTGTCCGAAATAGATTATCACGCCCTTCTCGGTTCGATGACACTAGGGTCAGCTTAGATTAAATTAGGTTAAGTTAATTAGTTTTTTAGTTATATGGATTTTAAAAAAGACCGTATCTCCCTTACGCGGAGATGCGCACACGTGTGCGTGTGTGTGTGTGTGTGTGTGTGTGTGTGAATTGCTACAGTTTTATTTATTTATTTTCGGTAAACAACGTAGCCAAAAAAAAATAATAATAAATTCTCCTAATCCAGTGTTTATGGGGAAACTTCAATTTATCGTCTGTCAGTCACACAATACAGACGAGCCGTTTCGTGTCGTAGAAGAACGACCCTAAAAAGCGTTTCGATAAGACTTGATTCGATATATAGATTTAATATAAAACTTCCAAACAAAGAAAGCCACCCGATAAAACAACAGATTTTCGGCTGACACACACACACACACACACACACACACACACACACACAGGGTGTCCCATAAGTCTGGAACCATAGGATAAAATAAGTAATTCATGTTTTTCCGTTTATGTAAGTACCCATGATGTCTTTGAGTAAGAAAGAACGCATCCAGGTAATTCTGCTCGTAGGAAATCGGAGTCAGAGGGAGGTTGCTGAGGAATTTAACGGATTGCATCCCGACCGCGCGCCGATAACACACAGCTGTGTCTGCAAACTTATAGCAAAGTTCAGGGAAATGGGATCCATAGGAGATAAACCACGCAGTGGACCTCCGAGGACATCCACCGCGATGACACAGCCGCTACCATCCTCGCTCATTTCACACAGTCCCCAAAAGTCTCTTCGGCGTTTTTATTGTCGTTTTTGTAATTTTGCTCTATGGTTCCAGACTTACGGGACACCCTGTATATATATATATATATATATTATATATATATATATATATATATATATTGCACACAGACCGTGCATGGAACAAAGAACTCTTCTGGGAAATTAAATCCACTATAGTTCGAATAAGTAATGATAAATGACATACACTATATTGACTTTTGGTTTTTGGCTAAAAATACAATAGTTACCCCTTTTTCTTTGATGTATTCAATCCGACATGAATGCAACGAGTTTCTTGCGTATATTGAAGGACTGAATATAGTAGGCAAGGTGTAGCTGTAAACCCTAGATCCTGTCCCAAAGCTGGATCCTATCTGCTTGGCAGATAGCTGGTGAGGGAAGCTATATTTTGGGTCCCCTTTGCGAGTAACCCGTTGCCCACGTTGGGCTTTCCATCATGAAAAAGAAGAACTATAGTATTTATCATTACTTATTCGAACTACAGTGGATTTAATTTCCCAGAAGAGTTCCTTGTTCCATGCACGTTGCAAGGTCTGTGTATAACAAAAGTTTCTCAGGGGGACCATTCTGAGTTGTATCATATATATATATATATATATATATATATATATATATATATTTATATAACCTCATACATTTTATGTTGAATCGTGACTTTTTGCAAATATATGTTTTGTACAATTAGTGATAGCGAGAGAGAAAGAGTCTGAATTCGATCACCTCCTTCTGTAGTAACTTAATTTCCTTTTGCATTATTTTAACTCCCTTCGCCCATTATTTCAATGACGTTATGAGAACCCAGACTGACGATTTATCGGATTATGTTGGCAAGTATAATTTGCAAAGATCAGTTCTCGGTTTTCTGTAATAAGTTTGAACAATAAATCCGCAGATTTGAAACTGGATTCAGTTCTCTCTCTCATATATATATATATATATATATATATATACACCTTTGGTACCTTTGGTTAGCTTCCGCCCGAATTGTTCATTCTGACGAAGGTCAAGCTTTTCACTCCACCTTAGACCTACAGTTTAACGTGGAATCCGAACCACGCCCCATCAGCAGCCCAGCGTCGTAACCACTAGGCCCCCTAGGGTACCCATTTATCTACCAACCACTTTCTTTATTGTGTGGAAGGATGAACAGCTGGGTTTTGCTGCGCGCCGGCTGCCGTCGGGTCTCGAACCCGGGGCCGATGGATTCGTAGTCAGCGACGCTAACCACTACACCACCGAGGCGCATATATATATATATATAACACGCCTGAAAATATTAAACATCCCCTCCGAGTACTTTCGAGTTTATTTCAACTCCTCTTCAGCGAACTTTAATTATTAATTTACCCCTCTTTTAACAGTCACAAATAACAAAACAAATTAAGTACAACAATAGTAAAGGTTATATGCAAACGAAAGATATGCGAGCGCTTCGTGGATTTGAACGTGGTTACGGTGGCGAGTGAATCAGTGGGCGTCGGTTGAAAAGGTTGCACGACTGATGAAGTGGTTGCAGGTTTGCAACAGCGATGAAGTTCTTGTTGAACGAGAAGTGAGAATAGAAGGTCGAATTCACGGATGTTAAGTGAAGCGAAAGTCGGACGAAGGAGGTCGAGCGAGGTTGAGAGATCGTAATCGAGTGAGGCAGAGCGGAGCGGAATTTCTTGCGAAGGTTCGGGAGAGATTTGGACGAAATGAGAACGAACTGAATTGGATTCACGCTCGTATAGCAGCCCTCTGGTGACGTGGAAATTTTTTCTCTTTTTCAGAAGAATTTTCAAGAAGTCTGCATCTTCCATGCGGGCTTCCGCCCATGTTTTAGATTTCACCACCTTCCTTACTTCTTCTGAACGTGATTAAAGGAGGCGAGGAAAGGAGTTTCCGGAATGTCACTACAAATTCATTATGTTGGCAACATTACTACATAGAATAATTTTGTTCCATTTAAAATAATCATTATTGAATTTCATCCAACACGTTGCAAAATATATATAAATATAGTGTGCCAAAATTATGAGTCCACTTCGAATTTACTTAGAAAGTTACATGAAAAAAAGCGATGGAACTCTAATAATTCGTAATTTCATAACAGAAAGAAATTAATATTAATGAACGTAATCAAACTGGACCATAAATGAAAGCCATAATCTCATGCTTTGAAAGTGCAGGGAACACATACCAACAGGGAAAGGAGAAGTAAAAGTTATCCTTGTTTTCACCACTCACCAACGTTTGCAGGGTGGTGACAACAAGGACAATTTTCATTTTTTCGTGTGTCAGGCGAAAACGCTGTTGGACTATGGTTGTCCGCAGTTTCAAAGTATCGTCAAATACTTGCCGTTTTCTAATATAATCTCACGTTTGTACGTCCAGCCAATATAGCAGCCACTCCACGTGGCACTCATTCAGTCAATTTATATCCTGGGTGGTGATGTTCCAGCTTTGTTGTATCATTTCCCACAGATCAGTAAGGGTTAGGATTATGCTTCGTCTTTCCAGATATGAACAATGTTCACGAATGCTTAACTGGATTGAGATCGAGTGACTGTGGTAGCCATTCCATGATGAGCAGCACATTCTGTCCTTTTATGGCTAAGATACTGTAAGTCATGCAGAGGTTGGACTTGTGTTTTGTGCCATTCATCATCTTGTCGAAAAACGAAGTTTTGTCCCATTAAGTACAGTATGTTGGCATGTTGAATTAAGATGGAACGGTATTGTTCTTTCTTCACATACCAATGACTTTTATAATATCTCGAATACCATACCAACTGAAAGAATCCCATACCCTTATGAGACTCCCTTCATATTTCACGGGTTTTATACACTGCAAGGTTAATTACTATCAAGTCACTGTCTTAATGTCTACCAACAAATCCATTTTGGAATGATCAGTAATCAGGACGCTTTTTACCTGCCTTTAACTCTAAAATTCTTATATTTCTTGGCTTGTTGCAGTTGCTTTCTGATGTTCACTTTCTTCAGAATTTTTAATGCAGTTAAGAGAGAGAGAGAGAGTTACAAGGAGTTACAAGGAAAAGAAGTACCTCAAAAGGCCTTGCGGCCCATACCGAGGAGGCACCAGAGAGAGAGAGAGAGGAGAGAGAGAGAGAGAGAGAGAGAGGAGAGAGAGAGAGAGAGAGAGAGTTACAAGGAGTTACAAGGAAAAGAAGTACCTCAAAAGGCCTTGCGGCCCATACCGAGGAGGTACCAATGGCAACGGGTGCCAGGGAAAATTTTGTCTTTCAAACTATGCTAGCAGTAGTAGAAAACTGGATAGAAAAGTAGAAGGCTCTCTCCCCACCCTCCGCTCCCTCCCTGCCAGAGGCAGGTACGGAAAAAAGGTTGAAGAAAATACCTTGACCCTGGAAAAGTAGCCAAGGAAATTTTACAGGAAAGTGGAGAATATATAAATAGCTCTATATTTAGCTTGCTCACAGAGACACCGAGCAAGCGAACTCCTGCAGAGTTTTCTGAGGTTTTAATCTTAAACTATGAGTGTGTTCTGTACTTTGTCTAGCCTATTTTTAAACAGATTTACACTTTGACTGGAAACATCCTCTGAGGGAAGTTGGTTCCAGATATCAACTATTTTACAGGAAAAGAAATTTCCGCAGACTGAGGTCCTAAATGTCTTTACACACTCAAATAGTGTGCAAGATTTCGTCTAACCTTTTCTTGAACTGATCCACAGAGGAACTGTTCACAACTTCCGAAGGTAACCTGTTCCATGTGTCACAGATCTTATACGTAAACGTAATTCCCACACACACTAGTCCTAAACCGTTTCAAATCCAACTTCCAACCATTGTTGCGAGTTGGGTTATCATTTAACTAAACATACTTCTAAAATCGACATCGTTGAACCCTCGTAAGAGCTTGAAAACCTCGATCAGTTGACCGCGCAGCCTCCGAGTTTCAAGCGAAAACAAGTTCAGGGCGCGTAACCGTCGATTGTAGCCCATATGCCTAACGGAAGGGATCAACTTTGTGGCCCTCGCCTGCACTCGCTCCAGCCTCTCAATATCTTTCCTGAGGGTGGGCGACCAGAACTGCACAGCATACTCCAGGTACGGCCGAACAAGGGAATTGTACAGTGAGAGCACAATCTCCTTGTTCCGAAACTGAAATTGCCTCCTGATATAACCCAATAGTTTCTGGGCTTTCTTTTCCATCTCTACACACTGTTTCGTAAACTTAAGGTCGCTGCTAATTAGCACACCCAAGTCCTTTTCTAAATCAGTCACCTCGATATTACTGCCCAACATCGAGTAGTCCGACTTGGGATTGGCGTAGCCAATGTGCATCACTTTGCATTTACCCAAGTTAAACGGCATTTGCCATTTTTCGGACCACTCTCCTATCCTACCTAGGTCCGCACGCAGTCCTCGATCGCTTCGGGCGTCCCAACATTGGCCCCAAGCTTGAGAGAGAGTTACAAGGAGTTACAAGGAAAAGAAGTACCTCAAAAGGCCTTGCGGCCCATACCGAGGAGGCACCAGAGAGAGAGAGAGAGAGAGAGAGAGAGAGAGAGAGAGAGAGAGAGAGAGAGAGAGTTACAAGGAGTTACAAGGAAAAGAAGTACCTCAAAAGGCCTTGCGGCCCATACCGAGGAGGCACCAGAGAGAGAGAGAGAGAGATAGAGAGAGAAGAGAGAGAGAGAGAGAGAGAGAGAGAGAGAGAGAGAGAGAGAGTTACAAGGAGTTACAAGGAAAAGAAGTACCTCAAAAGGCCTTGCGGCCCATACCGAGGAGGCACCAGAGAGAGAGAGAGAGAGAGAGAGTTACAAGGAGTTACAAGGAAAAGAAGTACCTCAAAAGGCCTTGCGGCCCATACCGAGGAGGCACCAGAGAGAGAGAGGAGAGAGAGAGAGTTACAAGGAGTTACAAGGAAAAGAAGTACCTCAAAAGGCCTTGCGGACCATACCGAGGAGGCACCAGAGAGAGAGAGAGAGAGAGAGAGAGAGAGAGAGAGAGAGAGAGAGAGAGAGAGTTACAAGGAGTTACAAGGAAAAGAAGTACCTCAAAAGGCCTTGCGGCCCATACGAGGAGGTACCAATGGCAACGGGTGCCAGGGAAAATTTTCTACACACTCAAATAGTGTGCAAGATTTGGTCTAACCTTTTCTTGAACTGATCCACCGAGGAACTGTTCTGTTATTAAAAGTTTATTTTTCTTTCAACTATCCTAGCAGTAGTAGAAAAACTGGATAGAAAAGTAGAATGCTCTCTCCCCACCCTCGCTCCCTCCCTGCCAGAGGCAGGTACGGAAAAAGGTTGAAGAAAATACCTTGACCCTGGAAAAGTAGCCAAGGAAATTTTACAGGAAAGTGGAGAATATATAAATAGCTCGATATTTACCTTGCTCACAGAGACACCGTTGCAAGCGAACTCCTGCAGAGTTTTCTTATGTTTTAATCTTAAACTATCAACGTGTTAAAGTAATTCCCACATATACTAGTCCTAAATCGTTTCAAATCCAACTTCTAACCATTGTTGCGAGTTGGGTTATCATTTGAACTAAACATGCTTCTAAAATCGACATCTTTGAACCGCGTCACGTAAGCGTCGATTGTAGCCTATATGCCTAACGAAAGGGATTAACTTTGTGGCATTTTTCGCCAGTTCCCAATCCACCTACCTACTTCCCCACCAATACCAGCGCGCGCGCAATTCGGCCATTAGCCGGCGGTGAGTACCTTATCAAAGGCCTTCTAATCAATCGCCCTACTCTTATCATACTCACTCAACATGACGTGGAAAAACTCGAGCATGATGGTGAGATACGACCTATGCCGTCTAAACCCATGCTGGAGTCCCCAAGTAGCTTGTAGGAATCCAAATGGTCAACAATCCTACTCGCTATTATCCCCTCTAAATATTTACCTACAACTGAAGTTAAATGGTGTTATTTATAGAGGTTCCAAGCCTCTGTTCCCACGCATGAGATAGCAGTAGCGTCCTAATCGTAACAGTAGAGAAAAAGACAATACTAAAAGTTTTCTTTTTTTTTGCAGTCAGAGGAGAACATCCCTAACCTAAGCTAAAAGGACAGAGTGGGATGGAAGGGGTCCTAGTAACCCACGGGACAGGTTTGTACAACAGACTTCACCGCCCTCCCGAAAGAGAGAGAACCTAAAGGAATTGGCAGCCAATTTCTCTGAGAGAGAGAGAGAGAGAGAGAGAGAGAGAGAGAGAGATGAGAGAGAGAGAGAGAGAGAGAGAGAGAGAGAGAGAGAGAGAGTTACAAGGAGTTACAAGGAAAAGAAGTACCTCAAAAGGCCTTGCGGCCCATACCGAGGAGGTACCAATGGCAACGGGTGCCAGGGAAAATTTTGTCTTTCAACTATGCTAGCAGTAGTAGAAAACTGGATAGAAAAGTAGAAGGCTCTCTCCCCACCCTCCGCTCCCTCCCTGCCAGAGGCAGGTACGGAAAAAGGTTGAAGAAAATACCTTGACCCTGGAAAAGTAGCCAAGGAAATTTTACAGGAAAGTGGAGAATATATAAATAGCTCTATATTTAGCTTGCTCACAGAGACCGAGCAAGCGAACTCCTGCAGAGTTTTCTGAGGTTTTAATCTTAAACTATGAGTGTGTTCAGTACTTTGTCTAGCCTATTTTTAAACAGATTTACACTTTGACTGGAAACAACCTCTGAGGGAAGTTGGTTCCAGATATTAACTATTTTATAGGAAAAGAAATTTCCGCAGACTGAGGTCCTAAATGTCTTTACACACTCAAATAGTGTGCAAGATTTCGTCTAACCTTTTCTTGAACTGATCCACAGAGGAACTGTTCACAACTTCCGAAGGTAACCTGTTCCATGTGTCACAGATCTTATACGTAACGTAATTCCCACACACACTAGTCCTAAACCGTTTCAAATCCAACTTCCAACCATTGTTGCGAGTTGGGTTATCATTTAAACTAAACATACTTCTAAAATCGACATCGTTGAACCCTCGTAAGAGCTTGAAAACCTCGATCAGTTGACCGCGCAGCCTCCGAGTTTCAAGCGAAAACAAGTTCAGGGCGCGTAACCGTCGATTGTAGCCCATATGCCTAACGGAAGGGATCAACTTTGTGGCCCTCGCCTGCACTCGCTCCAGCCTCTCAATATCTTTCCTGAGGGTGGGCGACCAGAACTGCACAGCATACTCCAGGTACGGCCGAACAAGGGAATTGTACAGTGAGAGCACAATCTCCTTGTTCCGAAACTGAAATTGCCTCCTGATATAACCCAATAGTTTCTGGGCTTTCTTTTCCACCTCTACACACTGTTTCGTAAACTTAAGGTCGCTGCTAATTAGCACACCCAAGTCCTTCAATTCTAAATCAGTCACCTCGATATTACTGCCCAACATCGAGTAGTCCGACTTGGGATTGGCGTAGCCAATGTGCATCACTTTGCATTTACCCAAGTTAAACGGCATTTGCCATTTTTCGGACCACTCTCCTATCCTACCTAGGTCCGCACGCAGTTCCTCGATCGCTTCGGGCGTCCCAACATTGGCCCCAAGCTTGGTGTCATCAGCGAATTTGGCGATCCGACTGACGATGCCACCGTCGATATCATTTATGTAAATGGTAAACAACAGCGGCCCCAAAACGGAACCCTGAGGAACCCCACTAGTGACCGAGGCCCAACCCGAACTAGCCCCTTTAATTACCACCCTCTGCCGCCTATTCCTCAGCCAGTTTTCAATCCACCTACCTATTTCCCCACCGATACCCAGCGCGCGCACTTTCGCCATTAGCCGGCGGTGAGGTACCTTATCAAAGGCTTTCTGAAAGTCGAGATAAAGTATATCAATCGCCCTACTCTTATCGTACTCACTCAACATGACGTGGAAAAACTCGAGCAAGTTGGTGAGACACGACCTATGCCGTCTAAACCCATGTTGGGAGTCCCCAAGCAGCTTGTAGGAATCCAAATGGTCAACGATTCTATCAGCTATTATCCTTTCTAATAATTTACCTACAACTGAAGTGAGACTAATAGGACGATAGTTCCCTGGACTTTCGTGATCCCCTTTCTTAAAGATAGGGGTCACGTTGGCCTCCCTCCAGTCACCAGGCACCTGGCCCATCACCAACGATTTGTTGAAGACTGTAGCCAGGTGGGGAGCCACCTGGTCGCGCACTTCTCGCAAAACACTGGGGAGAAACTGGTCTGGCCCAGGAGCCTTAAACGCGCTCAGTTTGTCTATTCTATGAGCAACGACTGTCGCGGTACATCTAACACTATCCAGGCCAGCACCTTCGTGCCTCACAGCTGGCTCGGGGATGACGCGGGTATCCTCCCTGGTGAACACTCCCGCAAAGTACTCATTAAGCACATTAGCGATGTCCACGTCGAGAGAGAGAGAGAGAGAGAGAGTTAATAATTCTATTATATGATATTTCTCGCCATTATAAGCCACAGCTCAGTGAGTAACACAGTTTCTCAATAAGCGAAGTAAAGGCACTGAGAGGGGATTCGGCTGTCGAGAGTTATAATAATAATAATAATAATAATAATAATAATAATAATATCCCAGGAGATAGCGCAGTGGCCCTCATCAGTCTTGCCTGGCCACTGTGCCAGTTTCTGGCCCTCCTCATTCATTATTATACAATTTTTCACAAATTTTTGTAGCATTACAAATACTGTTCACAAACGGTGAATTCGTGAATGAATTCATCGATGAGTGACAACACTTTTACGGATCAACTTATTTGAAGTTATTTCTAAATAAAATTGTAAAAAATTCTAAAAAAGGATCAAATTTATGGAGCAAGTTTGGCGGAAGGAGCTCATTTACAATTTTTTCCTTCTTCACATTAGTAAATGTTATATACGAATTAAAAGTTAAATATAGTTATTTTATTATTTGCC
The DNA here is from genome assembly GCA_023014485.1 of Bathynomus jamesi. Classification (NCBI taxonomy): domain Eukaryota; kingdom Metazoa; phylum Arthropoda; class Malacostraca; order Isopoda; family Cirolanidae; genus Bathynomus; species Bathynomus jamesi. The sequence goes on along the minus strand of JAJOZX010000167.1, from coordinate 1,250,958 downwards.
AATTTACGAACGCTCGCTGTACGAATTTTCGAAGTTACGAATAAAAAAATGTCCGAAGGCTTGATTTACGAACGAAAAATTCGAAGTTACGAACAAAATTGTTGGTTAAATTCGGAATTTTTTCGTACTGTAGCATCAGCGGATGTCTGAAGGTGATTGCAATATTTGTGGTAGTAGTAAATATTACTAAAAAATAAAATTAAACCATATAGAATGTTTTAAATGTATTTAAGACCTTCATTACTGAACTATATTCACTACAGTAAAGACAAAATATTTTGTCGTTACTGTTGTGAATGGTCTCTGTCATTAATGGTTGGAAGCAACATTAATCATTACGATTTTACTTAACTGCATTTATTATTCATATTTCATATATATTTATTATTGTACACATCTAAAAACATTGTTTACGGCAAACATCGTGGGAAAAAACATGTTTTTGTAGCATTTTAAGACGTTCTGGGGGAGGTGATTTTTGTTCGTAGGAACTTATCTCAACTTTTATAATGGGAGTCAATGGAAAAATAGAGTTCGATTTACGAATTTTCGATTTACGAACGGGTTTTCAGGAACGTAACTCGTTCGTAAATCGGGGGAGGACTGTATAGTGACACCGCTTCCCGGAGATCAGCGAAGTTAAGCGACATTGGGTCTGGGTAGTAATTGGATGGGAGACCGTCCTCCGCGCCCAGATTATGTAGCGACCCGTGGTTCGGATCCCACGCAAAGCTGTAGGTCCCCTCCATCATATGACCCTAGATGTTGCGAAGGAGGTTAAACAAACCCAATTAAAAAATATATATATATATATATATATGGATCTTTTCCGTTTGGGGGCTAGCAGCGAATTTTAATGAAAATCGGTATACTAATGTAGTTTTGGTCACTGATTTCAAAAATAACTCTTTTTTTGGAGAAATGAAAAACAAACATGTTAGAACACTTTAAATAAGTAATGTGTTTTTAACGAAAATATCATGACAACCTAACCAATCGTCAAGGGTGTACAGTTGACCTAACCGGGCATTCAATTGACCTAACCTGGCATTCAGTTGACCCAACCGGGCATTCAATTGACCTAACTGGACATTAATTCTTGATTTTTTTCTGTTACTTTTACAGATCTGCCGGGATCCTTCAAAAAACGCATTCTTCGTAAAGTTGCACTTTTTACCGTTTGACCGACGCTTTTGGCAACGAAAGAACGGTATTTTTATCAAAGGAACACACTTTCCCACACTTAGAGCACCTTTTCATAAACAGTAGCAGTTTGTGACTCTGGCTAAATTTAACACAATCCTCTGTAACTAGTTTAAGCTAGTTAAAACACATATTAATTATTTAAAGTGCTCTAACATGTTTGTTTTTCATTTCTCCAAAAAAAGAAAGTTATTTTTTAAATCAGTGACCAAAACTACATTAGTATACCGATTTTCATTAAAATTCGCTGCTAGCCCCCAAACGGAAAAGAAATATATATATATATATATATATATATATATATATATATATATATATATATATATATATGCCACCGTCATTAATAAGAATTTTGGAGTTAATGTCAGATTAGGGTAAGGAAAAATGATCGGCCTGTACCTGCATAGGAGCCGGGTATAGGCCAAGTGCTTATATTCCTCGGCCCATTCTTCTTCTTTTAATTATTATTACTAGCATACCCGCCCGTCTTACAGACGGTTTTCTTTTTAGGTAAATATGCCGATGCGTAGAATTATAACCCGTTACGTGGCATAACCGCTAGACCGCGGTGTTGGGGTCTTTCAAAAATGTAGCAACAAATTTTCTTTTTTATTATTAGTATTATTACGGGCGGCAATGTGAAGCTCAAGATTTTCATGACTACGTTCTTTTCTATAGTTTTATTGACTAATTGAACCGACAGTAATTGGGGGCACTGCAGTCCCCCAATTACTCGGTGTTCAATTATTTGGTCAATAAAACTATAGTCATGAAAATCTTAAGCTTCACAAATCTTGACACAATGTGAAGCTCAAGCTTTTCATGGCTGCGTTCTTTTCTATAGTTTTATCGCTATGCTTGGGCCTTCGGGCCCAGTAATTGGCGGTGGGGTTGGGGCTGGTTACACATGTATTTTCGGTCATTACTCATCACCCCCATCCACCATACGAAGTTTGGTCGAAATCGGTTCAGAAATGTAAAAGTGTTTTCTGCGGACACACACACACACACACACACACACACACACCACACACACACACATTTGCTAAATTATAGTAGTTATTATTATTATTATTATTGAGTTATATGCATAATTAATTACTTTTAACAGTGAAACCTACAAACTTATGAAGTACTACTTCAGCTTTCGAAACCATGATTATTTTTCTCTTGACCTTGAATTTTTTAAATGTTTGTTCAGACATGAATCATTTCAGCTTCATTCATTAATAATATATATTATATATATATATATATATATATATATATATATATATATATATAAGTAAAATTGAAAGAAAACAACATTTTTCCAACACAAAAGGTGAAATTTTTCTGATTACATTTTGTACACACACACACACACACACACACTGTTTGCTCTTAGTTTTGTAAGAGGGAAAATGTGTGAGTTCACAGTTTGGAGAATCATTGCCAAATTTCAAAGTTCATTGAATACTCCCCCCCCGCCCAAAATCAAACCACGCAAATAAATGTGGCGCGTGCTTAACTCTCGTTACAGAGGGATTTTCCTTCCCCTTACAGTAAATGACGTCATCGACAGAGGAAATTCTAAAAACATTTCTCAGAAATCTTGAAACGTTTTCGCAATCCCTTTTGATGGGGAAAGCCGTTGCATGTCCACTGATGGATGTCTGGCGAGGCACAATCCTCAAGTGGCTCAGGCACCACTTATACACAGCGACGCATGGCACCCTGTGGCACACTCCATCTTAAAATTTGCTCCAAGGAGAAATGTTTTTTATGTTACTCTAAAGCAGATATATATATATATATATATATATATATATATATATATATATATCTGGTCTTAGGACGGGGAGGGGACCGACGGCTTTACGTGGGATCCGAACTATCATACTACTTCTATCCCACCAGGAAGGACTCAGAGAAGCACCTTAATCCCTAAAATGAACTCTGAAGCCGATACTCCAACCCACTAACTTCAGATTAACAGCCCAGAGCTTTGTCACTAGGCTACCTGGCGGGTACACGTTACATGAATGAGCATTCGTTACCAAAACCAGGATACATTTGGCAGTAATGTTGGTAGGGATCGGTGTACGTCTCGCAACTTTTGTAATAGACTGTACAATCATCGTCTCTAAGTCATTAATCCAGTTGCACTCTCCATGCTTAGTGTTCTCATAAAACTGAAAATGTTTGTGCAATCCCAGAACAGTTGGATTAACTATAGTATAGGTGGGCTAAACATATGGTATAGTGTGCATATAGTTAACTGTCTTCTACTTTTTACTCTAAATTTTTCGTGTGTGTGTGTGTGTGTACACACGCGAGGTAATGCTTATACATCGTGTGAGAATTACTGTTTCTGTGAGTAAAAGTTAACAACTGTAGGCCTATATGAAATGTGAATATGGTGTGTGAGAAAGTTTTACTTTGAATTTTCCACTCCGTTATCCTTCGTACTTTACTTCCTTCTTGGACTGTCCTAGAGTGTTATCCTCGGGTCTTTGGTAGTCAGTAACTTCTGTAATTCTTCCGTAATATATTTACTCGTTTTCACCAACGATTTTTCTTCGTTCTCCAAGACGCTTTTCGATTCGTAAATTGCAACTTTGAAACGAACGAGTACAAAGAATACTTTCACTTTGAGTACACAAATGATATAAAATGTGTTTTAAATTTAAAGTATCTCGTTCAACAAATCATTTCCTCGAACTTCGAAAGAAAACGTTTTTTTAACCTAACCTAACCTGTCTTAACAGAAATTACGTTTGCCTCACCTTTATTGGTATGAACTACTGTCATGCCCACGCCCCCGTGAAGTGAAAGTCATTCACAAAACATTTTTTTAATAGCGAAATCGACGAATAATCAGTAAAGTGTGAAGGGTTCAGCGGAACAAATTCGTCCTGCATGACGTCGACCTCATTAAAATAGACCCATAAAGTCAAACGCAAAATTTCCGAAAGGTCGCGTAATTCGTTCTTATACGTCTGCTTAGTTTATGTTAAATTTAAATTAGGTTACACCGCATTACGCTAGGTTTGGTTAGGTGTGCGTATAAAGGTTAGTCACTTTCAGTTGAAATATTAAACATTTTATTTTCTTTTAAATTTTAAACCCGCAAAAAGGTCGGATTAGAGCAATGTTGAGTAATGTCGAATGTCGACTTCATGAAATTCGATTTTGTGCATGTAGGTGAAGCTACAAATTATATTTCAGGTATTAACAGAAACAGTATGTGTAGTGATTCTCAACCTTTTCTGGCTTAAGGATACACTAATGCTATCCGTTATCCTTTCACGGCAACCCTGGCGATTTTCCTCTCTCATTATTCAATATCCAGTTACCCTCTCCCCCCTCTCCCCACCCAACACCACATAACTACAAACTGAGTGTATACAGTTTCCGTAATGTCGTAATAAATCGCAACTGTTTCATTTCATTTGAAATTTCAGTAACTTTTCAACAAGTTTTGAATTACTTAATTTTTGCCAGTTTCGCGAAAATTCACGTCACCCATGTTGGCAAACACTGGTAAAGGCCGTCATTGAGTAATGTTATTTATTAAAACTTAAAATACATGATCGCGTTAAAGTAAAGTTTATAATTGTTAGGAAAATACTGGTAAATATGCTTCACTTTCGAATTTACGATATTTCTTCGCACAAAAATCGTAACAGGACACACCCGTTTAATTATTTCTCGAGATTATAAACTCTCCTTTATCTATATATTTTCTTCCCTTTTTGCCTTTTAACCAGCGAAGTTAAGCGACGTTGGATCTGTTCAATAGTCGTATGAATGACCATACTTTGCGTTTAGATGACGTAACGATTTGTAAATGGTTCGAATCCCTCGATCTTTGCCGTTATACGAAGGAGGTTAACTAAACACTCCAAAGCATTAAATCTAATCATCTTTGTAACTGTAATATGCGCGCGCATATCTATCTATCTATCTATCTACCTATATATATATATATATATAAATTATAGAGAGAGAGAGAGAGAGAGAGAGAGAGAGAGAGAGAGAGAGAGAGAGAGAGAGAGAGAGAGAGAGAGAGAGAGAGAGAGAGAGAGTTCATGATAATAGATCATCGAGTTGCATGTTAAAAGTGAAACATCTTTGTTTTTAAATCGTCTGAAAATCGTATTTTATAAATTACTTCTTTTAATTTAATGGATTTAATTAATTCGTTAAAGTAAACTATGATATTTTAAATTTAATTATGCCTCGATCATTAAAAAATAAAACGTTATATGCATAATGACACGTCCTATATATCATTATTAGTTATACATAAAAAGATTTTCCACGTAAAATTGACCCTTTGTGGCCCTCTGTGGCCCTCTCTTAATCCTATAAATATTGCATGACATTTGATTCGACTTCTCTATAATTCGGCATCGATATATATATATATATATATATATATGAAAATGAAAATGAAAATGAAAAGGTTTATTGGCAGACTATAGTCCATATGACAAATATTATTAATACAATGACAGTTCATACACTAATGATAGAAAATATACAATTGATTAGAAATAATACTGCACTGTCGAAGTATGTCAGTTCATACACTAATGATAGAAAATATACAATTGATTAGAAATAATACTGCACTGTCGAAGTATGTCAGTTCATACACTAATGATAGAAAATATACAATTGATTAGAAATAATACTGCACTGTCGAAGTTAAGTGGAGCTACAGACAGACGTTTTCGTACCAAGAAGTCCATAGCTTAGAGCAGTGTTTCCCAACCGGGGGCCATATGGCTCCCTGGGGGCCATGGCACATTTGAAGGGGGCCACAGGAAAATGTTATTTTGTAAAATAGAGTTAATCTGCATATTACAAAATAGAGTTAATCTGCATATTACCTACTGAAAATAATGCTTATGGGGGCCACAGGAAAAAATAAGGTTCCTAAGGGGGCCATGAGCCAAAACCGGTTGGGAACCACTGGCTTAGAGGATAAATGGCAGGACTCATGGATAGCTTGGATGATCGGGTTGGTTGATTTTTTAATTCTTTGCATTAGACTGTGTTGAGCACGTCTTGTTACCTCCGGGAAGCTCGGGACATTGCGGGTAGCAAACATTTGCGAAGCTGAGCATCTCGGGGGTAATTTATGTAAGAGTCTAAAAGACCTGTTATACAGCAAATTTAGGGTTCTGCCAGAACCTTTTTTATAATTCACCCAGAGTTGCTGACCGTATATTTACTGCAGAAAGTACGAAAGAGTGTGTCTTTAGCTTCACTTGTACAGAAACGAAAGTTCCTTATGGTCATATTCGCTTTAGCACACAGGCTTCGAGATTGTTTTCTTATATCCGAGTCATCACTCAAGGAGCTGGTAATAGTTTGACCCAAATACTTAAACTCTTGTACTTCCTCAATTACTTCACCATTCATTTTAAACCTTATATCAGCTGGCTGATTACAGCTTTTCGGATGAAATTGCATAACCTTAGTTTTTGTAATATTAAAAAGAATATCATGTTTCTGCGAATACACTTCGCAGACATTTAGTAGCCGATCCAGACCTTTAACAGAAGGACTTATTAACACCATATCATCGGCATAAACTAAGTTATTTATCCTTGCGTTATCTATACAACATCCCACTGTTGCCTCATTAAGTGAAGCAATTAATCCGTCGATATACACATTAAACAGCATAGGGGAGAGCAAGGAACCTTGTCTCACCCCGCAAGAGGAGCCAAAACACTCGGATAGTACATTGCCCCACCTAATAGTGAAAGATTGGTGGGCATACCAAAATTTCAATAAATTTAATATGTACATGGGAACCTTCCTGTCTTCTAGTTTTGCAAATAAAATATTGTGGTTCACCCTATCATATGCCTTACTTATATCAAGGAAACAGTTATAAATGGTTGAATTACTGTCAATGTATTTAGATATTGTTTCTTTAAGTACATAGATACACAGGTCAGTTGAGTGGGACCTTTTAAAGCCAAACTGATTAGGAGATGTCCATAGGAAATCATTTAACTGATTAGGAGATGTCCATAGGAAATCATTTAACCGGAGTAACAAGAGTTTTTCTAGTAGTTTCGAGAAGCAGGAAGCGACAGCAATGGGCCTGTAATTATTGCTGGACAGAATGTCTCCGTACTTATTTTGACCAAGGGCAAGATATATACCCTCATGAACTCTGCAGGGATATAGCTATGAGCAAGCATGGCTGATAGGAGCAAATATATGCAGACATACTACGTCATTTGCATATTTTAAGTGCTCATTCGATAAGTCATCTACCCCTGACGCAGAACCAGTCTTTAACTCTTTAATTAACCTCTTTACTTCAGAAAATGATATCAAAATATTTTCCCTTGTCCCTCCCACAATCGTTTCGCTGTAATCTATCTTAAGATTATCCCTACTCACACTATTAAGAATGTTAGAGTAGTGATTTTTCCACAGCTTTGCAATTTCACCCTCCCCCGACACCCCATCGATTGTCGGAGGGAGGACATTTTGACACCCGTTTGATTCTTAACAAATTTCCAAAATTTGTTATTATCGTTATTTATGCGAGCTTCACAGGCTTTTGATGCTCGAATAGACTCTTCTTCCTGTTTACATCGCCTTATGGCCGCCTTATACTGACCCCGACTTCTACACATATTCAAGTATACTGGTCCTAATCTGGGTCTACCATGAAAGCACCACAAATCATAGGCGTCTTTCGATTCCCTCTTCAGGGGGGCAATAAAATCATTCCATCCAGGAATAACCTTAGTATGATAGTTGTAAGATTTAATCAAGGGGCTTCCTGCTTCTCTTAACAGGGATATTATCTTACTATAATATCTATGAGTTTACAGTGAGAATCATTTGAGCAAGGATTATTACAGGCAAGGTGCAAAATTTCTGAATTATTAAAGAGGTGACATGTTCTGTCTTTGTATTCTATTCTCTGCTGCATATTAACATTGGACCAATCGACGCGATTATTCTTACCTATTGAGTTCTTTTTAAGTCGTGTTGCGCATAAATTGGTAACGTTAATTAATATTTCTAATGGTCTATGATCAGAAAGAAGGAAATCATGCAAAATATGAACTCTAACAATTCGATCCTTTAGAGTGTTACTAGTGAGACAATGATCAATCCACCTGGTGGTACCACTCATATCGCTAACGTATGTAAAATTACCACTGGCTACCCCTAATACATCTACATCACTTATACTTAAATTGGCCGACTCGCACATGTTACCCAATTCTCCAAAGAATTCTGAGTTCACATGTGCGTTAAAGTCCCCATTATATACAGTGAGAATATTTGGGGTTATCTGATAATGACTTAATTTTGTACAGCAAATCAATGTATTCATCTAGATTACTGCCGTTGTTGTATGGTAAATAGCAGTTTACAATTAATATACAATCATTGTTCACTTGTAATTCAATGCCTAACAACCTTACGTTATCGCTTGTTAAAAATCTTATATGTTTTGACAAATTTTTTCTTAATAAGAAAGCATATATATATATATATATATATATATATATATATATATATATATATATATATATATATATATATATATATTAGGGTGGTCCAAAATGTTAAAGCATCGACTAAGTTCTCTCCACAAGGTTGGTTTTATGCCTCTTGGTGTGGACAGTATTTGTGCAAAGTTTCACGTTATTCGGTTAATATTTAGGGGTCGCCCCACTTGCCCCCTTTTTGAAAATTTGTAAAAATATATAGACAACTGAATAACAATTTTTTTTCTGGTTCTCAAAGAATATGAAAGACAACAGTAAGACAATAGGACATGATAATGGGTGTATCTTCATTATCTGTTTTCGGTGGGCGGCTACGAGTTGTAGGAGGTACTGCTTCTGGTCCTCGTTTCGTGTCAAAGTGTCATTGTAGCGTTGTGCGAGAGCAATACCTCGCTCGGCAGCATCATTGACGACTTTCATCTTTAAGGCGCGATCTCTAAGTTCCCTGTAGTTCTTGTCATTTGGCCATTCCCGTGGATCTTTTTGAAGTAACTGGCGCGCTTCCTCCTTACCTCCAACTTTCAAGGCATCAAAGAGGGTCAATGTCCTTTTCGTGACGAAGGATGCCACATCATTTTCAACACCAGCTTCCGCCATGTCGATTCGTCGGGGGCAGCCATTCTTTTGGGGATGTTGGAGGTGTTGAACCATTCTCCTTTTGGTATCAGGATCGATCCTATTATCGAAGAAGGCCAGTCCAATCAGATGTTCCGACAAGTACCACAGGTGGCGTCTTAGAGCTGTCTTCGCCGCTTGTGCAGCTCCTCCGTGTGGATATTTTTCCAGAAGATGCAGCATTTTGAGATCATTGAGAGGAGCTTGTGTCCCCATTGGCGCTTCATGCCAGTACTTGACGTAAATCAGACTGACAAATAAAGCCAGCTGAGTCACGTTTCGTTCTTCGCGTGCTGTGAGCTTGAATTGATAGTGAAAGAGGTAGATTTTGAGCGCATAAATCGCCTTCGCCATGCATCTCGCGTGGTGCATGGGACCCGGAGCTCGGATAAAGAGTTGACCACCAGTCTTTCCCCCCAGGAAGAGCAAAGATAGTTCAAGGAACTCCTTGTAGTCGTCACGAGGTTGGCTTGCCTGAAGAGCGTTAGGTAAGTAAGTGAGCATCTCTTTTCTCATCTCTTGGAGTTGAGGGTTCTCGAACAAGCTGTCCGATGCTGAGACAAATGCTTCGTGGGAGAGAGATGGCCATTCCTTTTGAAATCGCTTAAAAAGGCCTGTTTCAGGACTTCCTGTTGAGCCAAATATTGAGGCAAAGACATCAGCAAGTACGACTTCAAGTATATGATGTCGACAACCGATCCAAACTAGCTCGTGGCCCAATGCTTCTTCAATCCTGACACAGGCTCCGCGATGTAAACCCGTGTTTGACGCAGTGGTATCGAAGACGAGACCTCTCACATGCTGTTCCACGTTCCATAATTTCATAGTTTGAAGGCATGCCTGGGCCTGTGCTTCTCCAGTTTTGTTTCATCTTTGGGACACCAAGCAGCTTCTCCTGTCCATTGAATGTTATAAGGATTGCTATCCGATGCACATTCGTCTTCTTCCCTTCAATGCCGGGGAGAAGCTTTCCGTCCCAATGGAGAAGGACAGGGTCTTCTAGAGAGAATGATTCTAGGTCTTCTCGAGCTGCCTGTTCTCGCCCACTTTCTCTGTAGCGATGAATAGAGCTCCGAGAGCACGTCATCCCAGACAGATCATGCCCCGCGGCCTGTAATACAGCTCCAGTTACGAAAACAGCATTCCGGTCAGAAAGATTGGTGCGATCCATTGCTCCAATGACTTCTGGAGATTGGAAAATGTTCGTAACCTTGTTCTTGGGACGCTTTGGTGCCGGAGCTTCAGACGAAGAAGGAATCGGAACCGATGGTCTATAGTCGTCGTCGTCTTGCGAAAAAAGGGAAGAAGAAGAAGAGGAAAGATCAATTGATGACACTCCTGCTTCTTCCAAATCTTTCTGTGTTGCTTCATGCCTTGCCTTCCTCTTGGCTTCCTTCTCCATTCTGGATCGCTTTCTGTCCTTTGTGTAGTCGTTTCCTTATCAATGCCAGCCATGCTGCAAGAATTGACGTCCTTGCGCTGCATGGACAGGAAATTTCGGTCCTCAACGTTGACGATTGTGCTCATGGCATCACTGGTTGCGATGTCAAACAGTTCCTGGATGTCCGCTTTGAAGATGTCTTCATTCATTCTATCGCTGGCACGTTGCCTGGTCCTGTGCTTCTTGAGTGTTTTGTAGCGGTCTAAAAGCTTTGAAAGCTTACGGACACAGGAGTCGATCCGTTGAGTTGGGATCCGCGCTCGGGTCCAGACTTCAATCACCCTCTGGCATGCCTGGTTCAGACTGTCGGAGGTGGTTTGCTTTTGATTGATGTGGTGGTATTGCCCCAAGAGGAGGGCGTCAAGGCATGTAGGGAGCCTTGACGTGGATAAAGTTCCAGTTGCCATCCCTAGAAGCCAAACTTTTGGAATTGATCGAGTTTGAGCCATCGGACCTACGGAAGAAAAAGTACATTATATAATATATATATTCAGAGGGGGCGACCTCTAAATATTCACCAATCACGCTGCAATTTTGCACAGACCATGTGGACACTAAATGGACAAAAACCACACTTGTGGAGACTATCTAAGACAATTTTGAAATTTCCCCCTATGGATTTGGACCACCCTAATATATATATATATATAATATTCTTCAGTGGCACAAGATATATATAGAAAATGTACAATATTCATCAAGGTAATAAACGATACAATTAATTAATTAATTAATTAAATTTAAAAACTAAAACATTTGGACTAAAAAAATTAAATAAAAATAATACACGTAATGAAACAAGTAATAAAATTAATAACAGAAACTATCCAAAGCTAATACTAAAAAAATAAAAATAGAAAGTATCATACATGTAATGAAAACGCCAATGTAGGTGTTAAGTGGAGCTATAGACAAACACTTTCATACCAAGAGGTTCATAGTCAAGAGTCCAGTGCTGGGCACTTGCGCAAACACTTGCGCAAAACGCAAATTGCGCAATTGCGCAAGTGTGATTTCGGTTGCGCATTTGCGTTTGCGCCAATTCTTGCGCAAACTTGCGCATTTGCGTTTGCGCAAGTACTTGCGCAAACGCAAACTTGTGCGCAAACGTGAAAAAAACAACAAATATTAAAAATAATGGATTTAGCTCATAAACACGTGACTGCCAGACAGGTGGCGCCGCCAGACAGCAGTGAGCACTCAGTATACCAACAACGCTAGTGAAACACGTTTGTTTGATTAGTTGATTTTAATTTTATTTCAGAGTTCAAACTACTAACTACTCTAGTAACTTCTAGAAACTTCATAAGTCATAACTACTGTCTATAACTAGTGAACCATGGACAGCCTCAGACACCAGTCTCTGTCCAGCCCCACCTCTGCCCCCATCCCGGCCGGCAGCGTGACCAGCCATGGCTCAGAGCCTCACCAGGAGGAAGAGGACCTCAACAACCCCTGGCCCCACCTGGACACCTTCTTTGGACCTTTGACAGCATGAAGAGGGTGGTTGAGAGGGGCAGGGTGGTCTACAGGGGCAGCATCATCTGTAAGAGGTGCAAGGCCAAGGTCAGCTCAACACCATCAGCATGTACACCCTCAAGAGCCACTACCAGCATGTGAGTTAAGTTATTTATAAATTTAAAATTAAAAAAAACTTGATAAGTAGTTAAACTTTAGAAATTATTATTATTAAAATATAATTAAATATTAAATAATAAATTATACTTTGTCTCAATTCAACACTTCTGTTGTATATCACTCACTATCACTGTCATTACAATATAATTTATAATTTTTTTTCAAGGTTCACGTTGCGTTGCGTTGCGCAAGCGCAAGTTTCGAGAAGTTTGCGCATTTGCGCTTGCGCAAGGTATGGGTTTGGGTTTTGCGCATTTGCGCTTGCGCAAGGTATGGGTTTGGGTTTGCGCATTTGCGCTTGCGCAAGTGAATTTTCGTTTGCGCTGCCCAGCACTCAAGACGATATAAAGTAGGACTGATGAATAACTTGGACGATTGGATTGTCTGAATTTTGAATTCTTCGCATTAGACTGTATTGAGAGCGTCTTGTTACTTCGGGGAGGCTCGAAGCGTTGCGGTTAGTGAACATTGAGAAGCTGAGCATCTTTGAGGTAATTTATGAAGCAGCTAAAAGATCTGTTAGAAAATTTATTGCAAAATTTTATTATAAAATGTAGCTTATGACTTGGATAACCTCGATAGGCCCAAGTGGCATCATGTTTTCCAAGCGAAGTGTAGTATAATAAAGCAAACTGAGGGTTCTGGAACAGGCTTTTTTATAATTAAATTAGCCCATAGATAGTGCAGAAAGTACAAAAAAAAAAGAGTATATTTAGCTTTTCTTGTACAGAATCTGAAGCTCTACTGGTTTGCCTCTCATTTTGAAAATAATATTAGCTGTTTGATTTAAGCCTTTAGAATGGAATTGCATAGTCTTAGTTTCAGTAACATTATAATTAATGTCATGGTTCGATGAATATAACTCGCAAGTTTTTATAAGGTGATCGAAACCTTTAGCTGAAGGGCTTATTAGTACCATACCATCGGCATAGACTAAGTTATTTATGCTTATGTTATCTATACAACATCCCAGCGAAGTAACTAATCCATTAATATACACATTAAACAGTAGAGGAGAGAGCAAGGAACCTTGTCTAACTCCTTATGAGGAACCAAAACATTCGGACAATACATTTCCTCATCTAACCATAACATAAAAGTTTGGCGAGTGTACCAAAATTTAAAAATATTTAAAACATACGAGTATACTGGAACATTTCTGTCTTCTAATTTTTAAATGGAATATTGTGATGCACTGATACACTCTATCATATGCTTTGCTTATATCCAAAAAACAACTATAAATAGTTGCATTACTGTCAGTATATTTAACTACAGTCTCCTTCAAAACATAAATACATAGGTCAATTGAATGGGATCTTTTAAAACTAAACTGTTTAAGAGACGTCCATAACTAATCAGTTAGTTGGCGTAGCATAAGTTTCTCAAATAGTTTTGAGAAGCAGAATACAATAGCAATGGGCCTGCAGTTATCGATGGATTGAATGTTCCCATATATTTTATTTCTGAGAAGGGGTGTGATACATACCTTCCTAAACTCTAAACTCTGCAGGAATATAACTGTGAACAAGCTTGGCTGAGAACAATATACGAGTACAGTATATGCTGTATAAAAGCGAGGCCACCAGCTTGACCTCCTTCGTGTGAAGAGAGACCAACGCACGGAACTGCTACGAGGGTATATATATATATATATATATATATATATATATATATATAGCGACAGAGACACCTTCAGATACTTTCGCGATTTCCACTTTGCAATAAACCCACTTGCCAGCGACACAACCACGACCAAGCTGACATCACATCGCGAGATTCACTTAAGGCAGTGCCCTTCAACCTTTTTATGCCTACCGCCCACTTTTACTTTTTATGTGAGATAAATTAGCCAACCGCCCACAACAAAATTAAAAATCCAACAAACATATATTAAAAATTATGTATGGTACATTATATATTATATAATAAAACATTATGCATTTACCTTTAATTTAGTGAGATCCTTGTGCTTGATGCTTGGAAACTAAATTCCGAATGTTTGGCTCGAATTTGGTGAGGAACAAACGAATGTCCCCTCTTTCAGTGATTTTTAAAGCATTCCTGTTTTGGTAAGAATGTGATTCACAGCACTAAAACCTGATTCAACTAGGTACGAAGTAGGAAAAGCGATCAGTAATTTAAAAATCTTTTTCCACATATTGGGATATACATTTGACATCTTTTATTTTGCCAAAGCTGCATATAACCACCGTTATTGAAATTTCCCTGGCTTTCCTCATCATATCTGAGTTCTAAATAGCTCCTCTTGACATGTTACATCAGCTTCAGTAACATTTGCAGTAAACGGGTTTACCATCCAATCACATACTTCCATGGTTAAAACATCACTGAATCGAGTTTCAAAATCCGTTTAAGTTTATGGAGATGATCAATAAACCTTTGTGTATCAATTGTTGTTATGTCATCCGTAATAGATAACAATTCTGGAAACTGGTGAAATTCCCTTTTTGAAAGATTGTGACTGAATAAATGCAGCTTTTCAATGAATAATGAGATAACTTTTTGACAGTTCATGAGTGTCATATTGGCTCCTTGAAGCTGCAAATTACAATCATTGCATTTCTTAAATATTCCTGCCAAACAACAAGCATCATTTTTTATCATTTTTAACTTTTGGCTAAGATCAACTTCATTTTGGTCTTCTAGAAACTGCACTACGCTCTCATATAGTTCAACAAAACGAGTTAAACATGCACCCTTCGAGAGCCATCGGACCTCTGTGTGTAATAATAACCTAACAAATTGTTCATCATTGTCATGACACAACTGACGAAACATTCGATCATTTTTTGCATTGGCTTTTATCTTATTCACGGCACTGATTAGTATTTAATGATGAATGAAGACTTATACTCAAATGTTTCGCAGCAAGATGCTGCCTATGAATCACACAATGAATACAGAAAACGTTTGGAACTTCCTTTTTTAAATATGCAACGAAACCACGGTATCGGCCTACCATTGATGGCGCCCCATCAGTAGCGCATGCTACAATATTTGTCAAGGGAATGTTATTTTTTTCTAAGTACGATTTAACAGCAGTAAATATTGATACTCCTTTTGTATCAGTAATAAGATTTTGTACAAATAGCATTTCCTCTTGCAGTACACCGTTCTCATTAAAGTATATTACATAGGCCATCAATAAAGCATTATTGTCTGTAATGGTAGATTCGTCCAACTGAATGGAAAATGAAGTTGTTTGGAGAATAGTTACCAGCTGACTTTCAACGTCAACCGCCATTTCATCAATGCGTCGACTTACTGTAGTATCACTAAGAGCCAAAGTTTTTATATCATCAGTTGGATCTTGATGCATAACTGTAGAAACATATTCTTGAATAGATGGTATTAGTAATGTTTCTCAATGTTATGGCTCCTACCACTTTTTGCAATAAGTTTTGAGATACGATAGGATGCAGTTATTCCATCTTCGTTTTTTGTACTTTGTTCTTAAATGATGCAGTTATTGTATGACGATTTTTAAATTTTTCATAAAGATCTTGAAAATATTCAAGAGGCTTCTCTTTATCTTTTTTATGCTGTGAAGTGAGATGATTCAGCATTCTTGATGGTTTCATTGCTTCATTTGAGAGAGTTCTGTGGCACAGCAAGCAGAATGGAAGTTGCTTGTTAGTAAGAGATTCGATAAATCCGAACGCTAAATACTCAGATGAATATCTACGAGTATACTTTATTTGAGGACATAATTCTAATAATGAGGGTGGATAATTACAAGAAATACACAACAGAAAAAATAAACACTACTCGAGCACGTTGTTTACTGTCGACTGACTGAGCCAGTTGCCGTATATCGCTAGAATTCTTGTAGTTGCCGCATATCGCTAGATTCCTTGCGCTAGGCTAGAATTATAGAATTTAACTTAGCTAGCAGATTTTCAATAGAGTTTTCGGTTTACTTTACAATATTGTAAATTTTGTTGAATTTTACAAGAATTTTATAAATTTTCTTGCCGCCCACCTAAAAGCTCAAATCGCCCACTAGTGGTCGATATCGCCCAGGTTGAAGAGCGCTGACTTAAGGCATTCCCGCTGCCCTAAACGTCACACCTCGACTTCGTTATAAGGGACTCCCCGGGCACGACGCCTCAATCGCATCTCACTTCTCACCACGAAGAACCTCAGTGACACGTTAGATCTCATCATGTAACAACGTTGTAACAGGCCCCATCAATTGGTCTGGTGTCATTCACCTAACTTTATATAAAGACTATCATTTCCTCGAGTGTCATTATATTATTGAAGTCATTATTCAAGTGCACATTTATAACATTTCAATACAACTTTCACTCAAACAACTGCAACGTTTATTTGTTTCATTTAAATCTCATTTTATTTTGTTTAATAATGGAAGAAAACGCACTCTATCAATTTCCTAATTAATAACATTAACATTAACAACTTAACCTAATTAAATTATTCATAACATTATATTGTCAAAGAGGTACCATATATAATTATATTCTCTTATTCTTTGTTAGCGTCGTATTAAAAAGACATTTCTGAAATAATTACCCTTACAATTAACGCGTGCAACCAATTATAAATACTTATTCTCTCTAATCAGAACATGAATTATAATTGGAGAAATAAGTCTATATATATATATATATATATATATATATTATTATATATATATATATAATATATATATATATATATATATATATATATGTGTGTGTGTGTGGTGTGGTGTGTGGTGTGTGTGTGACCTCGGTTTTTAGCTTATTCATTTAACATAATTGCATTTTCATCCAATTAATTTTCCTTTAAATTTATCATACGAATTCTGATAATTACCTTGTCGGCTTTGATTGATTTGGGAAAAACGGAACGACAATGTATACAGATTGGCTGAACGTTTTGATATATATATATATATATATATATATATATATATCAGTAAAGCCTAAAGATAAGGGGCGAACAGCATAAAATAAATAGTTCAGTGAGCAGTATTATATTACTGTATTATTGTAACCTAACAAATTGTAATGTTATATTATTGTAGCATTAAGAGAAATTGTAATATTTTTATATTTATTTTGTACATAAATTTATAAATGTAAATAAATAATAAATAAATAAATGAAAAATGGATATTCTCCACAATGACTTTAATGACTTCACAATGATTTAATTTCATTGTCTACTTTTCATCTATTTGTTCGTTTATATATTTTAAATTAATTAATTAATACTTATTAATTATAATCTATATATTATTAATCACATTTTCCGATGAGGTGATTTTTATTTTTAATTAATAGGAGAGCCCAGTAAAGCCTAAAGCTTAAATAAAATAAATAGTCCAATTGACAATTACTTATTTTATGTTAAAATTATTGAATTATTGTCACATATAAAAATTAAAAATTGTAATATTTATTTTAGAAATAACTAATTCTCTCTCTCTCTCTCTCTCTCTCTCTCTCTCTCTCTCTATATATATATATATATATATACACTGTATAAGCATTTTGTTGGAGCTGAGTTATTGTTGAAGGAGCATTATGTAACATTAAATAGGATTTTGTGATTGCCAGTTTGCTATCATTCAAATCGAATGATGACAGACATTTTTATTGCAGGGAGGAAAATTTTATTTTCTTGTCATTGTAATATATTGGAAGTGTTCACGCCATACGAATATAATCAGAAAAGTAATAATAATAATAGAAGAAAACAAATATATATATATATGCAAAAACTGCAATGACGCGCAGTATATAAATGAATAGAAACGACATAAGTATTAAGGAACGTTCTGCACACGAGGAGGAGAGATAACGAAATAATGAAAAATGAGGCGAACGCCCAGGCGGTTCGCCTCATTTTTCATTATTTCGTTATCTCTCCTCCTCGTGTGCAGAAACGTTCCTAATACTTATGTCGTTTCTATTCATATATATATATATATATATGAAAATTATTTCACGAAAGTAAACACGTGAAAAATATTTATGATGAATAAAACCACGAAGGAAAGGAAACACAAAACGGTGCTCAAGCGCTTTCGTCTAATGACATCCTCAGGAACACTGAGGATGTCATTAGACGAAAGCGCTTGAGCACCGTTTGTGTTTCCTTTCCTTCGTGGTTTTATTCATCATATATATATATATATATTATATATATATATATATATAGAGAGAGAGAGAGAGAGATGAGAGAGAGAGAGAGAGAGAGAGAGAGAGAGAGAGAGAGAGAGAGCAGTTCAAATATATTTAATTAATATATGGTTATACATTTTATCAAAATTACCTAATCGATAGATGGCTTTATAGACGCACCTTTCTCCTATAATAATAATAATAATAATAATAATAATAATGATAATAATATTCTTTTACCAAATTATTAACTCGTTGCGTTAAATTTGCTTTTGACTCAAATTTCATGGGTGAAGAAGTTACATTTGGAATTGAAGAATAATAAAAAGAATCATAATTTCACAAAATTGGAATACAAAATCAGTGTTAACACTCGTTAAAAGTGTTAAAAGTCTCTCTCTCTCTCTCTCTAAAATTCAATTATAAAAAGCAACAGGAAAGGAAGGACACGCACAATAGGAAGAAGCAAATTCGAAATTTTAATTTTCACTCCAAAACTATAAACTGGGAAGGTGTTGCATCCAGCATGGAAGCAATAGATTGGAAAACCATCTTTAAGGCCAACAAAACGGAAGAGATGCTAATGACCTTAGAGGAGAGGACGCTGGAAATGTGGAAAGACATATCCCAAAAATGGAACAAAGAGGAAAGAGAAGCGGGTTCGAGAGACGAAAAAGGTCATTGTTCCGAAAGAGAAAAAGAGTGACTGCAAAATTAAGTAACTGCAAAGAAAACAACTTCAGAAAAATATTAAATGATAAACTGCGGAGTATCGATTGCGTCATACGGGACCTAATTGAGAAGCATACAGAAAAAGAAGGCGACGAGGCTATAGAAGCGATAAAGGTTAATTCAAAATACTTCTATAATTTTGTAAATCATACGACTATCGGACCTTTGAAAAATGAAGATAGTGCTTTATCTGATGATCTAACAGAAGCATCTGAAATATTAAGAACTCAGTACGAATCATCTTTCAGTATTCTGAAAAACTGACAAACCGATATGCGATAAAAACGCGTTCTTTGAAAAGAACTACAAGGGAAAGTATAACGGACTTCGACTTCACGACGGATGATATTACACAAACTATAGGGAACTAAAAGCACACTCAGCGGCAGGATCGGACAAATGGAATACTACACTGATCAAACGCTGCAAGAATGCAATCGCTGAGCCCCGATATTGAATATGGAGACGATCACTAGACACGGAAGAAATACGGGCATTCTGAAGAGAACGAGCATAGTCCCAATAAAGGAGGAGACCGATCCGAGGCCAAAAAATATAGGCCAGTGTCGCTTACATCTCATCTCACTAAAATATTTGAAAGAATAGTTAGAGAAAAAATCTATGACTTTGGAAACTCAGAAAAAATTAATTGATAACCAACGTGAATTTCGGTGAGGCAGATCGTGCCTATACAAACTAATGAAACACTACAACAACGTTATTGATGCACTTGAACATAATGAAAACTATGATGTGTTGAGGGAGAGTCAAAAAGTGAAGACGACACACACACACACACACACACACACCACACACACACACACACACATTAGTGATTTGAAATCGCTATTATACACAGACTTTGCCAAAGCGTTCGACAAGTGTGACCATGGACTCATAATATATGGGAATAATATATGGGAAGAACAGGAAAAGTAGGGAAATGGATATATAATTTCTTTAGTGAGCGGCGGCAAGTCGTTACAGTTCAAGGAATATATTCATCAGAATCAAAGGTCCTTATCTCAGCACCACAAGGCACAGTATTAGCTCCACTACTCTTCATAATCATGCGAACTGACATAGATGAGGACGTTACTAGAGACAGCACAGTAACATCCTTTGCCGATGACACAAAGATCAGTAGAAAAATAAGAAACCCAGAGGATATAGGATCTCTACAAACAGACATGAACAGAATCTATAAATGGACGGAAGACAACAATATGAAGTTTAACATTGAGAAATTTCAACTGTTACGGTACGGAAAAAGGGAGGACCTAAAATCCATGGAATACTATACCCCAAATAGACAGGAAATTCAGAGAAATTCTAAAGCAAAAGATTTAGGAGTTGTAATGACTGATGCGAAATTTGAAACACAAAATAAGATAGCAGTAAACGGAGCAAAGAGAATAACTGGGCAGATACTGAGAACCTTTAAACGAAGGGATAGGATTATAATGATTCCTAACATCCTCATATATGATAAAAACGAAGACATTAGTCAGCTAGAAGGGATTCAGAGAAGCTTCACAGCCAAGATCAATGGGTGCAAAGAACTAAATTAGTGGGAAAGGTTACGCGAATTAAACTTATATTCACTGGAAAGGAGAAGAGAGAGATACGCCATTATTTACACTT
The DNA here is from genome assembly GCA_023014485.1 of Bathynomus jamesi. Taxonomy (NCBI): domain Eukaryota; kingdom Metazoa; phylum Arthropoda; class Malacostraca; order Isopoda; family Cirolanidae; genus Bathynomus; species Bathynomus jamesi. Next base: position 1,229,983 of record JAJOZX010000167.1, on the reverse strand, counting down.
GGAAGATAATGGAGAAACTAGCCCCTAATCTTACTCAGAACCGTATAACCCCCCAAACAACAGTGGAAAGTAGAAAAGGAAGACTGTGTCGTGTTCCCAAATTAAAGGCGAGACAGGGAATATCCTTAACCCTGAAAGAAAATCGTTTTGTTGTGAGAGGACCAAGACTGTTTAATCAGCTGCCCAAAGAACTAAGAACACGAGTGGTGGGTGTTGCGGGGACATCTTCAAAAGAAGATTAGACACCTGGCTCAGAACAATCCCGATGAGTAGCGTACCTGGCTATGTGAGGTGAAGAGTACAAGAAACCAACTCTGTACTTCACCAGGCCAACTCGAGAGGAGGGATGACAAGCTTGACCTTCATGAAATGAGGAATCATCGCACGGACCATTTGAAAGGTTGAAAGGTGTATATATGTTACAGTCAAAATGTGTAACCAGCCATTTCGCGTAATGGTTGAAACTTTAAATCATTTCGCGAAATGGCTGTTTCACTTGGTCATTTCGCGAAATGACTAAAATCTTCAGCCATTACTCGAAATGGCTGAAATTCCACCTTGGTTATTTCGTACAAGATCATTTGCCCGGTTAGGTCAACTGTATGCCCTTGACAATTGGTTAGGTTAAGTTGTGTTATTTTCGTTAGTTTTTAACGAAAATAACACGACTTAACCAAACCAATTGTCAAGGCCCAAGGGCATACCGTTGACCTAACCGGGCCTTCAATGGCGGACATCGGAATAACATTGAAGGCCCGATTAGTATTTGAAAACCTCTATATTGAAAATTCAAATGTGTTTAAATGTTCAAATGTGTTCAAATGTATATTTGAAAAATGTTTCTCACTTATTTGAACAGACCTGTGGATGTATGTATGTTTTAGCAGATTTAGTTAGTTAAATAAAGGTTTCCAATTTTATTGTGATGTTTGTTATTTCTATGAATTCATGACAAAAGTCATTTTAGCCATTTCACGAAATGACCAAGGTGGAATTTCAGCCATTTCTCGTAATGGCTGAAGATTTTAGTCATTTCGCGAAATGACCAAGTGAAACAGCCATTTCGCGAAATGACTAAAAGTTTCAGCCATTACGCGAAATGGCTGGTTACACACTTTGACTCTGTATATATATATATATATATATATATATATATATCTGTGTGTGTGTGTGCTCGCGCGCGTGTGCAGGATAATTAAAAAGTCCTAACCTAATTCCTTTTTCATATGTTTTGCATTAAGCTGAAAATGCATAACAAAATTCATTCTTTCGAAAGATCCTTATATTGGATACGTATATTTAAATCATTAAATATATCTCGAGTTGATTTCCATACATAATTATGCTTTGAAGCTTTATAACTCTTTAGCCCTGGAACTCTCTCTCTCTCTCTCTCTCTCTCTCTCTCTCTCTCTCTCTCTCTCTCTCTCTTCTTAGTAAGTCATATTGAAAAACAAGAGAACTGAATGATATCACAAAACACCAAAATGACAGTAACTATTCATTTGCTATTGTTTGTTATTTGTTATTATTTGTTATTGAGGGATAAATGCAGCGAGTAATTATACAAATGAGCCAGATTCAGGCTATATCAACAAATATAGTACCCTGTAAGGTCTTGAAAAGGGAGGTGGGGGGGGGGATTTATCTTAATCACAAAATTTCGAGTGTTTTGTTTAGGATTGCGGGAGAATACTGTACTCAAATTTGCAGCGGTGCAAGATGCCCATTCCATTGGGATGATTACGCTCTGCTCAGTAACGCTACCGCAACACGAGATCCGAAATTATTTAAGATGTGTGTCATATTTTCGACGCCAAAACCATAACTTTTGCTGCGCATAAAAAAATTCATCAGACGTGCAGCTTTAGAAGTGGACATAAGTTACTCTACAGTCTGCGAATACTTATAAAGGACATTAAAATAAAACCATATAGAATCCAGCTGGTGCATGAGTTACGTGATGTGGATCAAGAGTAAAGAGTGGAAATGTGCGCGTCCTTGCCTAACATTTTGAGCGCGATGCATCTCTCTTGGACAGCGTCTGGTTTAGTATGAAGGACATTTTATGTGTTTAGTATGAAGGGACATTTAGTATGAAGGAACGTTTTATGTGTCTGAGGAAGTTAACACGCCTAAGTGTCGTATCTGGGGATTTGAAACCCCAAGAACATATCGTGAGCATTAGCGAGATACATCAAAACTTTATATTTAGCGAGTTCTTTCGGCCAATTTTTGAATCACTGGGACTTTCTTTTCCCGAGACCCTGACGGATAGATAACGAACGTCAATGAGTAAAATTATCATGAAATGCTTCAGCAGTGTATCTTGTCTCAGTAAGAATCTCATGGCTTCGATGAAACTATCTTTCAACAGGACAGAGCTCCACCTCATCTCGTACTTGAAGTCCGACGGTTCTTAAATCAGTACCTTCCTGGTCGGTGGATTGGGAGACTCGGAAAACCCTTTGGGGTTTCACGGCCACCTGGCTTAACCCCAATGGATTTCTTTCTGAGGGACTGTGAAATCCAAAGCTTATGCAACGAAGCTCCGAAATTGACTGATTATTTATAGGACATTGTCCAATGTTGCTAATGAAATTTTGCTCAGGTGGTACAAGTGCATTGAAATTGGTGGAGTACGTGTGGAATGTATATTTTCTTTGCGAGAGTTTCCTTTGTTTTTCAAAATACAGAATTTTAGGTTATTACGAATAAATTTTTGAAATACTGTGTATATATATATACACACACACACACACACACACGAGGGTCAGTACGAAAGTAATGTCTCTTATTTTTCAGTTTATATATATATATATATAATATCTATATATATATATATATATATAATATAATGAAAGATGAAATATGGAAAATTTGCGTGAATAAAGAAAAGAAAAGATCAAAAGAAAAGTGAATCAAAACGCTTGAATGGACCCTAATTATTAAAAAGAAACTAAATAAAATCAGAAAAAAAAACCCGATTGACATGCGAAAGTTCATTAAAAAAAAAAACCGAAAGAATAAAAATTTAAAAAAAAAATGAAAACCGGAAGTAATTTTACTGCGTCGTATATATATCGGCGTTTCCATCGAGGAACTGCGCGCGTGGCATCGATTGCGGGCAGAACTGGCATCGATGCCGTGACGTCATAATAAGGCGGGTCAAAGAAGGTCAGAAAATTATATATATATATATTGAAAATTATATCATCGGTTATTTAAGATGAGTCACTTTCGGGTTTCAAAGAAATTAGTCTTTTCTTATAAACTTTGTATAATTATATTTATTTTGACCTCCCATCCGCTGTTTCTAGTTTATTAAATGCGTTCTTATCATACAAGAACCGGCTCTCATATATATATATATATATATATATATATATATATATATATATATATATAGAGGGAGAAAGAATTATTATAAGAAAAGCCATAAAAGAAACATCAGTTGGAGAACATCTGAAGAGAATAAATAGCGCAAGAACGGGTGGAAAATCATGATAATAGATTGAGGTTATCTCCGAAAAAGGAAATAAAACAAACAACAAAAACAAAGGCCCCGAGTGATAATGTGATAGAACTGTAAACATATACTATACAAAGGGCTTTTGCAGATATAAGGGAGGACAGTGTGTATATATATATGAACACCCCACCATGCGCAATTTCTATTATAATAATGGTTACTGTAAATTTGGCGGCAGCTGCGGATTTTATCATCCCATCATTTGCGAGTACTATGCGAAGCAGGGGGTCTGCAAATATGGTAAGAAATGTTACTATCATCACCTCCCAACAAACTCGAGGGACAATAGGAAAAACGGTAAGAAACCTATGAATACAAACCAAGGAGCAAATTTTTTGACATTGCAGACACAATTCGGCTACAAAGCCTCGTTCAGCACATACAGTCGACACATCTGAGAATCTCCTATCCGATCCGTTACGAAGCAAGAAACTACCAGAACAGGTAACCGGAAAAGGAGCTTTCTTGGAAGACCATAGGAATACAAAACACGGGACACTGAAGGAAAGTGAATTTGAAATCCTCGAAGGACAACGCAAAACGGGAAAGATAAATATTGTCCTGGCAAATATTCAAGGGCTAAGACCGAACCGTACGATAAACAAAGTTTCATACTCGCAAGGATTTATGGAAGAAACAAGGACTTATATCACATACCTCACAAAAACATCTTGAAGACTACCAAGGAGATTGTGAAAACTACGAATACTGCACAGATAAAAAAGTAAATAAAAATTGATGGTTACAACATACTACGAGCTGACAGAACAGAAAAATGAAAAGGTGACTGTGCTATATATATATATATACACACATACGTGAGAGTCATATAACAGATACATTAATAAGTAAACCAAACAGTTACGTGGAGCTCTTAGCAGTAAAAATTGAAAAACTTAACGTCATACTAATAGTCATTTATATACTTCCGAACACTCCAACCGCGAAATTCACTAAAGCCATTGCTAACATCAGAAACTTAATAAAGTCCTTAAACACCTCGAATATAATACTGCGGCGTTTCTAATTTCCCATTTATAAAATACAAAAGAATGGGAAGAAATGTTTGTATACACCAGGACAAGGGGAGCGCAAGAGAAGACCAGAACCAAGCAAAAATGTTGATAGCTCTAGCAAATGAATTTATGTTAACACAGGAGACAACAGATAACACCAGAAGAAATAACTGCTTGGATCTGGTATTCACGAATAACACCAATTTAATCAGTGATATAAAAATAACATCAACAAATATCTCAGACCACAACATTATCGAAGTATCCACTAATATAGCGAGAACACTAAAAGAAAATACTCATACTGAAGAAAGAAGCGAACTTGAGAGTTTTAATCTAAACTCTAAGACTATAAATTGTGAAGAAATCAGATCCAGTTTAGCACAAATAGAGTGGAAAACAGTCTTAGAGGATAAAACGATCGAAGAATGCTAATAACCTTGGAAAAAAAGATGCTGGAAATCTTAGAAAAATATGTTCCGAAAGTACAGCCAAAGAGAAAGAGGAACTATTTCGAGAAGCAAAAGCGAACACTTTTCCGCAAGGAAGGAGAGTAGACACGAAGTTAATAAATTGCACAGACAACACGAAAAACGTGATACAAGTAAAATTGGAAAGTATAGACAGAGAAATACAAGCCAAAAAGAATGCCCCAGATAGACAGACAATTCAGAGAAACACGAAAGCAAAAGATTTAGGGTAATAATGACCGATAATGCAGAATTTGAAACACAGAATCAAATAGCGATAAACAAAGCAAATAGAGCCACGGCGCAACTACTGAGAAACTTCAAAAGAAGGGATGAGAAGGTAATGTTCCCCTGCTGAAAACACTGATCATACCAAAACTTGAATACTGCTCAGTCTTGACGTCCCCATAAAAAAAAAGAAATTAATGAACTAGAAGTGCAGAGGAATTTCATAGCCAAGATTGATGGGTGCAAAGAACTCAACTACTGGGAAAGACTACGTAAATTAAGAACTGGTACCTAACCTGAAACTAAACCCAATTACCATCCAAACAACAATGGGAAATGGGAAAGGTAGCATGTGTAGTGTTTCCAAACTAAATGCGCGACAAAGGACACCCTATGTGCGATGGAGATTGCAAGAAAGCCACTGGATCCTCCATCAGGCCAGACCATGTTAACTGTGATTTGGTCACTGCTGTCACCGAGTAGTTAGTATTTTTCTTTACAGGAGTAGTTAAAATTTACGATTATCCTGAATTCACTTTTCATCGCGTCCCGTATACGCTTCATACGGGTCGCTGTCCGAACGTATACAATACGGGACATCTGTCAACCGTCAGGAAATTTAGCCTCATGTTAAAAACGTCGGACTGTTAATCTGAAGAAACTAGTGTTCTAGTCTCGATCCAGACTGGTGCAATGTGGTGCATTGATTTCGGAAATCGTGATGTTTCTTTTTCTTCTTCTGGTTCTCCCTCGATAGGATACCAATTTCACGACAAGGTGTACGTCCCCTCTGTGATATGACCCTGGTTTTTAGTACAAAGGAGTTACCAAATAGTTTTAAATGAGGTCCACTTATCGGACTTTGTTTCCGGATCTCGGTCCAGAGCCTTTAAAAAAATCTCAAATTGTCAAAATTTGTCAGCTCTCGAAAGTCAACATTAAAGTCTATTACAACTGATCCGAATGATATGCTCGTCGTTCACTCTTGATCAGTGCTCACTTTTTATCAAATTTATTTTTGAAAATGTTGTTCGCAAATTACAAAATTTCTTACTTTTTTGAGAAGTAAAGTAAAAGCCAGTGAAACCATAAATTTACAAAAATTTTGCAGCCATCGAAATTTTTAACTTTATATACCGAAAGCCAGTGAGAACAAATTTGTGGTGGAGCTGCACTCAGAATGTAAGTGATTCGTGAGCTTAAAGTAAATGTTAAGGTCTCACTGGCTTAAAAATTTCTGTTCGATATCGTTTGTATGAGATATATGTTACAGGGAATCTGTGTAACTTAAGATTTCATGAAATTCCTAAAATGTTCAGGATTTCATGTAAGGTTAAGTCGTGATATTTTCGTTAAACTTATGGGAAAATTATTGAATGCCCGGTTAGGTTAATTGAGTGGTGCTCGGTTAAGTCAACTGTACGCCCTTGACGATTGGTTAGGTTAAGTCGTGATATTTTCATTAAAACTAACGAAAATATCACCACTTAACCTTACGTGAAATCCCTGAACATTTTAGAGATTTCATGAAATCCCTAGTTACACAGATTTCCTGTAAAATATATACCTGCTACTAACTTCAGAAAACGTTCACTACAGTTTTGGCACTTCATATGAAACGGTTGATGCCCCCTGACCTCATAGACATATTAACCGATTAACGTCAAATACATAGAAAATGACATCTTGAGAACTTAATTATGTACGACAATTTTTCATGCTCATAACTCATACTTCTTTCTTCGTAAGTTCGCAGAACAAAATTAAAGCAATTCTTATCGCAATTACCTTCAAATATACTTTTCTTCAGTCATGAAAATGTTAACAAAAAGAGGTCAATGATATTATTTACAAAGGAATGCGTATAATCAAATTACTGTACATGCGCATGCGCACTCAAGTTTCAAAATATGCGTTTTCTTTTTTTCAGAATTTAGGTATCATATCACTCGATCTTTATAATTAAATTGGTATGGAAATTGGTAAAAATTGGTAAAAACTGGTAATATTTATAGAATGTTAGACGTCTTATATCTAGATATTACATAATGCATAGATACCACAGTCATGATTAAAACCAAAGATGTAATGGGATTCCTAAGGAAAAGTGCTTTTAAACGTAATAATCCAAATAATTCTAATAGGAGGAGATTGTAGACACCACTCGACCAGGGAGGTACTCCAGGGGAGCGGATGTTAGGCAGGAGACAGGGAGTGCTAGAACTCCCGTTTCTCCTGTCACTGTCCTCCTTAGCTAATCTTTTTCTGCGTCTCATTTACCCTGTGAGCAGTCCAACACACTTTTAAACACACGCTTCTACTTCTATTCTTTACTACACATGCATCTATTTTACACACTACACAATCTTTCCAAAAAGCATCGTGAGCTTCAGGGACCTTGATTTTGGTTCTCTTATAAAGGGGGGCATTTTTGCGGGCAAGCGCCCTTGGCCCCGCCTTTCTACATAAAAAAAAGAAGTTCGGTAATGTTATTCCTGTGCTAAAGAAAAGAAGTAACGTGATCTTTTATTGTATGTATACGACTTTCGTCCATATATATATATATATATATATATATATATATATATATATATTATATATATATATATATATATGTATAGTGGTGGACCGGATATCCGCATCATTTTTAACATCCGTATCCGCACTTCTGACTGCGGATATTACCTCCAATAAATTATGCAATTTACAATTAAATTAGCTTATAAAGTAGCTTATAAGGCCCAGTCATGCACATTTCATGTAAAGTATTAATTATTAATGAACAAACAAATATATAAACCTCAAAATATAAATAGGTGGTAACACAGAAAATTGAATGAAACTTGTTTCATTGAATTTTCTGTGGCTGAAACTCTTGGGAAAGTTATTATTTTTATCATAATGAAAACATTAATATTAATTTTAATGCTTATGCATTGCCTGCCATAATAGTAATATCACGAAATTTGAAAATTATGTCATATATTTATAATTCTATATTATATTGATAGATTAACTAAATATCCGCATCCGCGGATATTGAAATTAAAGATCCGCATCCGCAGATGTTGAAAAACTGACATCCGGTCCACCACTAATATATATATATATATATATATATATATATATATATATATATATATATATATATATATTGATAAAAATAAAAATTTAATTTATATATATAGTATATATATAATATATTAATAAATAATTCACCTTACATAAAATACCGTATCGTATTTTTTAATTTGACGCCTATAATATAAAAATCATTTAAAACACATTTATTTTAATAAATGTACAAAAGGTGTTAAGAGGTTTTGAGAGATATTCACGAAAAATACACTTAATTTCGCGTTAAAACTGAATTTTTGTATCCCCTTTTTTCCGTTATGTTGACAAGGGAAGTATTTTAGTTGCTACAAAAACACAGGGAAAGGCTCACGTTTAAAATTAAACAAAAATTTAAAAATAAAACGATATTTTTTTTTAATTTTTTTTTTATTTTTTTTATTTATTATGGTTATTACGGGAAATTAAACTATTTAATATTTTTAATTTTTTTCGTTTTTAATTAAGAAAGACATCAAAAGAATAATGTTTTTACAATGTTATAAAGATAAATTAAGGCACTATATATATATATATATATATATATATACAGGAGAGGTGGGGGCTTTAAAAAATGGTATTAAATCACCTTTTCTCCAAACACGGGAATAATATTTTCTTTTTAAAAAATGTATAACAGATTTTGACATTGAAATATTTTTGAATTACCACTGATTTTATTGTGGTGATTTTGATTTGTAGCTATCAGGCGACAGAACGCGATTTTCACCACAGTCGAAAAACGAACGACATATAAAATAATAATAATTTCACTCTGAAATTTCTCGTAAGCCGCAGATTTTCAAAATTTATTCTTTAATGGAGGGGTCTTTTGGGTCCCTTCTTGCTTAAGAAGAAATACTATTTCAACTTTGGTTAATTTTATTATTAAAGATGGGAAAACAAACATTATTATTTTTTTTTTTATTTTACAAATTGGATTATAATAATGTGTCGCGGTACGAAAATGCTTCGCGTGAACGACCCATTTAAGCAATTTTTGTCAGACCTTTTTGTATATAAACCTCGTAGGCTCTATGTAATTACTGAATATTAATCATTTGTCGCGAACTAGAACGCGCGAACGTCAGTGAAATAGATTTTATGGTGAGTGAGAACAAGGTTATAAATTATAAAAAAGAGGTTTTGTTTTTATTGAATTTCATTAACTGTTTCAAATTTATTGTTTTCATCATCAAGATTAGGTCGGTATTTGATGTTCACAATCTCTCATAAATCAAAACTGACATTTAAAAGAAAATCACTTATTTAATATATATATATATATATATATATCTCAGCTGTGGCAACAAACTTGACCTTCGTCAGAATGAACAATTCGGGCGAAAGCAAATCCAAGGTGTGTGTGTATATATATATACATACACAAGAGAGAGAGAGGCCAGTAGAGGGTTCGCGCACCCTGTAATTCATTTGGATCAACTAATACGTTCGTTACTTGCTGTGTTTAAAACCCTGAAGTATTTTCTGTAAATATGAATCGCTTCAATACTGAAAACGTAAATGGATATGTGTTTCGACGTATTTTGAAATGTTTTGTAGATAAAAAAAAAGAGAACTTCAATATCGAAGGATCACCAAAAGTCTCTCTCTCTTTTTCCTATTTTATTTTTATTTACTTTTGCATGCACGGATGACATCAATCCCGAAGAGGGCAGTAATTTTTTCTCATATAAATTTATTATATTGTCATGCGATGTCAGTTCTCATATATCTTGCTTACGTAAAACAAGGCCTCTATATTTAATACGTTTGAAATTATAGTCAGTGAAATGTAGACCAATTTGGGCTTTTCATCCTAATTTTATGACTCGCAAATTGCTGTCGTGTATCAACTTGAAGTTATCTACCCGCTTAATATGTTTACCCCCCCCCCCCAAAATTCAATCGTGTTGTTCAAAGTTCGAGGGTCTCGTAGTTCGCTCGGTTAGGGTGCTGTCCGACGGTGCTGAGGGTCTGCTGAGTCGTGGGTTCGAACCCCAGTGTTGCTTAGAGTTGGGCGGTTTGTCTTTTCTTTATCCTACATCACAACGAAGCGGCGGAAGAGCCACCCTCTTAATTAACTCGGGCTAAAGTAACCCAGGCTCGGACCCCTACCCCTCACTTCCTTTAGGGTATGGGACGTGGTTGGTACCTTACCGTTTGAAGTTTCGATATATCACGATTATTTCGAGTAAGGTGCTACTATACGTTCTGTCCTCCTTCATGAGAGAATAATCAGTTAGGAGAGCCAGAAACAATTGCTCCAACTCCCGTATTACTCTTAACCAGCACCATCGGGAATCGAACCTCCGATATCATTGTCTTTACTTCGTTTATAGGGAAACGGTTTTACCCACTGAACCGTGGACGCTGGTTTATAACCTTTTTTTAACCCATAATCGTGTATCTACGTTGGGGAGAGTTGACTCCGGGAATCTTTTATGGCACCATTATAAACTAAAAGTAAATAAGTAACATTTTATCCTGAAAAAAAATGTTTTTTATGAAACAAACTTTAGTTATGGTTAAAAGTGTTTAGTTAATATACATATGCTATCAACTTTATTTAGTAATATTGATAATAATTGCAAAATTTTGTGATCTTACCACAAAAAGGTAGATCCCATCACCAACCAATCTTCGTTTGAATACTAAAAAAATTAAAAAAAATTGTTTGGTTCATTTTAGTTGTGTTAATTAAATATTTTTTTATCATGCAGTGTACCAGCCAAATTTGGTACAGTTAAATAGGTTAAGGTGTATTGATGCCCAAGAGGTCAAGACTGGCAGTTGGGCCTAACTTTGAGAAGTTGGTCTTTCTGAAGGGCAACCAGCACATTGTGTCATAGTCTTTAATAAATGTGCCTAAAATTTAATTTTACCTTTCAGTTCCCGCCATAATAATTCTCTGGTAAATTAAAATTTAGTTAATGGTTAGTGGTTACAAGGGTTTCAAAACATGTAATCAGTACATTTTTTATTAAAAATAAAAAAAAAGTTATTAAGCAAAAAAGTTGCAAAACTTGATAAAAATACAGTTAAATACCTATTTATCGTTGGATTTTGCATAAATAAACATTTTCTATGGGTTTTAAAGCTTTTTTCCTTGATTTTTTTAAATGTTAGTAAAGAAATAGTTATCGTTAACGGATTATCGTTAACTTCCGTTAACTTTGGAGTAAAATTATCGGATTATCGTTATCGGAGTTAAAAATTGGGGTTAACGGATTATCGTTATCGAAGTTAACTTTTTGGTTAACGGTGCCCACCACTGCCTGTTTATACAGAGGGTTGGCAAAGGTAGACCATAATGATTGTCCTCAAGAACAACTGACAAAACTCATCAATGGAATGAGAGAAGTGTGTCAGCTTTATACAATACAAAGGGGAAAGCAACACGAATATAACTATATTGAGTCAATAAATCTATTACTGTTTATTGAATTTTAGTATCAAATCAATAACTATAGAAAAAAACAAAAAAAAAACCGAAGGTGTCTCTGTCTATTTACTTTTGCCAACCCCTTCTATAGCTTAACGATCAACACCAAAAATAACCAAGTAAATAAATAAATAAAATTACTATTACTACTACTACTAATAATAATAATAATAATAATAATTAATAATACCTGGAGGAGTAAGCTTTCCATTTATTTTTTGATACGATTAACATTTTGATGGATGAGATTTTTGCGCTGTTCTTTGACCTTCCAAATATTGTACTCAACATTGTAAAAAAACGTAAGAAGAGTTTAAAGTGTGCATGTGCATGTATACATTGGAATTATTTCTTTATACTTGAATACATGTTTGCTATAATGAGAATCCGGAAGGAAGGAATGGATCCGAGTCATGCACCATCAAAGTAACTTTTTGGAATTTTTTTCGCCTCCGCGGGAATGTTACATAAAAATAATGAAAGGGCAACCCCTTTACGAGGGAAAGTATTGCCGGCAATTGATAAGGTATTAGTCAGCCTTCCGGCAGGCGGGCGGGGCATGACAATACCTGGCATAGAGAGTGAGTGACTTCACTACTGTCTCGCACTGCGACGCACCACGAATATCGAATATTTGCGATGCGACGCTCGGCATTCCACGAGACCTAAAACGTGCGTCTGAAGAATTTATTAATTATCGTCCGTCAACTGAATAGTATTATATGTATAGAGTCCATCAGTACCATCACGAACTATAGCGTGCCTCGACACCTCGCTAAATGTTTAAGCAGGGTCTATAGAGAGTATGAATAGGCCCCGTCTTTGGATGTCTTTGGAAATCGATGTTTCATGGTGGGAATTTCATGTAATATGGAGTAGGCCTATATACACATATAGAGAGATAAAGTGACTAGTTATTGTAGAGAGATATTATTGTGCAAGTGTTTACATATATGAACGTAATAATATTGAGGTTCCTTCTCGCTCCTCCATTTTGCTCTCCTGTACTAGATTTCCTGACGTTTCGTTCATATACTATGAACATCTTCAGAGTTTCATTGTTGGAACCGGCTACGTCATGGCCAGTGTCGTAACACCGCTTCCCGTCCATCAACGAAGTTAAGAGACATTGGGTCTGGGTGGTAGTCGGATGGGGGACCGTCCTTCGCGTCTAGATTCCAAATTATATAGCGATCCGTGGTTCGGATCCCACATAAGGTTGTAGGTCTCCTCCGTCATGTGGCCTTAGATGTCGCGAAGGAGGTTAAACAACCCGTCATTATTTTTCCTTGTTGGAACGAAACGACACCCGAAGGCTTCTCATCAATACCCACAATCTCTCTTTGTGAAGCACAAAATGTAGTCTTCAACAATACTACAGTACTATCGTAGAGGAGAGAGTGTGGGTATTGATGAGGAGCCTTCAGCATATACTGTATATCGGCGTCATTTCGCTCCAAGACAAATCACAAACAAGGACGCTCTAAATATGTTCATAGTATATGAAAGAAATGTCAGAGATTTAGGAAATCTTGTACAGTGCTTACAATAAGTCTCGCGCCTCTGTCTCGTCCCAAGCTAGTCTGTTAGGTATAAAATGGGCGGTCCTTATGGCAGCGGAGGTGTGTTCGGATTGGTGCACATAGTTGCTCTAACCCCATCAATGACGTCCATTATTACGTCACTTCTGCTACATTTTAGTGTTTAAAATACAAATGATTAAGAAGCAGAATGACCAAGTTTCGGGATGTTGGGATGGTTATGGAGCAATCCTAGTCATCATAATATTAGCTGGGCATTACATTATACCGTCTCAATATATACTGTAGACTATAGAGAACGACTAATTCCGCAAATATCCCAAATCATGGCATGACACCTACGTTATTTTGACGCAGGTCTAAATTATTTGCTCAAATGGAATGATTGATATTAAGTAATTGTTGGGAATTGTTGTCAATATTATTGTTTGTGATACATATCCTACGTGAAGAATCTAATGATCAAATTCCTCAGTGAACCTCTCACGCGCTCGCATTTCGAGGAAGTCACGGTCGTCTCACTAATAGATAGTTTATCCATTGTTTTAAGTAGTAACCTATTCCATCTTATGAAAGTCATTAGTCTAAAGCAAGACTGGTGGGCCGTGAATCAGAGAAATTTGCATTTGATTTGTTCATCGTAATTATTACGTAATATAGTATACTGTATATAGTAGTGTATAAGAGTTTATTGGTAGCATATCATATGACAATTCCCATAAACATGTGATGGCCTCGATGTTGCCAGTTTTTATTTTTTTCCTGAAACTATTACCTTCTCATAGTTTGTTTCAACAATGCATATATTATCATCTCCACGAGCGTAGACATTGCAAGAAAAGATTCTAACTAAGGATAAGTAAAGTTCTTTCATGGTCACAATATATACTTTTATAGATGTCAAACATAAAAATATAATAAAGTTCTATATTAACATAAATATATATTCGATACACATTTACGTCATGGCTTTAACATCAGTATTTCGTATAGCTTCCTCCGGCATCAATAATTTCTTGCAATCGTTGCGGCATAGAAGAGGCCAGATTGTAGGCAATGTTTGGTGTTCGACGTAAGCTCTCCCAACTATTCCTCGTGTGAGCTAAAAGTGCTTCAAATGTTCTTTCATTGCGTTGCTCCCATTCGTTAATCATTATTGCCCAAAGGTTTTCAATCGGATTCATATCAGGAGAACATGGTGGCAGAATTAGATTAATAATCTCTGCCTCCCTTTCCTCCTCCCTTCGTAATTCCCCACCCAACCTCGTTTTCTTCGACATAGCAACGCTTACCTCCATCCTCATTCCACTTCCTTCATTAAACCTATTATCGCTTTTACTGTCCCTTCCTTCCATCCTTCAATGCCAGCGTTCTTAAACCTAGCACATAAATTATATAATATGGAATCTAACACCTTAGATCTCTACGCATTCATGTTACTTGAAGACGCCTGTGTCTTAGGGGAATCTAAGTGTTGAGAGTGGGCTTGAGGGGGTAGTCTATAGATTACTACAGATGACCTTGAACGCTCCAACATTAAAAATGATTATTTATTACGCACATCATATGGCATAATACACACATGAATTTAAATATCTTACACTATAGGAATGGAATTGAATCCACCAGAGTTAAAAAGTCGCAAAATATGATAGATTAGTTTGTATTAAAAGGTTACTAAGAGAAAAGGATTTGGGATAGAGCGGAAGGCAGAGTATATATTTTCTCGAGTTCGGTTATTATTAACGTTATATGGATACATTGCCATGCGGTGAGAGAGAGAGAGAGAGAGAGAGAGTTACAAGGAGTTACAAGGAGTTACAAGGAAAAGAAGTACCTCCCATACCGAGGAGGTACCAATGACAACGGGTGCCAGGGAAAATTTTGTACACCCTCAAATAGTGTGCAAGATTTGGTCTAACCTTTACTTAAAATGATCCACAGAGGAACTTTTCACAACTTCTGAAGGTAACCTGTTCCACGTGTCACAGACCTTATACGTAAAGTAATTCCCACACACACTAGTCCTAAACCGCTTCAAATCCAACTTCCAACCATTGTTGCGAGTTGGGTTATCATTTAAACTAAACATGCTTCTAAAATCGACATCGTTGAACCCGCGTAAGAGCTTGAAAACCTCGATCAGTTGACCGCGCAGCCTCCGAGTTTCCAGTGAAAACAAGTCCAGGGCGCGTAACCGTCGATTGTAGCCCAAATGCCTAACGGAAGGGATTAACTTTGTGGCCCTCGCCTGCACTCGCTCCAGCCTCTCAATATTTTTCCTGAGGGTGGGCGACCAAAACTGCACAGCATATTCCGGGTGCGGCCGAACCAGGGAATTGTACAGAGAGAGCACAATCTCCTTGTTCCGAAACTGAAATTGCCTCCTGATATAACCTAACAGCTTCTGGGCTTTCTTTTCAACCTCTACGCACTGTTTGGTAAACTTAAGGTCGGTGCTAATTAGCACACCCGTCCTTTTCCAAATCAGTCGCCTCGATATTACTCCCCAACATTGAGTAGTCCGACTTGGGATTGGCATAGCCAATGTGCATCACTTTGCATTTACCCAAGTTAAACGGCATTTGCCACTTTTCGGACCACTCTCCTATCCTACCTAGGTTTGCACGCAGTTCCTCGATCGCTTCGGGCGTCCCAACATTGGCCCCAAGTTTGGTGTCATCAGCGAATTTGGCGATCCGACTGACGATGCCACCGTCGATATCATTTATGTAAATGATAAACAACAGTGGCCCCAAAACGGAACCCTGAGGAACCCCACTAGTGACCGAGGCCCAACCCGAACTAACCCCTTTAATTACAACCCTCTGCCGCCTATTCTCCAGCCAGTTTTCAATCACAACGCGCCCATCCCACCGGCCCTACGAAGCGGGCCCTACCTTTACTCCTTGTATTTTACGACGCCTAAAACTTCATCAACCAAAGCATAGCGCTCATTGTTTCAAAATTTGTTAATATGTATCTGTGTAGCGGTAACGCCAACAGATGGAACTGCTTTCGCCATATCGTGAGCTGAACCTACTTAAATATATACATATTTCGCATATCTATCTCCGTCTGTGTAACGATGACGCTACCAGATCGAAATCTACTAAAACGTAAGGAAACGCCTACACTAACTAGTCTTTCGAGCAAAGAACGCAGCGTCTCACTGATCTGAGTATGAACTGCAAATCACCCAGAACTCACAGCAAGGGAAGGTTACTGCGCATGTGAGTTCCACAACGCGCCCATCCCACCGGCCCTACGAAGCGGGCCCTACCTTTACCCCTTGTATTTTACGACGCCTAAAAACTTCATCAACCAAAGCATAGCGCTCATTGTTTCAAAATTTGTTAATATGTATCTGTGTAGTGGTAACGCCAACAGATGGAACTGCTTTCGCCATATCGTCAGCTGAACCTACTTAAATATATACATATTTCGCATGTCTACCTCCGTCTGTGTAACGATGACGCTACCAGATCGAAATCTACTAAAACGCAAGGAAACGCCTACACTAACTAGTCTTTCGAGCAAAGAACGCAGCGTCTCGCTGATCTGAGTATGAACTGCAAATCACCCAGAACTCACCACGGGGAGACAGACAGACAGACTGAGCGAGAGAGACAGAGAGAGACAGAGAGAGACAGAGACAGAGAGATAGAGACACACACACAGAGAGAGCGACAGAGAGAGAGACACACACACAGAGAGCTTTTAAATCACACCTTTTAAATGGTTTGTGGGTAAAGGCTTCACGTATGTTATTTTAGTCCAGGGTAGTTTATGGTGTTAACGTAACTTGCATTTGGGACTGTTAATTGTAAGACAACTAACATAGCTGGGACTGAGACACGTTATCCCCTGCATACTCTATATATATCTATATACAGTATGTTTCTATATATAAATAGATAGAGTGATCGACACACTGATAATGTGGACGTCATTGATGGGGTTAGAGCAATTATGTGCACCAATCCGAACACACCTCCGCTGCCATAAGGACCGCCCATTTTATACCTAACAGACTAGCTTGGGACGAGACAGAGGCGCGAGACTTATTGTAAGCACTGTACAAGAGAGCAAAAAGGACGAGTGAGAAGAAACCTTAGTATCTGCAACTTAAGAATTCTAACATTTCATTGATAAGAAGAAGAAGAAGAAGATTGGGGTTCTTTAAATTCCTTCGTAACTGTAAAAGTCATGTGAGGGAGGGAACCCACAACTCTAAGTCGAACCCCCCAAAAAATCTAGAGGTTGTTGCATTGTATGAACCCAGAAGAGAGGCACCTATCCAACAAGTGAACAGACCCGACTACGCTTAACCTCGCTGACATAACGAGAATCAGTGTTGTGGCATTTGGCTACGATGTATCGCTCTTTTCAGGACAACGACTCGTCACACACACACACACACACACACACACACACACATAAAGCATGTTCTAATCATGATTTGTAATTAATGTATATATACCTTTCGCATTAACTATTATATAACTATAAGGCGTAATACTTTACGATAAAGTGTCTGAACAAAGTTGGATAGGACAAGAATTAATGATCGCTACTTTGTCCGTAATTCGTTCTTTCTAGATAAACACGGGGCATATAATTTTTCAAAGGCACGCACGCACGCTCCTAAAAACCATGCATGATTTCTGGAAAGTGATTCAGAGGTATGTAATTAACACTTAACTTCTTTTTAATTAAGATTTGTTATTATAAGTGTTTAATCAATGCATGAGGAGAGAATATAAAATAAGTGTTATGGTATAGGCTCATGAAATGTAAATAATAGTCTCACAAATATTATCTTCAAAAGGAGACAACAAACATCATATTGGAACGAAAGGTTTAATGATGAATAAATATATTACACGCATCTTATAACGTTTATTTCCTACTTTATAAAAAGTTCCAAAGGTCTTTCGCAATTACAAACCATTAAAGTGAATCGTTCACGTCTGACACGTCATAATATGCACACCTCTTCCAAGTTCAGTTTAGGGTATTTTTTTTATGTTCGTGGGTTCTTTTCTTTTGAAATAATAATTTGAGTTCGATTTATTTGGCTTTTTTATTTCTTTTTTAATTAAACAAAATATGAATGTAAATAATTATATGAAGTTATGCGAACAAGGATTAAACGTATAATCAAATCATGAACATTTTCTACATAAATTATATTTAGAAAACCCGCTCAAATAAGTTATATATTATCGTCTCATCTGGGGATTTTATGAAGAAGCGAGTTGCTTTCCACTCTCATCCTACCCTCATAGCCATACTGCTACAGATGGCTGATGAGAAACATCCCTCGAAAGAATTATCTTATATTAAACATTCACGAAGGTTTTGTAAGAGTACATACTCAAAAAGACTACTTAATTTAAAGAAAAAAAATTGTTTCGATTTTAGACTAACAAAGTACTGTACTGTATTCAAAATTAAGAGGTACACTTTTGTTAAAATTTAAAATAAATTGCAGAGGGTTGACAAAATTAAATAGACACCATGATGATTGTCCTCAAGAAAAAATGGCAGAGCTTATCAATGGAATGCCAGAACGTGTGTGTGTGTGTGTGTGTGTGAGCTTTACATAACGCAAAGGGGAAACCAACACGATTCTAAATATATTGATTCAATAAACCTGTTGTTATTTATTCACTTTTATTATCAACTAAAAAAAACTATAGAAAAACCGAAAGTGTCTATTTACTTTTGTCAATCCTCGGTATGTTGTTACTTCAAAAATAAATTTAGATTATAGAGTGACTGAATACATATTTACCTGAAATTAATAATGGATAATCTCTAGGAGCGCTCCATTTTTCAATATTAAACATACACTCATAAAACATATACCATTTGAAAGCTCACATTTTTCTGAGTCTAAAATGTAGTAATCCAAAAGTATCAATAGCAAATAAAAAGTAACTAGGTTTAATTAATTGTTTGACGCGTGACGTCATTAACTACATTATAAAGGTTGTGGCTAAGTTATAAATCTTCAGTCTGTGTTGTAAGATGGTATTTTTGGTAATTGTTACGCTAACCTAATCCAACATGAATATGTTATTACATTATCATTTGTATAATTTAGGTCTCGGGGTACGGGGGCGGAGCCCCGTAAAGATGACGCATCAAACATTGATCGGTATAGGGTTTTATATTTAAACCTAGTTACTTTTTATTTGCTATTGATACTTTTGGATTACTACATTTTTAGACTCAGAAAAATGTAAGCTTTCAAATGGTATATGTTTTATGAGTGTATGTTTAATATTGAAAAATGGAGCGCTCCTAGAGATTTACCTTAATAATGTTGTGTTTAATGTAAACAAAATGTATTTTCTTGTAACATCGTTTATTTATTAATACAGTGGAACCTCGGTGTTTGAACTTAATTGGTTCCTAGGTGGTGTTCGAACTGCGAAAAGTTCGATGTCCGTATTTTAATTTTAACAAAAATGGAACTCATAATTTTCAACACAGTACTTTCTTTTAAACTAAAATCCAAGCAAATTTCTTGTTTAAGTTAAATAGTTTTTTTTGGGTGTACCTTTGTTTGCTGGGTTTGTTCGAGAAGTAGTTTTTAGTTGGTTGTTTTTTTTATTTAGTTTATTTTGGAGGTTCTTCTGTTCTTTTAGCACTACGTTAAGTAGTCATGACCTCTTCGAAAGCTTTAACAATATATATATATATATATGCCTTGGTTGTGTAGTGGTTAGCGTCGCTGACTACGCATCCATCGGCCCTGGGATTGAGACCCAGTGACGGCAGGCGGCTCGCAGCAAAACCCAGCTGTTCATCCTTCCACACAATAAAGAAATTGGTTAGTAGATAAATGGGTATCCTGGGTAGCCTAATGGTTAAGACGCTGGGCTGCTGGTGGGCGTGGTTCGGATTTCACGTTAAACTGTACGAGTGTACGTCTAAGGTGGAGTGACAAGCTTGACCTTCATCAGAATGAACAATGCGGGCGGAAGCAAAACCAAGATAACCAAGGTGTATATATATATATATATATATATATATATATATATATATATATTATATATTGTATACTAGAGCAGCACGATTGATCGATCGACCGTTGATACATTGTTAGTTAATATAGTTAAAATGAGATTGATTTTGTTGTTAGGTCGCAAATTAATATTGATATAATGTTGATGCAACAATACGTTGATGATATTCAGGTATGAAAATTTTTTTCTTGCAACTTTTGCTTTTCTCGTAAATAACTTGTTTCCCCAAATTGTGATAACCCTGTAGCGGAGTCGATTCGAGTGACGCAATGCGAAATATATTTTTAAATAACAGAAACTCTTTTTATTACTTTTACGAATTTTCTTTGAAATTTGAGGTTGTTTTCGAGGCTTCCCTTCCGTCGATCAGCGAAGGAAAGCGGCATTGTTTCTGGATTATACAGGGTGATCAAAAAGTAACGCAACCCATGGAGAAACGCACATAATTGATTTTTTCCTTCTGTTGCAGGTGGTGAATATATGAAAAAGATGAAATACACCTTGGAGCAGCGTATATTCATTGTCACGCAGTACATTCGCTCCAGAAGCTATGCCCAGACGCAGGAGGCCTTCACGGAAATGTATGGAAGAGGTGCTCCAAACAAATCCTCTATCAAGCGACTATACATGGGTTGCGTTACTTTTTGATCACCCAGTTGTAGTTGGATGGGAGATCGTCCTCCTCGTCCTCATGATGTAACGACCCCGTGGTTCGGATCCCACGTAAAGTCCCTTCCGTCACGTGACCTTTGCTGTACAAAGGTGGTCAAAGAACGCCCAAACAATTGTGTTATATTAATATTCAATCAATATTTTACAGTGTTTATCTAATGTTCCATTATTAATATTTCATTATTAAAAATGCATGATTTTTTAATTTGATAGAACAGCGGTGGTTAAATGTTTTTATTATTACCCCGTACATTGGAAACAATAATTTTGGCGGGTTCATATCGATATTGAAATTTCGTCATTTAGGTTGCCAATTGGAAGTTGTCAAGTCAATATTGTCGCCACCATAAGACGTTGATTCATTGATATCGGTATAAGTGTGCTAACTGAGTATATATATATATATATATATATATATATATATATACAGTATTAATTAACTTCTATTGGGTAGAGACTTTTCGGATATATATATACAGGGTGTCCCGTAAGTCTGGACCCATAGGGAAAAATAATAAAATTACAAAATAGTCCAAAAATTTATTACATAATCTGTTCAAAGTGTCCGCCGTTGTGTCGCACACATAGTTGAAGACGCAATCTCCACTGCGACAGCACTTTCTGAATCACAGTCGCACAAATTTCTTGACACGCCTCCACAATGCGTGCTTTAAGGTGGAAAATGTTCTGAAGTTTGACCTCGTACACTTTGGCTTTCAAGTGGCCCCACAAATAAAAATCACAATAAAAAATAATAAAAAAATAATAATAATAAAATAATAATAATAACATAATAAAAAAATATATTATAAATCCCTATGGGTCCAGACTTACGGGACACCCTGTATATATATATAATATATATATATATATACACACAGCGCAGATGTTTTCTTAGTGATCTCATGCAGTTGAGAGTTGAGAGCTGAGAATATCAAATGAGGAATTAAACGAATTTCTAAAATTAGTTTATATTCCTTATTTTTAAGGAAGACGTCAGTTTAAAAATAGATACAGCTTGTGTATCTATTATAAAATACCTAAATAATTTAATTAACTTTATTTTTAGATACAAATTTATATTGTATTCTTAAAAATATAAGCCTATATTATGATTAAGTTTTTTAATATATATATATATATATATAATGTATGTATGTATGTATTGTGTTTCACAAACATTCCTGGCTTTCTACATGCGAAATATTATGTATTATGTATCAAAATAGGTGTATTCAATTGATTTTTTTCACATGGAATGGTTCCAGTACAGCAGGTACCAGAAGATATTCGCATAAACATCGTGACTTTACGAGAAGAAAGATATGCTATTAGAGAAATTACTAAAAAAACTAGACATTTCTGTAAAAGGGGTGTGGGGTACTTCAACCGTCATCTTGAAATAGGGTCAACTAAAGACAAGCAACGAAATGAAAGGCTAAGAAAAACGACAAAATCTTCAACTTGAAGGTTACGTACCTAGGAGATAGAAGACAATTGGGTCATAGTTTGCAGCGGGACTTTAATTCCTCATAGGGCACTAGTTTCAGACGTAACAATACAACGTCGATCGGAGAAGGCAGGCTTGCACGGAAACGTTGCTGCCAAAAACTCGTACCTGAGACCAGGATACGAGTCTAAAACTTAAAAGGGTAAAATACTCGTATGCACGAGATCGTGCCAACTGGACGTCGACTAATTGGGCGAAGGTTCTGTGGAGAGGAGTCAATTTGAAATCTTTGTCTAAAAGAAGACTACGTACGACGGCGACAAGGCGAGAGATATAATAATATGTGCTTAAAACCAACAGTAAAGCATGGCGAGAGATCTATCAATGTTTGGGGTCCATAAGTTGATCTGGAGTTGGCGCCTTTGTGAAAATCGACGCTACACTAACAAAAGAGAAATATGAGTGAATTTGTCAACTGCATGCTGTACCAAATGGAAAACGTTTGATTGAACAAGGGTTCATCTTTCATCAAGATAACGACCCCAAACACACGGCACGGACTATAAAAACATATTTGAAGGGGAAGTAGGACGCTGGAGAACTAAAAATTATGGAATAGCCGTCACAAAGCCCAGACATGAATCCAAATGAGGTTATATAGGACTATGTAGCCGCTGAGAAGGATAAACTGAAGCCATGTGATATCGAAAAACTATGGAAAGACCTGCACAATATTTAAATGAATATTCTCCCATCACTGGTAAAGAAATACACTGACAGCATTATTAATTAAGAGAGTCCAAGCTGTTATAAGAGTAAAAGGGGACACACCAAATACTGACATATATATATATATATATATATATATATATATATATATATATAAATATATATATATATAATATTATTATATATAAATATATTATATATATATATATTATATATTTTCACCTTTCTGTTATATATATATATATATATATAATATTATTATATATTTTCGCCTTTCTGTCTGTCTGTCCTTTATGCAAGCGCAAACCGTTTGACTTAGAGCTACCAAATTTGGCACGGGAACCTCTTATGGGATGAAGAATGTCAGCACAGAGTCGGTCAGCCTGTCTGTTTGTCTGTTTGTATTACGGGCAGCAATGTGAAGCTCGAGATTTTCATGACTGTTCTTTTCTATAGTTTTATTGACCAAATAATTGAACCGACAGTAATTGGGAGTTCAGTTATTTGGTCAGGGGGGTTTTGGGGGATATCTGATCAGATTCAGAAATCTTGACACAATGTGAAGCTCAAAATTTTCACGGCTGCGTTCTTTTCTGTAGTTTAGCCTGTCTGTTTGTCTGTGAAATTTATCCCGGGCAGTAATGGTGAAAGGGTGGGGTAATGGGGAGGGGTTAGCCCCCAAGTTACATAAAGGGGGGTTGAGGGAGTGGGGGCATTCAGTTGACCTAACCGGGCATTCAATTAACCCGGGCAACGCCGGGTACCTCACCTAGTATATATATATATATATATATATATATATATGCTATCTCCCTTTGCCTATGTGATTAATCATTAAAATAATATATATTTATACATATTTTATATTCACCTGCCTTTATGTACCATGTTTTTCTAATTTTGAACAGTAATATATATATATATATATACACATTTTAACTGCAAACAACACACAGTATAATTAATGTAAAGAACGACGCTTGTGTAGAAGAGCGTTCCGCACAAGATGAGGAGGGAGAACGAGCAAATGAAAAATGAGGTACCTCCCAGGAATCGAACCCGGGATCATCCAATTGCCGGTCGGATATGTTAACCACTATACCAAGGACTCAGATCAATCAGTACTCGTAATTCTCGTACATACGAGGAGAATTACGAGTACTGACTAATCGGGGTCTTTGGTGTAGTGGTTAACATATCCGACCGGCAATTGGATGATCCCGGGTTCGATTCCTGGGAGGTACCTCATTTTTCATTTGCTCGTTCTCCCTCCTCATCTTGTGCGGAACGCTCTTCTACACAAGCGTCGTTCTTTACATTAAATATATATATACTGTGTATGTATATATTAGCGTGACCTGACCTGAAGGGGAAACACAAACAAAAAGATAAGAGCAATGTCCCATGAAATGACAGATCAATGAAAATATATTCTTGGCAATGTTCTCCACGGAAAATATTTGTTCAGTATTCTGTCACATATATATATAATATATATATATATATATATATATATATATATATATATATATATATATACAGTGTGTCCGTAAAGTCATGGTGGATTTTAAATAGCTATATTATTGCAACGAAAATGATAATGAGATGAAAAAAAGGCAAATTGAAGAACAACTCTAAAAGAATAACTTTATTTAACGTAGTTCGATATGGGCTCCTCTGGTAGCCCTGCAGACATCTAGGCGGTGATTCAATTCCAGCCACACACGCCCAAGAACATCAGGAGTGACGGATGCGATAGCTTCCGTGATTCGCTCGTGCGAGTGATGAATATCCCTAATGGGTACACTGTACACGCTTTGCTTGACGTAACCCCACAAATAAAAGTCCAAAGGTGTCAGGTCCGGAGAGCGTGGAGGCCATGGCTTCCATCCTCCTCTTCCTATCCATCTCTGTGGAAACTTTTCATTAAGGAATTCTCGAACAACGTTGGCATAGTGCGGAGGAGCACCATCTTGCTGAAAGATGACATTATTATTGTCAATAAATTGGGGTACTGCAAAATGTTCCAACATAGCGAGGTAGTTGTGTGACGTCACAGTGGGTTCCGCGAAGAAAAATGGGCCAATCACTCGATCTCGTGCTAGAGCACACCACACATTAACTTTCGGGCTATTACGCTCATGTTCAACATAGGCATGTGGACAGCCTAGACTAACTACGAGATAAAGGTTAAGCTTAGCCTAGACTAACTACAAGATACAACTTTGAGAGTTGTTCTTAAATTTGGCATTGTTTCATCTCATTATCATGTTTCGTTGCAATAATATAGCTATTTAAAATCCCACCATGACTTTACGGACACACTGTATATATATATATATTGTTTTAGTGCAATGACCGTACTTTGTAAGATGGAAAATTTGAAAATACATTAAGCTTCCTTTTCAAGTTCTTCATCTTAAAAAATGCGATTATCACAATTTGAAGATTTTGATAAAGTTTATAAAGTTAAGGGAATATAGTGGAAGCTGGTCAAAAGCTGCCAAGACTTTAGCGAGCTTGAACTCTCTTTTTAGAGACCGGGATGGCTCAGTGAGTTAAGGCAGTGGTTGGTTTCTGATACCTCGATTTGTGTTACCTTCTTGTTAACAATTTCTCAATAAGTTCCCTTTTCAAATTATATATATATATATATATATATATATTATATATATATATATATATATATATATATATATATACATACATACATACATATATACATATATATATATATATATATAATATATATATATATATATATATATATTATAATATATATATATATATATAATATATATATAGGGAGCAGCGTCTTGGGTTAGGGGATACTCTCTGTCCTTACACACCCCATTTAAAGAGATTCCTCTGCCGAGCGGTGCCCCCCATAGTACTGTGAGGTATTGAAAAACTCATGATCTTCACTAGCCCCACAAACACCTTTAAATGGGAGACCCATAATGGGTGCACACACATTTCTACATTACTGTACAGTCTTTACAGCCACACCTACACTTTTCCTCGTAAGTGTATATATTGTAATGTATATGGTTGTAAATTTGACTTGGTCCGCAATCGATATGGACCGTGACTTGATGGATACCGTAATGAAATTGACTGGATTCTTTGGATCTGATATATTTGCATGTCTGTTATAAATAGATATAGAATGTAACATATTTGTGGATAGTAGTCTATTATGACTTGCTCCTCTGGACCGAGAGATTCTATCTTTAGTTTTAAACCGATAATTAATTATTTTTAAATTGATAATTATTTAGTTTCGTAAAAATTGGTCGTTGCCAATTTACCGGCAGTTTTTAAATAAGTTTCTTGTGTTCTTGTGGTTCGGGGCCCACGTGGGGTTGTGGGTCCCCTCTGCCACCACGGAGGACATGCGCAGTGCACGATTGCGAACACAGTTAGGTGGACCAGCCATGAGTGGATCCTGGGGTCTTTGTTGGTCTGAAACATTATAACATTATAATATATATATATATATATATATATATATATATATATATATATTATATATAGAGTATATTGTCGACTCGTCATTAAGAGCGAAAGGGTGTTAGCACTATCAGATATTTTTAGAAGAATAAACACAAATAATTGAAAATAAACAAAAAAATTCAGTGTCGGTAGATGTAAACCGTTTGGAATTATCTTCAATTTTCCATATCACCTTGACTGCCTGAGAAATGGTTCTACTACGCATTGCATCTATTTTTCTGGATGGTATTACCCAATGTACAATTGAATTACACTAATTCTTTTTGTACGTATGTTTTTATCTTACAAATTGTTATCCATTCAAAACTTACCATATATTATTATTGCTGTATATACTCGTATTTGAGTGAACAAAGTTCACAGCTCTTCTTTGACGGAAACTATTTATTTAGACTTAAAAGCATTGCGGAGTTTTAAAACTTGTGTCAAGATGTTACCCCATTATAATAGACAATCGATCGAAGCAGATTATTACTAGATTAGATTAATCCCTTTCGCATTGTCACGACGAGGTCATTGACTATTTCAATCGATAAAGATTGAACGATTTTGTATTTGGAAGTTTTTGCCTGACTTAGGGGTAGTGGTCTATTTCGAGCGTATGTTCATAAAAATTTCACCGTTGTCTGACTCTGTGACATAACCTGTATCAAAGATGTTACTCACGGATACAGGTACTTAATAGGTATTTATACTAGGACACTGAACTTCAATTTTCAATTAAATTTTACTTAGAACCAAAATAAAAATTTAAAAACCATGTCGATAAGATTTTTTACCTTAAGTAAATACAATACTAGGCTTAGTCATATTTTATCATAGACCCTAGACTCTAATTCCTAGTTCAACATTTTACGAGTAGGAAGATCAGGGCTTCAAATTTGATTAGATTTTGTAGGCTAGGCTTTCAGGTGTGGAGAGTCAAACTAAAGATCTCTCTCGTTGATTAAATTGTAAAAATACCAAAGTTACAGATCTGGAGAGTCAATCTCACACTTTATTTTAAATTTAAAAACGCTTAGGGAAGGGGGTCAAACTTTCTCAATTTTACACACTGGAATGAAAGAATTAAAAAAATACAGGATCGTCTGAAGATCAGGGCCCGAGCCTTCTTTAGTTAGCTTTATAAGGCTAACTAACAAAAATATCACGACCTAGCCTAACCAATCGTCAAAGGCGTACAGTTAACCTAACGATTGGTTAGGTTGGGTCGTGATATTTTAGTTAGTTAGCCTTATAAGGCTAACTAAAGAAGGTTCGGGGCCCTGATCTTCAGGTGATCCAAATTACATAATGAATAAATTTAAATCGAACCTTGTCCCACTCATAATTTTAAAAGAACAGAAAAGACATTATAAAAAAACCTTTGGTGTAAATTTAAAATTTGTAACTTTGAGTAGCCCAGCCTCAATTACCAAATGATATCTTCGTGAAAACTAACGAAAATATCACGACTTAACCTAACCAATCGTCAAGGGCGTACAGTTGACCTAACCGGGCATTCAATTTAATTTACTATTATATTTGGTACTGTAAAGCAAAAAACAAGAATAGATGGGGGCTCTGATCTTCAGGTGATCCCTTTTTTAACTGAATGTGCATAGCCTAAAGATATAACTCGCGAGCACCCTGTCGTATCACTACATTACTATGCGTCATATTATATAGATGGGTAAGCTTCAAAATGGAACAAACAAAAAAATATTAACTTGAAAAACAGGGTGGTGGCCACAAAATCTTAAATCAATGAGAAAAAGTAGTTTACAGCTGCTAAAAATGTTCTCATTGACTTCATACTTTGTGGCCACCCTGTGTACGATTATGAGCCCCAAGAGTCAGTGCTGTAAACTGTTTAAGCTAGAATTCAATAAGTTAGAGCGATCATAACTTAAAATGAGACTTTAGTTTCAGTATATCATGCTGATGCGTCACGCACATGCCACAAGAGTGAAAATAGTTTGTACAGAATGACTTAATAAGGCGACTGTATTGAAGAACTTACTTTTCAAAATTAAACGTCAAATTAAAGAATTAACCTTGCGTGACATTGTATAAATTGAGAGAAAAATGAATATAATGTAATGATGGGGGCTATTTAACTCCCTTCGCAACATCTAATATGACGGGTGAGAGATCTACGGCTTTACGCAAGATCGAACCACGGGTCGCTACTTAATCTGGACGCAGGGGATGTTCCACCACCCAACTACTCTCCAGACCGACGTCGCTTTAGAAAAATGAATGAAAACAAAATCCAAATTACCTTACGACTTACAGTTGATTACCCCACATTTTTGTTTACTTTACTCTCTACCTGATTACTATGGTTACTTTGCGAACAGAAGCGCTACTGCTACCTTTCGCTCCTCCCGGTTAGCCTATAATCTAACCACAGCCTACCTATTGTATATCTGGAGCTATTGAAGAATAGGGACCCCAGCCTTCTTTAGTTAACTTTATAAGGCTAACTAACGAAAATATCATGACCTAACCTAACCAATCGTCAAGGGCGTACAGTTAACCTAACGATTGGTTAGGTTAGGTCGTGATATTTTCGTTAGTTAGCCTTATAAGCCTAACTAAAGAAGGCTGGGGTCCCTATTCTTCAATAGCTCCGTATATCTAGTTCATAGGTCGGGAACCTGTAGCTCGCGAGCTGCATGCGGCTATCGAAGCTTTGAATTGGGTGGCCCAACCCAAAGCTTCGATTTGTTTTATTATTATTATGATGGCGCACAGCCATCATAATAAAAAAATATAAAAATTTCGGTACTTACGTATTAACGGGTGACCCTAAGTAACTTTAAAATTTTTTTACTCTATGAATACAAATGCTTATTAATATATTTTTAGAAATTTATTATGGACATTTACTATATTAATAAAATGTTTATTTATATATCGCCCTTATTTATAATCGCCCTTGACGATTGGTTAGGTTTAGTCGTGATATTTTCGTTAAAACTAACGAAAATATTACGACTTAACCTACCCAATCGTCATTGGTTATTGGTAAATTTTAAAGTAAATTTTAAAGTTACCTAGGGACAGTAGAGCTGGGCACTTGCGTTTTTTTTTGCGGTACTGCGGTACTGCGGTACTACCGTGTTGGT
Source organism: Bathynomus jamesi (assembly GCA_023014485.1). NCBI lineage: Eukaryota > Metazoa > Arthropoda > Malacostraca > Isopoda > Cirolanidae > Bathynomus > Bathynomus jamesi. Next base: position 1,200,117 of record JAJOZX010000167.1, on the reverse strand, counting down.
CGGTACCGCGGAAAGTACCGCGGGAAATTTGAATGCGGTAGCGGTACTGCTGTACTTTCAGCGATCCTTTGCGGTACTGCGTTATGCGGTACCGGTTTGGTAGTGCGGTAGTAGTACCGCAGTACCGCAGTACCGCAAAAAAACGGGCAAAAAAACGCAATTGCCCAGCTCTGCCGGGCTAGGGTTACCCGTTAATACGTAAGTACCAAAATTTCTTATACATTTTCTTAAGCTTGAGGGCTTGTGGCTCGTTTAAGTGCATTACCATTTTGATGTGGTTCATCCTATTGAAAAGGTTCCCGATCTAGTTGGTTTACGCTCGCATTATAACGTGTAAATAATTCCATACAAAGATTCGGAACAGAAATGTTTAAGTCAGTGGGACCTTACCATTTACTTTAAGCTTACGAGCCATTTAGATATTGAGAGCAGCTTCACAACTTTTGACTCATTTGATTACAAAGCTCAAAAATTTGATGGCTCTAGTATTTTTGTAAATTCATGGACTGTCTGGGTTTTCCTCGATTTCACAAAAGAGTATGATATTTTGTACAAGCTTGGTCTGACTAGATATAAGTAGGCTTTGATCTAACTCTAACGTAATACACGTATAAATTAGTCTGTTGAATGTTGATTATGGCTAGCCTCATACAGTATGAGATGTACCTAGTGGAACAAAGGTAATGGACAAATTTTAAGCGAATCGTTGATAACGCACTTGTAACTGAGGATGAGGATGACGTTAACACTCATTCTTAAGAAAAACAAAGAACTTTGTAATTAAAACTTTAGTATTTTAATTTAGTTTATTTTACAATTAAAGTGGAAACACGAACGAAAAAGTATTTTTGATAAATTTATTTGAGCAAACGGAAACATCCTCCTAGAAGTGATGTGACGTCAGTACCGCCAATTTCTTAGGAACGTCATTTATAATGGAAATTATTTTATTAGGTATAAATCCTACTACGGTGATATAAAATGGATATGTTGGAACCTTGTCTTGATACATTTCACTGCGTCCTATACGCCCGTCATGAGGCTACAGCCCTTCAGCAAGATGAAGAACCTAGAACAAAATGCCAACCAACTAACAGTGTGACTGAAGGTTAGGAGAAAGCTTAATTCAGTTAGCCCTTCGACGCTGGTAGTGAATGCAATGTACAAAATTAGTGTTTATAAATTGCTGTTACCGTATATTTCATAATTGTTGAAAGAAATGTTGGTACGATGTTAAAAAAGTTGTCTATTCTGCCTGATTAGCGTGCATTGTAAACATCAGGTGTTCAAGGGGCAAAAATGAATAAGTGAGTAGTTTTCTAAAAGCGGGGTTTTCTTTACTTGAACAAAAGGGCAAATAAGAGATTAAAAAAAAACTTGGCTCGCAGCGCCTTAAACCTTGTTTGTTTTTATTATTTGTTAATTTGGTGGGAAGACTATACGGACAAAACTGGGTTTAAAGATCCTGAAACACGAAGGTGGTGGTGATGATCATATAAATAATGTTAAATTTTAGACGTTCGCATAGTAAATATTTTGTCTCGATGCTGGTTATTGTGCTTCAGTTGAACGCCATAACGAAATTGTTGCTAAAAAATGGATGTTTTCAATAGGATTATGGACGGTATAAAGTTTTGTTGGACACACGTACGTACTATATTACCAACGCGAGATTATAATAAAACCAAATCTTCATTTATCCGTTGAGTATTTTTAGACTTAACAGCTTGGACTGTTTTAGATCAACTGAATAATACTAAAATGTCAAAACACATCCTATATACTATTGAGCTAAATTGTGTGTGTGTGTGTGTGTCTGTCCGCTTTCTTCGGAACCGTGCACAGACTAAACGGCACATCGGAAAATTCTGCAACCACCACCAACTGATAGCCGATGTGCTCCGTCAAGTTTCCCGGTCCTAGGTCACTCCGCGGCCGAGCACGAGCTATTTAATGTCTATTACAAGTGAATGTAAGTATTTCGAAAATGAAAATGACGAGAGCAGAAATACATAATAAACAGTTTGGTAGTCCGATAATACGTAAGTACCAATATACATATATACATATACATATACACCTAGCTGTGACATATACTGCTACATATACTGTAACATATACTGCTACCTGCCCGGAGGGCGATACCGAGCGATAGCGAGCTACCGCTTGTCTGTAATATTTATAATGAACTTTTATACTGGATAATACGATGTATATGAAGAAGAATTAAAGGATATTCAGACTTCTTATCACTAAGTAAACGAATATATATATATATAAAGTTTCGGGGACACCAGATTTTGGCGATCTGCCCAATTTTATGCTTTGGACCAATCGGGGAGATTCTTCCATCTGGGTTAGGTTACATTAGATTAGGTGGTCGTTCTAGGTTGGTTATTTACTTCACACGTGCCCAACTTTCAGCCAATTAGAGGTCTTAAAAACCTGCTATTCCCAAAACCTAATGTTTACCACACGTGTGGTAAATATTAAATTTCGCGGAGATCAGTGTTTTTGACGAAGTCGAAATTTGTTACAAAGATCGTGATTGGCCGAAATTGATTACATGGGGAATAACTTTATTTTGCCTCTTCTATTGGTTGGGGGAAAGGGGGGAGGAGGGTTGTGACCATTCGCCCTTGGCCCCACCTTTCTGCATAAAATAACCCTAACCAATCTAAAACGACCACTTAACCTGATGTAATCTGGTTTTCGCGAAATTTAAATCTCACACACACACACACACACACACACACTTTGGGGGTTTGAACGACGGTTCAGGATCGACCAAGTATACGATGTTTGTATGTATACCGTTTGAAATAATTAATGCTCACAAGTCACAACCCCCCCCCCCTTTTTTTTCCCCCACTGGTCACAGCAGAGTTCATGAGGATATATAGCTTTCCCCTGGTCAAAAATAAGTATGGAGACATTCTGTACAGCAATAATTACAGGCCTATTGATGTCGCTTCCTGCTTCTCGAAACTACTAGAAAAACTCTTGTTACTCCGATTAAATGATTACCTATGGACATCTCCTAATCAGTTTGGTTTTAAAAGGTCCCACTCAACTGACCTGTGTATCTACATATGTACTTAAAGAAACAATATCTAAATACATTGACAGTAATTCAACTATTTATAGCTGTTTCCTAGATATACGTAAGTAAGGCATATGATAGTGAACCACAATATTTTATTTAAAAAACTAGAGGACAGGAAGGTTCCCATGTACATATTTAATTTATTGAAATTTTGGTATTTCCATCAATCTTTTACCGTTAGGTGGGGGCAATGTACTGTCCGAATGTTTTGGTTCCTCTTGCGGGGTGAGACAAGGCTCCTTGCTCTCCCCTATGTTGTTTAATGTGTATATTGACGGATTAATTGCTTCACTTAATGAGGCAACAGTGGGATGTTGTATAGATAACACAAGGATAAATAACTTAGTTTATGCCGATGATATGGTGTTAATAGGTCCCTCTGTTAAAGGTCTGGATCGGCTACTAAAAGTATTCGCAGAAACATATTCTTTTTAATGTTATAAAAACTAAGGTGATGCAATTTCATCCTAAAAGCTGTAATCAGCCAGCTGATATTAGGTTTAAAATGAAAGGTGAAGTCATTGAAGAAGTACAGGAGTTCAAGTATTTGAGTCAAACTATTACAAGCTCCTTGAGTGATGACTCGGATATAAGAAAACAATCTCGAAGCCTTTGTGCTAAGCGAATATGAATATAAGGAACTTTCGGTTCTGTACAAGTGCAGCTAAAGACACTCTTATGTACTTTCTGCAGTAATATTTACGGACAGCGACTCTGGGCGAATTATAAAAAAGGTTCTGGCAGAACCCTAAATTTGTTGTACAATAGGTCTTTTAGGCTCTTTCATAAATTAACCCCGAGATGCTCAGTTTCGTAAATGTTTGCTACCCGCAATGTCCCGAGCTTTCCGGAGGTAACAAGACGTGCTCAATACAGTTGATGCAAAGAATTAAAAAATCAACCAACCCGATTATCCAAGCTATCCATGAATCCTGCCGTTTATCCTCTAAGCTATGGAATTCTTGGTACGAAAATGTTTGTCTGTAGCTCCACTTAACTTTGACATTGCTGTATTATTTCTAATCAATTGTATATATTTCTATCCTTAGTATATGAACTGTCATTGTATTAATAATATTTGTCATATGGACTATATATAGTCTGCCAACAAACCTTTTCATTTCAATTATGAGGACCTGAAAAGGTGTTCATAAATTTTCACAAATTAGTTTTATATTCTAAATTTATCGTTTTTAAGAGACATTCTCCTGCAGTTACGTATGGGCTACGTCGTGGCCACGTCGTAACACCGCTTCTCGTTAGATCAGTAACGATGGGTCTGTTCATTAGTTGGGTGGGTGACCGTCCTCCGCGTTCAGATGATGTAGTGACCTGTAAATAATTCGGATTCAGCGTAAAGCTGTAGGTCCCCTTCAACACATGATCTAAGCCTTCAAAATGGAGGTTAAGCAACCCAAAACAATACTATTATTCATGGTACAGTCACGAAACGTAGATGGAGAATTCTACTGACGATTCTTATTAACCTAACCTAACAACCTAGACCGAACTTAACAGCTTAACTTTAATTTAAACCATGCAATGAATGTTTATTGATAAAATGCGCACGTTGATAAATTTGCGACTAAATATCAGATTCACGACAATGAACTTTACACATCAGGTAATTTGCACCTTGGGTAAATTATTCAATATTTAATTAAGTTAGTTTAGGTTTAGATCATTATCTCGAACTGTTAGAAAAAATTTCATTGTCGTGAATCTTAAATTTTACCAAATCTGCGTCGCTCGTAAAAGAAACATTTATGAGAGTTAACATAAAAATGTTATAATCAGTGAAGCGTTGGTAAGATAAGTCTCATTATCATACTTGAGACTTGTTTAAAACATCTTTTTCTCTCTCGTAATTAATGAGTAATATTATAATTATTAGTTTATAAACTAGGACGGTTTAATAAACAAACATTGCTTATAAATGTTAGGAGTTAAGTAACGTGTTATATACCAATAACTTCACTTGCTTCAGACATAAACTTTAATCTTAAGCAATGAATATACTCTCTCCACTCTCGTGCAAAGACTTTAATGGTAACTAACGAGTTTCCTGCTGTTAAGCAGGCAGTTACTAGATGTATGCTATAGGGCATTGGTTTCCAACATGGGTGCCGCGGGGAAGGAGTTCAACAGGCCATAATATTTCAATAAAAATTAAATAGAAATTACGTAGGAAGAAGTTATCAGGAAACTGTTTAAAAAAAAATGCAGTCTCAGATATCAAATTAAAAGTAATCTTGTAACAAGTTCATTTCACTTTCGTTATCAGGGGGGATGGGGGTCGCAAGGAATTTGGGGACCATTTAGGGTGCCGAGGGTAGAAAAGAGGTTGGGAACTATTGGTATTGGGTATTATAATAATGAAGAAGAAGGGCCAGATACTGGCACAGCACTCGGGCCAGGCGAATCCGGCCCCCATTGCATTAATTCCTGAATTATTACTAGCACCATCGAGTGTCGAACCCCTGCCCTCAGTATCTTCACTTTGTTTAAAGGGAAACGTATTACTGGGCACATGGTATAGGGTATTTATTATACTAATCGTACATTATTGAGACTCGTTTTATACCGTACATTTTTTGTTAAATTTAATACTTCAGGATATATTATATATATATATATATATATATATATATAATCTGTGGTTAACATTCCTGCAGCGACTCTGATTTCCCATCTTAAATATGCTGCTTATTGTTTTCGACCCAAGACAGCGCGCGGCTTGGCGCTATACCTCACATCTTTGAAGGTGATGACATCACATATCGTATGACCTCGTTCAACTCCTTCAAAATCTTTTCAGTTCTTGTTATCACGCGTCGAAGATGTCACGTTCATTTAGCAGGTATACGTTGGCCATATTCACTTAACTTCTCAATTTACTTAATCGCGTGCATTATTGTAATTCATCTAATAATGTAGTATGCAATTACAGTAAATCGATAACGAATTCAAATCTCATTTATTTTGTGAAGTATTTACTCAGTCGTAACATTATTCATTGCAAAGCAGTTCAAACATACTTGACTGCGCATTCAATTCATACTAATTTTAAGTTTGTGACTTTTATCATTTGTTTTTATTAAAGGAAAAAACTCATTATATTAATCTCTCCTTTATGTTTGACAATTATTTTGTCGACTCCTCTAAATAAATATATATATATATATATATATATATATATATATATATATGTTTATTGGAAGATAATATTCAGCAGACATTTTTAAATTAGTAAGTGATTAAAATGACATTAAAGAGAAATGTTTAAGTGGATAAAATTCTTCTATAAGACAGTTTCACGTCTTTATATAGGGTGATTCACTCGCTGGTAGCCCCAGGGTATCGTATTAGCGATACTCTGGGGCTACCAGCAAGTGAATCACCCTGTATGAAATATGCTGGAGTCGGTGTGTGAAACCAGTTATTTCACGTAATAGCTGAAGGTTTCGGGCATGCGTGTGGCCTTTAAACCACTTCGTGAATTGGTTTGGTTATGGTGTAGGTTACGTTATGTTGCGTTAGGTCAGTAAGGGGCCGTTAAAAAATTACGTAACGCTATTTTTGCTAAAACTTGACACCCCCTGTAACGTTCCGTAACGCTGGACCAGTCACCCCCTAAGATGTTATGTAACGCTTCTCTCCTCTACCTATTTTTATTAACTCGTTTTCTGGTAAAAATGTACGTTGATTCTGTTATAACAACTTGTAGTGTGAATAAATTTTGTAAATTAAAATAAGCATATTATTAGTGCTATTATGACCCTTTGGGTTGTCAGCACTTTAAGCAGAATTAAGAGAGAAAAAAAAACGTTTATCCATTAGCCGTTTATCCATTAGCCGTTTATCCATTAGCCGTTTAGCCATTAGCCACGGGCACAGAGGATTCATAAAATAGTTATTAGTTAATAGAGTTACGTAACGGTACTGGAAACCCCTACCCACTCACCTGTACCATTCCGTAACGTTTGAACAAACGTACATTCCCTCACCCACCCCAAGCGTTACGTAATTTTTGAACGGCCCCCTAATGCGGAATGCCTGAAACGCTTAGGTATTACGTGGAAATGATTGGTTTCACACACCGATTCCACCGTATTTTATACAAAGGCGTGAAACTGTCCTAGAGAAGAATTTTAGCTACTCCAACATAATTATGCATTCGTATATCAGTTAAAGTTTGGCGCCCGATAACTCAATGGTTACGTCGGTAGACTCTGAGCGATGAGGCCCTAGTTCGCTTTCGGCTCCTGGGTTTGGTTCAGTTGGCCGCTTACCCTGCTAATGATCGAGTTAAAGGTGACCCTTAGGGGGCACTCACCCCAACATCGTGTGGGGGAATGAGCTTTCTGGCTTTATATCAGTTAGAGATTATAATAGATCAATAATGATGATAATGTTTTGGGTTGTTTAACCTCTTTCGTAATACTAAAGGCCGTATGAGGGAGAGACCTACAGCTTCATACGTGGGATCCGAACCATCTACGGGTCACTACATCATCTAGACCAGGGATTCTTAACCTAGCACCAAAATGCTCTTTAAGTTGTGTAAAGTGCTCTCCACCATCACCTAAAACTTTGGTCGCGAGCACTATAGTGAAGCCCTTGACCCCCTCCTGCCTCATAAAAAGCAATTTATTTTATCAAACGTAGCAATGAATGTTTAATGTGCATTAAAAGTTTCTGTATTTATGTAATTTCATTGCATTTAATCTTATAAGTCTTCGAATAGCTCTTTATAAAGGACGAGTGAATTACAAGGAGTTAACAAATACTATTCAAAGTCAAGGATCTCATTAAGAAGGTAACGTTCCGTAAAGATTTGTTGATAACATAAATTAAGCATCATAAAAGAAACCATTATTAGTAGTTTAAAATTAAAGTTAATTTTTACTTCTAAAAAGGTATTATTTTGGTTTGCATTTTTTAGTTGAATATCATTGGCGCTCCTTGAGAAAAGTAAAGGCATTAAAGTGCTCACTAAGAAGAAAAGGTTAAGAAACCCTGATCTAGACCAAGGGTTCTCAACCCACTTACTTCCATTAGCCACCTGAAGCATTGGCGCTCACCCCTTTACCCCTAATGACGTGTAAACTAATCAAAAGTTAAAGTAGTTTATAATCATATAATTGTCTTTAAACACCACTCCTAAATAAAATATGTATGGCTATCATTACCCCCCCTTGGATATATGAAATTACTCCTTTGGGGGTAATAACCCACCGGTTGAGAACCCGTGATCTAGACAGAGGGGGTGGCCCACTGGCCCACCCAAATACTGAACAAGCCCAGCGTTGCTTTAACCTCATTGACCTAACGGGAAGCAGTATTGCGATGTGGCCCTTTTAAATAGTTAATATTTCTACGCAACAATGGGGGAAGGCTGGTGGCCAAGATTGAAAACCTGTTTCCCCTCTTTCTTCCTTCCCTCTCTGTATGCGTGTCCGTCCCCTCAAGTGGCGTTTACGAGGTCTGTCACCCCTGACAGTCGTCCCTTCGGAAAACGAGACTCAAATGCCGAGGCCCAATTCGAAACGGGCGGTCCAACCTAACCGACACAATTCGCAAGAAGTGTCAGTTTGCGGTGACAGGTATAAAGTACGTGGCACCTTTAGGAGGGGAAATAAATGGCACTTTGATAGAAAAGTTAATGGAAAATTTCCTTCTTTAAATCTTTCTCCGTTTCCTTTCAAAGAAAATATCACGTACCAATTTCTAATCTCAAAACGATTACGCACACACACACACACACACACACACACACACAACATATATATATATATTATATATTATATATATATATAATATAATGAATTTCACAATTAAGCACGTGGAATTAATAAATGATAAACACCCACATGGAAAAGTAAAAAGCTATTTCAAGGCCTTTGGTTTAATTTACAACATTTCCTGACGTGTTGTAAATTACATGAAAAGCCTTGGAACCCCTTTTTATTTTCCTGCGTATGTTATATATATATAGGGTGAGTCAAAAGTCCGGAAACATAGGACTAATGTTAGCTTGTGCTGCAATCCAGCCCGATGTCCTGGAAAGAAGCCAGGTCGAGTGGAGAAACAGTCCAGAAATATCTGGAAGTGAAAGGAGAACATAGAGAGCACATCTTATAACATTACTTGTAACACGTGTCTTTTTGCGATAAAAGTTTCCTATCCTTCCTATGTTTCCGGACTTTTGACTCACCCTGTATATACAGTATATTGCTGATACTTCAATTTTGCCCTAAAAGTGTGGAAAGCATTGTAATATAGGAAGTGTTTTAACGTCACGAGCGGATAGACAAAACCGTCTTTTTTTTAATATTTTTAATTAATAAGCATTGAAAGATTGGTGAAAGATTAATTTCATATTTAACTTATTAGAGACCTTATTTCATATTTAATTTCAATATTTCATATTTAATTTCAATATTTCATATTTAATTTCAATATTTCATATTTCATTTCAATATTTCATATTTCATTTCAATATTTCATATTTCATTTCAATTTCATATTTAATTTCAATATTTCATATTTCATTTCAATATTTCATATTTCATTTCAATATTTCATATTTCATTTCAATATTTCATATTTCATTTCAATATTTCATATTTCATTTCAATATTTCATATTTCATTTCAATATTTCATATTTCATTTCAATATTTCATATTTCATTTCAATATTTCATATTTCATTTCAATATTTCATATTTCATTTCAATATTTCATATTTCATTTCAATATTTCATATTTCATTTCAATATTTCATATTTCATTTCAATATTTCATATTTCATTTCAATATTTCATATTTCATTTCAATATTTCATATTTCATTTCAATATTTCATATTTCATTTCAATATTTCATATTTCATTTCAATATTTCATATTTCATTTCAATATTTCATATTTCATTTCAATATTTCATATTTCATTTCAATATTTCATATTTCATTTCAATATTTCATATTTCATTTCAATATTTCATATTTCATTTCAATATTTCATATTTCATTTCAATATTTCATATTTCATTTCAATATTTCATATTTCATTTCAATATTTCATTTCAATATTTCATATTTCATTTCAATATTTCATATTTCATTTCAATATTTCATATTTCATTTCAATATTTCAATATTTCATATTTCATTTCAATATTTCATATTTCATTTCAATATTTCATATTTCATTTCAATATTTCATATTTCATTTCAATATTTCATATTTCATTTCAATATTTCATATTTCATTTCAATATTTCATATTTCATTTCAATATTTCAATATTTCATTTCAATATTTCAATATTTCATTTCAATATTTCAATATTTCATTTCAATATTTCAATATTTCATTTCAATATTTCAATATTTCAATATTTCATTTCAATATTTCAATATTCAATATTTCAATATTTCAATATTTCAATATTTCATCTTCAATATTTCATCTTCAATATTTCATCTTCAATATTTCATCTTCAATATTTCATCTTCAATATTTCATCTTCAATATTTCATCTTCAATATTTCATCTTCAATATTTCATCTTCAATATTTCATCTTCAATATTTCATCTTCAATATTTCATCTTCAATATTTCATCTTCAATATTTCATCTTCAATATTTCAATATTTATAAAAGTAATAATATTAATTAATATCAATATATGGCCTACAAAATCTTTTAATATGCGTTAGAATGTTGTCATGCATATAATGGCCGATAAATAAATAATTATTAAGGATTATAATAGGAATTCAACCGTCGTGAATAGATGAGACCTCAAATCTCGCAAATCTTGAACTTTATTCGTTTTGCTTCCTTCTTTGAAACTTATCCTACTCATTCCCATTTCAATTCCCATTCCCACTCGTGGTTTACAGATAAGAATGTTCAAAGTGAGAAATTCACATTTGAGGAAAGAATTTCTTCATTTAAGAAAATGTTACTTCCATTCGCATTTCCCATAAACACGCCAGATGAGTGGTTAGCATGTTCTAACTTAACTTAACCTTACTTAACTTAACCTGGACCAAAGTGGGAAAGTCGTGGGTGAGAATGAGAGTCCTGAAATGAGAATAGATCGATTTGAGAATTGCCTCCTTAATTTGAGATTCTCGGGCGCCGAATGAAACGAGTATAGCTAGCATTGAATGCGATCATACCTAACAAAGAAGACCCTCTGAAATCTAATCTAAACTAATCTAACACACCAGTTTAGGTTAGAGTAGTATAGTTTAGGGTTGGTTACCCTAAGTTAGGTTAGGTTGTTAATATATTATCGTTAATGTCACTTGTTTATATATATATATATATACTAGTACAGTTCCCGCCGCTTCGCTGACGGTTAGACAGGCTAAACTAAAAAAAAGAACCCAGCCGTGAAAATTTTGAGCTTCACATTGTGTCAACATTTCTGAATCTGGTATCTCCCAAAACCTCCTCACCCCCATTCATACAACTTGGGGGCTAACCCCCTCCCCCATTACCACACCCCTCCCCCATTACCCCCAACCCCACCCTTCCCCCATTGCTAAACTACAGAAAAGAACAGTCATGAAAATCTTGAGCTTCACATTGCCGCCCGTAATACAATTTCCGAATTTTTTTTACAATTTCTGAATTTTTTTCTCACAATTTTTTCTCAATTTCTGAAAGTGTGACGGACAGACGGACAGCTCTCTTATTATATTATATAATAGATATATATATATATATATATATATATATATATATATATATATATATATATATATATATATATTTTTTTTTTTTAACTAACATACAGTATTTTAAATCCCCAAACGTTTCGCGACTCTTGCCTTCTCCTCTTCAGTGGTCGTAATTGAAATAAGTACAAGAAAAAAGACTATTACATTACATCTTAGTTATAAGGGGGGAAGCTTAAAATGTATACATGATTTGTTTATATAATATGGTTGTCCATGGTTTAAAATATACTAATAGACGATTTAAAACAATTAAAATAACTAAAAATATATTACTTTATAATGTTCAGTTCAATAGATGAGCCATAAGCATTTAAAATAAGAACATTTCTTAGTTTAAATTGACTCCATAAGTCTTAGAAGCAATTTCACAGGTTGCTGATTAAAGGTTACTTCTGTCGTTCGTCATTTTAATCATCTTGAAATGCCGCTTCCCTACGAACTAGCCCTTGTCCAGAATTGTCGTGTATATATAATATATATATATATATATATATGTGTGGTGTGTGTGTGGGAGTAACGGTGTTACATAGCGCCGTTACTTATTTTTGTAACGGTAACGCCGTTATTTTATTTATAGTGTAACGAAATTGGTATCGCCGTTACTTTTCATTCCATTTTCAGTCATTAATCGTTACTCGTTACTTTTCTTATATGCTCAACTTGGAAACGAATATGAGTGAAAATGGCTTCACACTAAACGTGTGCAAACATGTTTGAACACAACACTCGTGACAATGTGTGATTCAACGTTAGTGTATTTTAGTGTATTCTGTTCAATAATTTTCGTTTTTACAATACAGTACTAAGTGCAAAGAGCAATTTTATCTTACATTTTTAGTTTTTACTTAAGATCTATTGATCGCTATTAATATTATTTCAAATGGTAAAATTGTTAAATTGCATTGCTTATTATTTCAGTATAAGTGTAAAATCAGGTATCGTTTCATTGTATTATAGATCTGACCTTAATTAAATATTTGCTCGATATTCAGAAATTCTTTTAGAATTGTGATGTAAATATATCATATTCTTACATTAAGAAATACTATATTTTCTAGTTATAAAAGTAACGGTAACTGTAACGCATTACTTTTCCATAGAAGTAACTGTAGCGGTAATGACGTTACTTTCTATTGCAAGTAACGGTAACGCCGTTACTTTAAAAATGTAATGCGCCCAACACTGTGTAATATATATATATATTATATATATATATATATATATATATCAGTAGTGTGCGGTGGTTAACAAAACAGGGTGTGCCGAATATTATAAGAAGGTACCTAAAGCCTAAAATTTAAGTTATATATAATAAATAGCATGCTTTCAAATGGCAGTATATATATATATATATATATATATATATATATGCGAGATAGGAAAAAACTAGTGTAGAAATGCATTAAGAATTGGAAAGTTAAACCTACAAAAAATAGTGATTCGTTAAAAATGAACGAATCATGCAAATCCGATTCTCTTTCTGCGGTGCATATAATATACTGTATACGAGTGTATATATTTTAACTGCAAACGACACAGTATATATAATGTAAAGAACGACGCTTTTTAGAAGAGTGTCCGCACAAGAGGAGAGGAGAAAACGAACAATGAGGCACCTCCCAGGAATCGAACCCGGAATCGTCCGATTGCCGGTCAGATATGCTAGAAACTACAAATTCACCCTGTATATACATTTTAACTGCAAACGACACACGGTGTATATATAATGTCTGACCAGCAATCGGATGGTCCCGGGTTCGATTCCTGAGAGATGCCTCACTTTTCATTGCTCGTTTTCTCCTCTCCTCTCTCTTGTGCGGACACACTTCTAAAAAGCATCGTTCTTTATATATATATATATATATATATATATATATATATATATATATATAAACTCTTTTAATTGAATGAAATAATATTTGGTGGACAAATCCATTACCCTGAAATTGCACCAAGAATTAATCGGTGGATGTCTGCCTTTGAATCAAGAGCAAGATTACTATATTCACTTTTTAAAAATAATATTGAAACGATTTTGAATTGAGCTAACTGTGAATTAGAACGAAATTTATTATTGATTAATTATTGGTTCTTTATTTTTGTAGTTAATGTCGAATACTGCTAAAAGTCTTGTCTTTTTGGCTAGTCAGTCAAAGCCTACTTGTAAATTTACGGACCGACTTACTTGATTTCGCCAAAGAGTATAAAATTTTATACAAGCTTGGTCTGACTAGGTCTAGGTAGGCGTTGATTCCATTTTGTAGTTACGTGCGAATGCATTCAGTGTTCTGTTTCATTATACAGGGTGTCCCATAAGTCCGGCATCATAGGAGAAATTCATATTTTTCTATTTCTACAAACCATAATTCATATGCTCGGGATGCCAATTTCCCGTCCATCATTCTGTTCAGTGACGAGGCTGTTTTTTATGAAATGGTGAGGTAGATCGACAGAACACCCGCTACTTGTCTCAAAACAACCGTCACTGGTATACCTCTTCAAAGGAACAAGGTGCATCTCGGGTGATGGTATGGTGTGGCATTTGGAAGGATCGCATCATAGGCCCCCTCTTTTTCGATGAACATGTCACTGGAGGCACCTACCTACGTATGCTCAAGGAAGAAGCATTTCCCAGTGTCTTGAACGAAGAAGGAAATTTCCCAACATGGTTCCAGCAAGACGGCGCTCCTGCACATTACAGCACCCAAGTAAGGGAATACCTGTACCAACAACTCCCTGGTCATTGGATAGGACGTCGAGGGCCTGTGGAATGGCCAGCTAGAAGCCCGGATCTCACGCCACTAGATTTTTATCTCTGGGGCCACTTGAAAGCGCTGGTATACGCAGAGAAAATTAGGAGTGTTGAACATTTGCGGCAGCGCATTATTGGGGCATGTAACACCATTACTCCTGACATCATTCACCGTGTGCTTGCTGACTGGGTATCACGTCTGAATTTGTGTATCGAAAACAATGGTGGACATATTGCACACGTTCTGTAAATAAAAGCTTTTGTTTTGCCTTTTTTTATTATTTTTCCTATGATGCCGGACTTATGGGACACCCTGTACAATGATTGTGATTTTTTATACAAGACCGTACCCAAATTCTCGAAATTACGTTTTAGATGGTACACACACACACACACACACACACACACACACACACACACACAGAGGTATGTATGGTCAAAGCGATTAACACTTTATACTCGCGCC
The DNA here is from genome assembly GCA_023014485.1 of Bathynomus jamesi. Classification (NCBI taxonomy): domain Eukaryota; kingdom Metazoa; phylum Arthropoda; class Malacostraca; order Isopoda; family Cirolanidae; genus Bathynomus; species Bathynomus jamesi. The sequence goes on along the minus strand of JAJOZX010000167.1, from coordinate 1,185,033 downwards.
ACTGTGTAAAGACAAAAAGGTACCACTCAATTAAATTTTGGGGGTAAAGTTATTAAGTATACTGTATGTATCATTATTAAATAGTCCAATTTCTGACCATTTCATTTTGGCGTTATTGTTAACTTTACTTCACTTTTTTCTCATTTCTCATCTTTCACTCTTGGATTAATTAATTATCACAGTCAGTGGTGTAGTCGTAATTTCTTCAGTGGGTTAACGCAACAACAATTTTTCTTATATAGCGTTTCTATAAAATTCTACAACGTTTTTACATTTTATGTACATTCCCCAAAAACACGTTGAAATTGAAGGGGTTAGGAAAGAAATATAGTTAGAAAGAGTATCTATTACAAAAATGAAAAATGTTCAGTAGAAACGGCAAAAAATATAAAAAATATAAAGTAAAATAAAACCAGTAGGGTAACGCTAAAAGTAAAATAAAACCAGTGAGGTAACGCCGTTACTTTGCGTTACCCCCGGACTACTACACTGATCACAGTCACATTCATACCCGGGTTAACTATATTTGGTGAACGTGACATTTTATCCACAAGTATTTTTAGGGTTAGGTTATGTTAAGTTAGGTCAGGTCGGGTCATTAAAGGTCGATCAAATATCCCATCGAGGAAATATCTCTCTCTCTCTCTCTCTCTCTCTCTCTCTCTCTCTCTCTCTCTCATACCATTGTTAAAATAAATATTTTAACAATTACAAACCAAAAGTGCAAATTTTAAGCTACAGACACCAACCTTGCGGTTACAAAAATATGATCTCTCGTGCAGTTTCAACTTTCAAATCCCTTTTAGTTCTCGTAAAGATGGGGTTGTAAAAGGAGCAAGTGTGAATGTAAAGATGAGAGAAGAAAAAGACAAAAGGGAAATGGAAGCACGTGTGGACGTGTGAATAAACTTGTACAAAACGGGACGGGAGATGCTAATAGACAGAATGAAGGGAACGAAGTAGCGGAAAAGAGGACTATGGTAACGATAGATTAGACATTAGAGTATACTGTTCTTTTCAAGTAAAGAAACAATTAATTAATGGGTAACTTAGAATGGTAGTGGGTCCCGTTATTCTCTCCGATTATAAAGGTTGTATTAGCGTAATATGACTGAACTGCTCTCGCGTTCAGCGGTTAGATATAATTAATAATTTTCAGTCAGGGGGTTCAGAAACTGGCCCATCGCTCAGGCCAGACGAAATCGGCTCACTGCGCTAACCCATCGTGAGTCGAACCTTCGACCTCGGTGTCTTCACTTAGCTTATTTCGACAGGGAAACGGTGTTTCTAACTGAGCCACGGGACCCGACTCGCTTGCAGTCATTTTATTATCACGACAAATAGCACAAGCGTTTATTCTATTACTTAACCTCCTAGTTTTCCTTTACAGTTTTCAGAATATTAGAGTATCGTTATCAATATCGATGTTCCAAAACCTGGTAAGCAACAAAACCACAGTTTAACAGGAGGAGCAAAAAAACCAAAAAAAAAACCTGACTAATGCTTAATGTATTGAAAACGTTTACGAGTATTTTCAAACCTAATTATTACAATGGGCAAGAAACGGAAGTGGTGTATCGTTTATTTCGCACGATTTTGTGCCAACAAGAATTAAAGCAAAAAAACTTAAAATAAGTAAATTTGGAGGTGTCACTTACGAGGTTTTAGAATATTACTATCGATGTGGTGAAAAACTGACCCGTAAATTCTCATTTACAAAGTTTACATCTTTGGATTTCGTTCAATTCCGCGCCGCCATTAATCGCAAAAATTTATGCGTAATTTTTCTTAGTAATCTTTAATTTGCGTAGAATTTTCTTTTTTAAATGATGGTTTGTATATAACATTAATATTTCATTTTTAACCTAAATTCCTGTTTTATTACTCGTCTTTCTTCATAATTTTTATATTAACACACGAGGAAAAAAGTTAAATCTATAAATTATATGGAGCAGCGCGGGTTTAGATGTCATGTTCGAATACTTACCCGTTACTTTCACTGTAGTTATGCAATATAAATAAATGAGTTGCTATCATAGACGCCTTCAATTAGAAGACTGTAGGGCCGTAGGCGTTCAAACTCGGGGTCTGGAACTTGGGTTCTATGTTGTGAAACAGGCCTGAAAATGACTTGATAAATAGCCGTGTAATTTGTCAACTAATAGACAGAAATGAAACGAGTTTTCACTCAAATATAGCTAAGACATTTCTCCATCATACGTGCTAATATTTTTTTATTACCAACGTATATTACGCAATTGCAACATTGCTTAAACTCCGCAATATCCATGTTTTTTGCTCTTCAACGAGTGATTATTCAGAAACTATCGAGTCCAGCAGTATAATTTTTGCCACCAAACGGTTCCTTATGGATCATCTTTCCTACATTAACGTCGGTACTCGACGCTGATTTTATACGAATGTAATGAGCCAAGTTGTTCCTAAACGCATCGGTTTCGACACTTCAAACGAGTTTTTACGACAAAAACTGAATCATGAAATAAAAAGTGTAATAACTTGTCTTCCCCGAGTCGTGGAATCCGAACCACGGCTCGCCGAGGAAACCTGAATTTACAAATTCCTCGCACGTATTCTTTATTTTTTTTTTAAATTTTATGCGGGAAGGATAAGCGCCCCCCCCCCCCACTCCGAGTAGAAGAAGAAGAGAGCCAAAATCAATTTTATATTGCGACCTTCCGATCAGCAGCCCAGCTTCTTAACCATATTTTTTGTAATAGATTATGTAACAGATTGAGTCGATCTTCATAGACAATGAATTGCTTTGAAACCTTACTACATGCTCTTCCCTGAGGATATGCTGAACTTAAGAACGAAAGTACTCGGACTAACTTTCTCATCTTCCCTTCGGTTATTATAATCAAGTTCGCGTGATTAATGTGATATTTTTACAATGAATATGGAGTTCGCGTTTATTCTACAAGGTGTTCCATAAGTTCCCTTACTCCTGAAGTTTTTCCTACTAGAATTTGGGGTTGGGGGAGGTAAAGGGACTTATGGGACACCCTGTATAACTCGTTAAAATTTGTCTTCTCTTTCCTCCCCCAGGGGGTACGTCGTGGCTACGTTGCAACAACCAACAGTAGTTGGATCAGTGACCGTCCTTTACGTTCAGATGATGTCGTGACCCGTAGGTAATTCAGATGCCACGTAAACCTGTAAATACGTTCAAATAAGATGTTACGAAAAAGATTCAACAATACACACACACACACACACACACACACACACACGCGCACGCGCGCGCGCGCGCGCGCGCGCGCACCTTTATTGAATTTAACCCTAAAAAAAATATATATATAGATATTAGGGTGATTCAAAAAAATCAGTTTGTTTTTTTAATTGTTCAACCTGTAATTTTGTTCCCTATGACAAAAAAAGTAGTGTATGCCAAATTTGGTGAATTTTAACTAAAATTTATTATGTGCTACCAGGCGTCAAAGTTTCCCTCTTTTTCAATTTTTGTTTTTTTTACAACTTATGATTTTATGTTTAATTGTTTATATTCAGAATTTTTAATTAATGGTTTATATACTAGCTTGCTTTTAATTGTTGCTTGGAACTCGTAATTTTTATACCAATTAATCGATTATGGAAGCTAGGCCTAACTCACCATCACCCAGTTGCTCATTTGGGAGAAGTTCTACAAGAAAAGAAACTGAAGTATGGCTAATTGGGCAGCCCTCTGCAGTACTAAAAACATCCGTATTACCATCAGAGAAGGAAATGATGGCCCTCTTCATGCACTACAGAAATATTAAAAAGCAAGACATTAGAGAATCATGCTGCTCTACTGCAGATGATGTGCTAGCAGTTTGGAAAAAAGCAGGAATACCAGCAAAACAAAGAATACATGTAGTAGATAAAATTCAAGGAATACTGAAGGAATGACAGCTGCTTAAGAAAAACAAAGCAAACAAATTGAAAAGATCACAAAATTTAAATAATAAAGAAGAAAAATGGAAAGATAAACTGGAAAACTTATTTGACATTGCTCATGAGAATGCTATGCAGCTTATAAAAATAGAAGATGATAAGAAATTCTTGAAAATGCAACGTGAGAAAGGACGTCATGGAAAAATGGGTACCATTGATAAGGCTGTTGCTAAAAAAGAGCAAAGAGCAGCAGAAAAGCAACAACGTTATGAAAAGAGGAAAGCAGAAGAAGAGATCAAAAGAAAGAAGAGTGAAGAGGCTGTCATACTCACCAGTACATAATCAGAATCAGAGGAGAGTAAAAGTGATGAATCTGGTTTCTGTGCTGCACAACCTTCAACATGGAAAAGTAAGGTTGGCAAACGTAGAAAATTGTTTGATGATAAATTATTAGGAAGTCTTGATATTGCAAAATTGAGTGACAGAAATGCGTCTCTTTTTAATGCAAACAATCAGACATCGCTTGAATGGGACATCTGCGAACAAATAAAATGCATGTGTTTCAATACAACGGCAGCCAATACTGGTCCTAGAAATGGTGCAGCTATTTTTCTAGAACAAAAATTCGACAACGATTTATTGTGGCTGGCATGTCGACACCATATATTTGAAATTATGCTGGAAGCTGTTGTTTCAAAGTCTTTATCACCATCTTCTGGCCCAGATATAGTCCTTTTTAAGAAGTTCAGAGAAAAATGGTCAAGCATTAATAAGGAGGACTACGAGACAGCATTATCAGATCCAGATATCTATGAAAATATTCATGACATCAAAGATGACATAATTATATTTGCAACAAATCAACTAGATACATTCCAACGAAGAGACGATTACCTAGAACTATTGCAGTTAACAATTATTTTTTTGGGAGGTGAACCAAAAGGTGGAATCAAATTTAAACATCCAGCGGGACTTCATCGGGCTAGGTGGATGGCCAAAATTACATATTCATTAAAAATTTTTATGTTCAAATCTCAGTCCAAAATTTCAGTAAAAGACAAAAAAGGACTAAGAGAAATCTGTCTATTTGCTACTCGGTTATATGTAAAGGCATGGTTTACAGCTCCTGTGCCATCTTGCGGTCCTCGTCTTGCTCTGGAATTATTACAGAATCTTGTAGTCTACAAACAAATAAATGACACAATTGCATTTGTTGCTATTAAAAAACTGTTAGGTCAACTCTGGTACCTATCAGAAGAACTGGTAGCCTTGGCCTTTTATGATGATGAAGTGCCTACTGAAACAAAAAACAAAATTGTAAAGGCCTTGCAAAATACAACAGAAACTCTTCCTGCAAAACGGGCTTTTCTAGATCCTGCACTTATTCCAACGAAGAAATTAGAAGATTTTGTCATCAAATACTCAAAGATTCTTTACAATAACAGAATTTAGTTCAAAATTTTTACTCAAAGATGCTAAAGAATGGCATAATAATGATGAGTATAACTCCGCTAAGAAATCTATCAAACAGTGGAAAGTCGTGAATGATATAGCGGAAAGAGGAGTAAAATTAATGGATGAATATAATAAAATACTAACACATGACAAAGATCAAAAACAATTCTTGCTACAAGTAGTGAAAAACTACAGGGCTGTTTACCCTGATAGAAAGAAAGAAACATTGATGAAGTAAGGACAGCTAATGTCTCAAATATCATGCTAGTTTAATTATGCATGCTTGTGGTTATGGTAGGACCTACGGGGGAACTTTCCACATTAAAGAAAAGCAATGCGCCTTGTACTGTACCCCCTGGGTGGTGTGGAAAAATTTGACAATTTGAGTCGTTCTGTCAATTTTTAATTGCTGGTAGCAACCCCTAAAAATTAAAAATTTGCTAAAATATTTAGGATAGTTGTTTTTATGCTGAAATGAACCATTTAAAGGGTTGAACACATTAAAATATAAAAAAAAAATTTTTACCCCCATATTTGAATCACCCTAATATATATATACAGTAGTGGGCACGCGCAACAATTTTTGTAGCGCCGCAACCGCAACCGCAACTCTGCTGAAATAGTTGCGCCGCACGCGCAAGCGCAACCCTTTTCAAAAAGTTGCGCCGCAAGCGCAAGCGCAACCAAAAATGTTGCGCCGCAAGTTGCGCCGCAACTTTTTGCGGCGCAACTGCCCACCTTTGTATATATATATATATATATATATATATATATATTAGGGTGTCTCTTATTTTCGAAGTGTTGATTTTTTTAGGTTGCGCCCCCTCAACCAGTTCCATTGGTTGAAAAAACATCACATATAAAAGTTTTTTTGGATTGAACAATTTTTAGAGGTCGCCCCCGCTTATTAAAATTCATAAAATATAGCTATTATTTATGCAATTAATATTTGAAATTACTAGCAGTTGTCAAGTATACTAAACATATGTTTTTAATTAATTAATCATCATATTTATGATGAATTCAATTAAATGAATATTTGTTTCGATACAACAGCTTCAAACACGGGTCAATATAGTGGAGCCTGTGCTCTCATCGAAGCAAAATTGGGACATGATGTTTTGTACTTGCCTTGTAGACACCATGTTTTAGATTTATTGTTGGGAGCTGCATTTGAAGCAACATTGGGATCTACATCAACTGGTCCAGAGATATTGATCTTTAAGCGTTTTCGTGACAATTGGACTTCTGTTGATCAAAGCCAGTTCCAAACAGGTGAGACAGACACGATTACTAAAGAAGCAATTATCCAGTCTAAAACTGAACTAATTCAGTTTGCTAGATCCCAGGCACCTATGCTACGGGATGACTATCAAGAACTTTTGGATCTGTCCATCATCTTCTTGGAGGTGTCCCCAATAAAGGCATCAAGTTTCGTGCACCAGGTGCCATGCATCGAGCTCGCTGGATGTCCAAAGCGCTCTATTCTATCAAGATGTGGCTTTTTCGAAACCAGTTCAAGATGACTAAGACTGAAGAACGAGGAATTCGAGATCTTTCCCTTTTTTCTGTTCTCATCTATATGAAGGCTTGGACAACATCCTCATCCCTATTGAAACCCCAGTTAATGACTGGCTCCTTATGAGGTCATTGATTAATTATCCTAACAAAAAGATTTCTGATGCAACTAAAAAAAAGCTCTCTAACCACTTATGGTACCTGTCTGAAGAAGCAGTTGGTCTTGCTTTCTTTGATGAGCGAATTACTACAGATGTAAAGAAACGCATGGTAAAGGCATTAGAAGATGAGTCCACTGATAGACCACCCAAGCGTCCTCGGATTCCTGAATCGACCTTCTGCTCTGGTGAAGGACTACACCAACTTGTTACAAGAAATACTAGAGAATTCTTTACTAAGCTGAATTTGCCAGAAGGATTTCTGAACAAGGCACCCAGCACTTGGACATCCAACTGTGAATATTTAAGGGCCAGAGCTATTGTTGCAGCTCTATCTGTTGTAAATGACCGGGCAGAACGTGCAGTAGCTTTAGTTCAAGAGCTGAATAAGAAATTGACAGTGGGGGAAGAGCAGCTCCAGTTCCTGCTCCAAATTGTTGCAAAACACCGCCAGAGTCACCCAGTTCCATCAAAACTGTTCTTCTCAAAAAATAACCATCAATGAGGTCGCACCTTAAAATACACCATATTGTAAATCATTGTATATTAAATAAATGTTGTATAAGGAAATAATGCTAATTAAAGTAATTAAAGTATGTAAATAGCACTGGCATTTTGAATTTATCTCTATATAATAAACTAATGGTTTTTTTGTAGCAATGCTTCATTGCTGATTGTATAAAAAAAGAGACAGGAAGGATTTTGGATAGGAGAAAAAGGATTGGGATAAAGAAGGATTGAGGACCAAAGGATGGATTAAACAACATCAAGGATAGGTTAGAAAAGGATCAATGATAAATAAGAAGGCCTATACTTAAAAAACGAATCAAACTAAAAAAGAAGGAAGGAATTATGTGTATAATGAGCATAATCATATGTCAGGAGCTATTATGCCATGGTCACCATTTTTATTAGCCGGGGGCGACCCCTAAATATGAGCCAATTTGTGTCAAACTTTCAAGTTTTAGTTTTTATGCTAAATGGAACTATTTTAGGGGGTGCAGATAAAATAATTCAACATTTCAATTTTTTACTACCCAATAAGAGACACCCTAATATATATATATATATATATATATATATATATATATATATATATATATATATATATATAAATAAAATGTTTCAGACATACAAAGACCCTAGGATCCACTCATGGCTGGTCTACCTAACTGTGTTCGTAATTGTGTATTGTGCATGTCCTCCGTGGTGGCGGAGAGGACCTACAATTTTACGTGGCTTCCAAACCACAAAGCCTTAATTTTACTTCCTTAAACTATACTCAGTCTATCAACATATGCGTCTAATCGATTTTTAAACATGTTTATAGACGTGCTACTAATTAATTCTACCGGCAAACTATTCCACCTATTTACTATTCTATTTCTATGCGTAAAAAAGTTTTTGGCAACTGGTGTCTCGAACCTTCTACTTGTCAACTTAGACTCGTTAGTTCTAGTTTTATTATACTGTGATATTTCGAAAAAGCTATCTCTATTTACGTTATCGAACCCATTCATAATTTTGAAAACCTGGATTAGATCACCCCTTAGCCTCCTAGTCTCGAGTGTAGTCAATTTTAACTCCTTAAGCCTATTCTCGTACGACTTCGACCTAAGCGACGGAATCGTCTTAGTTGCTCGTCTTTGAACTCTTTCGATTTTGTCTATATCTTTTCGCATATGCGGATTCCAAAATTGGACGCGTACTCCAAATGGGGTCTAACTAATGATTTATAAAAGGAACAATAATATCGCGCGATTTGTACTCAAAATTCCTAGCTATAAAACCTAGCACTTTGTTCGCTTTATTGACCGCTGCTGTACTTTGTTTCGCTACTTTTAAATCACCAGTGACGATAACTCCTAAATCTTTTTCCTGTTCTACGCTTGCCATCTCCTTCCCTGACATAATATACGCAAAATTACCGTTACGCGAACCAATATGTAAAATTTTGCACTTATCGACGTTAAATCTCATTTGCCATGTGACTGACCAATCAACGATTTTATTCAGATCATTCTGGATTTTACCTCTATCTTCATCATTAATTGCCCTACCACCCAACTTCGTCTCATCCGCAAACTTTGAAGCTGTACTGACTAGGCCGACATCTAAAATCGTTAATATATATAAGAAAAAGCAAGGGAACGCCGTTCGCTACGTTAGCCCAACACGACTCCGCTCCATCAACGACCACCCTCTGTTTCCTACCTCGCAACCACTCTTCTATCCAATTTATTACTACACCCCTGATTCCATGAGCCTTAGGTTTTTCAACGGGTCTTTTGTGCGGTACGGTGTCAAACGCTTTTTGAAAATCTAAATACACTACATCTACCGCCCGATGACTATCGTAAACTTCAACCACGCTCTGAAAAAATTCTAAAAGATTAGTTAAGCAAGATTGGTTTCGCCTAAAACCGTGCTGCGTATTTCTAATCAAGTTATGCAATTCCAATTGTTCGACTATACGATCCCTAATTATTGATTTCAGTAGCTTACCTACAACAGACGTTAAATTGATTGGCCTATAATTTCCCGCCGCACCTTTATCACCTTTCTTAAAGATAGGTGTTACATTTGCTAACTTGAAATTATCTGGTACGCACCCCTCAGAAATAGACTCATTAAAAATCTTTGTTAGTGGCACAACAATGCTTTCTTTTAATTCTTTTAGTTGTCTGGGATATATGGAATCCGGCCCCGGTGATTTAAGCATTTTCATTTTATCAATATAGCGCATTACCTCCCTTTCACTAACCACAATATTATCCAAAATATTACCATTATCAAAAGGTATTATGTCTATGACTGTAGGGATATTCGTTACATCTTCTATAGTAAAAACTGACGTAAAAAATTCGTTTAGCAAGGTAGCCATTTCCTTGTTTTCAGAAACTCTCTCCCCGTTAATATTTTTCAACGGCCCCAAGACACCTTTTACTGTATTTCTATTGCTGACGTATTGAAAGAATCGCTTAGGTTTTTTTTTACCGTCACGAGCTATGGAGATTCAAATTCGCGCTTGGACTTTTTTATTACACTTTTCGCTTCGTGCCTTAGAGATGTGTAGTTGTTTCGTAACCATAAATTGTCTTTATCGTACTTATGTAGCCTATAAGCCCTATCTCTACTCTTTATAATGTCTCCTACTCTAGAAGTAAACCACAAGGGCTTGTTGTTTACTTTCGCACGCTTAATTTTGTACGCTTCACATTCCTCATTTATAGTCCTAAATACTGTTTCAAACGATACGATTCTCACATTAGTTTTGCGTTGGAGATCACCATTACGTTTTCCCAATTGACGTGTGACAATTCATTTCGAAATTTACAAAAGTCCGCGTGCTGGAAGTTAGGAATTTTAGTCGAGTTAGCTGGTTTCGAGTGACTTACGGAGAGGACAAATTTTACCATATTGTGATCGTTATTGCTTAACGGTTCTATTACTTGAAGATCTGTGATTAGCCTATCATCCGTGGTTATTACTAAATCTAAAATACGGTCCAACCTCGTAGGTTCCCCAACCTTTTGAATAAGAAAGCTATCCTCGAGAAAATTAACTAAACGATTACCTTCCGCGTCTCCCTGCATTGTATCGTAATTCATGTTGGCGCAATTAAAGTCACCCATAAGTTGAACTAGGATTGCCAGATTTTGATGACCGGATTAAAGGACACTCAAAACGTTTTCAAGCTGCCACTCCCAGATTCTCAAATATATATATATATATATATATATATATATATATAGAGAGAGAGAGAGAGAGAGAGAGAGGAGAGAGAGATGCTCCCAAAAAAATTTTTAAATGTTATAGGATAAATATTTATTTCAACATCTTTGATTTTTACTATATTTAAAATGTTCTTGAATATAGACGAGAGCAGTACCACTACTGTATCTTTCAGCGACGCAGCGTATGGAAAAATAAGTTGTTGTACACATTTGTGGGGGCACTCCGCTTATTGCAGTAGAGCTCACAGAATTATCTATTGCGGCTACATAGAAATCAATGAGCCTACACTGTTATTAACTTATTAAGCCTTAACGATGCAATGATAATGGTTACCTACTCTGTCAAGGAACAAAATGCAAAAAAATACCTATGTAATTATAATAAATTTCTTAAAGGATTTATTATTTATGATTTTGAAATAGACATAAAAATAGAAATAAAGGACATATGCCGTCCTTTGACGCTTCAATAAAGGACAAGGACAAGAGATCGAAATAAAGGACGTCTGGCAACCCTACCCGGGGCCATAACTAAGGCCTACTCACAACCTATTATTCTCTTTAGTTCACTATATTACGCTTCGTCCGTATCAGCTGTTTGATTAGGGGGCCTATATATAACCGCAACAGGAAGTTTGAAATCGTTCAATTTAAGTTCTGCTGTAGTCGAATCTATCGGTTCTAGAATTCTGTGCTTTACTTCTATAACGTTCGCAATATTATCTTTGATATACAACATAACACCGCCTCCTCGCCGACCTATTCTGTTTTCAACAAAAAGTCTATAACCTCTAATTTGATACTCCCCTACAAAGTCACGTGTTTCAGTGCAAGCGATGATTCATTTATCGCAATTAAATCATAGTCTTTACAAGCAATTAAAGAAAAAATTTGTTTATTTTATTTCGTAGGCTACGAGCATTTAAGGGTAGAACCTTCAAATTGTTTGTAATTGTGACACCTTCGCGAGCGTAAGGGAAATTTGAGGAAATTACACCGGGACCGTTCGAGTTACGGCAGCCTGAAAAGAAGAGACAGTATTATGAAATAGTCTTCCTGAACGCGCAGCTCCAACGTCATTAAGATGAAGTCCATCTCCTAGGAACAAGTCCCTCCTGCCGTAGAAACTGTTCCAAAAATTCGCAAAATGCACTCCTTCCTTTTGGCAAAGAGACTTTAGGTTATTGTTGATATAGGTCGCCTTGCTGTAGAAATCGCTACGTTGGATTATTCGAGGAAGTATACCTGTTAAAACAATTTTATTAGTTTTTTCCTTTAGTCGCTCTAGTAAGTCCCTGTACCTAGCCAGCAGCTCTTCCGATCTAGAATTTAAAACGTTATTAGTACCGACATGAATAACATACGTTGTCCTCAGAGGTTCTGTCTGTAAAATGGTCAACACTATTAGTTATATCCTCCACCCTTGCACTAGGGTAGCAGTAACGGCGCCTACGACGAGGGTTTCTCCCACAAAATTCCTCGAGCTGCCCTCGAACAATGGAATCACCAACGAGTCGTATTTCCGGTTCATCAGCATCTTCGAAACCTAAAACAGAAAACTTATTGTTTATTACTGGTAGACAAGTCTTAGGTTTTCTCAATGGGCCTCCATTACGCACTTGAACGAAGGGTTAGGAACTAGGGGAAGAGAGAGGGCTATTAGTACTATTTATATTATTAGTAGAAACTGAGGCAGGAGGGGTCGTAACTGGAGTCTCAAGGGATTCTAATTTTGCCGTCAGGAACATCACCCTTTCTTCAAGCCTCACTCTAGCCTCCCTCACACGTTCTAACTCGTTTCTCAGTACTTCCATGCTTGAGCACCACCTGCCAAACTAAACTGTTTATTATTATTAGCCATTGTATATATATATATATAGCCTAAAATCCAAACAATTTATTTGTTTAACCCTCAAAAATTGGACTGAGACGAGATATATCGCCTCGGTCCAATTTTTGAGGGTTAAACAAAAAAATTGTTCGGATTTTAGGCTAACATAATACTGTGTTAAAAATTATGAGGGTAAGTTTTGTTAAAAGTAAATTACGTAAATTATGTTACTTGAAAATAAATTTGTTTATTATTATTATTTATTTACTTGAATTTGATCCCTTTCAAATTTCGCACATAAAGTCAATCAAACCCAATTCCAAGTGGATATAATAAATGTACGCGTATTTAACCCTTTTATTTCATGACTTGAATAAAATATGCCTTTGGTATAATTTAGCATGGTTATCAAATAAGGGTTAACTTAAACCAAATTTATTTTGAAGTAACCATTTATTTAGTTCTTTTTTAACGGCGCTTCATAATTTTGAACACTGTAATTTGTTAGGCGAAAATACAAACAAATTATTTGTTTAAATTAAACAAATAATTTTATTTTAGTTTGTTAAAAACTAAATTTTAACTTCTTGAAAGATGAAGAAAAATTTTTAATTCTAAATCTCTGCTTGGGTGAAGATACAATTAAAATCTTGAATGGTTCACCATTCAACGAAGCTGAAAAAATAATTCTGAAGACAGATTTTGGATTGGAAAGTCAAAGTTCTTTAAAATTTGGATTTGTGGAAGCCACACACATATATATATATATATATATATAAAATCGCTGTTTTGGGGTAGCAAGATGCTAAATACACATAAAGTGCCTTATAGTTATGCCATTTGATATCGCGAATTTGCTATTTGTTAGTGCTTATAACTTATTTTCTATTTTTTTTTTTTTTGCCTTGTTTATGTTGAAATACGAAAAAATTTGCCGCCCTAGGACGGTGCTAAATCTGCCTATATGTATTATACAGTGTATATATATTGTACACTCTCTGGCTACAACTTACATGTCAATCTCAAACTAAATACCTCTGCGCTGTCTACTTTTCTCCTAATTCTACTGACTATCCAAAACTCTTTGACTACCTCATTTCCAAAGTGGAATACATTCTATCCCACTTATCTTTTGCTGAAATCTCCATCTTCCGAGATTTCGGTGTTCACCACTACCTTTGGCTTTCCTCCCATTCTACTTCATCAGACAAAAATGTGAAAACCTAATTCTTCTCGCTCTTTCTGGCACCTAACCAAGAACCTCTCCAACAACTTTACTACTTTTTGCCTTCCTCTTTTCCATTCCGATTGCTCAGTTGCTGTCTCTTCTGATAAAGCTGAACTCTTCGCTCAGACTTTCGCCTTCAACTCAACCTTGAACAATTCCGGTACTTTTCCTCCATCTTCTCCCTCTCCTCCTTCCTCTGACTTAATTATGTCTGAAATTGGAATCTCTTCCAAAAATGCTGATTCTTTCCTATATGGGCTCAACTCTAGGAAGGCATACGTTCCCGATGGTGTTCCCCCTGTTGTTCTCAAGAACTGTGCTTCTGTGCTAACATCCTGCCAAGTCAAACTCCTTCGTCTTTCTTTCATCTGGTATTTTTCCTTCCTGCTGGAAGTTCGCTTTCATTCAGCCTATCGCAACTATCGTCTAATTGCTTTGATTTCTTGCCTTTCTAAATTTTTTGAGCCTGTCCTCAATAGAAAGATTCTTAAACACCTCTCTTCTCACAATCTTCTTTCAGATCATCAGTATGGGTTCCGCATTGGACCCTCTACTGGCAATCTTCTTGCATATCTCTGACTCTTGGTTATCCTCCTTTTGGAATTTCGGTGAAACCTTTGCTATTGCGCTAGACGTATCAAAAGCGTTTGATAGAGTCTGGCACAAATCCTTAATTTCCAACTGCCTCCTTCGGTTTCTATCTTTCTATCCATGCCTTCATCTCTAATTTCATTTCTGGCCGATCTATACCTGCGGTTGTAGATGTCCACCGTTCTTCTCCAAAAGCTATTAATAGTGGTGTTCCTCATGGCTGTCCTGTCACCCACTCTTTTCCTTTTATTTATCAATAATCTGTTAAGTCACGCTTCCTGTCCTATCCACTCCCATGTTGATGATTCCACTCTTCACTTCACCCGCTTCGCAAAGCGTCACTCTCAACACACACCATGCTTCGCGTGGGACAGCTATATTGCCACCTGACCTTTGATCTTTCTACCCTCTGATTGAGGCAGAGAAAACCTTGTACCTTTCAATTTCTCAAAAACTCGGTTCCTTCATCTGTCTACTCGTCACAATCTTCCACACGACTATTTTCTTACCTTCAACAATATACAATTCAATCCTTCCTCTTCTCTTAACATTCATGGCGTTTCCTTTTCTCGTGATCTTTCCTGGAAAGATCACGTATAATCTCTTTCTAAGCCAACTTCCAAGAGGTTAGGTGTGCTGTACCGGTTCCGTAGTTTCTTCAGCCTACTCATTTGCTGTCTCTGTATAGGGGGTTTTGTCCGCCCCTGTATGGAGTACGTTTCTCATGTGCGGGGTGACTTAACGCCCACAGTTGTACTTGACTGGGTTGAATCAAAGGCTTTTCGTCTCATCAGTTCCCTGTCTCTTACTGACTGTCTTCGATCACTCTCTTTACTATCGCTATTATAATGAACACTGCTCTTCTGAACTCTCTAACTGCATGTCTCCTACTTTAAGGAGAGCTTGCAGTACCAGGCTCTCGACGCCTCCTCGTTCTTTTTTCTATCCAACTCTTTAACGCAAGGGTTAATCAGTACAGTATTTCCAACCTTTCATCTACTCAACCGGTGAACTCTGGAACAGTCTTCCTCAATTCATCTTTCCCCCTGTCTATGACCTTCAGTCTTTGATTTTTGGCTCCCTTCTTTGTCTATCGGGGGAGCGTTTTCGCGTGCATTCGCCTTGGCTCATCCTTCCTGCATAAAAAAAAAACATTATATACCAAGATTTCCAAACACTGTTACCTTTTTTACACTTAATTTAAAGTTAAATCAGTGTAACTCTTGCCCAAACACTTGGTCAATGTATTGTATTCTCATACCTTCTCTGTTTCCATCATACTTATGAAGATGGTAAAGCTATAAATCAGTCAGTCAAAAAAAAAAAAAAACAGAGATCGTTCATTCTCCCACAAGAAGAATGTATTATAGCATTAAGGTATTCTTAACCGAGGTAGAGCAATGTCTTCGATAAATAGTCACAAGTAAATCTAAAAAGGAACATTTCACTGGAAACGTTTATTCAGGCACAACTAAGAGCAATGCCTTACATCGCCAGCATCCGTAACTCTGTTGGTAACACCTTTTCCCTGTAAGCGAAGTGAAATCAATGAGATCGGTGGTTTGAATCCCGAAGATGCTGGTAATAATCCAGGAGTTAGCGCAATGGGGTCGCATTGTTAGCCTGAGAGCTGTGCTAGTTTCTGGTCCTGTTCATTCATTATTAACGCCTTTACATTTTTTGTTCTTGAATTGAATACGGAACGGTGGTGAGTGGACAAAGTTGAAATTGTTATGCTTTCATTCCCAGGTGTTCAAGAAGTAAACACCTTTACTTGGGTTATTCGAACTTTCAACCAGCTGTCTAGAATTTCCTGTTGTACTTTATAGGTCATTACCATTTCTGATGCCTGCAAGCGCTTTTGCCAATACGTCCATCCATGGTTTTTATATTTATCCTGCTGTATAACACACTGTTACGAGAAATTCTATAGCGTTTATCGTGTTATTACATTAACGACACTTTCGTGCTTTCTGATAAACTTTGATTATATATTTTTTAAATCGTCTAACATTTTAAAATCCTTTTTATAAACGGTGCTATTAAAACTATTCCTTAAAAAATCGATTAGATCCACTGTATTCGCATTAAGGGTTATAATTTTCCCGTAAATGGTTATATTTGAAACGTTTTCCATCCCTCACGCAATCGATCATTTTTCAAGTATTAACATGTTAATTGGCATTCGTGTTATCATTTCATATTATTATTATTCACGTCAGCGGATTATAATTTTTCTTACTAGAGTTAACTTTTTTATATCCATACATTTTTTGGTAAAGCTTCATACTGGTTTATAAAATGAAGGTGTGGAAAGGTGTTCGTTTTTCATCTTTTAATTATAATAATTAATCATAGGATATAAATTACTCGGCAATCATTAATAAATTTTTAATAACAAATTGCAAATATTGCAATGTTCAAGTTGTACGGGATAAATGTGCGATTTTGTATATTACATTGATTGCATTAACAAAAAGGTATGCATCAAAAAATTACAATATACAGTAAATGACAATGAATTATTATATAAATGAGAACGCGCTATACATATTGTGTCGAAAGCGAATGAGACGTACTAACACGTACAGTTGCTCGCATATGTAATGTTCCTTGCCTCACAGGCGACTCCGTACATGTGAAAACGCCGCAGTGATAATCAAGGTACCCCAACCCTGGGGGAAGGCGGGGTGGAAGGAGGACAACAGAGTCCAACAGAGTCCAACAACATATAACACAGACATATATATCTAAAGGACAATTGAATGTGCATTCATTGACATATAGTCTTGAGGTGGACGCGATACGCGTAAGATTTAGAGCCATGTGATCTTAAAGTTAAATTGTTTTGCGCCCTCTCCGACCTAAATATATTTAGTAATATTTCATACTCGCATATCCCCTAATTAACTAAACCATTTTCGAAATTAATAAAACGTAATAAGTGTAATAAGAGTATTAATATACCTTCCCCCCCCCCCTTCGTTTTGTAACGGTCTTTTAGAGTCAGAACTCGGCGTTGCTACCGGAAACTATACGAAGAAAGTGATAAATGAAAGAAAGAGCCGATAGAATTTGAACCAAAAATAGACATTACACAACCATTTACAATTACAATACAATAGTTTATAACATTTAGAGATTAACTAGTCGAGAAAATGTAAATTTATGGACTAAACTTATTATGCCTTGCCATTTTTGTGAATGTAAAATATTTTTATATAATTACACTTTGAAATGAGTATAAATTATCAGTGTTTTTTGGTGTTCATTTTTCTGTAAATATAGATTTTGTTTTGTAATGAAAATTTTAAAATTTCAAATAATCAGTAAGAGAATCGGCTAAATTTGGCCGATGCCAATGCCCAAAAAATGGCCGATTCTGCCAATGCCGATGAATCAGTACACCACTAGTTTTTATTGATTTTGCTAATTTTGAGGGCCAGGTTTTTTACTGGTACATATACTATTCAATATGATGTAATATGTTTTATAGATTTAATGACTCACACATATTGTTGATACCCTCGTGTAATCGCAAGTTTCTTTAAAAATATCATCTTAGTTGTTAAACTTTAATACAAAAATATCTCGTCTAATTTTTTTACAGATAAGATATAATGGCTCCAAATAAAGGAAGTTCATACAAGAATAGGTTGAAAATTATTGTTCTCCATAAAGAAGACAACACTCAAAGACAAATAGCTGCTAAAGCTAGAGTATCATTGTCTAGTGTTTCCAAAACACTTTCTAACCACTCTCAAACTAGGGATGTGAAGAACAAAACAGATTGAGGATGGAAGCGAAAAACATTAAAAAAGATGAGTATATGATGATGATGATGAGCAAGCGTAATAGAAAGAAGACTGGCGGGTGGGGAAGGGGAATGAGCGAGTGTGGAGGTTGGTTGTGTAATGTCTATTTTTGGTTCAAATTCACTAGTATATAAAAAGTTGTATTGTGGTAGCTGTTCATATAGACTTGCAGTAAGCACAATGGAACCTTATCTGTACTAATGATTGTGACGGTCGAACTGCCTGCGAACTTTCTTGTTTCTTATGGCCGGCCAAACCACTGGTCAGATTTGGATGAGACTTGAGGGATAAGGGTAACTGAGGCCGGAGAAGAACATAGGCTATGTGGCGTCGGCCTCCGAGGTCATATATATATCTCGAAACCTACGGTAAAATTATTGAATGCCCGGTTAAGTCAACTGTACGCTCTTGACGATTAAGTCGTGATATTTTCGTTAAAACTAACGAAAATATCACGACTTAACCTAACCAATCGTCAAGGGCGTACAATTAACCTAACCGGGCATTCAGTTGATCCAACTGGGCACACACACACACACACACACATATATATATATATATAGCGTTCAACTTCCGCCTGGGTAACGCCGGGTCACTCCGCTAGTTACTGTATAAGACAAGTAAACTACATGGAGTTCAACGCTGTTCACGATCATATTAATTGTTTATCTTTATGAACACAGACATTACATTATAATTACCTATATGTCAATGACTGCACATTCAATTACCATTTAGATACACAAAATATGTCTGTGTTATATGTTGTTGGACTCGGTTGTCCCCCCTCCACCCACCTTCCCCCAGTTGGGGTACCTTTACTATCACTACGGCGTCTCCACATGTACGGAGTCGTCTGTGAGGCGAGGAATATTACATATGCGGGCAACTACATTATCGGTTAGTGTGGCGTGAAGATGTTTCGCGATTGAAAGCGGAGCGTTGACTGATGACCTAGAGTCTCTCCTGGTTTTCCTTCAGAGATATTCGAAGCGGCCTAAGACTTAAATTGTAATGATGCACCGGAGTTCCGGCTCCGGCCGAGCAGGAGTTCCGGCCATTTTAGAAAACCTCTTGCTCCGGCCGGAGGTCTCACTAAACTCCGGCCTCTGGCCAGAGGTGCCAAGTACACCAAACTCAATTCTGACAACTTTTAGTTTTAATTCTATAAAACTATAAAACCTCATTTCTGCACCTATCCGAATATTTCAGTTCTCAGATGACTGTAATAATAATTTATTTTATGAGTGATCAGTGATTGCATTAATAATTGATTTGATATAGGCTACTTTACTCAGCATTCAGCAAGACATCATAAGTTTCATAACCTGAGGATATTCTGTTCAATGGGAATTTTTTAGAGAAATTAGCACACACAAAGCATAGAAAGTCGACTTTTATAAAATTTAAGTTATTAAAGACTTAATAATTTAAAATAGCAGGACTATAATATATGATAAACCCTAAATAGATGAGACGATGGACCCCCCCCCCCCACACACACATATAAATACTGAAATAGATCAATTGGCCGGAACCTCCGGTAGGAGGAAAAAACACTAAGCCGGAGGTTCCGGCCCTCCGGCCTCCGGTGCATCACTATTAAAATTGTGAGAATGTTGTTTCTACGGTTGTAACATTTTCTGCCGTACATAACTGCTTGTTTCCTAGGCTACCCTATGGTCAATAATAAGCGATCCTCTTAACTTCAAGTTGAAACTTGGATCTGACCATTTTAAGATTCTTTTACCTTCGGTAGGTACGAAAGCGTCTCAATTGGGCTTGAAAAGCTGGTTCATATGTTCTCAATTGTGTATTACCATGGTTACCTTATCCCAAACTTATTTTCTTCTGTATCACCTCCAGCAAAACAAAAACTTGCCGTGCCACCACCCTCAAAATATTTCAGGACAGACCCATACATTACCACCACCAATATTTGTAGCTCAGTGGGTAACACCATTTCTTTTAAGCAAAGTGAAGACACTGAGGCTGGGGGTTCGAAACCGAATGGTATTGGTAATAATAATGCACTAGTTCGAGCAATGGGTCGCATTAGTGAGCCCGAGCGATGTGCCAGTTTATGGTTTTCTTCACTCATTATCATACCATTATCATTATTTTATAGGCCTACGCAATTAAACTACAGTAAAATAAATAGATAAAGCGTGTAAAGAAGTGCATATAATACAAAATATATATATTGTGGGTGTGGGTTTTGGAGGGAAGCGTGGGTTCATTGATTTAATAAGCGAATAATAAATTTGAAGATAGGTTCATCCTTGAACTTCCGGTTCTCCTCAATATCGATTCGATGAATACGGTAAATGACATTTGGTGAAGACCTTATTTAATTGAGCATTCACACCACAACGAAAAATGTCAACGCATCTTTTCAACTATATATATATATATATATATATATATATATATATATGTTGATCAGCGAAGTTAAGCGACATTGGGTGTGGGTAGTAGTTGGATGGGAGACCGTCCTCCGTGTCCAGATTATGTAGCGACCCGTGGTTTGGATCCCACGTAAAGCTGTATGTCCCCTCCATCATATATAACCCTAGATGTTGCGAAAGAGGTTAAACAACCCCAATCATTATACATGTGTGTGTGTGTGTGTGTGTGTGTGTTTTAAAACAGGAAAATAGCATGCAAACTGCTCTGGAATTTTAATAACATAAATGAAAGAACAAAAGCAATTACCATTTTTATTATGTTTATACAGTTCTTTTACCGAGCTGTTCTCGTGTGTGTCTGTGTGTATATATATATATATATATATATATATATATATATATATATGACCTATCGATCGAAGCGTGTGTGTGTGTAATAGGTTTTGGTCGCATATCCAATAAAACCTTATTTTGTAGATGTGCTTTAATTTTTTAAATGAATTAAAGCGACGTCCATCTATACCTAGGTAGGTAGGTTAATCGTCCTTCTCAAAATTCCTTAAAGTGATTCCTATACTCACGGTGAAGGTACAGTTAACAAAAGAAGTCCTTATTCCTTTAATTATCAAATTAAATTTATCCGAAAATAATTAGAAAAAAGGAAAATAATTTTAGGATTTGATGCGGACATTTTGTTTTGTCCTAACTCGTCTTTAACATTTGTTAAAAAAGATAAATGATACTTAATAAATAAATAAATGAAATAATTATTTGGGTAAAAATTTATTTTTCCAGTTATTGTTACTCTTTTATTCATGTTAAGATTAAACATTTACCAAGAAAAGCTTTGAAGATCAACGTTGTCATCCGTTGCGTGATGCCCATTTTATTCATTTTTAGACTGACAAAGTTATACCAGAGCTCGTAACTTAATGGGTATAACACCTTTTTCGTATAAGCGAAGTGATAATATTGAGGTGTGGGGTTTGACTCCCAATGGTGCTGTTAATAATAATTATATAGTTAGCTGAATGAGTCTCATTATTAGTTTGGTTTGAGCGTTGTGCCAGTCTGTGGCCCCCTTCATGCACTGATGAATTATTAGGTAAAAGTTATTCGAAGAATTTGGCGTGATAATGAATAAAAATTTAAGAATAGACGTAACACATTGCGGGGGGCTTCATGTTTAAGTAATTAATAGTGTGGTACATAGGGTAACTCGTGGCAACGTCACACCACTACTTTCCCTTAGATCAGCGAGGTTAAGCGACGTTGGTATGTTCAGTAGTTTGATGGGTGACCGTTTTCCGCGTTCAGATGATATAGCCATCCATAGACAGTTCGATTTCCACATAAAGCCGTAGGTCCCCTTCTTCACGTGATCTTTGTCGTTACCCGGTTAAACAACTCCAGACACTGTTGTTATTGTGTTATACTGCTGTAGCATAACTTCAGTTTGTGCTATGTTTGCTGCGTGCCTTTCTTAGGATCGAGGGAGTGCTGCTGCATGGTTCTTCACAAAAGGAAAGTGTAATTGGTTGTTTCGTTTCACGTCCTTTGTCCACCAGAGGGCGCTGCAAAAAACGGGTGGTAACGCTGCCAACCTGGAAAAATAAATCACCATTAAAAGGTGAACTGGGTCGAGGCAAATACATGACGACGCGCAACGGGCTCGTCACTGCACACCCCTACCTTCACCTCATTTATGAACAGTGTGTCAGTAAAAAGTTATCTGCACTGGAAAGACGTCTCAAAGATTTATGGATATACGCTAGGGTGGAGTGAAAATGGCCCCCAAATTTTTTTTTTTAATTTTAACTTACTTGAGGTTTTAAAAGTTGCCAATGGACTAATAGAACAATATGCAAAAAAGTTTATTAAAATCAGACAATCTTTTGATCGACCACCAGACGTTATAAGTTTACAATAATATACGATTTTACACAAAAATACCTAAAATACGAGTAAACATCAGACTATATATTTTTAGTTATTTTGGCACACTATTATGTTAACGATAGAGTCTGAGTTATGCATGCATGGCTAATTCAGAATTGATAGTCACGTTTAGACTCAAGTTTCGGCATAAGCTGCCGAGAAGCGACGCGAGCCCGAATAAATCCATGGCGGGACGTCTCGCACACACAGCGGCTGAAGCTTCGGTAACTAGGTTCACGCATCTTTCCACCGCCTGTGTGTGACAAGGGAAGCGAGGGAAGAAGACACTTGGTGAAATTTGAGCAGAGATCATGTCGTTCAATTCGTTGTCCGTCATATCCATCGTAACAGGAGGCTCCGTCACGGTCAAAGTCTGCCAATCGACCATGTCCTGGTATCGGTCGCGTCGAGGTTGAGCGGTGGCACTCGAAACCTGCGGATTTTGTTTGCAGACACATGTGATCTTGCCTTCATGATTCTTCTGAGTCCGAGTTCCCTTATATGTGGTCGCTCATCTGTGATCATGGCTAATAGCACGTTCTCGGGGTGTCCGCAGAAGCCGTTTCGCCGAATCACCGGGTCGACGACTTTCTTTAGAGAGGAGCTGAGGTACCGTGTTCTCACCATCATCCCGTGCAGATGTTTGGCTCCATCTTTGCATGATGGCTGCGTCTTGATGGCGAACCATGTTGGGGCGTAGACCCGGATGATGAATGTGACAAGAGTTTTGATGATGTTGGATGGTGCATCGAGGCCAACATAGAGGCGGAGGATTCTGTTGGCAGTGTCAACCATCGCGAGTGGTTCAATGGTCCCGGTTTTCGCAATGCTAGATCACAGGGACAGTGTCCTTCACTGACAGCTTGACACATCTGCCACAGGTACTGCTGGTCAGTGCTCAGGTCCTTCACGTCAACATGCGGCAGTGGCTGTAATGGATATAGGTTCATACGATGTTATATGGAGTTCCGTGCATGCTGTGAGAGATTTCCCTATCGGTCCTGAGAAGCACTTAGGTCCTGTAGTTGCTCCATCTAAATGCTGAAACAGGTGTCGCAGGGGGAGCTCGTTAGCATGTAATAAGCACACGAGCCATTGCAGCGGTTTTTGTAGTAATTCCTCAAGCTGCCGAATAACTCCGCCATTATGTCCAGTGTTGACAGCGGTTCCGTCGCATCCGACGACTTTCACACTGTCGAGATCCACACTTCGCGCAGCCAAGCATTCAAAGATTACTTGGAAATCGCCTTGCTTGATCCACTTGACGGCGTCACGTGGCCAAAGTACGACGAACCTGGTTCACAAATAATGCTGACGTGCTCTTCTGTATCTCTGTCCCGGTGGCCATGTCCTGCGGCGTCTCGTACATTTTTCATCGTTCTATCCTTTCGACCGTCGAAGTACAATCCAGGCAAGTCTGTCATACTGCTGTCTAGTTTTGTCAGTTCTTGACGAGTTCTATCTTTCTCGGCGAATTTTACTACGATCAATGACTTTGGAGGTGTCATTTGTAGACACAATTCCAATGTCTTGTAGCACGGATGAGGCAATAACGGCTGCTGCTCGATCTGAGACGCCCGTTCTATCGCACGCTTTAGCCAAACATGGTAATCGTACAGTCATCGTCATTCTTTGACGTTTACTCTCCAGTGTCGATAGATCAGGTTTACAGTGTGACTTAGATAGGGTGTATTCTTCGTCGCTGTTGTCGGTGTCGTCGTCCTTGTCTTCCTCGTTGTAGCTTCCAGAATTGCATTGCTGCTTCGATTGTTCTTGGTGAATGCTGTGTCTCTCGATTCACAGACTTTCCTGGATATTTTCTTCTGTAGCTTTGTTGTTTCCACCAAATTGATGCCTCCTATAATCATCTTTCTGGCTCCTCTCTGGTCCTCTAGAAACTTTCTTTCTTTGAGTGGTACTTTGTCCGCTCTTTCGCACTTACAGCTCATGACGAAATCTACACATTTGCATTTGCTAATGTCGAAGAGTTATCTGCGTCTTCTCTGAACTGTTCAAGTTGTTGCTTGTAGTTGTCGTTGTCCTTCCGAGCCTTGTATGGTTTCAAGATTTTCTTGTATTTCTCGTTGTACGGTCTGAGCGTTTCTCCCAAACAAGTTCAACATCAACGCAAATTTTTTGATACTTCGGCGAACGGTGGATATTTTTATTCTTCGTTGTCAGCTGTTGTCTTGTATGGATGTAAGCCTTCATAACATCAGCGTAGGTGGGAAGAACATTTGTGGGTATCTCGCGTGGCGCGCCAAAAATCACACATGCCGCCTTCTCCCTCGTAATAATTTCCATTCTGAAAAAAAAAAACAATTATTATAAATTGTAAGCAATGTAAGACTATTAAAGAATTTCTGCAAGAAAAAGAAATATCAAATTAATACTGTCACACTCACTTGTCAAACACCTATAAACAGATATCAATATGTAATTAACTTACTTTTAATATCAAGTTTCACGAAAAAATGATAACAGCACAAATAACCTTCAATTCTCACTGCCACATGTGCACTGAGCTTGGCGGAGCAGCCGCGCTTTGCATATTACTCACTCTCCCCCCACTCCCAATCTCCCATCCCCTCTGACTCACGGACTGCATATGTTATCGCACCAAATCACTACCATCACTGAAACTAGCATTAAATCAATGTATGGTTAACTAAACTCTTTCTTATCTCACTTACTCACATCAGCTCTAATAATTTGGCCACCCTCTGTAATTGCCATTAATTTACATTCCACACATGTTGTAATCTTAAATGTCAACCTCAAGTATGCAATAACACAGTCTACAGCAAACTAAGCTGTTAATTATTTGCATAAACATGGATGAAAGACCAGCATCTTGGATGACTCCTGATGGGCAAAGCGATCGTTAAAACATGAAATATGCCATATATTAAAATCGCTGGTGGTCAATCAAGCAATGCTTCAATTGTATTATAATTTCATATGCTTGTTTCTAAAGCCCATTGGCAACTTTTCCACACTCAAGTAAATTAAAAATCCAAAAATGATATTTTCACTCCACCTTAATATACGCTGTAAATATTTATTTAGTTAATAATAATAATAATAATAATAGAGTAACTTATACGAGTACAAGACGTGCAATAACACCACCTACAAAGCTCAGCTTTATTAAATCTTCCAAATGGACATGAACTACTTTACTGCTTCACTCATAACAAACTACGTTTTTAGCACAACCAAACTTTTCCTTTCAATGCAGCCATGGACCTAAGCCAGTCTGAGAAGCGGGAAAGGGGTGCAGTAACGATCTCGCTGCTCGTAATATATTTGGCTCGACCCAGTTCCCCTATTTTTCCTGGTTGGTGGCGTTACAGCCCGTCTCTCGCAGTACCTTCTGGCGGAGGAAAACGTGAAACGGAGCAACCAACCAACCAACCTTTCCTTTTAAATGATTAAACTAACAAAAGAACTTGGATGTATTGGCCGTTTCCTCACCAGAATTCTGTCTCAGTGGGAGCAGTTGTGTGCTAAATTACTGCCCAATTGTTATTCTGACGAAGGTCAAGCTTGTTACCACCTTGGACCTACAGCTCAACGTGGAATCTGAACTACGACCCACCAGCGAAGTCAAATTACAAGTCCTCGCCCGGACTACCCAGGGTACCTATTTATTTATCAACCAAGTTTTTGTTTTTGTATGAAATGATGAACATCTGGTTTGAGCTGAACGCCGCCTGCCCTCGCCGCGAATCCAACTTGGGGCCGGTGCATTCGTAGTTATATATATATATATATATATATATATATAATATATATATATATATATATATATATATATATATATATATATATATATATATATATACACACAGTAGAATCTCCCTATTAAGAGCAGCCACGGAACCAAGCAGAAATGGTTTTAGAGGAGTCGTCTAGTTACAGAAAATTGTGAGAAGAGGGTATACATCTGGGTAAATGGGCATATCGATTGGTTCAGGTTTATAAAAAATTAAAACATTTATATAAGTATTTTTTATTTAAACTGAATAAAACTGAATAAAATATTATAGGTAAATAAATTAATGAATTAATATTAAATTTGAATAACTGTAATATGAAAATTTATATAAAATTTAGATTTTTATTTAAACTGAATAAGTTTTTTAAATGAGCACAATATGTATAGTAAAGTAATAAGTCCGAATTCACTTAGTTACTTCCTAGCGAAAAAGCTGGTGATTTGTGGCTGTACCTGTTTAGCATCAATAGATTTCTGTTGTAAGCTTTCTTCCAGTGAAGTAACCACGGTAAACAGGTCTCCGTAATCCTTGCTTAAGCAAAACTGCTTAAGATGACTAGCACACTTCATGGCTGACTTGAGTGAGGTGATAGTAGGCTCTGGTTCAGGCGCAGGGGGGTCAGGCTGAGGGTCATCATCTGGTGTGTCTCTAGCTTTTAGTGGGCGGCAGGAGAGATCATCCAGCAGCCTATCCTCCCAGCCTTCATCAAGGTGATCAGTAGTAGGGCAGTCACTGTCCATGTTTGTGTACTCCTCGACGCCCAGGATGGGATCCATCGTGTTCTCTCGTGCCATGTCACACGGCCAGATAGTTCACAAAGCAATCACGCATATGACCGTTCAGAAACTGACTAAGCATCATTTCTGAGCTTCATTTATACGAAACAGTGACCACTGGCAACAGAGCTCCGTGACCTTGAGAGGTTCCGGTCGGATTATACAGGGTGTCCTATAAGTCTGGAACCATAGGGCAAAATGATAAAAACGGCAATAAAAACGGCTTTTATTCACAGAACGTGTTCAATGTGCCCACCATTATTATTGATACACGAATGCAGACGAGATATCCAGTCAGCAAACACACGGCGAGTGGTATCAGGATTGATGGTGTTACATGCGTCGATAATGCGCTCCCGCAAATGTGCAACACTGAATTTTCTCCGCGTAGACCAACGCCTTGAAGTGACCCCAGAGATAAAAATCCAACGGGGTGAGATCGGGGCTCCTCGCCGGTCACTCCACAGGCCCTCGACGTCCTATCCAATGACCAGGGAATTGTCGGTACAGCCACTCTCTTACCCGGATGCTGTAATGGGCAGGAGCACCATCCTGCTGGAACCATGTTGGGAAATCCCCATCTGTGTTCAAGACACTGGGAATGCTTCCTCGTTGAGCATACCCAGTAGGCGTTTCCTGTGACAGTGTCGTCAAAAAAGAAGGGGCCTATGATACGGTCTTTCCAAATGCCACACCATACCATCACACGAGCGAGACCTTAAACCTTTGAAGCAGTACACCAGTGAGGGTTGTCTTGCGACCAGTAGCGGGTGTTCTGTCGGTTCACCTCACCATTTGCGTAAAAAACAGCCTTATCACTGAACAGAATGGTGGACAGGAAATTGGCATTTTGAGCACATTGTACCGTAGCCCATTCACAAAATTCCATCCGTCGGTCTGGATCATTTTCGCTTAATTTCTGCAGGATTTGAAGTTTGTAAGGATGCCATTTGTGTGCTTGAAGAATACGGTGGATGCTGCTTTTCGACACTCCTGTCTCAGCGGACAACCGCCGAAGAAAAACATGAATTACTTATTTTACCCTATGGTTCCAGACTTATGGGACACCCTGTAGGTAAAAAATTGGATCTGAGCCAAACTCAATGGTCGTTGTTCGGAATAGGGGAGTGGTCGACTCGGGGAATATTGATGCAAGTTATTTAGCATTAGATCAGTTCGGGACCGGCTAAAAGTCGTCGTAATTGGGGATCGGTCGTATCTGGGAGATGGTCGCTAGTGGAGATTCTACTGTATATATATATATATATATATATATATATATATATATATATCGTAAAGAACGACGCTTGTAGCCCTGAGTTTATTGACGATGAAATTAGTAAAATATACAAAATTGCTTTTGATTTAAAATACCCAAAGAACTGCATAGATAAGTCCTTAAAAATGGCAAAGAAAACCTTCTACGAAGTAAAGGATAAGATTCCTTATAACACAAAAAATGTTTTAGTGTTACCATTCAGAGAAAATTTCCTGGAGCTGCCGAATCTGCTGAGGACTTTTAACGTAAATATTGCGTTCAAAAATTTAGATGTCATTAAGAATTCATTGATTAAGAACTCCCCTTTAAGTGAACATAGTTGTGTATATAAAATCTCTTGCACAATATGTAATAAATTTTACATTGGCCAAACTGGTAAGACCCTTGAGTTACGTATTAAACAGCATCAATACAGTATAAGAAGTGGCCAGGAATCTAACGCCATTTTCATTCACGTAAGAGATTTTAATCATCCCATTGATTGGAAAAATGCTTCCAAATTAAGGTTTAGTAAATCTATTGTTAGCAGAAATATATTGGAATCAAGTGTGATCAAGAATAATGCGGATTTGGTCTTTAATATAGCCCTGGGTTGTACAAATTAGATTCGTACATTGTCAGTAAGTTGGCGATGGGCCTACTGTTTTCTTAACTGCATTTTTTGCCTCTTAATGGTTTGCCCTGGTTAAATAAATAAATATTATTGTAAGAACTGTTAACATTCTTATGTGTCTATTTTAATTGTAATATTTCTTTCGTGTATAATCTTTGGTTGCTGGGTGGTTTATTGGATTTTTGAAGTGGGTTGCTGTTGGGATAACAATTTTTTTCCAGATTGTTTGTTGAAATTTTGTAATAATCTGTAAGACGATGGCAACTTTCCCTTTGTTTTATTAATTTCGGGCCTCTTAATTTTTCCTACTTCAATTAAATATTAGTGTTAATAACCATTATAATAATTTTTTTGGTTTTCTGTACTGGTGTTTTGTCTAATTTCATCTGTATAGTAATTAAGCAGCCTACAGATTATGTTTTCTATTTGTTATCTACGTTATCTATTTGTTTTTCATTAAATTCTTGCCAATTAATTGCCTGTTTTAATTAAATATTAGTGTTAATAACCATTATAATAATTTTTGTTCTCTGTATTGGTTTTCTTTTTGTCTAATTTCATCTATACAGTATATATTTTTATATTCAGTAATTTAGCTGCCTACAGATTATGTTATCAATTGAAAAAATCTTTAGAGGGCTTTAAGGCCTTTAATTTGAGGTGCCAATTGTGAATTTTTTGCTTGTCTATTTAACTCATTTACTTTGTAATCTCCGTCTATTTTCTGTTCCTCCTTGATAATGTGAATATATCACGAAAGCGCTCGGACTTTGTGTTTCCTTTTCCTTGTGGTTGTTTGCTTATTAATAAGATCACGTGTTATTTTGTGATTCTAGTGCATATATATATATATATATGCAAAGAACGACGCTTGTTTAGAAGTGTCCGTACAAGAGGAGAGAGAACGAGCAATGAAAAATGAGGCACCTCCCAGGAATCGAACCCGGGATCATCCGATTGCCGGTCAGATATGCTAACCATTACACAGAGAGCCTCCAGGAATCAGAACTCGTAATTCATCGCTCGTTTTCTCTCCTCTTGTGCGGACACTCTTCTAAACAAGCGTCGTTCTTTGCATTAATTACACTGTGTGTCGTTTGCAGTTAAAAGATATATATTGGGTAGGGGATGGATTCACAGCTAAACACAGAAACTGATTAATAATAATATGGGCCAAATTCAAGAAAAAGGAGAAATGATTCCACGTACTTTTGTATATTTTTACATCAACCCCATCATGGAAAGAAAAAGGAAGCCTATATACTTCTCTTCCTCGTGTGCAGAACACTCCTCTATACTTACGTCGTTTCTATACATTAATATACTGCGTGGTCATTGCAGTTAAATGTACATATTCACGATTTGCGAGGGTGCCCTCTCAAGGCATTGGTTTCTGCCCTATGTAGGAGAATTACGACTTCTGACTGATCGAGGCCCGTGGTGTAGTGGATAGCATATCTGACCGGCAATCGGAAAATCCTGGGTTCGATTCCCGGGCGGTTACCTCATTTTTCATTTGTTCGTTATTTCTCTTCCTCGTGTGCAGAACACTCCTCTATACTTACGTCGTTTCTATACATTAATATACTGCGTGGTCATTGCAGTTAAATATATATATATATATATATATATATATATATGATACACACAGACAGTGCATGGAACAAGGAACTCTTCTGGGATAATTAAATCCACTATAGTCCGAATAAGTAATGGTAAATGACAAATACCATAGTTTTTCTTTTTCATGATGCTAGCCCGACGTGGGCAACGGGTCACTCGCAAAGAGGTCCCATAAATATAGCTTCCCTCACCAGCTGAGTTCATTCCCATCTTGAAACGGACATGTTATGTGCCTTGAAAAGTGGACGCTCAATTCTACCAGTTGAGGTTTAAGTTTTGGTTTTTGGCTAAAAATATAATAGTTACCCCTTTTTCTTTTATGTATTCAATCTGACGCGAAGGCAGCGAGTCTTTTGCTTATATTGAGGTTCTAAATGTAGCAGGGCTAGGCTGCTTTAAACCCTAGATCCATGTCCCAAAGCTGGATCCTGTCTGCTTTGCAGATAGCTGGTGAGGGAAGCTATATTTATGGGACCTCTTTGCGAGTGACCCGTTGCCCACGTCGGGCTAGCATCATGAAAAAGAAAAACTATGGTATTTGTCATTTACCATTACTTATTCGGACTATAGTGGATTTAATTATCCCAGAAGAGTTCCTTGTTCCATGCACTGTCTATGTGTATCATATATATATATATATATATATGCACGCGCTTTTGTTACATTTTTTTATTCGTTGTAGCCACTTACATGGCAAGAGAATAGAACAAATAATTACCCGAAGATAAGGCAAGGAAATGTATAATTTTTCACTTAAGTTACATTAATCTAATAAGCAGTGAAGAGTAGCACAATTCATCTTTCCCCAAATTATCCCAAAATAGCTCGTAAGTCTCATTTTGTAACTTCGCCTTTCCAATAGGCAGACGGAAGCACACGTGTCTCCTAAAAGGAACGCTGAGTGGTCGTTTAACGTGAAACAAGCATTTTGATTGGTTGATAAGAATGAAACGAGTCCTATGATTGGTGGGTTGAAGCCCAGCTTGCGGCAGGTGACAGAATTGAGGTTTGTTTACAACAATGAGGAAGATTGGTATATTATTAATTTACGGAAGTAAGAGAGGGCATTTTAATTCGCGTTTAGGTAAGCATTGAAGAACTATTTTGGAAGTACGAGACTGAACATCTGCCTGTAGTGAATCTTGGTCTTTCTTTGCTAGTCTCTAACTTCCGTATCTTGTATTACTTTCATTTCTTTATTTCAAATTTCAACTACAGAAACGTAATTAAAAAAAAATAAATAAAACAGGCTTTTTTGTGCATAATTAAAAGTCATTGTTTTTAATACACATTTTGCTAACAAAGAAAGCAATCAGACTTAAAATAGATGTGGATTTAGAAATTATTGTCCCTGAACTTGACATTTCTCGAGATGAAACTGGAAATAATGAACTGATCATCTCGTCTCTACGTATCTAAATTGCATCTTCTTAATCTCCACGCAGACAATTGATTCAAACGCTCAAGATTATCGCAGGATTAGGATCGGAGCTCTTTAGGGAATCCAGCTGTCCAGCCTAAACACAAAGACGAGTTTTGCACACGGTATATGCAAATTTAGATATATATATATATATATATATATATATATATAATATATATATATATAAGCAAAGAATCATAGGGAAAAGGAAACACGAAGTCCGAGCGCTTTCGTGATATATTCACATCTTCAGGGACAAGAAAGAAATATTTCTTGCCCCTGAAAATGTGAATATATCACGAAAGCGCTTGGACTTCGTGTTTCCTTTTCCTTTTCCGTGTGGTTCTTTGCTTATTAAAAAGATCGTGTTGCTTTGTAATTTCTTTGCATATATGATGAAAATAACCACGAAGGAAAAAGGAAACACAGAATGGTGCTCAAGCGCTTTCGTCTAATGACATCCTCAGGAACACTGAAATAAATAACAGGTTCGAGACTACATATAGGTCACAAAAAAAAATAAAATAGACAAATAAAAATTGTAGGAGGAGCATACAAATTTATAAGGAAAAGCTACCAGAGTTTTAGCACTTTGCCCCTCTCGTCTAAATCCGTTCTGAACGAATTCAAAACAAGAGGATCAAGCGAGAAAAGGCCCTGGCTAATATTGAAATTATTTGTAAGTTGAATAATGGCAGACTCAAGAATATTTCTATTAACAATGTTGCTCGAGTGAAACGAAATTGAAGCATTATTCCAATCAATACAGTGGGATAACTCTGACAAATGGACGAAAAGGGCACTGGACTACTGTCCCGTTATTCACGTGTTACTTTCGTGAAATAATTTTCATATTATATATATATATATATATATATATATATATATATATATATATATATATATATATATATACATATACACACTGTTGATAAAAGTAAATACACTTTTGTTTTTTTCCAAATAGTTTTGATATGTTAATGAAATGAATAGTACTTTATTCCAATGAAAATGTATCTTCACACCAAAATGTGATGTGGAAGAGATGTTAATATAGTGATTCAATACATCTGTTATTAATATTCATTGACTTTTATCATCACATCAAAAACTTTCGAAAAAACAAAGGTGTCTACTTTTGTCAAAGCTCTGTGTGTATATATATATATATATATATATATATAATATATGTGTGTGTGCGTGTGTGTGTGTTTTAAACACAGACCGTTGCATGGAACAAGGAACTCTTCTGGGAAATTACATGCACTATACATAGTTCGAATAAGTAATGATAAATAACAAATACTATAGTTTTTTCTTTTTCATGATGGAAAGCCCAACGTGGGCACCGGGTTACTCGCAAAGAGGCCCCAAAATATAGCTTCCCTCACCTGCTATCTGCAAAGCAAATAGGATCCAGCTTTGAGACAGGATCTAGGGTTTACAGCTTACACCTCGCCTACTACATTCAGAACCTCAATATACGCAAGAAACTCGTTGCATTCACGTCGGATTGAATACATCAAAGAAAAAGGGGTAACTATTGTATATTTAGCCAAAAAACAAAACTTAAACCTCAACCGGGACATTGAGCGTCCACTTTTCAAGGTACATAACACGTCCGTTTAATATACACAAACTCAGAATAGTCCCCTGAGAAACTTGTATGTTAAACACAGCTAGCTGGTGAGGGAAGCTATATTTTGGGGCCTCTTTGCGAGTAACCCGGTGCCCACGTTGGGCTTTCCATCATGAAAAAGAAAAAACTATAGTATTTGTTATTTATCATTACTTATTCGAACTACTGGATGTAATTTCCCAGAAGAGTTCCTTGCATGCACGGTCTGTGTTTAATATATAAGTTTCTCAGGGGACCATTCTGAGTTTATATATATATATATATATATATTTTTTATGCAAAAATTTACTTGAACATCAAATAATGTGTGCAATAAACAGGAAGGAAAAGGAAAAACACTAAAGCCCAAGCGCTTTTGTGTTAGAGAGATTTGTTTATTTAAAATTCTTTTGAGAATGCTTCTATCTACAAATTTATGATTAAAACTTTGTAAAAGTGGATGAAACGAACGATTGAATAGAAAAATGCGATAAACCTTCTTACTTTCAAAGAGGAGGAAAAGGAGATCATCTCCTGAGGTATTTACGATGTCGGCGAGATGATGAAGGGACATTCTCGGGGTTTTGGGAAGAGAGGCGCGTCGCAGGAGGGAAAAACAGGCGTTCAAACTAATATTTGTGTGATGGGATCATCGCGGAGATAAAGTAATGCTAATGAATCCTCCCCGAAACGCTTTAAATGACCATTTTAATTAGTGGCGATTCCTTACCCGACTTTTCTACATGACCAAAGAGCGGTCGATTAAGGCTCGGATGAACGATTTATAGTATCTATCATGATCATAAAAACTGGAAAAATGCGCACACAGAAACGGTGCGACCCTTCTTAATTCGGATATACAGAAAGAAGCCAATTAGGGTTATAAAAATTAGTTTAACTAAAGCAGCATTAAGCGTAATTATTATTATTTATTATTATTATTAATTATTCGTTCCTCAGATATAAAAATATACATTTAATTCGCAAATTGTTGAAGAAGGTTTACGAATCTGAAATATTTACGAAGAAAGCCTTTAAATTTGAAATCATTGATTCCAGTTCAGGAAGACAATTAAAATGTCTTTTTCTTATTCTCTAAATAAATAAATAAATTCAGTTTTTAATTTTCTTTTTTTTCTTTCTTTTCTTTTTTTTTTGTGGTAAAATTTGAACGGAAGAGTGTTAAGTTTCGACATCTTTTACGCTCCATTTTCATAGGAAATACAGCAGGTCCGAGCAAATGCATGGAACGAATTAATCTTTTTCACGTACGCACTATTTATTTATTTATTTAATTTTTTGCAGTTACTAAACTCGTTCTTCTTTTTTTTTTTATTTGGTTTCACTACATTTTATTTCTTCTACATACAAATATAGGGTGGAATGCATTTTTGCTTCAAAGAAATTTTAGTATGATACACACACACACACACACACACACACCACACACACGGTCATGTAGAAAAGTCAGGTAAGGAATCGCCACTAATTAAAGGGGGTTATTTGAGACGTTTTGGAAGAATTTATTAGCATTACTTTATCTTTGTGATGATTCCATTACACAAATATTGTAGGTTATTTTACCCACTGAAGAGAAATACTTTTATTTTTCTCTTGTGAAACATTGTTTAATTTCCTGCGTTTAATTGTGAATTTTATTTTATTTTGTTAGCTTTTGGTTAGCTTCCGCCCGAATTGTTCATTCTGATGGTCAAGCTTATTACTCCACCTTGGACCTACGGCTTAACGTGGAATCCGAACCACGATCCACAACGGGTGGTCAAAAATTACGAAGTCCTTGCCCGGACTCTATCTCACGATCAGCAGCCCAGAGTTTTAATCACTAGACCACCCAGGGTACCCCTTTATCTACCAACTTATTTTTTCCTGGAAAGATGAACAGCTGAGTAAGTTGTGCGCCGCCTACTTTCGTCGGGAGTCGAACCCGGGGCCAGTGGATTCGTAGTCAATGATGCGAACCACTACTCCACTACTCCACTGAAGCGCGTATATAATATATAAAATGTATGAACACGCATGACTTACGATTAAAAAACCACCCCCCACCAGGGTTCGAACCCACCACCTTACTATCCACTTAAGATGTGGTGGGGATTTGTTCATATATGTACAATATATATACAGTATGATGCGAACCCACAGGAGAAAAAGAAACAATGATTTAAAGTCCTTCCGTGTATTCAGCAATACACCTCGTCAGGGAATGTGGATTTGCATCATTCATTCATTCATTTCACGTGTTTAATGGTGAAATTCATCATATATATATATATATATATATATATATATAATATGGTGTTTCAGGTCGACCCTAGAAATATTATAAATTGTAATTATAATTAAATTGTATAATTAAATATATTAAATAATAATTTCTAATATTTCTAGGTTCGACCTGAAACACCCTATATATATATATATATATATATATATATATATATATATATATTATATATATATATATATAAAATCATGATATGCGCCATTTTAATTTGACGATCGGGTCACGTCTTGTCAAATGTTGTTGTTTAATCGGAGGAGGAATGGAAGGACGATCGAAACCGTCTGTTTCCCTTGAGAATGAGACGTCCTTTTCTCATTCTACGAGTAGATGAGGGAATAATCGCAGATAAACGTCAATAGCACTCTTTTTTTCAGTGCTTCAATGAACAAACCACTCGGTTGTTCTCATCACTGAATGAATTCAACAAAGATACACATTCGTATTAATAATAATTAATTAATTAATTAATTAATAATAATTATGATGACTGATAATGATGACGATAATGACGAATTTATGATTAAAGATAATGATGATGATAGTAACGATGATGACACTAACAATGATGACGATGACAATAATGATGACGGTGATTCAGGCAAACAATAAAAGCGTGAAGCTTGGAGATAGTCGTTGAAAGCAATTGACGCTCACTACGCGTGTCTCCGGCGCGGTTTTGCCGCGTTGTGTGCGGCGAATTGGCGCCATATGAAACGCGGTTGTCTGCGGTGATTCCGAGACCAAATTCCGGCCGGAACGACCCACGCGGAAGAAAAATAATTTATATTTCTTAATTATATTCCACACCTGTAATTACAATGAAAACGTTCTTTTCCCAAATTGATTATGTATTTACTTATAATATTATTATTATTAGTAGTAGTAGTAGCAGTAGCTAGCAGCAGCAGCAGCAGCAGCAGCAGCAGCATTCTTGTTGTTATTGTTTCATATACAACGTGATGTACGAGTATATGAACAGTTTTACTGAGGAAGAAAACCATTTCTTTGCTGTCAAATTGGTATAAGATTTTAAGTAATGCGTATACAACATGCACTCTTCATGTGTGTGTATATATACACACACACACACACACACACACACACACACACACATATATATACACACACACTGTATATGAAAACTCATATATTTATCATTCTTATTGTAAGCAAACGTTTTGGAAATAAAATTCCGATACTGTACTTGTAATTTTATTATCTCTTACCACTAAAGATGGAAGTTTATTTCCGAAAAGTTTGCTTCCAAATAAGAATGATAAATATATGAGAGTTTTCTTATTCATTCTGAAGCTGAAATTCTCCAAGAACAAACTTCTGAGTGAGTTTATATATATATATATATATATATATATATATATATATATATATATATATATTATTATATATATATATATATATATATATATATATATATATATATTACCGTGTGTAAGTATAGCTGTGTAATTACTCTTTACGCCAAAGTTTGTACAATTAAAAGTGAATGTATTTTGTGTTTTTAGAAATATTTTTTTTTTGTGTCCATTTTATGGCGCTTCAATGAAATTGTCTCGCCCTGAATGGCCCGCGAAGAATTTCCGGTTCAGCTTCATGCAAACAACCTTCGATGAATGAACGCAAATACAATTCTCATGATTGACCTCAAATAATAATAAAGGTGATGATTATTAGTATAAATTTGTAGAATTAAAGCAATTAATTCCATTAATAAATCGACTTCATTAATGTGTAATGCATTTCTCTCTCTCTCTCTCTCTCTCTCTCTCTCTCTCTCTCTCTCTCTCTCTCTCTCTCTTGCATATATATATATTGTAGGTAATAACATATGCTAAAATGTTTCAAGGTCACTACATGTTTCTATTATTGAAGGTTCGTTGGACAATTACCGCAAAGGACGAATAACCGAATGACACGGAAACAACAACCTGATAAAAGCGTCAGTCTCCCCTCCCTCCCCGTTTCCACCTCTTTCCAACCCGGCAAAAGGGACTGCCTCCCCTTCGGATGAGAGAAGCAGCGACCCCGTGAATAAATGTATAGAGAGGCAGGGGAAGAGTGACCGAGAGTTGGAGGGAATGCGACGAATGCAAATCGATCGTTGCTTAATTGCTGCTGCAAAAATGGTCGGAAATTCCTTCCTGGTCGCGCTTCCTTTCCTTCCTTTCTCACTTCCGAATTCCCACGCGAGGATGTTTCAACCAACCTTCATTTACTCGCCTTTTCCCACCCTTCCACACCACCAATAACGTTCTATGTACGTACGTTTCATTTACGATGAAATTTCATCCTCTCGTAACTTAACCAAACCAAGTTTAACTTAACTGGACTTCGCCAAACCAAGCTTAACCGAACCTAACTGGGCCAACCCTAACCAAACCAAGTTTAACCTAACCAAACCAAGCTTAATCTAACATAACCTACTGTAACTAAACCAAGCCTGACGTAACCTAATCAAACCCTACGAAACTTGTCGATTGAGTGTCTTTCTCGTTACGAGTCATCCCTCTTGTGACTTCACTGCATTGGTCTCTCTCTCTCTCTCTCTCTCTCTCTCTCTCTCTCTCTCTCTTTTTACAACGAAAGAGAAGTAAATAGCGAGAGTCGAGTAAAACATTCCATACATAACCGGTTGCCAGTAAACTAGTTTAGTAATACCGTTTTCCTATGAGCGAAATGAAGATAGTGAGGTCGGGGGTTCGGCTCCCGATGGTGCTGATAATAATAATAATAATAATAATAATAATAATAATAATAATAATGGAGGAATTAGAGCAATGGGCCACAGTCTGGTCTGAGCGCCGTGCCAATTTCTGGCTCCCTCCACTTATTATTATTACATCAACGGTTCTGAATCCGGGAGTCGCTGAGCAATGTTTTCGGGGTCACCGGGACACGCAGTTATACTAAAAATGTAAATACGCAACTCAAAATATTCCAGTATTTACGTAACCTTTATAGTTTTATAAGTGTTAATTTTTTTAATTAATTAGGAGTGGTAAAATATAATAAATTTTAAATTTTAATTACTCTTCCTTTTGATTTAACGAAGCTTGATTCAATTTTAAGCGAGTCGCGGACGTTGGAAGGATTGCGGAAAGAATGGCTGTCCGACATTAAAAGGTTGGAGAACGGTTGATGCTATACGCGATACTGTATCGTTCTTTAATCCTATTAATAATTACTATTACACTGCGGATGTGGAACCATTGAAAAGGACGATTTTATAATTTGGTTACAACCATTAATTGGTGGCATTTGGCAAATAAAAATTTATTTAATTTTTAAAAGCTACTTGGCCTTGAAGGGAAATTTTTATTCAACATCAAGCTCTCGGTTCCCGCTCGAAAAGGGATTACCGTATATTGGGGCGTATAAGTCTACGGTCCAGATTAGTCGATCCCCTAACTTTCAATTTCAAATTTAGATTTTAGCCTATTCTGGATGTTTAAGTCGATCACCAATTTGCCAACATAAAAAGGTAAAACTTTGTAAAAACCTTGTAAAAATTAGTCATCATAATCATCGTCTGACATCATAAGTTCATTATATACATCCTGAGAGACATTTGCGAGTGCTTCGTCATATGGATCCAATTCAGATGTTGACTAAAAGCGAGTTTAATGCGGGACTGAGCACCTATGACAGATAGACCTGTCTTTAAATACAAGCTAAAATGAAAAGTGGAATATTAATATTTTAGACTGGCCCTATAAGTCGACGCCCTACTGTAGGGAAATAATTATAAGCTTAAAATACCGACTTATACTCCCCAATATACGGTATATAATTCGCTGTGATTAACCCTTAATTTATTGCGGAACTTGTTTATAACTTCACTACTTTATTGTCGTTAATGCCAGACGATTTTACTTAATCTAAAAACTTTTCCCAATGACAGAGTTTTTAATTTTTTTAATTCATTAGTGATAATATTTGGGGTTGTTTATTAACATTCTACGTAAAGGCAAAGGTCGTGTGACTGAGGGAATCTATACAACTTCGTACGCGGGATTCGAACCATCGACGGGGGTCTATATCATCTGGATGGCCGAAGACGGTCACCCATCCAGTTGCTAAATAGACTGAATGTCATTTTATACTCCCGGTGAGGAGAGCCAGAAACTGGCACAGTGATCAGCCCAACTAACGCATCCCCGAGACCTCATTTCGCGTATAAGGAATACCCACTAAGCCACGGGTGCTAGTAACCAAATACATAGATCCGATTCTCTTCGAAATGTTATCCATGCTTTTAATGCTTTATTCATTAGTTAAAATTTTACACGAGCATTAATTTTTTATTTACTTTTAATTAAAGATGAGAGGTCGTTGAATTAAAATTAATTTCCATTAACCTAGTCTTAAATACGCGCCTCTCAATAATTAAAATTCAACTTGCGTAAATAAATAAATCTTAAATCGTAGCTAACGTTCGTCATAAACTACTTTTCTATGCAACAAATTCCTTAAAGCATAATAAAATGTTTCGTGTTTTGAGACCGTTACTAACTATTATGGCTTAATTATTCAGATTTTATGCAAACGTACTCCTGATTTATGTTATAGGAGAGAGAGAGAGAGAGAGAGAGAGAGAAATAAATATTCATAAATAGGACTTTTTTTTTTAACCGTAAATAAATTTAACTCGTGAAAAGTGTATAAACTGTAAGACCGATGGTGGTGTAAAAAGCCTTCCAAGTACGCGTAAAAGATCGAAATGACGGCTATTAGACCTCTTGTGAATAAGAAATCAAAGGCCACTTAAGTTAGAATATTTTATCATCGCATAAATTTATTTTACTTTAATGGCGCACACACACACACACACACACACACACACAGTTAACCGCTAACAGGTGAATCATAAATGCTGTAATTACAAATAAATTGTCAGTGTTGCTACGCGAGTTTTATTTATTTTTTTCAAGTAGTGTTGTGTACACATTAAAGATTGTTGTTATTATGTCATAAACTTTGGAATGAAATGATGTTAGTTTCTGTGAGAAAATAGATATTCGTGTGAAATTGTTGACATGTGAAGTAATATATATACATATATATACACACTGTATATTTTTTTTCCAAGTGAACAATTTCGCACGAATGTCCATTTTCTCACAGAAATCAGCGTCTGTTAATTGCCACAGCTTAGAAGACGGCTTAATGTTGGAGCGAATTGTTCTTTTCCACCTTTTCCACTCTCCTTCGAACGTACACTAGTCTTGTTAGGAATTGTTTCGAGCCAAATGTCAAGAGAGCTCTGACTTTTTTTTAATTTTTTTTTACCTGTGATGAAAACGCTTCAGCTTTCTCACAAGAAAACTAGTCTCCCTCGGACTACAATCATTATTTGCTCTCTGTTTTTTTGCGTGTGTTTTCTCTTGTCGTTTGGATGGTTATAGCTTTTGTTGCGAGATTAACCCTTCAATTAATTAATTATTAGTGATATGTAGAATTACAAAATCTCTCTCAATGAGCAAAATCTTAAAAAGTTTTAAACTTTTTACCAGTAATTTATTTCATTTAGTCTTGACTAATTTAGTTATTATTTTTTTTTCTTAAAGGTTTCGGAATCCCAGCCTAGATCGGCTAAGCTCTGAAGGAGCAACCTTAACTTATAGCCTGAGTTAAACTAAAACAAATGTTCGGGAGACCTTGGGGTCCTACTCAATTTTATCTGAGGGTAGTCACTTGAAGCAAGCTACTTTAGGCCTCAGCTAGCATAAATAAGAAAAACTATTTGTGGGCTTCTTTCTAGCCAGCCTACGCTTTGCATCAATAACACAATCGAACTTTCACCCTTGCACGATGCAACAACTATGTAATTATCTGAGTTGCAAGAGAGCTCTCTACATAACCATAACCTAACCGTATCATTTTCAACAAAGGAGAAGAAGGGACTCTGCTGGCGTCCAAAATTGATGTCATAAGAGGTAAAAAATGTGGCTCTTTCATTAATGGCAATTTTTCACTACCTTACACCTTACACTTATGAGATAAATATACCTTAACCTAATTTAAACGAGCAATGTTGCACTAACCAGCCTACTCATCATATCGCTTTGGAATAACGATGGCTCTTCCTCCTCTTAATTTTCTAACAGCTATGAAATCTCTTTGTACTCTGTAATTGAATGATATCCTACAGGATATTATTCCTTAAGGAGTCGAAAATAAAGAATAGATGGGACAAAATTTGTGGAACATGTATTTTAACTATAAAGATAACAGGACTATAAGCGTTTTAGAATTTTTAAAAGCAAGCGTAAAACGCTATGATTCCATTTGATAATGCCAAAACTGAAACAGCCCCATACAAACCAAAGCTTTTTATCTTGTGCCCATTTTGGAAAAAGTAATTCATAGTTTTGCTGCTTTATTTTGTTTTAACCCAAATGTTGTAATTTGCCAGTGTTAAATATCTAATTATTCGCTTGTGGCCATGCACATTTTTAGTACAGTTTGCAGTACTTGCATGTCGTCTCGGATTTTTACAGTTTTATCTTAGTGTCGTTAGCAAAATACTCTTATAGTCGTTATATTCTTGATATACTAGTGTAGATATATATATATATATATATATATATACACATCTTTCAGTCGTATGATGAATATAGAAGAAGTGTATTCAATATTCATGTTCTCTTTTCTTCTGAGTCTGATCGTAATACATTTAAAAGGTTCATAAATGGTTTTGTGTCTCTTAAAAAAAATACATGTCCGAAAGTTTTGAAAAAGTCTGTTTGTTGTAGCCTCATGAACATTTAGTGTAACGCTCTTTTAGTTGTGAAAAGCAAGATCTTCCAGATCTGGTAATCTGCTGTTTGATCCTTTATCTGTATACATTCTCTGACTTTTTTTTCTGTGTTCACATTTTCAGGAGAGTTTCTTTAGGTCATCGCTCTGTAGTTTTTGCAAGCGGTTCATTGCCTCCTGTGCATGTGGGGGAAAATGATTGTGCATTCTGCAGAATGTGGTATTTCTCTTTGGTGTAGAGATTTTCTCTACATAATATTTAGAGATTTTAAAGAGGCACACTTTTATTTTAATCGCAATTGCATTGTTTCAACAAATTAAAGAACTTACTTACTCTTTCTTAGTATTTTGAGTACTGAGAACTTTCTTGTCTGAGGTCGACTTTTACGGCTTCATTTTCCTTTCATTTCTGTGCCGGTATAGGGTATGCTTTGTTGTAATGTCATTACCATTATAGTCCACTTTCATGACACACTCCTTTCTCCTAATTACGATACAGTACAATGCTCGACTTTTTTTCATGGCCACATCGCAACACTGCTTCCTATTAGGTCAGCGAGGTTAAGCGAGGTCCTCTCTTTTAAGGAGTTGGATGGGTGACCGTCCTTTGCGTTTAGATGGTGTAGTGACCTGTGGTATTTAAATCTCATCTGTCACAAGACCTTTACGAAGGAGATTAAGCAACCCCAAAACGTTATTATTATTTCAAATTTTATCTTTTCACTTACTTAATTTATTTTAGCGGTACATAACATCTTTTTTTAAAACCCTTCCTGAGTTTTTTTGTTTTGTTTTGAAAGTTGGAAACGCATTCATTTGTTGCTGGTGTCGTACAGTTATTAACCATCAAAGGAGTAAATCTGAAAATAGTATGAATAATGCTGGTCAGGTCCCCAAATATCCCAACCAAAAACTGGCAAGCAGGCGAGTGTGGTTTTACAGCCCTGCCAATTCTGATGATACTGGAGAAAGTGCAAAATTTGTTTTTGATTTTGTCCACATTGTCCACAAATTCAAACGCGTAGCCAATGAAGAGTCGTCAGCTTTTCCTACATGAAAATCTGTTGATAATTATAACTAAATCACTAACATTTTCTTTTACTTATTGATAACTAACTTCAGTTATTTGAAATGATATTCATGAACACATTCGCTTCTTTATCCTAACTATTGATCGAGTTTGCTGAAGAGGAAATAGGAGCATTGATTTTCTCTTTTATCCCGAAATTCTCGATAGCGTTCACACTACTCTTGCCTAAGACTGATCCGCATTAACCTGCATAAACTAGATCGATGTGAATAGAGTAGTATATAAGGAAGCAGTCATGGTTTGGGGGATCTACACCTTAAACAGTCAAATTCTGTATATGACATAAAACCGTTTGGTTCCCTGTGACATGTCACAATAGGTTAAGAAAACGGTCCTCTTAGAATTAGGTTCCAAATTGGAAACTGCATTAACATTAACCGTTTGTCTTCCTGCGCGGATCATGGCGAGCATTTCGGCAAATATGTTTAAGAATAGATTAGACAGATATTTTAGCAGCATGAATTTAAAATAAAGAGGGTGTAAAAAAAGAAGGGGGAGAATTACATACATAATGTACACTTTCGGGGGTGATTCTTAAATTAGGGTGTGCTGACCAGTTGAAGGTGCCTCTGGATCAGTGCCCCCTTACCTCTGTAATTGCAGTGCGAAAGATGACTGTATATATAATTGATTAATTTTAAAAACACTCAGTCTCAGCACGGTGGCCTCTGACATTCATAGAAGAAATGATAGGCGATGAAATTACAACTTCTTGTATATAATAAATAAATAAATAGAT
Organism: Bathynomus jamesi; assembly: GCA_023014485.1. NCBI lineage: Eukaryota > Metazoa > Arthropoda > Malacostraca > Isopoda > Cirolanidae > Bathynomus > Bathynomus jamesi. The sequence continues at coordinate 1,140,435 of JAJOZX010000167.1, read as the reverse complement.
AAAATCCTTAAGAAAATTCATTGTGTAGAGTAGACTAAGTAGTCTAGTGTTTCATGCTGTTTTCGTGCCAATGCCCTCTAATGAGTAACTGGGTACACGAAGTAAGTGTGCGCTGCGCGCATGGTATGAATGAAATCTGAAGCAATTCTTTTTATTATACTTTTCCAACTTTCCTATAAATCCTCCTTCACAAACATTTTCTGTCGGTAATGGCTGACGGAGAAGGGGTAGCCTTGTTTGTTCTATACTTACTCTACTACTACTACTACTGTTCCAATGTGAAGGTTTTACACGATTATAAGTGTAAGCATGGTATCAGTTTTCAGTATAATTATTTTCATAGCTTCTTTTTTTCTCTGTTGCTTTCTTGGATTAGACTAGAGCGGATCTTAGTCTTTGTTAGTCTGTAACTCTGTAGCACACTGTGATCTTGTGCAGTACTCAGTTATCCGTGATTGAAGGGCGGTCCATGATCACGGATAACCGTTTCACGGTTAACTCAGTATACCCCCTACACGCAATATAATATGCAGTTATAGTATGATAGTATAATATACAATTAAGTAGTTCGTATTCACCACAAGATGCGAAGATATGAGAACCCACAAACGCGCACACGTACTCCATGAAGCGCGAAGAGACCATAACTGAGGCGCGTTATGGTGAGCTGGTGGGACGCGAAAAACACCGCGCCAAATCACGGTTAACGCGGTATCATGATCACGGGTAAGTGCGCAATGGTCACCGTAAGTCACGGTTAACTCGATTCACGATTGAGTGAATCACGGATAATCTCGTAAATACTGCGTAACGAAACACTACACCAAAAAGGGAACCTTTTTCGGTCAATATTAGGAACCGTTTATTGCTTGGAACGTTGAAATTACAAAACCCATTAACGCACTTCGACTTGAATACTTTACGAGCTTTCTTGTATACAGTGTACTTCATCTTCATGAGAGAGAGAGAGAGAGAGAGGAGAGAGAGAGAGAGAGAGAGAGAGAGAGAGAGAGAGAGAGATATTCATACTAAATTTCGTGTTTATTCGAATACAGTCTCGTTCTTGCTGTTCTTATTGCCGATTTAGTCCCAATTTACTGATGAAAAAATATGAAATACTGCATTTGTGGATGTTAATTTCACACGTTCAAAGGACAAATATAAACTGCGCACATTTAATAACAAAGAGAATAAGTAAAAATCAGTCAAAATGACCGAGAGAATCACTGTTTTTAAGACTCGTATTCGCAAATATCATTAAAGTGATCAGTGATATTTAACCACCATGGACAAGGTCGAACCACAATACGATAAAAATTACAATAATTTTCTCAAAGAAGAATGATTTAAAAGCAAAAATAGATAAATAAAAATAACCGATAGAAAATATTGTGTTTTTCACCGTTTCAACAAATTCTCAAACTGTTTATGAGCAATTTTCCAAACCATTTGGTAACAAGTGAATGGAAGGAAATTTCAATAAATAAAATACAGAATAAATAGCTGCTCTTATATATATATGTATAGAAACGCGCGCACGCACACGCGCGCGCGCGCCAATTTTTACCGACCTTATACACTTACGTACGTGTAAAGCAATCATTGAGAAAAGTAGTAAAAAGAACAGTAAAAAGCACATGAAGCATTCGTTCTCCTGTCAGCCGATGTTGACAGAAAAACAATTGAAGACACACTTAATCTTTAAAAAAATGATGAAAAGAAGTGCTTTAGAATTTTACAGTTTACGCTGTGCGCACATTTATTTCGTGTGTGTGTGTGTGCACGCGGTCATTTTAATATAAATGAGATACGAACTATTTGATAATTTTGTCTCTAATAATAATAATAATAACAACAGGTATTACCTTTAAATTAATCTGATAGCCCAGTAAAGCCAAAAGCTTAAGGGTCATTGTAGGCTTATATTGTAAAATAGAATGAAAAATAAATGCTCCCATGTTAAAATATTTATTTGGTAGAACCCAAATTAGGCGACTGCGGTTATTTAAACGACGTTAAGTACAATAACCGACCCCAAAACTCCACCCAATTGAAGATCCTATCAGATTAATGAGTGATTTTGCTTTATGCAGTACTTGACACTTGGCGACATTGCCATACATTCCCATTCGTGGTTCGAAAGTTGGAATTAACTCCAGACTTGGGAATAGTTTTTCCCGAACTGAGAAAGGTTAAGAAGAAGACTGTGATGCACCTGCGGGTCGGGTGGTACATCCAAGTTCACGAAAATTAATTTTGCGTTACTGAAGAATGAAAATCATCTACAGCACGTAACTCGATAATTTTCGCTGCATAATTCACATTACTATATTGACTAAGGGAAAAGGAACCTCGTTAATTAAAGTTATTTTATAGTTTGAGCCCAATTTCGTGTATTGCCAACAGGCTACAGTTACTTGAACTTGGGTGAATTGACTGTTCCACATTTGGGTGTACACTTTCATTGTATGTGCGTGAAATATTGTATTTTATGTAATTGAAATTATCTACTTTATATAGTATATAGTTTCCATAATATGAAGTAGGCAATATATATACAGGGTGTCCCATAAGTCTGGAACCATAGGGTAAAATAAGTAATTCTTGTTTTTCCGTTTATGCAAGTGCCCATGATGTCTTTGAGTAAGGAAGAACGCATCCAGGTAATTCTGCTCGTAGGAAATCGGAGTCAGAGGGAGGTCGCTGAGGAATTTAACAGATTGCATCCGGACCGCGCGCCAATAACACACAGCTGTGTCGGCAAACTTGTAGCAAAGTTCAGGGAAACGAGATCCATAGGAGATAAACCACGCAGTGGACCTCCGAGGACATCCACCGACGATGACACAGCCGCTACCATCCTCGCTCATTTCACAAACAGTCCCCAAAAGTTTCTTCGGCGTTTTTATTGCCGTTTTTATAATTTTGCCCTATGGTTCCAGACTTACGGGGCACCCTATATATATATATATACACGGTGAACCAAAAGTAGGTGGACAGTAGGTTGAATACGGTTTGTGTTATATTATATTATAACTATGGTGTTCATTATAACTATGGTGTTTGTGTTATATTATATTAAATATTATAACTAAATTTATTTAAATTTTATTTTGTATTATAGTATACAAAAAAATTAAATATGTATTCTCAAAATAAACGTTATCATTTACTGTCCACCTACATTTGGTTCACCCTATATATATATATATATATATACAGGGTGGCGCAAAAGTAGCGCATCATAGGAATTTTCAGTGTTGACTATAATATATAATTTTTTTTTCTTTTAGGTAGGGGATGGCTGCGAAATTAACAATAGACGAGAGGGTGAGCTTCATATCATATACCCTTTAAGATTGCAAAATCCCTGAAAGTTTTAGGTCAACTGTACGCTCATGATGATTGGTTCGGTTAAGTCATGATATTTTCGTTTGTTTTGACAGTAAACTAACGAAAATATCATGACTTAACCTAACCAATCATCAAGGGCGTACAGTTGACCTAACCGGGCATTCTGTTAACCTAACTGGGCATTCAGTTAACTTAACCAGTTGGTAGAGTCTAGAATTTGACGGTCCCGTAGCCATGACTCATTTTTTTTCCGCCGGCCATCAAACCAAAAAGATCCCAATACGGTTTAAAAATATATATTTTAAATTTGTTAAAATGCATATAACTGCCTCACTATTTGTTTCTCTAAAACACGAATGTTATTTTTGAAATCCTCGATTAGAACTGGAATAAAAAACAAATGTTAAAAAATATTACAGGCCATCAAACTGAAAAGATTTTTTATATATATATATATATAATTTTTTTTTTTTTAAGTTCGAGAAGAACCGATTCGCCTCTATTTAAAAGGGCATATCTCGGCGGAAAAACAAAGAAAAAGTGAGAGGAAAGACAGAGGAAAAAGAAAGGGTGGAGGGGACAGTCGAAGTGGAAAAAGACCAAGGATGATACGTATATATACCGGGTGTCCGAGAATTATCTGTACAATTTTTGGCTGTTATTAAAAGTCAACTATGAAGTGTAGAAATTCCAGTGTTGTCCCATTTTACAAAGAATCTCATTAAGTTTTTTCTGATATCACGTTTTGACAAGTTTTTTAGAAATGTACGCGGGTGACAGACATTGATGATTTAAAAGCAAGAATCACAGCTGCTATTGAGCGAATTGATGTGGATATGCTGCAGCGTACATGGCAACATTTGGAGTATCGATTGGATGTTTTGCGAATCACTAATGGTGCACATATCGAATGTTTGTAACAACGTTACTTTAATAAAAGAAACTTTTGAAAATACAGATTCTAAATAATCTTGTTTAAGAATTTTACGTGTGTTATCAAGAATTTTATTAAAAGATGAAATTGTACAGATAATGTTCGGACACACTGGAATTTCTAAAAAACTTGTCACAACTTGGTATCAGAAAAAACTTAATGAGATTCTCTGTAAAATGGGACAACACTGGAATTTCTACACTTCATGGTTGACTTTTAATAATTATAATCAGTACAGAATTTAAATTCTGTACCGATTCATCGATTTGTTGTACCTGGTATTTCGTACATTAACACCAAGCTCACCCTCTCGTCTAATGTTAATTTCGCAGCCATCCCCTACCTAAAGACAAAAAAATAGTCAACACTGAAAATTCCTATGATGCGCGACTTTTGCGCCACCCTGTATATATATATTAATTGGGGTTGTTCACCCTCCTTCGCAACACCTAAGGTCATATGACGGAGCAGACCTACAGCTTTACGTGCTACGTAGGATCCGAACCCCGGGTCGCTATAAAATCTGACCGCAGAGGACGGCCCCCGATCCAACTACAGCCAAGACCAAATATCACTTAACTTCGCTGATCGACGAAAATAGATGTTACGACAAGTGACCACGACGTAGCTCATAGAGGTATATATGTAACCGATCTATAGCTGCGTTTGTAGATGGCCATTGTTCTTCTCGTAAAGTTATTAATAGTAGTGTTCCTCAGGGTTCTGTCCTGTCACCAACTCTCTTCCTTTTATTTATCAATGAGCTATTATTAAGTCGCACTTCCTGTCCTATCCACTCCTATGCCGATGATTCCACTCTTCACTTTTCCTCTGTCTTCTCAACAAACACTCAATGCTTCCCGTGGAACAGCTATGCTACACCTGACCTCTGATCCTTCTGCCATCTCTAACTGGGGCAGTGAAAACCTTGTGGCTTTCAATTTCTCAGAAACTCGGTTCCTTCATCTGTCTACTCGTCACAATCTTCGACACGACTATCCCCTTACCTTCAATACACAACTCAAGCCTTCCTCCTCTCTTAACATTCCTGGCGTTTCCTTTTCTCGTGAGCTTTCCCTGAAGGATCACGCATATACTCTCTCTCTAAAACAGCTTTTAAGAGATTAGGTGTGCTATACCGGCTCCGGGTGGAGTCAGACTTTTCGTCTCATCAACTCCCCACCTCTTACTGACTATCTTCAATCGCTCTTACTGACTATCTTCAATCGCTCTTACTGACTATCTTCAATCGCTCTTATAACAGGACAATGCCATGCAGAGAGCATTTAAAGGACACGGACTCAAAGCCAAAAAAGGGCACCTCTTTGGGGGTCCGGAATAATATCACAACGAGGTGGTACATTGTGATGCGTCTTGAGAGAGTAGTTTTAACGTAGAACTAGTAATTTTATTTATTTATTTTTTTTCAGATTTTTCACATTACAGATTAGTTATACAAGTAACTTACTAAATATAGGAAAACTTCTTGATTTCTTTAAGAGGTTAGTTAAATGAAGGTGCAATAAACAATAAGAGTACAATCATATTTTATTCACAAAAAATTATAACAAAAACGGAATGATTATCGTTTACTGAAGTGCAGAGCTTTTCTGCTTTTAACAATCACAATACAAAAACATGAATGATAAGTGATTGAAGCAACATTGAACATGCTCATTACAAGGTAAGCAATACTCTTCTTCTAGAAACACTTAAAGCTTTGTACAGATTTTTTGCTGACTCCCTCCTCAACTCTATCACTATATCTCAATCACTATATCTCTCTCACCCTTCCTCCTCGCTGTAGCTCTCCATTTCATTGTATTAATTCCTGCAATCACTGTGTTACAGAAATAGGGGGAAAAAAAGAAGCATAATTTCATTGAACAGGTTTTCTGACAAATAATTCAGTACAGTTGTGCCATGTGCGTGAATACTTACATCTCAGCATTATAACCTTACCTTACAACCTTACAAAGGTTCCGCGCGATTACTTCTCATTTCGCGAAGGTCAAGCTTGACGCCCCTCCTCTCGAGTTGGCCTGGTGAAGTAGTGAGTTGGATTCTTGCGCTCTCCACCTCACATAGTCAGGTACGCCTGGCTCATCGGGGATTGTTCTGAGCCAGGCGTCTAGTCTTTTGAAGATTTCCACTGCAACTCCCTTCGTGTTTCTTAGGTCTTTGGGCAACTGATTAAACAGTTTTGGTCCTCTCACTACAAAACTATTTTCTTTCAGGGTTAAGGATGCAGATTATATAGTAAAAATAATCTGCAAAACTGAATTCCATTGTTTCAAACTTGGAAGACAGGAAGAGTGTTGGATACCAGCTAATTTCAAATACTGTTCTAATTTTCTGTAGAATAAAAAAAGATGCACTTACTAGAATTTTTACAACAATAACTTCTTTTGGGTCATGTTCTTAAAGATGTTAATAACCTCATTACGGTTAATTAATTATGGTTTCGTACCACTGTCTCTGGAAAGACCGTCCTTGTGCATTTTTTGGGTACTTCAGGATTGGTTGGCACGAAAATTCTCATATGTTGTGTCGATAAGTACTTAAGTGTTGTAAATGGGACACATTTTTCCCATATACTTAGTGTTATAATGGAGATGCGTTCCCGGAAGCAAATTTGCGAACTCGCTAATTTAAATTAATAGCCTATACATTGGTGTATATTTGTTGTGATTGGTCGGGGGAATGACTTCCGAGACTTGTAAATAAAGTATATTTTCTAGTAGAAAATTTCTATAAGTATACGGCATAAGGCAATGTGATTCAGACGCCTCTGTTAGTGTGTAGACTTCAGCCATGTTTTCAGTCGACGTAAAGCAGAAAAGCTCCGCTCACACACTCAACTTGATACAGGGCAGACAAGGAGAAGTTTCAGCAGCCTGCAGCACAAACACCTCGAGAGCATGTCTACTTGTATCCATGTCACAGAATGCCTTTGCCATATTGAGGGAGGCTGGCTTTCGACTTTTAATGGATTTTGTTTGACAGCGAACGTACTCGGAGCTTATTTGGACATGTATGATTTCACCATGTGAAATGCTTCTATTTGATATAAGCGACTTTTGTCCTTCAACTTTGTGTTAAGGATAGAATTATGGAGAAAAATTTGCACAAGTTCTGTATTATTATCAGTGTATTGTTATCATACCCGTAGCCACGTTGAGGCAGACGAGGCGGCCGCCTCGTCTGGCTTAACGGACATTTTGGATCAATGAGGAAATTGAATTTCAAAGGAAATCTGAGGAAATTGACAGAAATAGGATTTTACCTGTCTCGTACAAATTATATTATTAATTATAATTAATTTAATAATAAATAATTATAATTAATAAAATTATATATAAAATAATTAATAATTTATTATTATGAATTATTAAGTACAAAATTTCGATTTTGCCTAGTCGTACAAATCCAGTGCTTTTTAAGCAAAAGTTATTATTATCCAATTCACTTTGTTACCATACGCTCAAAGTGCATGATTTTGTGCTAGGATTAAAAAAATCTTCTGAAGGAGCATGGCCCCGGACCCCCTAGTAGGGCTATTTTCGCTTCGTCTGTTTTTAAGCTCTGGCTACGGCCTTGGTTATTGTATCTGGCTTTTGAATAATTCGCTTCGAAATACTCAAAAATGCTCTTCTAGATCCCATATATCCCCATTTTAAACAGACCACCGATATTTAAGCTGACAAAACGGCGTGACTTGACATTACCTGCGCCTGAATTTTTTCCAAGTTACCCGTTACACATTAGCTTGAAGGTGCTGAGACACTCAGGATATCACCTTTAAGCAATTGAATGCGGGAGTAAATAAGGGAAAATATATAGGTACATGTAGCTATTGTAAAAAGTAAGAAAGCCCAAGTACAAATGAATATAAAACAGAGTTAATCTTGCCGGGACGAAGGATCAACGGCTACTGAATTACTTAGATTATCATTGCCTGCATGTACGAACCAGGTTGTTGTACGGCGCCAGCCGTACCAAGTCTTCCGGGCAATGCTCGCATAGATGAACTTACATTTTCTGATGTTTTATTTTATCTGTTGCGCAACTTTCAGTTTCTGTACGGTTTTTTGAGAATTACTTTCTTTGAAGGTACAATGTAAGTAATTCCAATGGTAGTTGTAGGCTTAATTTTGTATTTTTTTCCAGGATTACATGAATTGTAGGGGGGATGATTGGGGGGTATTTCCTATATAGTCAGGATCTACGCCCATGAGCCTATATAGAAGTGTTACTCCCCCTTGACAGGAAAGGCCAGTTTCTTTTTTCACCATACTAAGGCAGAATAAAAATAGTTTACTGTATTCATATACAGAAAAAAGTTACTGGAAAAGGAACACTTCTGAGTCATAGAGGGAAAAGGGCAGGAGTTCAAGCCCCTGTGACCCCCCAATTCTGCACGGCCCTGATAACGAACACTGCTCTCCTAAACACTTTAACTGTATGCCTCCTCCTTTAAGGAGAGCACACAGTACCCAACTTTCTACACATTCTCATTCCTTTTCTGTCCAACTCTGTGACGCAGGAGTTAAGCAGTATTTTCATTCTTTCATCTACTCAACCGATGAACTCTGGAACAATCTTCCTGAATCCATCTTTTCCCCTGTCTATGACCTTCAATCTTTTAGACGCAAAGTGTCCAGGCATCTCTTGATTTTGGCTCTCTCCTTCCCTTATGGGAGGGGCGTTTTTGGCAGGCATTCGCCCTTGGCCCTTCCTTCCTGCATATATATATTTGCCAGTATAATTTTAATTAGATTATTTAAATAAATAAATGATTGATTGAAGCTCAAGATCACCAGATCTTTTCAGATCACATAAATAATGTTACTGATAAAGTAAATTAATTGGGTGAGTTTTCTTTCTTATAATAAACAAAATAATAAATGATAAAAGTCACATTAACGTTTCAGTTAAAGTTTGCAGTGAATGACGTTTATAATGCTTAATGAATTGCTTGGTAAGAAGAGTGTATGAACTGCTGAAAATGACGTTGATTACAATAGGCTAAAACGCAGAATAGTTAATTAGTGATTTGACGAAATAAGATTGCGCGGTTGGATTGGATTCTTTATAGTTAAAATACTACAGGAATGACAAAATATACCCTGCGAATGGCGTTGAAATTGGTCTTCAAATGATGGTGGTTCGCTTGCGACGAGAGGATGGAGATTTTCTTCAACTTTCAAGGAGGCGCGAGGTGTGACGTTCAAATCCGAGAGAGAAAACTTTGAGGGAATCTCGACTTAAGATATGATGTCACGTCATCGTGGTCGCGGCTGTGTGTCGATGGAACAATGGTCTTCTTGTGAAGGCAAAAAGAGTCGCTGCAGAAATTGTTGAAGAAGACAAAAGAAAATCTTCGAAAGTGCCTCTAGCTACATACAGTATATAAAACGACATTCTGGAAATTACTTTTCTCACGTCCAGTAGTAGTAAGTAAGGTGGTGAAATCCAAACACGTGGTCGGAAGCCCTCATGGAAGAGGTAGTCTTTTAGAAGATTTCTCTGAAACCACAAAAAATTTCCACCAGTTCCTTCTCATTTCGCTCAAATCGTTCTCCGACCTTCGTCGCAGTCGCAGAAACTCGGCTCCGCTTTGTCTCGCTCTGCTGCGATCCCTCAGCCTCGCTCGAGTTCCTTCGGCGGACTTTCGCCTCGTTCAAAATCCGTCCATTCGACCTTTGATTCTCACTTCTTGTTTAATAAACACTTCATTGCTGTTGCAAACCTGCAACCACTTCATCCGACGCGCAACCTTTTCAACCGACGTCTACTACTTCACTCGCAACCATATAATCACCACCAAATTCACAACGCTGATACTGACGTGCTCGTATGTCTCTCGTTTGTACATAACCTTTATTATATTGTACTTAATTTGTTCTGATGCTTGTGACTCTTAATCAGGGCCGCCGAGAGGGCAAGGAAGCCGGTTAAATCCCTGGGGCCCGGAAAGAGGAGGGATAAAATCTAAAAATATTAATAAAGCAATTGATTAAATAACAGAGGAAATATAATTAATGAACATACATTTTATAGAGATTATCATACTGTATGTTTTGAATAGTGACTTGGACATATAATCAGTTTGCCTGTACCATATACCAATCCTTCCCCGGGGCCCGGGGCAGCCTCGCCGACCCTGCTCTTAATAGAGAGGTAAATTATATATATAATGGAAATACATTTATTGATGGAACCATATCATAAATATCCTCCATTCAGTCTAGAGCACGTTAATGTGATTAATTAATTGTAATTGCCACTGGGTAGAGACGTTTTGAACACACTGTATATGAAGTGCAGTTGGTAAAAGTTAATAATAGTGAACAATTTTTTTGTTTTATAAAAAAAATGATCAATAAATTTCGAATAGCCTTTTATGCCATGAATAAGTGGTTTTGGTAAATGGAATTTGTAAATAAATCTATAAATAATAGTCAAACATGAGACTAGTTCGTGTAGAGCATACTATTCATATACTGTACTCGTATATAGATACATACTTGGGGGATTAATTATATTAGTCGAAATACATATTCTCTCCAATAAATCTCGCTTGCAAAAACACGCTTCCATGTGGTTGTATGATCTATTGGGCGATTTATTTTGAGGACAATATGGATTTCGGCTACTATAATTAATCGGCCAAATATCAAAATATCTGATAACTATAGGCTTCACGAACTAGGCCCATGTTTAGCATGGGAAAGCAAAAATTCTAAGGTAATTACTCTAACCGAACCTACAAAAAAATCACTTGCATGTACAGTAGTTGTATCCTCTATTAAAAGTCTAATACAGAAATTTATTTTTTAAAAATAAAACAAAATAATAATCACTATTCTTAACCTTATCCGCGCAGTTTAATTTTGAAATGTAGAGGCAATGTTCTTTTCGCGTTGGAAGCTGTTTGAGTCTGCACACTCTTCTAAGCCTAACTCGCCTAATTGACCAACCAGGCCGTGTAACCAACACGTGGAGGACTGAACATGAACACCGGTTGTAAGAAGAGCCTGTTTTGCCACTAAAATTCATTGAAAAATGAACCTTACTGTAAACAGATTTAAACCAACATATATACTTCACTCGGTGATCTATTGTAAACTCACAATTGCGTGTTATATGTAGTTCTTGAAGGAAAATATCGCAGATTAAAAAAAAAATGGCAGAGATAAAATTTGGTTTCTTTTATCTTTTCGATAAAGCCATATTAATGCAGTTTCGGAAAGCAACTAAAAGAAGTCTTTTTGAAAACATCTGGACAGAGATAGATAATGTTTGTGTATATATAAACCTTTGTTATATGAAGATACACAGCGCAACTGTATTTATAAGAATTTTAAAAATATCTTGAGTGATCAGATTTAATGTTTATGGACATTAATCTCATTCTAATTGGCTATGAACAATTCAGTAATTTAAAAGTAATTATTAACTTGAAGCTGTTATTAAATAATTCGTTGAAAACGTGTTATGTAATCAAATAGGTATAATAGTCGATCAAACATTTTAAATTTCTCTCTCTCTCTCTCTCTCTCTCTCTCTCTCTCTCTCTCTCTTACACACCAGGAAGCAGTGAAAAAGTATTCAGAGGGTCACTGGGTAAAGTTGTTGACCACATGGCATGGACATTACGCAGGATGTTCCCTGAAACAGAGAACATACGTAACCATCATGCTTTTTTAAGTATAATTAAGGTGACTGCCTTGAAATCTCTCATATATATATATATATATATATATATATATATATATATATATGTGTGTGTGTGTGACCACTATCGCGACCAAACAAAAGTGGTCACTTAAAGCAGGTGGTCACTTTAGAAAAAATCTCTCGGAGGCGAGCTAATAAACTGACCGCCTGTTTTCGGTTAGGTGCCTGACCACTTAAACGGATTAATCCAATAATTTTTAAAAAATCGATGCATTTTAGTACTGAAATTCACTCGTTTCAACTTTCTATTTATTTAACAATGGAAACGGTTTTCAAGATATAGCTATGAATAATGACAGGCTTAAGTTGTAATACCATTGCGTTTTTTTTAATCGTATGGTCACTTTAACAGATTAATTTCTGAACAAAAATTATTTTTAGTTGAGTAAAATCAGTCCATTTTAACAATATGGCGGTGGTCACTATACCGAGATAAATTTACATTGTATATACCAGTGATGGCGAACTACTCACCCACGGGTCAAATACTGACCCACGAGGCAATTTTTAGTGACCCACGAGCTCTTATTTAAATAAAATACGACTTTAATTTTTAATATTTTCTGCCTTACGGTTTTAAAATTATTTTATTCTCCCACCGAAATAAACAGCTGATACACATTGAAACGTTTTTAAACGTATAGCATACGTTTAAAAACGTGTGTGTATGTATGACAACTTACAATTCATCCAATTCGCCCATACTACTCAATTTGAAGATCTTCAGTTATCAGCTTTTCATTGGCTTGACATTGGTAATTTAGAAATGGAATTAGTTGACTTCCAAGAAAGTGCAGTATGGAAGACTAAATTTATTGATCTTAATCTGAAGTTACGAGAAAAGGAATTGGAGTCGTCAATTTTAGGTGTAACCAGAGAACAACAATCGATAGAAAGAGTAGAGAATCTTGCAAAATGGAACTCTCTACCAAATTCTTTTGCATCAATGAAAAAGCTAGCATTAGCTCTGCTAACAATGTTTGGTTCATCTTATTCGTGTGAACAGTCGTTTTCCTCCACGAATTTCGTCAAATCCACCACTAGGAATCGCCTTGGCACAGATATGAGTGCTGCGTGTGTGAGACTAAAGACAACTAAATATAAACCTCGGATCAAAACATTAGCAGCTAAAATCCAACAAGAAGCTTCTCACTAAAAATAGTAAGTAAATAAATTATTGTGACCCAATTTCATTTTTTTAAAAATCAAAAGTAACAAAAATGACCCGCCAACGAAAAAAGGTTCGCCACAACTGGTATTACGCAGTATACGATTTTGCCTGGGCCGCAGAAAAGTGGTCAGTTTAGTTGGGTGGTCACTATGCAAAGGTAATTACATTGGTTCTTACATTCTTACATTGGTAGGATTGTTAACGACAATAGGCCCTCTATAATAAAGGAATGAAATTAACTAAAAATATTATAATGGTCACCAATTTGGTCTTCCAACCAAATAAATGATGCCTTTAATAAAGGAGATGAAGAGGCTTCGTAGTTTTTTGTTAAATTAGCAAAAACAGAGGAATAATTATTTATTTACAGCAGTTAACAGTTTATATTGAAATATGCAATATTTCGATTCATGATTGTTGAAAATAAAGGAGTGATTTTATGCAGGACAAGAGTTCAGAGTTCAATAATGCAATGGTGTTAATTAAGACCAATGATTAGGATGACAAAATACAGTACTTAATAAACAGCAATAAGCCTACTTGCGGTATTACTTTGATATAAAATATTTTAGTCCGACTCTCAGTAGCGGAAAACTCTTCAGATAACCTATGCGAACTGTTAGGTTGAGATTTTCTTTGAATTTATAGGCTGTATAACAAAGTAGCCTGGCACAACGCTGTAAACACTGTAGGCCAAGTGAGTTGGGCCTATAGGTTCGAATCCTGGTCGGGGATAAACTCTGCATATGCAAACATGCGCGGTACCCTCATATTTGAGAAATAGATTTTAATTAAATGCTCTCCATTGGCTCGAGTGCAAGGGGGTTGGCAACGCAAAAACACACTTGGAGGCAAAGGTGTTATGCGTTTCCTCGGCTGATGATATGCTGCAAAATTTCTTGTAAACTTTTATCCTGTCGCAGCCGAATGGTCAATGCTCGCGTCTCCAAGTCAGAGGACAGGCTGCAAATCCTGATGGTGAAAAAAAAAATATATATATATATACACATACACATATACATACACTGTCTGCCAAAAAAAAAAGGGTTCTATGAAAAAACTTTATAGGGCTATGGGTTGATTGCCTGTGCCCTCATCTGTTGGAAATTTCCAGCAGACTTCAGTGGAAGGTTACCGACAAAAGCCCTATGCTTTTTCGTTAGAGAGTTATGAATATGTAGGTCTTTAAAGGACCTTTTTATATTTAATTGATTACGGTAATTTTTAGCGTCAGGATTTTAGAAGCTTATTGTTAATGAAAAGAAATTGCCCCACCTTAATTTTGCTGGGTCCTTGGTTTGCTTCGATGTAGGGCGTTACGATCTTTTTCGGTGTAGGGCCGCCACGATGGAGTTACGCGACGAATTTACTTTGAGGTAATTAATATAGGCAGTCACAATATAAACACTTTAGGGTGTAGGCCTACCCTTTTATGAGTATTAAGTTTATTATAAGGAATTCACTCAGAACTTTAGGGAAGACAGAAGCACATCCTCCCTGTTTAAAGCGTTCGCTGTAACATAAACAGCCCTGAGGCTACTCCTTTAATATATCTTCATATTTTAGTATAAATTGCTGATTTGACAAAGGTTGTTGACTCTTTCTCTCTTGTATTTTGCATGGGTTAGCAAATGGAAAATTTGGTTCACGTGAAAGAAATGAAGGTTTCTCGTGGTTATACAGACCCGACGCCTACATACGGTTTCTATGTATGTATGGCAATCATTTCATTCCCATTAGGTTATGTCGCCAATCCCGAGCCAATTTTGTATAGATATTTAATTAAATTAATTAATAATTTATATTTAATTATGAAATAAAGGTATCACATACGATACCATGTTGTAAGCGCATATAGTTTTTCCATAGGTTCACTAAAAACATCGATGGAATCAACATTTTTCAAACAATCAGTATGAAACTTTATTACATGTAAAAGATACATAAAACATCTACTTGTAAACCAAATTTCAGTTCGAAGCTATCAAAATAACGATTTATTAAATATTTCTCTAATACTACAACTGATGCTCGACAAACTAATCAAGAATCCTTTATTTCCATTTTCACTTTTGTAAATTCTAATATAAGATTTTTTTTTTGCAGGGTTATAAAATATAGTGAATATGTCATTTTCAGAGGAAGATAAGATTATAATTAAGCATTATAGATTAGAAAAGGGATATGGACGAACGAAATTACTCTCCGAATTCCCCAACAAAGGATGGACTCTTGGTGGTTTGGGAAAGCTTCGAAAGAAAATTGACGAGACTGGGGATATCAAAAGGAGAGAGGGAAGTGGGCGACCAAAAACTGTTCGCATACAAGACAATATTGACGACGTCGAAGAACGTATATTAAGTCAGGAAAACCAGCCAGGAACCCATATGACACCAGCTCGCATATCAAGAGTTACAATTATCAGAAACTAGTATGAGACGCATAATTAAACAAGATCTTTAACTAAAACCTTTCAAAAGAGTGCACGGGCAAAATTACTCAAACTGATGAGCAGAAACGAGTTCAAAGATCAAAACAAATCTTACGGCATACTAGCAGCATTTGATAAACTTTCAAAGGCTTTTTTCACTGATGAAAAGAGATTCACTGTGGAGCCACCTCGGAACAGTCAAAATGACAGAGTTTACTCACACGTGTCATGGTGTCAGTTGGCATATCAAAGTTATGAAAAACATCCATTCATTTTATTGAGCCTGGTGTAAAAGTCAATGCCGAGTACTATCGAAATACTCTGCTGGGAAACATGCTTTCGAAATGCAAAATCTGGTCAACGGTCGTTATTATCTTTTTCAGTAAGACGGAGCAACGTCCCATACAACAATAGCAACTGTGAAATACTTAAAAAATAATGTCCCAGAATTACTTGAACCCCAAAATTGGCCACCTAACAGTCCTGACTTGAAGCCTGTTGACTATGGAAGCTGGGAAAATTTGGCACAGAGAGTTTACAGGAGCAGGGTGAGAAATGTTGATCACTCGCGTCAGCTTCTTGTTGAGAAGTGAGAAGAGATACCACAGGAGCAGATCGATCGAACCATTGATAAATTTCGTCCAAGATTGAAGAAAATTGTTGAAACAGAAGGGAAACATATTGAACAATTTTTTTAATAGGAATTCCAAAAGAGTAAAATGTTAATTTGATTTCTTTTGTAAACTTAGGATTTAAGTTCTGTTTCGAAATTCAAAATCCTTTTTCTCTTTTCATGGTTTTTTAATGGAGGCATTTCCTATATTTATAAATCTTATGATGTATTGTATAACTAAAATGAGAATAAAAATTTTATTACCAAAGTTTTACCGCCTTTGTGGACTCCCAGAATTCAAAACTGGAGCGATATTGAACATAAACAATCCTCATTAAATCATTAATTTTGAATATAATAATCTGAAAATTGGTGTACATATATACTGTTCACATAGTTTTGCTTTGTACGAGTTTCATTATGATTGGTTAATAAATGTTTTCATGGCTGTTTTTTAGAGTGAACCCTTTTTTTTGGCAGACTATATATATATATTATATATATATATATATATATATATATATATATATATATATATACACACACACACAGACCGTGCATGGAACAAGGAACTCTTCTTCATTTAATTATCCCAGAAGAGTTCCTTGTTCCATGCACGGTCTGTGTGTATCATAAAAAACTCATGGGACCATTCTGAGTTCATTCCCATATATATATATAATATATATATATATATATATATATATATATATATATATATAATATACACAGTGCGTTCGAAAAGTCTCTCCGCAGTCAACGTGCTTGTTGTCAAGTGTTTGACAAGTGTAGACGAGTTGCTCTGTGCCTGCAAAATGGTGGAAAACACTTTCAACACATGCTTTAAAATCAAAAGGTTATGTAATAAAATCGCTAAATCATGGTTCAATGAAAACATTGTAGTTTTTCGATTTCCTATGCGTTTAACATCGCACTGCGGAGAGACTTTTCGAACGCACTATATATACAGTATATATATATATATATTATTATATTAAACTTACACAGGAATGAAAAAATTTCATTATGTGGGGGGAGGGAATGCCACATAAACGTATATAGAAGACGACAACATCTCCGAATGGCTCCCCTCTTTAGTACCTTGAGGGGAAGGCAGAAGGTGAGGTTTAATTTCCGAGCTTTAATTAAAGGGAAAGAAAAACTATTTCCCGCGCGAGTTCGTCATCGAAGTCGAAGGATATTAAAGTCCTATTTCATGAATAATTCTCAGTTAATTGGAAAATTGTAGATTCAAGCAGTCCTATTATTTTCCGTTGCATTTATTATGTATATTATGTGCAGGGTGATCCAAAAGTAATTGTCCAATACATTTTTTATCACCCTGTATATTAAGTGCTTTAAGTGGAGAATGTTCTAAAAATTATTACATTTTCATTAATAATAATAATAATAATAATGTTTGGGTTTGTTCAGTCTCCTTCCTAACGGCAAAAGTCGTGTGACGTAGGGAACATACAGCTTTATCCGTAGGATTCGAACCATCTAAGGGTCACTACATCATCTAGGCGGCGAGGAGGGTCAGCCATACAACTACTAAACAGACCCAACGCCGCTTCACCTCGCTGATCCGATGAGATGATGTGCTATGACGTGGCCAGATGTAGCCCTTTATTAGTCTTAAAAGGGTGAATAAGTTACACTGGTGAAAAGAGCTTATAATCTCTATATTTCGTGATGGGTACAATTCTCGCATATATATATATATATATATATATATATATATATATATATATATATATATATATATATACATATATATATATATATATATATATATATATATATATATATATATATATCGGGTCCGCAAAAAAAAAAGGAGCATGACGAAAATTGCTCTCACGCTCGCATTTTTTGCCGGACCCTTAAATGTTATATATCTAGCTAAAGATAAAAGAGCCCAGAGTTGTATAAAACAAATTTCATCAAAATCGGTCATAAAATAAAGATTTTATGGCCACAAACGTGCAATGACTAAAAAAAGTGAATTTCCGCGTAAAAATTTAATGTTTTTCTCATTTTAAATTATTGTTTTCAGATGCCTAAATAATTTTAATCAATAAAAATGATAATATGCCCTTTTCTAAAGAAGATAAAATATTAATAAAACATTATAGACTTGATAAAAATTATGGCGCAATAAAATTATTACAAGGGTCCGCAAAAAAAAAAGAAGCATGACGAAAATGTTTACTGTACATTTATTTTTACACATAATGACAAATAACTTATTTTAGGCAAATAAGCAACAAATAAACTAAGTTAGTACCAAATTTCATGTCAATATAATTTTACAATTTCCAAAGAAAACGAAATTATAAGACTAAAAAAATTGTTCGATATGTAATAATTTGTAATAATATGTAATAATTACTCTTGCAATAATTTTATTGCGCCATAATTTTTATCAAGTCTATAATGTTTTATTAATATTTTATCTTCTTTAAAAAGGGCATATTATCATTTTTATTGATTAAAATTATTTAGGCATCTGAAAAAAATAATTTAAAATGAGAAGAACATTAAATTAATTTTTACGCGAAAATTCACTTTTTTTAGTCATTGCACGTTTGTGGCCATAAAATCTTTATTTTATGACCGATTTTGATGAAATTTGTTTTATACAACTCTAGGCTCTTTTATCTTTAGCTAGATATATAACATTTAAGGGTCCGGCAAAAAATACGGGCGTGAGAGCAATTTTCGTCATGCTCCTTTTTTTTTTTGCGGACCCGTTATACTGTATACTGTACATTAAGGTTAGATTTGTTTCTTTTAGCTCAGATTTGAAAAATTGATAATTGCGATAATATATATATATATATATGTTAACAGGTTTGGTAAAAGGGCTTAATAAGTTTTTGTATATATAAATTATACATATAGGTGTATATATACATTTTGCATGCATGCATGCGTGCAACTGGGCCCCTATTCGTGCAAAAAATGTGCTTTCAGCGTTTCCTTCACTAATATATATATGTCCTTGGTTTTGCTTGCGTCCTAATTGTTCAATGTCACTCCACCTCAGGCCTACAGTTTAACGTGGAATCCGAACCACGCTCCACCAGCAGCCCAGCGTCTTAACCACCAATTTATCTGCCAACCACTTTCTTTATTGTGCGGAAGGATGAACAGCTGGGTTTTTGTTGCGCGCCGCCTGCCGTCACTGGGTCTCGATCCCGGGGCTGATGGATTCGTAGTGAGCGACGCTAACCACTACACCACCGAGGCGTATTAGTATCAGTATATATTTTTTCATGCTGGAAGGAGGAGCAAGGGCGAATGCAAAAGCGCCCCCCCACCTCACCATATAAGAAGCGAGCCAAAATATCATGGTCAGGGGTTTTCGAGATGCCTAGACACTGCGTTTGAAAGATGGGAGATCAGAGACAGGAGGAAAGATGGATTGAGGAAGATTGTACCAGAGTTGACCAGTTGCGTAGATGAAAGATTGAAAATACCTATTAACCCTTGCGTTAGAGAGTTGGACAGAAAAGGAATGAGAAAGTATATATATATATATATATATACATAGACTGCAAAATTAAGTAATTGTAAAGATAACAACAACAGAAAAATATTAAATGATAAACTGCAGAGTATCGATTGCGTCATACAGGAACTAATTGAGAAGCATACAAAAAAAGACGACGACGACGCTATAGAAGCAATAAATATTTGTTGAGGTTTCAAGTAATTTTAACATGTTTTGTATTTCATTAGTGGCAAATTGGAATTCACTTTTAGTGGTGTTTGGTGGTCTGTAGACGTCCATAATGGTTAGGTTCAGTTCTTTTACTTCTAAAATAATAATTTTGACTGTGCTGTTTGATTTGTTTGCCTTCACCTCGCGTGTGTATGTGTTTTTCACGTAGATACAACACCCTCCCTCTCGTCTAGCCACTCTATCTGCTCTGTATTATGTATATGTTGTAGTCCAGCAATGCTATTTCAGTATTCTCGATGCAGTTTTCACAGCCTTTTTCGCACTTGTGTAATTGTGTTTCCGTTCGGCATATGATATCTATGCTGGTTTCCGTAGCTAAATTTTGCAAGTATTGTAATTTGCAGTCTGCATGGTCCGTATAGAGGCCTTGTATATTTGTGTATAATACATTTACCGGGTTTCTAACCTTCGTGTTCGATTCTCTTAAATGATGGTCGTTTCCTGGTCGATGTCGGTTCCTGTTTGGTGATATATATATATATATATATATATATATATATATATATATATATATAATATACACTGCGAATCTTCCGTTTAATAGTAAAAGTTTTGACGGTGATCGCGGGAAATGTATGTTTCATTACGGTATAATCGTACACTCGTACAGTGACTCCGCGTGTATACTTTTTGTATACCTTCGCACTATTGTGCGAGGGTACAATTAAACACCCTGTTCAGTGCTACCCTCCCAACTCGTAGAGGTAATTCTAGAAACGAGAATACCCTGAAAGACATTATAAATAAAGTGTCGACCCTCCGGGATAATGAGAACAATATTACCTTTTACGTTACTAACTTCCATAGAATACCGGTAATCTCTATGGATGACGTAGACGTCTCGGTGCTCCTCAAACAGTATAATGAGGTACAAAAGTCGATAGTTGAACTGAAACACCAACACGTGGTGTCAAATCAGAAAAACGCGATTTCGCTAGAACAATTCCGGTCAGAGTTAGATGCGTTGAAAGAGACGCTCCTCCCAAAGCCCAGTTACTCGGAAGTAGTTCAGCAAGCCAGATCTCCAAGAAGCGCGTCGGGCAGCGAGGGAAACTAAATCCCCGCCTCCAACTCCCCCCTGAAGGTGGGGTGGAAACGCAGCATGCAGGGGTAGCGGTCAACCCTCTCCGTTCAGGAAAGGACCCTGCTCCCGATTTCACAATGAGGAACAGGGACGGTCAATGCCGAGAGACGAGGCATCATTGCCCTCTTCCCTGCCTCCCACTGCAGAGGAGAGTGTTCGATTACGCCTCGCTCGGTGCGCAGTTCCCCCCTCCCACCGAAGAAGGAGGCACGCGCGGCCGTCAGGTTATAAACACCGCTAACAGACCCTCACCAAGCCACAGAGTAAGGGAGGGGCCTCCTATCCCCCAAAGGTTGTGCCACCCATCCCCCAGGCAGGCGAACCCTGCCTCAGGGAGATCGAGGGAGAGGACGGGTGGGTAACTGTTAACAGGCGCCCTTCCCGAAGGTTCCTCAACCGGTCTCCGCGGCGAGGCCACCGATGGGGAATCTCACCCTCTTTGTGTCGCGAATTCAGCTCTCGAACGAGGCAAGCGATATTCGACACATGATGGAAGAAGTCATTGGTGAACACAGTATATTGATAGTTAATAAACTAAACACGAAATCTCCGTATTATAACTCATTTAAAGTAATAATTAAAGGTGTAAATGCGCATTTCAACCCGTATAATATGAGTCAATGGCCAGACGGTATTATTGTTAAGGAGTTTATTCACTTTTCCAGGAGATTTGATAAATAATAATAATAATAATAATAATAATAATAGGCGCCCTAACGGTAATGCCTGAAAGTTGTACTGTGTATAATAATAATAATCTTACTAATAATAAATTTTCTATCAGTCATGGCGGATAACTTGTTGAAAATAGTCTCATATAATGTAAGGTCAGTGAGGAATTCAACTGTAGATGTTCATAAAATCTGCGACAGTGCAGATTTGATACTCCTGCAGGAGCACTGGCTACCTAAGCAAGAGCTAAAATTCCTCTCTACCATCCATGATGACTTTATGTACCATGCGTCATCAGCAGTAGACTTGTCAGATGAATTAATGTACGGTAGGCCTTTGGTGGTGTTGCTTTCTTATTAAGGAAAAATTTGTCAAAACATAAAATTTTTAACAAGCGATAATGTAAGGTTGTTAGGCATTGAATTACAAGTGAACAATGATTGCATATTAATTGTAAACTGCTATTTACCATACAACAACGGCAGTAATCTAGATGAATACATTGATTTGCTGTACAAAATTAAGTCATTATCAGATAACCCCAAATATTCTCACTGTATAATAATGGGGACTTTAACGCACATGTGAACTCGGAATTCTTTGTAGAATTGGGTAACATGTGCGAGTCGGCCAATTTAAGTATAAGTGATGTAGATGTATTAGGGGTAGCCAGTGGTAATTTTACATACGTTAGTGATATGAGTGGTACCACCAGGTGGATTGATCATTGTCTCACTAGTAATAATCTAAAGGATCGAATTGTTAGAGTTCATATTCTGCATGATTTCCTTCTTTCTGATCATAGACCATTAGAAATATTAATTAACGTTACCAATTTATGCGCAACACGACTTAACAAGAACTCAATAGGTAAGAATAATCGCGTCGATTGGTCCAATGTTAATATGCAGCAGAGAATAGAATACAAAGACAGAACAAGTCACCTCTTTAATAATTTAGAAATTTTGCACCTTGCCTGTAATAATCCTTACTCAAATGATCCTCACTGTAAACTCATAGATAGGTATTATAGTAAGATAATATCCCTGTTAAGAGAAGCAGGAAGCCCCTGATTAAATCTTACAACTATCATACTAAGATTATTCCTGGATGGAATGATTTTATTGCCCCCTGAAGAGGGAATCGAAAGACGCCTATGATTTGTGGTGCTTTCATGGTAGACCCAGATTAGGACCAGTATACATGAATATGTGTAGAAGTCGGGGTCAGTATAAGGCGGCCATAAGGCGATGTAAACAGGAAGAAGAGTCTATTCGAGCATCAAAAGCCTGTGAAGCTCGCATAAATAACGATAATAACAAATTTTGGAAATTTGTTAAGAATCAAACGGGTGTCAAAAATGTCCTCCCTCCGACAATCGATGGGGTGTCGGGGGAGGATGAAATTGCAAAGCTGTGGAAAAACTACTATTCTAACATTCTTAATAGTGTGAGTAGGGATAATCTTAAGATAGATTGCAGCGAAACGATTGTGGGAGGGACAAGGGAAAATACTTTGATATCATTTTCTGAAGTAAAGAGGTTAATTAAAGAGTTAAAGACTGGTTCTGCGTCAGGGGTAGATGACTTATCGAATGAGCACTTAAAATATGCAAATGACGTAGTATGTCTGCATATATCATTGCTCCTATCAGCCATGCTTGCTCATAGCTATATCCCTGCAGAGTTCATGAGGGTATATATCTTGCCCCTGGTCAAAAATAAGTATGGAGACATTCTGTCCAGCAATAATTACAGGCCTATTGCTGTCGCTTCCTGCTTCTCGAAACTACTAAAAAACTCTTGTTACTCCGATTAAATGATTTCCTATGGACATCTCCTAATCAGTTTGGCTTTAAAAGGTCCCACTCAACTGACCTGTGTATCTATGTACTTAAAGAAACAATATCTAAATACATTGACAGTAATTCAACTATTTATAGCTGTTTCCTAGATATAAGTAAGGCATATGATAGGGTGAACCACAATATTTTATTTGCAAAACTAGAAGACAGGAAGGTTCCCATGTACATATTAAATTTATTGAAATTTTGGTATTCCCACCAATCTTTCACTGTTAGGTGGGGCAATGTACTATCCGAGTGTTTTGGCTCCTCTTGCGGGGTGAGACAAGGCTCCTTTATGCGATAACTTAGTTTATGATGATATGGTTAATAAGTCCCTCTGTTAAAGGTCTGGATCGGCTACTAAAGTCTGCGAAGTGTATTCGCAGAAACATGATATTCTTTTTAATGTTACAAAAACTAAGGTTATGCAATTTCATCCTAAAAGCTGTAATCAGCCAGCTGATATAAGGTTTAAAATGAATGGTGAAGTAATTGAGGAAGTACAAGAGTTTAAGTATTTGGGTCAAACTATTACCAGCTCCTTGAGTGATGACTCGGATATAAGAAAACAATCTCGAAGCCTGTGTGCTAAAGCGAATATGACCATAAGGAACTTTCGATTCTGTACAAGTGAAGCTCAAGACATTCTCTTTCGTACTTTCTGCAGTAATATATATGGACAGCAACTGTGGGTGAATTATAAAAAAGGTTCTGGCAGAACCCTAAATTTGCTGTACAACAGGTCTTTTAGACTCTTGCATAAATTACCCCCGAGATGCTCAGCTTCGCAAATGTTTGCTACCCGCAATGTCCCGAGCTTCCCGGAGGTAACAAAATGTGCTCAACACAGTCTAATGCAAAGAATTAAAAAATCAACCAACCCGATCATCCAAGCTATCCATGAGTCCTGCCATTTACCCTCTAAGCTATGGACTTCTTGGTACGAAAACGTCTGTCTGTAGCTCCACTTAACTTCGACATTGCAGTATTATTTCTAATCAATTGTATATATTTCTATCCTTAGTATAGTGCGTTCGAAAAGTCTCTCCGCATTGCTATGTTCAACGCATAGGAAATTGAAAAATACAATGTTTTCATTGAACCATGATTTAGTGATTTTATTACATAACCTTTTGATTTTACACCATGTGTTGAAAGTGTTTTCCACCATTTTGCAGGCACAGAGCAACTCGTCTACACTTGTTGTCACACTTTTGATAACAAGCACGTTGACTACGGAGAGACTTTTCGAATGCACTGTATATGAACTGTCATTGTATTAATAATATTTGTCATATGGACTATAGTCTGCCAATAAAGCTTTTTATTTTCATATATATATACAGTATATATATTTTCTGGTTTACAACTTCAGACCAAAGAAAATAGAAAACTAATATTAATGTGAGGTGGTCACTTGCATTTATAAATAGAACTGTCAAGAGTCACCTTTATCAAGAAATCTCGGAATACTTTAAGCTGGAGTCTGCAGAATAACTGTATGGAGACGAACCATTTATATTCCAACATGACCTGGCTTCAGCTCATGCGGCTTGTGCAACATCTGCGTGGTTTGATGCTCATGAAAGTGAAGTACTACCATGGTCAGCACTCAGCTGATCCTCCCGATCTTAATCCAGTTGAAAATCTTTGGAATATTGCTAAGCAGAAGGTCCAAAAGCGTAAACCAGGGACACTTAGTGAACTGAAGAGGTGTTTGATGACAACCTGGCAATCGATAACTACAGAAGAATGCAAGAGGATTGTCGATTGGAGGCCGTAATCAGAGCTAAGAGTGGACCAACTAAATACTAAAACGCAGAGTTAAAAATTCTTTGATAAAGGCTTAATATATTGGCAGTACTCCATAAACATAATGAATTTATTCTATTTTTTGTAACACCTGACAAGATATTCTAATATTTTGGTATATCGCTATGCATTCACTTTTCAATATTTAATAAGGTTTTTGCTGTTTTTTTTTTTTTTTTTTTTCAAAACTGGCACACAGGTGTCTTTTATCATAATGACGTCACAGATACGCGATATTCTTCATGAAGGTGTATAACTTAAAGGTATTATCAAGGTCATGAGCGCATTTGAGACAGTATTTTATTTTTTTGGTCCGGAGTTATTTCCCGTGGTTGTTCGATATGTTACTTGCTTACTGTTATTTGTAATCTCTATAAACGCTTGTTGTCTCTCTCTTGTTTTGAAGTTTTGTTTTTATAATGCGTGTTAAGTAAACAACAAAATATTGAAAACATTCTTGTAAAGATTAACACGAAGAAACATTTGGGAGAAACGATTATAGGAGAACTTATTACTGTTATTTTAGTTAATTTTAATGGAATTCTTACGCGTAGGTCAACTATTTGTGTACACTATTTCACCACCATTTTCTGTCAGCAGTGGCTGTGGAAGAAGAATGTAACGTGAAGGTTTGTTTAACCTTCTTCGCAACATCTGAGGTCGTATAAGGGAGGGGACCTATACAGCTTTACGTGGGATCCGAACCACGGGTCGCTACATAATCTGGACGCGGAGGACCATCTCCCATCCAATTACTATCCAGACCCAACTGCTATCCAGACTGAATATCGCTTAACTTCTCTGGTGGGCGGGAAGCGGTGTTAAGACATTGCCATGACGTACCACTGGCGGAAGAAGCAGAGCTTTGTCTATTCTATAGTTCACTATTACTATTATTTTGGTGTAAAAGCTTCGCACGTTTATAAGTGTAAGAATGGCAGAAATTTCATTATTCCTTATTTTCATTTGTTTTTCCTTCTTTTATACTCTGTTTTCTACGTTCATTTTTGGGCCTAGAGTGAATTTTAGTTTTCGTCAGCCTGTAATTTTTGTAAAACCCAGCTATGGACTGTCCCAAATCAATATGAGAAATGGGGAGTGGGGTGCAGTGATAAATCTGCTACGCGTAATGTACTCGTCTCGATCCAGGTCCCTTTTAAAAGGGGACTTGTTTTTCCCGGTTGAGGGCGTTTCCGCGCGTCTCTCGCAACGTCCTCTGGTGGACGAAGAGCGTTAAACGGAACTACCCAACAACTTCGGCGACTTAACAGTATAATAGTTGGGGGGGGGGTTAACCTTCGTCGTAACGGAAAAAGTCACATAACGGAGGGGACCTACTGCTTTACGTTGGATCTGACCCTCTACCGCAACGAGGAAGATCCACAGAATCAATTTAATCGGTGAAATCTCGAGTCCAATCCGAGAATCGAATCCAGAACCCTAAGATTAACAGCTCAATGCTCTACCACAAGAGGCTATACCTTGACGGGCATATACAGATAACTAAACTCCACTAATGCATAAATATATCCACCACGTAACATCATTCTTTTTCTGCATTAAGCATTTGTTCTCTTATTTTTGTAGTAAATTAACATGTTTATTAACACATCACATCTCAGTGTGGTCAGTGTGTGATCATATATAAAATGCATTAACTAATTTCTATACCGACTGATCGCATCATTCTCATATTATATACATGTTAAAGTCAAAAGCCGAAATCAGTCAATACCGGTAGTGACTCGTCCATACGCATATTGACCTGTACTGACTGATTTTGGCTTTTGACTGCGATATACATATATACCTTTCAAATGTCCCGTGCGATGATTCCTCATTTCACGAAGGTCAAGCTTGTCGCCCCTCCTCTCGAGTTGGCGTGGTGAAGTAGTGAGTTGGTTTCTCGTACTCTCCACCTCATATAGCCAGGTACGCCCGGCTCATCGGGGATTGTTCTGAGCCATAATCATCTTTTGAAGATGTCCACCGCAACACCACTCGTGTTCCTTAGGTCTTTGAGCAGCTAATTAAACAGTTTTGGTCCTCTCACAACAAAACTATTTTCTTTCAGGGTTAAAGATGTTCCCTGTCTCGCCTTTAATTTGGGAACACGCCACAGTCTTCCTTTTCTACTTTCCACTGTTGTTTGGGGAGTTACAGGGGTCAGAGTAAGATTAGGGACTAGTTTCTCCATTATTTTCAAAGTGTAAATAATGGTGTATATCTCTCTCCTCCTTTCCAGTGAATATAGGTTTAATTCGCGTAACCTTTCCCAGTAATTTAGTTCTTTGAACCCATTGATCTTGGCTGTGAAGCTTCTCTGAATTCCTTCTAGATGTCTAATGTGTTCTTTTTATATGGGCATGTTAGGATCGAGCAGTATTCCAATTTGGGTATGATCAGTGTTTTCAATAGAGGAATTATATTCCTATCCCTTCGTTTAAAGGTTCTCAGTATCTGCCCAGTTATTCTCTTTGCTCTGTTTACTGCTATCTTATTATGTGTTTCAAATTTCGCATCATCAGTCTTTACAACTCCTAAATCTCCTAAATCTAATTTCTCTGAATTTCCTGTCCATTTGGGGGATAATATTCCATGGATTTTAGGTCCTCCCTTTTTTTCCGTACCGTAACAGTTGAAATTTCTCAGTTTTAAACTTCATATTGTTGTCTTCTGTCCCCTTGCAGATTCTGTTCATGTCTGTTTGTAGAGATCCCATGTCTTCTGGGTTTCTTATTTTTCTACTGATCCTTGTGTCATCGGCAAAGGATGTTACTGTGCTGTCTCTAGTAACGTCCTCATCTATGTCAGTTAGCATGATTATGAAGAGTAGTGGAGCTAATACTGTTCCTTGTGGTACTGAGCTGAGGACCTCTGATTCCAATGAAGATATTCCTTGTACTGTAACGACTTGCCGCCGCTCATTAAGGAAATTATAATGAGGCGTTGCGTGGAAGAAGGCGACCTAGCCATTTTTGGCGAAAATGAATTATTGCTGTTTTCAGTAGCTTAATATATTATATTAAGCTACTGAAAATCAGCAATAATTCATTTTCGCCAAAAATGGCTAGGTCGCCCTTCTTCCACGCAACACCTCATATATCCACTTCCCTACTTTTCCTGTTATTCCCATATATTTCAGTTTATGTATTATGATTCCATGGTCACACTTGTCGAACGCTTTGGCAAAGTCTGTGTATATTACATCATAGTTTTCATTGCATTCCAATGCATCAATAATGTTGTAGTGTTCCATTAGTTGTGATAGGCATGATCTGCCTGACCGAAATCCATGTTGGTTATCGTTTAATTTTTTCCGAGTTTCCAAAACGTTGTAGATTTTCTGTCTAACTACTCTTTCAAATATTTTAGCAAGATGAGAAGTAAACGACACACTGGCCTATAGTTCTTGGCCTCGGATCGATCTTCTCTTTTATATATTGGGACTATGTTCGCGCT
The DNA here is from genome assembly GCA_023014485.1 of Bathynomus jamesi. NCBI lineage: Eukaryota > Metazoa > Arthropoda > Malacostraca > Isopoda > Cirolanidae > Bathynomus > Bathynomus jamesi. The sequence goes on along the minus strand of JAJOZX010000167.1, from coordinate 1,111,562 downwards.
CTTCAGGATGTCCGGTATTTCTCCCGTGTCTAGTGATCGTCTCCATATCCAATATAGGGGCTCAGCGATTGCATTCTTGCAGTTTTTGATCAGTGTCGCATTCCATTTGTCCGGTCCTGCCGCTGAGTATGCTTTTAGTTTCCGTATAGCTTGTGTAATATCATCTGTCGTAAAGTCGAAGTCCGTTATAGTTTTTCCCCTTGTAGTTCTTCTTCAAAGAACGCGTTTCTATCGCATATCCATTTGTCAGTTTTTGGGATACTGAATGATGATTCGTACTGAGCTCTTAATATTTCAAATACTTCTATTAGATCGTCAGACAAAGCACTGTCTTCGTTTTTCAAAGGTCCGATTGGCGTGTGGTTTTTCGACTTCCTTTTTGCAAAACCAAATAGATAACACCAAATCCACAAGTCAGGGATCTTGGAGTAATAATGTCGTCGGATGCAGAATTCAGAGAACACTATAACATCAAAATTACAACGGCTAGAAAAATAATGGGGATCATCTGGAGGAGCTTCCGCAGCAGAAAAGCAAACATCATGCTCAAATTATGGAAGAGTCTAGTCCTTCCGATAATTGAGTATTGCTCAGAACTCACAAGCCCATACAGAAAACGAGACATTGCGAACATTGACGCTATACCAAGGACTTTTACATCTAAGATAGAGGAAACGGAAGGTCTCGGCCACAATCACTGAAACTCTACTCTCTCGAACAGGGTTGCCAGATTGGGCTACTTTTCGCGAATTAGGCTACTTGGAATGGGCCGGCGCTACTAAAATTTAAGATTGGGCTACTTGCGACTTTTGGGCTACTTCCAAAAATTGTAATGCTATTTTGGGCTATTTTGAAAATCGATAAATTTTATTGAAATAAAATATTAATATATTAGTTGAATATATACATTAATATGAATTCCATATTAATTTAAATTGTATATTTTTTGTTTTGTGTATGGTCGACTCGTATACCGCAGACGTACTATATAACTATACCAGATGTTCAAATCGACCAGAGTCGATCGTGACTCAGTGACTCAATTGTGAGTCTCGAGCCACTGAATCGCGTCTTCAAAAACGTTTAAAAACGTTTTGGAACGTCGCAATACATATTAATACGTATACGGGTGTTAATTCCGATATATACAAGAAATCTAACGACGAAGTTGAAAGCAATGAAGATGAAGAGTTATTAAATTCCATACAACTGTGATTTGTGAATCATATAAGGTAAATAAAATTTAGTATTTAAAATTATATATATATATATATATATATGAAAATTATTTCACGAAAGTAACACGTGAAAAATATTTATGATGAATAAAACCACGAAGGAAAGGAAACACAAAATGGTGCTCAAGCGCTTTCGTCTAATGACATCCTCAGGAACACTGAAGTACAAAAGGGTAACAGCCTATATATAGGTTACAGAAAGAAAAAAAAAGAAAAATAAATAACATACATACATACATACACACACACACACACACACACACACATATATATACATACATATCTATATATACACATATATATATATATATATATATATATATATATATATGCAATAAACAGAGAAGTAAAATAAAAATTAAAAATTAAAAATTAAAGGATTATCCGTGAGGCGTACAGATTTGTAAGGAATAATATCGATTTTTAGCACAAGATCAAATGGATTATACAAATACAAATTTATATTGGAATACTGCCCGGGTTTTAACACTCTGCCTATGGTCAGGTTTCGATATATATAAAAATAAAATGCAAATTAAAAGTTAATAAAGTAGCAGACAAGTTTACCAAAGATTTAGTGTTCTACCTTTCTTATCTAAATCTGTTTGGAAGGAATTCAAAATAACAGGATCGAGTTGAAAAAGACCTTTGCTTATGTTGAAGTTATTTGAAAGTTGGATAATGGCAGACTCAAGAATATTTCTATTAACAATGTTGCTAGAATGGAATAAAACTTTTACTCGGGACATGACACCCCCACTAAGAAGGCCATTTTTTCATCAATGTTTCTCCGCGCCCTTAGGATCGCCAGTCCGGAATACATCGATGCCGAATTGGAAAAAATCAACGGTATTGGAAGTGATTTGTGTTATCCATCTGCGTTTATGGAATCTTGTCTGAACAAGGCAAAACGAACTTTCTATCGTGTCAATAATAACACTCGTACTTTGTCAAAAATATTTTAGTACTTCCATTTTTCCCGGGCTTTTTAGGCATTGCTAATGTACTTAAACTTTTGGATATTAATGTAGTATTTTCATATAACAATATTGTGAAAAATATCATAGTAAAAAATAGCCCTACCAATAATTCAGGCATTATCTATAAAATTGGTTGTAAACAATGTGATTCCTTTTACATAGGTCAGACGGGAAAGGATTTGCACACGTATAAAACAGCATCAATATTCCGTTAGAACAGGACAGTTGTCTAGTGCCCTTTTTGTCCATTTGTCAGAGTTAGCCCACTGTATTGATTGGAATAATGCTTCAGTTTTATTCCATTCTAGCAACATTGTTAATAGAAATATTCTTGAGTCTGCCATTATCCAACTTTCAAATAACTTCAACATAAGCAAAGGTCTTTTTCAACTCGATCCTGTTATTTTGAATTCCTTCCAAACAGATTTAGATAAGAAAGGTAGAACACTAAATCTTTGGTAAACTTGTCTGCTACTTTATTAACTTTTAATTTGCATTTTATTTTTATATATATCGAAACCTGACCATAGGCAGAGTGTTAAAACCCGGGCAGTATTCCAATATAAATTTGTATTTTTATAATCCATTTGATCTTGTGCTAAAAATCGATATTATTCCTTACAAATCTGTACGCCTCACGGATAATCCTTTAATTTTTAATTTTTAATTTTTATTTTTACTTCTCTGTTTATTGCATATATATATATATATTATATATATATATATATGTATGTGTATATATAGATATGTATGTGTATATATAGATATGTATGTGTATATATATATATGTATGTGTATATATAGATATGTATGTATATATATATATATATGTGTGTGTGTGTGTGTATGTATGTATGTATGTATGTTATTTCTTTTTCTTTTTTTTTCTTTCTGTAACCTATATATAGGCTGTTACCCTTTTATGTACTTCAGTGTTCCTGAGGATGTCATTAGACGAAAGCGCTTGGGCACCATTTTGTGTTTCCTTTCCTTCGTGGTTTTATTCATCATATATATATATATATATATATATATATATATATATATATATACAGTGGTGGGCACCGTTAACCAAAAAGTAACTTCGATAACGATAATCCGTTAACCCCAATTTTTAACTCCGATAACGATAATCCGATAATTTTACTACAAAGTTACGGAAGTTAACGATAATCCATTAACGATAACTATTTCTTTACTAACATTTAAAAAAATCAAGGAAAAAAGCTTTAAAACCCATAGAAAATGTTTATTTATGCAAAATCCAACAATAAATAGGTATTTAACTATTTTTATCAAGTTTTGCAACTTTTTTGCTTAATAACTTTTTTTTTATTTTTAATAAAAAATGTACTGATTACATGTTTTGAAACATTGTAACCACTAACCATTAACTAAATTTTAATTTACCAGAGAATTATTATTGCGGAGTAGTATAGCCTCAAAAGGGGAGAGTGCAAGAATGTTGCAAGTTATTATGTAATGTTGCTCAGGGGTGGGGTTGTTGCAAAGTGGGGTGGGGGTTGTTGCAATGAGGTGGGGTTGTTGCAAAGGGGGGGGGGGTGCAAACAAAATTACAAAAAAAAGAAAAAAAATACCCCAAAGGGCCCTTTGTTGCCAACCTAGGTTGCAAGGGGCATACAACTTGGGGGCCTCCCCCAAGCTATTCCTCCCAAAGGGCCAGAGAGAGAGGAGGAGAGAAAGGAGGAGAGGTGTTCACCTGGCAGGAGCCAAGTGAATATTAAGACTTCAGCCGAGTAGGCGTTGTTTTATAGGCTCCTAATCAGCCAGAATCAGCCAGTTGACTGAGCCAAGGGGGGGAGGGGTACACCTGAAGGAGAGAGAGAGAGAGAGAGACACCTGAAGGAGAGAGAGAGAGAGACGCCTGAAGGAGAGAGAGAGAGAGAGAGACACCTGTAGGAGAGAGAGAGAGACACCTGAAGGAGAGAGAGGAGTTCTCCCCCAAGTTATTTTCGTTTTCCTAACCTAAGAGGCCTCTAAGGGGTTTTACCAAAGGGCCTGAAAGAGAAGGACCAGAGGTCCTTGCTCGGCTGGGAGCCGAGCTTGAATGATTCTTTCATCAGCTTCTCGGTCTTTTATAAGCCTCTATTCTGGCTGAGTTGCCAGATAGCGCAATGTGTTCAGTTGCCAGATAGCGCCATGTGTCCCAGAAATCCATATATTAATCATCCATTGTGTAACACAATATATATATATGACGGTAGTTAATCCAATTAAATTCTGTATATTAAATAAATAATTTTACACACTCAATCTTTATTATTATGGAATTGCATACCTTTCCAGTTTTTTTGCAATGATCGGATTGCTCTTGCTAGATATATATTATTATGCTTATATATATATATATATATACACACTCTTTTAAACATCTTATGCTAGGTATATATATATATATTTATTTTTTATATTATAACATTTAATTTTAGTTTAGTTTTAACGTTTAGAAGCAAATTTAACATTAACTTGAACTTCATTAAACTTGAAGCTAAACTTTTCGAAACAAATAACATAGTTTACCACCATAATTCAACATAGAAAACTTCATAATAGAAAATAATTAATTTTATGGTTAACTAGTTTATTTCAACATAAGTTTACTATAATTATATATATATACAGGGTGGGCCGTAAGTTTCCATACATAGGAAAATAAACATTTTTTATGGACAACCATTTTTATTTATATAATATGCTTTACATGGTTGCCATTGTTTTGAAAACACATTTCAATACGTGTTCCCCACTGTTGATGAACACGCATTAGCACAGTTGACGTTATGCTTGTAATGGCGTTGGTGATACGTTCCTTTAGATGATTTATGTCTCGTATCTTTTCCTGATACACCATGGCCTTCAAGTGCCCCCAAAGATAGAAATCAAGGGGGGTGAGATCTGGGGATCTGGGAGGCCACTCCACAGGACCACACCGACCAATCCAAGCATCCGGAAACTGCTGATCCAAATACAAACAAACGTTTAAATTTTCCTATGTATGGAAACTTACGGCCCACCCTGTACAGTCTTTTAAACAGCTTATGATACATATATATATATATATATATATATATTATATATCTGAACTCTTTCAGCTAAAGAAGCCTTATGTATAGAATTGGTTGTGTAATAGCTGATATTAAACTATCAACATGTTCTGAAAAGCATGGCGTATAAATTCCTTCCCCATATCCGTACAAAAATAGTATATATATATATATATATATATATATATATATATATATATATATATATATATATATATAGTGTTTCACTATAGATGTATAAATGTATATAGTGTTTTACAATAGATGTATATAGTGTTTAACGATTAGAATCAAATATAACATTAACTTGAACTTCATTAAACTTAGTTAAACTTTTCGAATGTTCTGAAAAGCACGGCTTATAATTTCCTTCCCCATATCCGTACAAAAATAGCACTTCAAGACATTATTGTATAGAAATAAGGTAACACAAGTACTACAAGAAATAAATAAAAGAAGTACCCACAAACAAATCTGTAGTGAAACAAAAAAAAAAAAGGAAAAACAGGCCGCGTGACCCTGAACATTTTAATGAGAAAGAAATGTACTTTAATATTATGTTTATTAAATTCTCCTAAAATAATTATATAAGACCGAAGTAATGGTCTGACGTTGGGGTGAATCCAATTAAATTCTGTTTATCAAATAAATAATTTTACACACACAATTTTCATTATAAACATTCGAATATCAGTGGGGAAAAACGAACGGAAATGAAAATTTATGAAACGATTCAAAACAGACGATCGTCATTCCCCAAACCCGTATATATATATATATATATATATATATATATATATATATATATATATATATATATATATAAAATATCTAAGATGTATCGAGATGAAAATTTATGAAACACACGAGCCTCATTCCATGCGAAAAAAATTGAAACAATATGAAAATTTACGAAACAATTCAATTAAAAGTTGAAATTATCCAAAATACAATCCGCTAGAGGAAAGGAATTCCGAGAATCTGCCCAACTCGATTGACCATAATGACCTTTCTCCTAGACAGCTTGAACAAAACCTCTCTCGACTCCATTTCTTAGATATGCCCACAATTATATATATATATATATATATATATATATATATATATATATATATATATATATATAATTAATAATATAGAGAGAGAGAGAGAGAGAGAGAGAGAGAGTTTTGTTCAAATAACGGGATATGCTTGTATCTTTTGCCATTGTGTTCGAACACAATTGTTCGAAAACCATAGTTCGAAAAACAGTTGTTCGAAGCAGCAATTATTCGACGTTATAATTGTTGAATGAACAACCAACTAAATAAAATCTTAGTTGCCAAGACGCAAATACGAAGATGTAAATAAGAAGGTTAGCCTCTTCATTTAAACTATAACATTTATAGTGCTGCAGTAGTATATCACCCTTAAAATGGCAGAGTTTGTTTCTAGTGAGAAAGGAAATCCAAATCGAATCTTTATTATAAAATAAGTTAACAATTATGTTAACACAAGAAAACAATACTTGTAAGTAAAAATATAATATAAGGGACTACCATAGAAATGTAAGTGCCTATAATTCAAGAAACACGATTTTATATATATGTTACTCATCCGGTCCCGTTATAGCGGATTGGTACACGTCATAGCTCCACCCAGCTACGCCGGCAGCCAATCACTACGAACATCTGGTCTTTTGGGGCGGAGCTTGGCGATTGTGCATATAAAAGGGGATATTTTTCAGTTTGGAGTAACAGTAGCTATTTTCGCGTCAGTGAATAATCATTCCCTCCACCATGGACCAGTACGTCTCCCCAGACTTGTATGAAGAGAGTGATACTGCAGCATTAACGACAATTAGCCTTTTTAATGCGGTTGACCGTGATGAATTATTTACAACGCAAACCGTAGAAGATATGTGCAGTGACGCTCCTTACAATCCGACGCAAGGGACTACCATAGAAATGTAAGTGTCTATAATTAGAATTTATATATATATATATATATGGATGGGGTGTAGTATCTCGTCAAATAGATACTCGCCAAAATTTTTTTATGTCAATCAATGTTATTTTGTTACCCCATTATGCTAAAATCGAAATTTTTATGGCGTTCATGTTATTCCTCGAACCAAAGATATCTTCACATAATGGGGATCTGTCTGTACTCTGTATATGTTTTAAAAGAATGAACATTATTCCTTTAAGGTCCGATGAGGATTTGACACGTGTTATACAATCTTTTGAAGAATCTCGAATACGGGGGATATACTGAACAGTCACAATGTCCACATCCTCCACCATGGACCTGTACGTCTCCCCGGAATTGTATGAAGAACGTGATACGCAGCATTAACCGCAATTAGTCTTCAATGCGGTTGACCGTGATGAATTATTTTCAACGCAAACCGTAGAAGACATTTGCAGTGACGCTCCTTACAATCCGACGCAAGGGACTACCATAGAAATGTAAGTGTCTATAATTAGAATTTATATATATATATATATATATATATATATATATATATATATATATGGGGTGTAGTATCTCGTCAAATAGATACTCGGCAAATTTTTTATGTCAATCAATGTTATTTTGTTACCCCATTATGCTAAAATCGAAATTTTTATGGCGTTCAATGTTATTCCTCGAACCAAAGATATCTTCACATAATGGGAGCTGTCTGTATACTCTGTATATGTTTTAAAAGAATGAACATTATTCCTTTAAGGTCCGATGAGGATTTGACACGTGTTTACAATCTTTTGAAGAATCTCGGAATACGGGGGATATACTGACAGTCAACAATGTCACACATCCTCCACCATGGACCTGTACGTCTCCCCGGAATTGTATGAAGAACGTGATACTGCAGCATTAACCGCAATTAGTCTTTTCAATGCGGTTGACCGTGATGAATTATTTTCAACGCAAACCGTAGAAGATATTTGCAGTGACGCTCCTTACAATCCGACGCAAGGGACTACCATAGAAATGTAAGTGTCTATAATTAGAATTTATATATATATATATATATGGATGGGTGTAGTATCTCGTCAAATAGATACTCGCCAAAAATTTTTTATGTCAATCAATGTTATTTGGTTATCCCCATTATGCTAAAATCGAAATTTTTATGGCGTTCATGTTATTCCTCGAACCAAAGATATCTTCACATAGGGGATCTGTCTGTATACTCTGTATATGTTTTAAAAGAATGAACATTATTCCTTTAAGGTCCGATGAGGATTTGACACGTGTTATACAATCTTTTGAAGAATCTCGGAATAGGGAGGATATACTGATCAGCCAACAATGTCACACCGAAATATGTAAGTGTTTTTCGATCTTTTTGGGTTAAGAAGACAATATATTTTCATAATTTATTAAATGAAAGAAATCAGTACAATAAACAACTACAGAATATATCGTTACAATATACGAACAAAAACATTATAATATACAACGAGTACGTACAATTGGAAAACGGTTTTTTTATCTGTCTGCATACCATTTCATCGTTTCGGCGAGTGTGACACGGGTCAAATAAATTTAAAAAATTTATAAATTCTTTATCATTTGACATATGCATGAGAAATGAGACGCAGTACATTCCGCAAACATTAGTAAAATATCCTTGCATGCGAAATGGGGTCCACACAACTTCGGGAATATGTAACTGAGCGAGAAATTTTACAATAATAGGGTCACTCCAGGGTTGAGTACCGAGTGAATCAAATAGTACAGGCGCTGTCTATTTTTAAATAGACAGCGATCAGTGAATCCCTTCATTACCGATGATGTCTGTGTTCACAATAAGACTACCGCATTCTCGCGTACTTGGCAAACTCAATGTTTCATTCTTCGCAAACACGCCGATAAATTTGGAACGTGTGACTCGCTCCATTACTTTCTGAAGTGTATTAGCATCCATTTTAAAAGTCAGTGATAACGCTCCTAAATCTATCTACTTCTATTAGGGCTTGCGATTCGAGATATACTAGTACACTAATAGGAGCGTCTATAGGCTTGGCGAATTCCAGCCGCACTAAGATGTTTCCGCTCTGCTGTGGGGTTAAATGGGTATTTACGCTAGCAGATAAGTCAGGTGTAATGTCAAACGGATAAAGGTTAAATTGATCAATGAATTCTTCCTGCGTTACCCCATTACCAAGCTCATCACAATCACCTGCAATATGGTCATTTACTATAGGCTCTGGCACAAAGCGGTAACACAGCGCCTGATGAATAGTCCGTACCCATTGTTCCCCCAAAGCAGTGCCATTAACGTATAGAGTTATATTTTTAAGTCCGAAATTCTCGAATTTAAAGGCACTCTTTTTATATTTTCCATTCACCGAAGCGTGGTCCTGCATGCCGATTAATATCCTTTTAGGAAGATTTCCCAGGGCAATGTTTTCTATCTGCTTCGATGCCAACCCTGCAGGAACCGTGTATAGTTTGATCTGCACTCTGTTAATAGGATATTTCACTGTAGCGTTTAGTAAATTTTTCTCAATTTCTAGTTGTTTTGGTGAACTTAATTTCACTCGCCGTACGCGGAGGTATGTGTCCATAATGTGAACCACAACGGGCTTTGCACCCTCCCCTTGATCCGCAGCCAGATTTAAGCAGATCTCAGGACTCGTGCGGGTGAGCTTTATTTTCATATCCACCCCGTTCACAAGCAACTTCTCCTGGAAAGTGAAATCTGTGTGCAACCGTCCAAAACACTCGTATATTTTCTTTTTAGAATTTTTAAATTTGTCCTTTATACTATTTTCATCTTTAGTTTGATAATATCCCTCCGCACTTAAAAAGGTAGCCTTCGCTTCTTTGGAAAAGTTGAGGACATTTTCCAGATAGGCTCGTAGATGATAGTACCCCGTGCCTGCCGATATGTTGGTCTGATTTAAATATACGTCACACTGGTTGAATATGGAGTGCAGAAAGTTTGTTTCAGGGTATACAGCATATTTGTCATCGCAGACCGTTCCATCAGAATGGGCTATACGTAGCTTAGCGTACATGTGCACACAGCTTGGATCAAAAAGTAAGGGCCTGAGCTGGTATCACGAATTCTATAGGTGCACTCGGGAACTAATTGTGTTTAAAGGTTAATTGTAATAAAGTCACTGTGCTCAATAGAAACTTGGGTTGGAGGTAGCTCAAAAAGGACAGCTCCGATTTACAGCATTGTGAACTACATGGGTGGATGAAGCGTGCCATGGCGAAATAGTGACTCCTCTCTCGACAAGTGGTAAACAAACTATGATTCATGAGATCAATGTCCTTAGCTTATATCAGTCAAAAAAGTGGTCAACCATAGGTTTCATTCGCTTACAGCACTTCTTTTTTGATAGCCTTTTACGTTTAATACCACGTGACCCCTTCTTCCGGGCAGCCCGCTTCTTCCCGCCACCACGCATTTTTCTCTTTGCATCTTTGATGATTTCGTCCCGTGTACGCTTTAAATGTTTTTTTAGAGCTTCTTTAGGTTTAGCCCCGGCCAATATGTCTTCTGCAGTGTTAAGGCCTGATTGTAGCGCTTTCCTTCCAAGGTATCTGGCACCCCTCTTCAGCAAAGGAACAGCCGTACGTAGTATGGATGAAAAAATGGACCCAAGTCCACTACCGCGCTGGTATCGCATCCCTCGATAGACGGTGAAAGGCTTTCTATCCATTATAACTCAGTGCATCGAAAGTGTAGCTTCACTGTTAAGCTCCCGTTACCGAATGGGAAGTTTTCACCCTCAATCGTTCTTATATATATTGTGATATTGGTTATTAAATTAGTTGCGACATTCACATAATGGGGTCTGTCATATGTAATACTCAAACTCCTTCCTCTATGGTTGGGGATGTGAGCAATGCGCAGCAGGCGTGCCTGGGTATCCCCAACAAACTGGTGCTCCACTATTTACTGTAAATATAGCACATGTCTGGGGACCTTTCAGCCAATTTCTCCATCTTCAATTGATACATTAATCTGGACAAGTCATGCTGTGTCTCGTGAAATGTGTCTCTTTGGAAACTGCGCTATAGCGGCCATTGGCTAGAATTTGGAACTTTCTATGGTCTTTAATACGTCTGTTAGTCTTTGATTTTAGGATTAGTGTATGTGCAGGGTTGTTTACGACTTCGTATACTAAATCATTCGTAAGGTTTGAGTTTCTTAAACTTACGTTTAAGCCTCTCACAACATCCTCGGCCGAACCATATTGACCCGGCCCTAGTCTTACTTCTGTACTGTAATACCGTGCAATCTTAGTCCGAGCGATGCGCATAGTTTCATCCATAGCTACCCCAGCTTTTTCACACTCGTCAATGTCTCTAAGAATCGTAAAAACGGTTTCTTTATGTTCAATATTTAAAAAGACGGTGTCCAGCTGAATTTCGCATATCCCCACCTCATACGAATCACGACCCATTTCAATGTGCCCATGGAGTTCTGTTACAAAGTTGCTAGTGTGTTGTTAGGGTGTACAGACAGGGACGAGGAGGACGGGAGTGTGACGTAGAAATGGTTAGGAGCCATGTTGCATACTATTTAAGCTTCATTATTGCATCAGCTTTTATATAGGTGTTGAAGCTTTCTGGGTACCCTAGCCATTTCACCAGGTACATTTTTCTCTTTCCTGAACCTTTGCTTCCTAAAATTTTCTCAATTTTAAACACATTTTTTTCTAAATTAAACGCAACTTTCTGCAATTCCTCGCGGTAAAAGCCTCCTGAGATTTCTTCCCCATTCAAATCTTCAATGTAATACATCATTATCTCACCTTTAGGTCTCACAGCCCTAACTTTAAAATCTCGCGTGTCCATCCTTGCTCAAAACCCTTTGCGAATTTATTCCCCGAACGCGACAGCCTTACATAATCATGATTTTGAAGCGCGCAGTGTGGTGGTGGTGGTGGTGGTGATCCATCTTCCTCGGGAGCGTACCTCTTTCTAAAACTTCGTTAGGTGTTGTCCCAATCGTGCGATGGTGTGAGCGGTTGTAGGATGATGCCAATGATTCCAGAATGTCTAGAAATCTGTATGTGTTTTTATGTGTAAAATAACGGTGCATGCGTTCCTTTATGGTGCGCTGAACTCTTTCAGCTAAAGAAGCCTTATGTATAGAATTGGTTGTGTAATAGCTGATATTAAACTCTCTCAACATGTTCTGAAAAGCACGGCCTATAAATTCCTTCCCCATATCCGTACAAAAATAGCCAGGAACCCTGTTTTCTTTTAACATTAGCGTTTTGGTGGCTTTAGCAACTGTTTCAGGTGATTTATTTTTCAGAGGAACTAGCCACAGATATCTAGAGAATACGTCTATTATGAATAGAATGTAGCGGTAACCATCGTTATACACAGAATATCTTTGCATGTCTGTTAAATCTGCCTGCCAAATAGAATCAATCGAGGAAGCCGTTGTCTTGGCTGTTTTAAACCTTTTTATCACAGGCTTATGAAGCGTATAAGCGTCCTGCTCCCTCAAAAATCTTTCAACATCTTTTTTTCCTACTCCGTAAACACTTCTGTACAGTCTATCTACGCCGCCGTAAGAGGATGGGGTATAAATGTCATAATAGCGTTTAGTTAATACGTTAGCCATTTGCGTATTTTAGATGCACGTGGGTAGGGTTGGTTTAACCTCTTCTTGCTCCTCTTCAAAGGTGTTACCGCCGGGGTGACGGCGCCTTCAATTGTGTCACAGGCGTTGCATGTTCCAAGTCTTTTAACCTGTTCAGATTTCCTATCAACGTTTTAGGGACATTTATTTGTTGTAGTCTTGCTTTAATATGCTTCCAGCCTGATGGTGATGGCCTATCCCACTTTCTCACCAGATCATGGACAATGTCTACGATATTCGATCCCTGTACCTTTGATCCTTCCACAATGATCTCGCCTGTATCGGTCCATTGTTGACGGGATCCTCATTCAATAGATTATAAAGACTTAAGCCTTTACTCCTCAATGTATGTGGGAGGGTACTTTTTAATACATGTTCGATATGTTGTGTGGCTAATCTTTTTGGTTGGTCAGCTGTATCGTCGGGGTCAGATCCTATGTCGCCATTGTCCCCCGTGCTGTGCCTAATAACCACAGGAATCTCTGTAGGGCTCTTATAATTTTCATACTCGTGAAGAAATTTCTGCAGAGCTTCTTGGTATAAGATTCTTTTCTTATCAGGTGTTTTTTCACTGTTTAATAGGGCTAACAATTCGCTTTCCATTCTTTTAAGTCTGCTTTTACGGGGATCTAGATACGTGTCTGGATTCCTTTGCAGTGAAGCGTACACCTCGTGGGGAATCACTACCACTTTCTTCATTATATTAATCTAGTCAGTAAAGGACCCAAAACTGAAATAAGATGGGGAAATGACCCTCCTGTTTGTACATAATTCGTTTTTTCTTCGCTACAGTTTGACTTTTAAGAGCGAGTGCACGTATTATGTTCTTGTAGCGGCGTAGGCGAGCCTTCTGATGGTTTTCATTGATACATTGCAATTTATAACGTTAAGACAGATTTCACAGATGCATTTTAAAAAGTCGGCGTCGATATTTTTAATAAACATCTGCTGCATTGCCGGGGCAGTCGATGATAGATTTTTATTAATTCACGGTATTTCTTTAGTCTCTTTGTCATTCTGGAATATACCCGTTTCAGGCTCGTTTGGAAATATATTCGTTCGCAGAAGCACTCTAAACGTGTTTCGCGGATGAAGGTCGCAAAACAAATATCCGTAACGCGTGCTTGTAGCTTCTTTATAAACTTCCAAAAACTCCTTACGCTGATTCGGAACATTTGATTGGTCAATACCCAATTTGTGATACATCTCTACGTTGCGCGAATAAGACTAGATATTGCGTATTTAACGACACATCGCGCATGTATCTATTTTTGAAAAATAGATTCTGGTTGATGAAGAACACGCTTATGTTAAGATGCGTGACCGGACAGCTCATACCAGGACAACACATACCCGGACAACTTATACCGGACAACTTATACCGGACAACTCAGACCCGGACAACTCATACCTAGGACAACTCATACCTAGGATAACTCATACTCTCTTCAACAATTACCATCCCAATGTTGATCTTTTCATCTATATCCACCCCGAAAGTTTAAACTCTGCAAATTAATCAAAATAAGATAAGAAAACAATAACAACAAATTTATTATTTATTGCAAACATATAATAAATAGAGAACCATTATTTACATAGGATAAAATTTGAATGCCCGGTAGGTCAACTGTACGCCCTTGACGATTGGTTAGGTTTAGTCGTGATATTTTCGTTAAACTAACGAAAATATCACGACTAAACCTAACCAATCGTCAAGGCGTACAGTTGATCTAACTAGGCATTCAATGAACCCAACCGGGTATTCAGTTGACCTAACCGGGCATTCATTAACCTAACTGGGCATATATATATATATATATAACTTGCATGAATTTTAAATGTTTAAATTTAATTTTTAATTTTACAAAATAAATGTTTTCATTAATTTTAAAAATAAATGATTTCATTTCAAAATGTTTTCATTAATAACTTGCATGAATTCTAAATGTTTAAATTTAATTTTTAATTTTACAAAATAAATGTTTTCATTATTTTTCATCTTTTTTTCTGGTCCTATGTATGAATTGTCCTAGGTATGAGTTGTCCTAGGTATGAGTTGTCCGGGTATGAGTTGTCTGGGTATAAGTTGTCCTGGTATGAGCTGTCCTGGTATGAACTGTCCTAGAACCGTTAAGATGGTGGGAGAATACTGTAAATGTCTCGGCAAACGTTTTATCCATCTCCAACATGAGATTGTCAATTACAATGATTGTATGTTCATTTCCCTTTAACGAATTAACGTCATATACGCCTTTGTGGAACAAAATATCATCTTGGTACTCGTTGAACACTGATTGATACGTCGAATAGCACCATATAACTTTATGCACAAATTTCGAGAACATCTCTCCCTTTTCTTTAATGATTTTAAGCATAACACAGTTTTACCACATCCTGTAGGTCCAGATATAATACATGTGGATGGGCTCGTGAATCTGAATTTTCTACAGAGTCCATTTCTAACACGTCACACTCCTAAGTGGGTCATTTACAAATATTACAAATTTTGAGTGCTGTTCCTTATATTTCTTCTCCCACAGAACCGTGAATGACGATGAGGTAGAGCAGCCCATCATTACGGATGACCTCGACGACAGTGTAGTTGTGATCTCCTCCCCTGCCAACGAACCCTCACCAGCGATACCGGTAGCACGTCCAAAGCGGAGGTATGAGAACCCCACGTCAGGTATAAAGCGCCCGAAATACGCGCCTGCTGCAGCGGTAATAGATCCCCAACCCTCAACCTCTTACGCAACAAGCCCCCCAGCAGCACCTCCCGCTAATATATCCCCTTATTCATCCGCCGCCCCCCGTTCTGTTAAGTCTACAATAATAGATCCCCAACCCTCAACCTCCTACGCAACAGACACCCCATCAGCAGCACCTTCCGCTAATATATCCCCTAATTCATCCGCCGCCCCCCGTTCTGTTGAGGATGAAATAACGCTCGAATTGGTGCGATCCGCAGCCCCCACCCCAGCCTTGACTAGAAATCGGTATAGAGTCAGGGTCGATCCTAGAGCCATGTATAGCAATGGAATTGAGCGCGGACTACGCCGGGTTGTTTAGCGTATTATAGAGTTTGCTCTTCAGAATCGCGACGAGCGTGAAGTCAGGACGAGTCTGTCCTTTGGATTCGGGTCAGATGACGGTGATGTAGACGATTATTGGGTGATAGTACCATTTAGACGTTTGGCGGCCGAAGATGTAGAATATATATTAGGACGTATAATGCAATCCGCCCAAAGTAGTATAGCCTTCAATATGGACAACTTCACGGTAAATATTGACCATGTATACCGTGTTGCGGGTCATAGTGCCATACCGTATACTCTTAACTTCAATTCTCCGACTATTTACCGAAAGCATATAAACGTCGATCGTGGTTGCGGCTTTATAGCAGTACTCTTAGCACGTATGTTTACTGTACAAAATACACGAACTCAAAAAATTTGGTTGCCTACAGTCGTGGAGCATGCCCGTAAACTAGCTGTAGACTGTGAACTTGAATTTGACTGTAATATGGGTCCTGAAGAGCTGAGAAGGGTAGAACAGGAAATGAATGTCCGCATAGTTGTGTTTGGGTTGGATGATCGTCGTAGGACTGTGTATGTTTTTAAAAGCTGTGTGAGAGATCGTACAAGACCCCTACTTATTTTAGGATTGTCAGGGACAACGTATCTCCCCATCCGTAATATAAGGGGGCTTTACGCTAGTTATGACAAAAGTCGAAAATATGGGAGACATCATGATTTGTGTAAGGGATGCCTCGAGTTTGCGGATGATATAGTGAGACATTGTAAAGATGTCACATGGTATGTGAGCAGTGTAAAAGCACCAAATGTGAAAGCCGTGTAGTTGAAGCTGAGAAGAGAGACTGTGATGTGTGTAGACGCACATTTTTCAATAATAGCTGTTTTGATTTCCATAAATCAAATGGCACGTGCAGGAAAATGAGAATCTGTGAATGTGGTATGTTTCACACAATGGATAATTGGGGGAAATTTAAGCACAAGTGTGACGTAATTCACTGTCCTACATGCCAGGAGGAATATAAGGCGGATGGAGTAAAGCATGTATGTTATATGAAAGATGCTAAGCCAAAAAATAACCCTTGTATAACTGTATACTACGATATAGAAACATATACGAACGCTGAAACCAAAGAGGTAATTCCACATTTACTTGTGAGCCAGACCATCTGTGATGAGTGTATGGTTATCGAATGTGACGAGTGCCCCAAATGCGGTAAACGAACAAACGTTTTTAAAACGAATGTCCGCGATAGTCCTGTGAAACTATTTGTGTCCTATATTGTCAAGTTAGCCGACAAGTTCAAAAAATGACTGTGTTATTCTCGCCCATAACGGGGCAAAGTTTGACACGCAGTTCCTTTATAAGGAGTTGCTAGAACACGAATCCTCTGAGATATTTACAGGTGATCCATTGAAAAGAGGCAACAAATTAATACAGATGCAGATAAGAGGCAATGTACAATTTAAAGATACTTTATTATTCACACCTTGTAAATTAGCAAAGCTACCCAAGGTGATGGGAGTAGCAGCTGAAGTTTCCAAAGGATACTTCCCTTACACTTTCCTCACCAGCGAGACTTTAAACTACGTAGGCCCACCACCCCCCAAACATTATTTCGACTGTATGGTTGAACGTGAAGACTTTGATCGATACACGACAGTTTTAATGAAAGTAACCCTTATAATATAGCTGATGAATGTGAGCGTTATTGCGTGAATGATGTGCGCGTGCTTAGAGTATGTTTCCAGGCCTTTAGAAGGATGTACATAGCCCGTTTCAAATGCGATCCACTGCAAGTCGCAACCACCATCGCATCATTATGTTTTACGGTGTTCAAGAATAACTTCATGCTAAAGACACCTTAGCCATTATTCACCGAAACAACCCCGCAGTTACGGGCACAAGGCTATTTACTGGCTCATACACCTACAGCAACAGACAGGCGTATACATAAAGCACGCCCCAACACGGGTGAAGTACCCATTAAGATTAATGGACGTGTTTTTTGGGGGTGGGGGGGGGGGGGGGGGGTGAGGGGGGTTTGGGATGGGTTAAGTGAAAACCGTGTCACTGGTGTGAAGACTGTGTACTCCTTTAACGGTTGCTGGTGGCATGGATGCCCCCGTCCTGAGTGCGGAATCACCGGAGATATCCACGGTAGGTCTCCTGCCGACTGTCTTGCATCGACCCGCACCCGCGATCAACTTATAGGATCACAGTTCACTCACAAAGTCTTGTGGGAGCATGAATATGATGCACGGATGGAGACAGACGAGGTGTACCGTGAGGAAATAAACACGATCAAGCGTTCAATGGTGCTGGATCCTCTCAAATGTGGTGATAGCTTGTTTGGAGGACGTACAAATCCTTTCAGACTATACTTTCCACCTACGGAGGGCGTGAAGCTCCATTACTACGATTTCTGTTCTTTATACCCATACGTGATGAAGAGCAATCCGTACCCCGTGGGCGCTCCTGAGAAACTGGTGGGACCTAGCCTACCCTCCATCAATGAATTTTCAAAAAATTTGAATGATCGTTACTTTGGGCTCTCTTTCGTAGACGTACTCCCCCCGCAATTTATGGATGCCGATCTTACCTGTCGTTATCGACGACAAGCTCATGTTTCCCCTGTGCGTGAAGTGCGCGGAAGAGGATAACGGCGAATGTAACCATATACCCCACCAGCGTAAGATCAGAGGCGTATATACAAGTCCTGAGTTGGCCCTAGCCGTACGCCATGGTTATAGAATACTGAAGATACATGAGGTGTGGAGGTTTCAGAAGCTACCCAACCTTTTCACACCATATATAACACCTTTTTGAAGGATAAGGTTGAGGCATCAGGGTATCCGCGAGGAGTTGATACCGAAGATGAAAAGTCTGCCTATATTCAACGTTACCGCGACCGCGAAGGTATACAACTTGATCGTGTCCAAATTGTAAAGAATCCTGGCAAGCGCTTTAGTGCAAAGTTGTGTCTAAACAGTCTATGGGGAAAATTTGCGCAGAATACCGGCAGAGGGAGCATTCATTTGGCACAAAGTTATAGCGATGTCTGGGATTATGCCAATGCCCCGATAAAGAGGTCATGGAGATCGTAAATGTAGGTAATACTTACGTAATAAAGTACAACAACACTGAATTTGCCACAGATACCTCAAGGGTTACAAACATACCTGTGGCCAGCTTCACAACAGCCTACGCCCGTATAAAACTTTGGGGTCTATTGCATTCTCTTGGGCGGAGAGTATTGTATGCCGATACAGATAGCGTGATATTCACAGAGAGGGAGGGTGAATACATGCCCACTATTGGGGAGTTCCTCGGCGAGCTCACTGATGAGATCAAGGATGAGTATGGGGACAACGCATACGCCGACTCTTTTGCTCAACAGGACCTAAGACTTATGGGGTACGGGTCAGGGTGGGGGGGAAATGAAATATATCGTGAAGGCAAAGGGTATTACGCTCAACCATGCGAATCGGGAGGTTGTTAACTTTGAGTCGTTGAAGGATCTAGTATGTTTGGACGATGATGAACAACCTCCCCAACTAATTGTAGGCACCCACAATTTTCGGGCGCAGAAGCTGGGGGGCGTGAAGGAACTTAGGGGTACGAAGGTGTGCCGTAACACCTATAGGAAACGTTACCAGTTACCTGGTACCTATGATACCGTACCCTTTGGATACCAATGATGCTTCTATTGTTAACTCACACGTCTTGTATATAATCGTATCTATTGATTTATTACACGTATTTGTAAATATATATATATATACTTGAATATCTCGTTTATTAAATCGTATTTGTAAAATTGATTTATTACACGTATTTGTAAATATATATATATAACTTGAATATCTCGTTTATTAAATCGTATTTGTAAATATATATAACTTGAATATCTCGTTTGTTAAATAAATCATGTTTCAATAGCGTTTCACTTTCTCCTTTGTGTGTGTGTGTGTGTGTGTGTGTGTGCAGGTGAAAGTTCTAAGCTCCGCCCACTGTAAGACCGTGAGTCATGCTACTATCTGGGAGTCCCTGCGTGGTCAGTCGACTGCAGTAAGCCCGAGAGATCAGACGTGTATTCAGATCAGACGTGTATTCAAATGGCTACCTTTAATATTGCTTGTACAACGTTTACGAAATGGTATTCAGTAAAGTGCCAGGATGTGGTGGATACCGAAAAACTTCCTATTCCTCCCTCCTATGCCTCTTTTAAAAACACATTGGATTGTGCGAAGTTCCAAGATGTACAAATACTCTACGGATGTTCTGGTGAGACCGTTGAAGGCTTTCGTTGCACAGACGATGTGCTGAAGTATACTGCAGAGCTAAACTTTATAAAGTCTCACATACACCGTGAAGTAAAAGAAACAACGCGTGCAGAAGAGAAGCAGCAGGTATGGATAATGAGTCTTGCGATGGGTGGTGTGACAAGCGGTATTACGTCATGCTACACCATGTCGATTACTCATACCCTACGACTGAAAATGTGAATCTCGTGATCATGGACAATCTTAAGTATTTTTATCACTATATTAACGTATATCATGATGAGGTTCGTAGTGAGGTTGTGGCTAGTGCCCTGCGTGAATTTTTAACAGAGTTTAGAGACGAGTATCGTTTGATGGGCAGAAAGGAAAAATATGAACATATGTTCCTCTCAAATAGTGCGCCGGAGTGTGGAGATGTTTAGTAAAACATAAAATGTTCCTAGATCTTATCCAAACTGTCTGGTGCGTAGGCTGGTAGTGATGAAATTAATTCTTGTACCGAAATATGTACAACAATTCGACTCGCGGTCATACGAACAAGCCCATTCACGTATCATCGAGTCGCCGCCCGTCGAACCATTCCTGCCTACCTGCGTGCCTCACACGGCTCATAGTTATCTCAGAGCTTGAGCCGAGTGGACGTGCGCTCCTCGAGTACGATGGAACTTCCTTTGAGCAGCATTCTCAACGCCTCGTACGATGTGTCCGTGACGAAATCGTTGCGCGTGTTCAGGCGTAATTCCGGTACCATTAGCTATGTACTGGAAACGGAATGTAGACCGACAAACAAACGGGTTTATTTAAGTATCGAGGAGATGAATAGCATCTTCGTGATAGTTGAGAAGTGGAGTGAAGATCGTTATAAAATACCTGCTAACGTAGGTACAAGAAGAGAGCAGATTAGTGACGCACCCTCATACGCCGTTGTATGTACGTTGTGTATAAATAACGATCGGCCGTGCATTGATATACGGCTGATGTGGAAGAATGCTTCTGATAATAACGCTCTTGTTCCTACGCGAAACCGTTTCATCCTCGACAGAATGTTTGAAATCGTCGGATTCCGCAAGCTGAAACCTATATTAGACGCGCGTGTTACGGACATGCTTTATTTTGATACAGTACTTGAATACGCCTACACCGCTCTGCTCGATGGGTTTACCGAGTGTAGGGCTGGTGAGAATGGTCTAGTGCTGGATGTTTATTTAAAAAGTTTACTCTTTGAAATACCATGAACTTTGGTACAAAGCAATTGATCGGTACAAGGCTGAGCTCACCTACACCGTTCACCCTGAAGAACTATTTCTTTATATAACGCGCAGTTGTCGTAACGAATTAGAAGATTATTTCAATTGCCGCTATGTTGAGTGAGTTCACGATTGAAAAGCTCGAGTCGGTAGAAATAAACCCTCGATTGGAAAAGCGTGCTTATAAACTTGTGTTTAATAATGTAGCTAACGATGAACTCTTTGTGCGTGCTTTTGATTGTATTCTAGACGTATTTAAAGATGACTTACCAACCGGTTGTAAAGTGGGAACAAAAATAGTACTGAACGATATGAAAGCCCTTCATATCGAGTACAGGTTTCCCTATACTTTAAGCGGTGAAATATTATTAAGCCGCATATACTGCGTAATGCAGAGCAATAATGATGTAATTGTAAACTCGATTAAGACCGAGTTTAGTATTTTGAAAAAAAAGTGAATTGTATTTATATATATATTTTGCTTGACATTTCTCCTGTACTGATTATACGCATATTTCTATTGAATTGTATTTATATATATTTTGCGTGATATTTCTCCTGTACTGTTATGTACATATTTCTATTGGTGTATATTTATCTCTATTTGAAATGTATATTTTATTTTATATATATCCATAATTGTGTGTATATATTTCCTGTACTGTTATATGCATATTCCTCAATTGAAATGTATATTTATTTTCTATATATTTATAATAAACAGAATGATGCAATGTTGTTTTACTTAATTATATCATGTTACGCCTTCTAAACCTACTTTTAAGAAATATAATAATGTATACAACGGTATCTGATGGAACGAAATCTTTAATTGGAGACAACTCACCATAATAATGGGTAAAAGTGGTATCTGGCAACTCAAGCCATTTACAGCCAACTGGCTGATTAGGCGTATATAATAATGTATACAATAATACTGCTAAAAAGAGGTATCTGGCAACTCAAGCCATTTACAGCCAACTGGCTGATTAGGAGTCTATAATAATGTATACAATGGTATCGCTAAAAAGAGGTATCTGGCAACTCAAGCCATTTACAGCCAACTGACTGATTAGGAGTCTATAATAATGTATACAATGATATCTGGCAACTCAGTCTTCGATTAGAATTAAATGAATACATGGCGCTATCTGGCAACTCAAGCCTTCTAAGCCAACTGGCTGATTAGGAGCCTATAAAACAACGCCTACTCGGCTGAAGTCTTAATATGCACTTGGCTCCTGCCAGGTGAACACCTCTCCTCCTCCTTTCTCTCCGGTCCTTTGGGGGGAATAGCTTGGGGGAGAACTCCGCCCCCAAGTTTTCCTTGTTGCACCTGCAGCATCCCCCCTTTGGGGATTTTTTCTTTTTTTGTTTCACCCCCACCCCTTGCAACAACCCCACCCCCCTTTGCAACATTGCGACATTACGTCATCACTTGCAACATTCTTGCACTCTCCCCTTTTTCGGCTATACTACTTGGCGGGAACTGAAAGGTAAAATTAAATTTTAGGCACATTTATTAAAGACTATGACACAATGTGCTGGTTGCCCTTCAGAAAGACCAACTTCTCAAAGTTAGGCCCAACTGCCAGTCTTGACCTCTTGGGCCTCAGGATGTCCTTGCCGAGAGAGAAGAGCCGTTCCACTGCGGCAGAGGACGGAATTGGCAGACTGAAGTTATGGCGGTTTGAATTCATTCGCGGAGCGGTGATCTTCCGTGAATGACTCCTCGCAGTTAACGTGTTAACGGACTTTAACAGACTAAATATCGAGTTATCGGAAGTTAACTGGTCCGATAACGATAAATGGAAATTAACTTCCGTTAATAGTCCGTTAAAAAAAGTTAACTTCGTTAATTAACTCTTATCGGATTAACGCTTTAGTGCCCAACCCTGTATATATATATATATATATATAAGGTCATTCCATAAGTAATGTCGTTTTTCAGATCGGAATTTGAAAGACAAAAAAAAACAACTGAAACTTTTTAATCTAGTATATATTTTCCATCGGAATCAATGACACTCTGCCAACGTCCTACAAGCCTTTCAATGCCATGTTATAAAATTCAGGCGGTTTTGAGGCAAAAAACGTACAAAGACTGGTGTGCAGGTCATCTAAAGAAGTATACTGTTTCTCGTCAAGATAGTTTTGCAGACTCCTGAAGAGATGATAATCTGAAGGCGCAAGGTCTGGAGGATGTGGAAATTTTTCCCACCCAAGCTCCTCAATTTTTGCAGAATTGATCCGAGCGGTATGAGGACGTGCGTTGTCGTGGTGGAACACGATTCCTTTCCGATTAACCAAAGAAGGTCTCTCTTCTTTTAGTGCAGTGTTCAATCGATCCAGTTGTTGACAGTAGACTTGAGCGGTGATTGTTTGGTTGAGTGGTAAGGTTTCAAAGTGTATTACACCACCTTTATCCCACCAAACACTAAGCAACACCTTCCGAGGGTGAAGATTTGGTTTTGGCTGTGATGTCGCTGGTTCTCCGGCACAAACCCACTGCCGACGGCGCTTAACATTCTGGTACAGTATCCACTTTTCATCACCAGTCACTAAACGGTGCAAAAACGGATCTTGGAGTTCACGGGAATGAAG